>JALIGW010000010.1:6796595-7480179 GCA_023053685.1 Diadophis punctatus similis | reverse complement strand
GCACAAACCTTTTATTTGTAATTTAGAGTACGTTAACATGAACATCGCCATTGGAATAATAACCTTCATCATCAGTATCATTATCATTATCGTCATTATCTTCAACATATGTAGTCATCACACAAATGCAATCAACACTACCACATGCAGAATCTTCAGCAACATTATCTTCATTTGAAACGTATCTTTTAAATTCATCAGGTAAACAAAAGGGGTAATCAGAAAGCTTTAGAACAGCGTCATTAATATCATCATTATCAGTAAGCATGCTGCTAATAGGCTTCGTAGGGCTCCGAAAATCTCCGCAGTCATCTGTAGACTCCTCCTCACTTGAGATGCTTCTTAAAAGCACCAGATTCTTGTCATGCTTACATCCAGGAACCATTTCTGCTTAAATATAAAAACATAGCCTGTTACTAAAGTTATCAACAACTCTTTCTCTGCTTATTATATAAAATTATCATCAATAGATATAGTAAAAAAGACAATTTAGTTTCATTTACCTCCACTGCCCTCTGCATACTCTTCGTTGGTTGAGATGTTTGTTATTAAGGAGGCACTGGTGTTATGGCTATAACCCAGAACAGAACCTGGAAAATGTATTAATCCTTTACCTATCAGTATCATCTTGTATTTACTCATTTGAATATATAACAGGGGTTTACTTACTCAAGCCGGTTCCTTGGACTGGCAATAAAGAACATCTCTTAGTCACTTCCCAGGACACCCGATAAGACATGTTGAGGTGGGTAACATCTTCCCGTTGTACTGCATCACGTACGTTACAACACAGTAGATGACATCCAAACAAAATAGGTCTGAAGTAATGCATATCTTCGTCAAACACAGTACAGCATATGTATTTTATGACACTCTGTCAAAACAGGTCTTAACTCTGGCCCTGATGTAGAAGGGTCTACAAACTTTTTATTATTTCCGTCACAAGGACCCATGTTATTATTAAATGTGAGCTATGTTTTAAGCAGCTGAATTGGCATCCGTCTGCAGAGACCCTTTTTATCAGGCCTTGAAGAGCAGGCCATGCCTGGGACAGGCCCGAACATGCCCTAAACACACCTGTCACACACGCGGTCATGCTCATCACACACATGCTCTCTCACATGCCTCTACAGCACATGCCCAGATGCTAACCACTGGGACATGCCCCAAAACCAGTGGTGGGTTTGCACCGGTTCGGCAAACCAGTAGTGGCGGCAATGGGAGGCTCCGCCCATCCTCCCGGACATCATCCAAAATGCTCTGCGCATGCGCAGAAGCATTGCATGTGCGCGCTCCCATTCCTGAACCGGTAGCAAAGGTAAGTGGAACCCACTACTACCCAACACGCCCTGTGCCCTATTGTCATAAACAAGCATGTGCATAAAGGAAAAAGGAGAGATTGAGAACAGAGACTGGACTTTGTATTGCCCTACAAAAAAAAATATCGGTGGAATATGTGGTAAAAGTACAGCAACGCTTATAGTCTCATAGTGGTAATACTTATATTGTAATCTTGATTGATGTTTTTACTGAAAATATTTACATTATTTATACTGGTTATGTTGTATATGATATATAATATTTTGATTATTTGCTAATTGACACAATTATACATTTATATTACAATATTTTTAATAACTATATATTAAATTTAGTGGTTATTATTAATTGTATTAAGAAAAGAATTATCAGTTATCAATTACCAATAGAAGAATAAGAGAAATAGGTGGTTCTAAGAAGTCCCTCGGGAGTTGGGCAGCATATAAGAAAGCCAAATAAATAAATAAATAAATAAATAAAATACTTATATATACCATATTTATATAGTTGGAATATTGTTATCTATATTAATTAATTAATTAAAACATACGAAGAGCAGTTGCAGGAACTGAGCTTGGCCAGTCTAGCGAAGAGAAGGACCAGGGGTGACATGATAGCAGTGTTCCAATACTTGCCACAGAGCCACAGAGAGGAGAGGGTCAGGCTGTTCTCTATGGCACCAGAAAGCCAAACAAGGAATAACGGATGGAAGCTGACCAAGGAGAGATTCAACCTGGAAGTGAGGAGAAACTTTCTGATGGTGAGAGCGATCAACCAGTGGAACAGCTTGCCAGCAGAGGTCATGAGAGCCCCAACACTTGCGACCTTCAAGGAGAGACTGGACTGCCATCTGTCTCAAATGGTGTAGGAACTCCTGCTTGAGCAGGGGGTTGGACTAGATGACCTACAAGGTCCCTTCCAACTCTAATAATAAATCTAAAATCTAAAATTATATTGTTTAAATTAAACATACTAAGCCTATTTTCCTTAATACCAAAATATTCCTAATGTTGTATATTTATTTTATTTATATTAGCTAGATACTATAACTATAGACTAACTGAGAAACATAATTAATATTAAGATAAATAGATTGCATTAAGAAATATATTCATAATTAAGAGAAATTGTTAAAGAAAATAGAAATTATGAATTATTGAAAAATGATAATTGAAAAATGTTAAAGAAGTTATAGATTATACTCAGGAAGATTGATATTGTGTAATATTAGGGGAAGATAGATTAGAAGAACAGGTTAATAAGAAGTAGAAGATATATGGTACTGTGGAAAAACTTTTAAAAAACATTAAGATGACAAGCATGACGACCACAGTTACCAAAATAGGAGGAAAAAAGGCAACAGTAATAATGGCCTCACCCTCAGGACCAAGATCAGTAGAAAGCCTGCTTGGAGGAGAGAAAGCGAGTACTGCAGTAGATTTTCAATCTATGCAAGTAACCTTGGCATCCATACAAGAAACCATGATGAAGATGCAGGAGGCGATGGAAAATAATACTGAGGATATAAAAAAGGAAATAAAAAATGATATAGGAGAAGAAAAAGGAGAATTACAAAAACTAGATGAGAAAATGGGTGCGATGCAAGAAAAGATAACAAAGAATGAGCAGAAAATAAAAGCAATAGAAAGCAAAACAGAACAAATGGAGAAAAAACAAGATACAACAGAAGCTAGAATGTTAGCAGCAAACAGAGCATTGGAAGAGACCATAATAAATATTGAAATGGAAAAATCCATGCTCTATTTGCGTTTTTAAAATATAGCAGAAAGTAAAGAAGAAAACCTCCCAAAATTAATGGTGGAACTGTTGGTGGAATTCTTGCAGAAAAATAAACAAGAACTTGAAAATGAGATCGACAAAATATTCCAGATCCACACAAATTATGCACGCAGACATAAACTTCGAAGAGAAGTTTATGTCAAATTTGTGAGAAAGTAAGAGACGAAATATATAGCAGAACACGTCAGGAACCACTAGTTTTTAAAGGGAAGGAGGTTATTACATTAAAACAGGTTCCAAGAAGGATAAGGGAATGAAGGAAAAACTACCAATTCTTGCCAGAGACAATTATTAAAACACAGGTTGATGTTTAGATGGCTCATTCCGGAGGGAATGTTAATCACCTGGCAGGACAAAAGATTCCGTATTGACTCAATAGACAAAGAAGGAAGGATACTAGAACAAGAAGATAGAACAAGGGCACAGACAGAGATAAGAATAAGGAGAGGAGTAAAACCTAACTACAGAGAGTAGGATGGAAGAAGAAATAAGATTACTATCACTAAACATTAATGGTATAAACTCCCCTAGTAAAAGGGAAACAATCATTAATTAGGCTCCAAAAATTAAATATGGATATACTGTAGTTTGTATACAAGAGGTTCACATTAAAGAAAAACATAGCAGAATTTTAGAGAATCCCAAACTAGGAAAAGTACATTTGGCACTAGCACAAGAAAAGAAAAGCGGAATTGTGGTATATGTTAAAGACTGGATTAATTTGAAGACAATATTTAGCGATAAGGAGGGCAGAATTTTGATAGTGGAAATTAAAACTAGCCACAAAAAAATCTTATTAGTAACAATCTATGCACCAAATATAAAACAGAAGGATTTCTACAAAAAATTATTAAAAGAAATAATAGAATTAGGCTATAAAAACATATGTGTGGTAGGAGACTATAATGCAGTGGTAGATAATAAAAAATACTATAAGGGAGCGAAGAAGAATAAGAAGGAAAGTTGAAAATTACCGAATATGTTCTATGATATGGTGCAAGAATTGAACATAAAAGATGCATGGAGACTGATACACCCTGCAAAAAGACAGTACACCTTTTTCTCATACCCACATAACTCGTGGTCTCACATAGATATGGCTTGGATGAATCCGGACTTGATTAACAATAATTTTTTTTGAAATTTTTTTTAAAAATTCTCCAACATTTTCATACATATACAAATACATATACCTTGTTTAATATCAATATATGCAATTATACAAAGTTGTACATTCTTATAATCTTATATCATTTATAAATCATTTCTAAGCAAATACTTCATTATTCTAATACATACTGATGAATTAAAACTGTCTTGTATCATTTTTTATATCTAATGCTTTATTCTAGGTATATGTTATTTAAGTAATGCTACCTCCCCCCCAAAAAAGAAAAAAAAATCTAGTTTTGTCTTCTGGGTCACCACCGATTAATTTCTAATTTTCTCTTCAAATTCACCGCTGTTGCTTAACTTCTTAGGCTAGTTGTTACCCTTCCTGCCTCTTAATTTTGTGCCGTATTGCTTAATCCCCTTCTTTAATTTCTTTACACATCATTCATTTTTCTTGTCCCCTATTTTTATCATAACTAAATGCCCTATAAAAATCTACATTCCAATTATATCACTTATATTAAAATCTTATAATCGTATTAGTTATACATTTCAACAACTCATTTTCCTTATCACAATTTTTTGTTATTTCAAATTGATTAATTATTCAAATCTTATCATAAACGGAAAATAAAAATAATTATTATTATTCAAATTCTATATGTTTCAAAAAATAACCTATTTTCATTTTCTTCTGTATTTCATCTTACCCTCTGGCGGTACAAATATTTAATTCCATCAATTTTAAAATAATTCAATGAAACCAACCTTATATGTATCTGTAATATATCTATAAATCTACAAACACAAATAAACCTGTTCATTAAATAGTTATATCAAGTAATTGTCACGATCCAATATAATTATAATACTAGTAATCCACACAATCTAATACAGTATAATATAGTATTAATATAAAAAAGAAGAAAGAAAATTCTGTTCCTCCCATCATTAATCATCCATTTTCTTTTGATTTCCATCCCCCTTTTCTCAGCTTTTTTTCTTTCTTTTACATTTGTACCCCCAACTTCTTTTCCTCCAAGCTCCTTTCCTCCCCTTTAAATATATTGTTTGTATAGGTGTATCTTCAATTCTACTTGTTCTCTTTTCCTTATTTCTCCCTTCTTTTATTAATTGTTTCATCCAGTACCAATATTCTCCCCCTATTCTCCTTTTTTCACTGTTAACCCCAGTGTAATTATCATAAATTTCAACATAGTCATTAATTTGTCCATTTTCTGTATCCACTTTTCTTTTTTCACTATAAGACCCGGTGTCTTCATCAATCTGGTTTTTCTCTTCTATTATCTTATTTTTTCTAATATCTTCTTGTTCTTCATTTTCATTTTTATTCTCATTTAATTCTTCTCTCTTTTCCTTTCCAATTCCAAATTCCAAAAGGCATCTTTTTATATCATCCCGCAAGTCTTTCAAGAGTACCACGAACTCTTCATAATCATTTGGCTCCATTTCATCAAAATCTCAGATCTCACAGTCCATCCAGCTGTTAACAAAAAATTGTATCCACAGCCTCTTATAATTATTTTCTTTTAAGTAAAATATTGTTCATTCAAAGTCCAAATCCTTCTAATCCTTTAATATTAATATGTTGAAGTTCTTTCCAGATTTATTCTTATTCAAATGAATCCAACTCCTTCAAACTCCAAGTCTCTCTAGTCTTTAATTATCAAAGTTCCAAATCCAGTCCAAACACTATCTTTTATTTCAATAACAAATTGGTCTTTTCAAGATAATTTTTCCCATTCAAGGCCAGCAGCTGTCAAAATATCCATGAAAGTATTCCACTGTTGTAATAATTCCTCCAACCAATAGATGGGTTCTCTATTTCCGATCTCCCAAATCTTCCTTTACTGCTCAATAATATTTTCCTGTATTTTAAATCCACATAGTTTTTTATAAAATGTTTTCTTTCAAATATATTTTCCAATCACATAAATCACCACCAGGTCTAAAATCACACAGTTACAAATTCTCCCAATTGGGCTTTAATGTAAATTCATTGTAGACTTCCGGGGGCGGGGCCATGGCGGAGCGAAGCTAAGAAGCAAACCACTGCAACTTAGCTCGAGTTTCTTCGTTCAGACTGCCGAAAATCCGCAGCGTGGAGCCTTGCAGGGGCTAGCGCGAGGAAGGGGATCATCGTGCGAGGACGGGAGGAGGTGCAAACCCCCGCTGAAGCAGATGGAAACCCCAAATCGGAGCGAAGAAGAAACCAGCTAACCACGCTGGTCCAGAGGTATGGCCGCCTGAGCATACAGCAAGGAAGGGAGAGATAGAGGAACGGCAAAATATTCGCAGATCATTGCAAACATCAGACAAATTGGATTACAGTTTTGACTTTTGGAGAATATTCCTTAAGAGAAGAGAACGATTGGCACCCCCGAAAGACAATTGAGTCTCCCAAAAAAAAAAAAACCCAGCGGCGCCTTAGCGGAAAGGAGCGAAGGCGAGACAAATAAAACTAAATCAATAGACTGCTTTAAAGGGATACGATCCAGAAAGAACTGCGGGATTACCGGAAAAACAGTTGAGGGTAAAAAAAAAAAAGGGACCTACGAGAAGATCATATTGGAAATACTCTGCAACTAAAGAGTGGGGGGAAAGGAGAGAGAACTGTGACAAAGCAATTCTCTAGAGCGCAGACATCTTGAATAGACTGTGAAACAGGAAAAGAAGATCGAAGACGCCACCCCCAAAGAGACATTTGTAAGATATAGCATATGATACCCAATTAACTTGAAAACTTTAACGTATATATTGAGCAAATCAACATTTTGATAGTTAAACTCTAACACTTAGTTACTAAAGCTATTAAAGTTAAGATTAATGTGTGTGGATATCTAAGTAATTAAATACTACGGTTATTAGTACATATTAGTTTTTCTTTTTATGGAAAATAAGAAATAAGAAATAAGACTTTAAGAGGTATTAACAATAATTTAAACTAAGAAATTGAATTAAGTGAATTTACATATATATATATTTATAGACATTTTCTTTGACCTTTTTTTTCTTTTTCTTTCTTCTTCTACTATTATTGAATATTAAACTACCTAAACTGTTTAGAGTGTGAATTAACAAAGATAGGAATTGTTAGTAAATATTTTCTGATTTATATAATGAAAAGATAAATAGCAATAATAATAATAATAATAAGCTCTTAATAGAAATCCACAAAATAAAAAATTGATATTTAAATGATTAAGAACTAATCCTTCTTTTCTATCTCCCCATCTCAAAACACGAACAATACTCTCCAATACTCTCCCTTATTGTACTTTAATGAATTTCTGACTTTTATTCGATTCCTTTAAACTTTAGACTCGCTACTCCATTTCATTCTTCCCTCTTCTTCTTCTTAGTAGCTAGTAATAAATTTATGAAAGTGTGGAATAACTTTTTCAGCAAAGTGATCATGTCAACAACAACTACTGTGACTAAACCAATTAAGAAACCAACTCCAGTAACACCTTCAGCAACAGGGCAAAAACTGATAACAGAGATGGCAACTACTGAAAAACAAGGACAAGCACCTTCACTACACACTATGCAGGCCACATTAGATAGAATACAAGAATTTATGATGACACAACAAGAAACAATGGTTAAAATGCAGCAAACAATATTTAATAATCAAGAACAGACCAATGAAAATTTTGAAGAAGTCAAGGGAAACATCAAAAAATTAGATAATAGAATGGAGGTAATCCAGGGAGTGGTAGCAAAACATGAACATCAAATTAAAAATTTAGAGAAAAAAACAGACATAACCGACAAAAAAATAAAGGAAACAGAAGAATTACTAAGAGCAAAAAACAAAGAATTAGAGGGAGCTATCGCCCTCCTCGAAATGGAGAAATCAGCATTCTACTTAAGGTTCCAAAACATACCAGAGGTGAAAGAGGAGGAATTGCGTGAACAGGTAGTAGAGATATTAGCAGTAGCTTTACAGGTAGAAAAAGAAGAAATAAATAGACACATAGATGAAATTTACAGAGTACAAACAAACTTTGCCAAAAGACATAAACTACCCAGGGAGGTACATGTACGATTCACAAAAAAAGCAATAAGAGATGAAATTTATAAAACCACGAGAATGGAACAAATACTACATAAGGAAAGAGAAATCAATGTATTAAAACAAATTCCCAAACGAATAAGAGAAAAGAGAAGAGACTTACAATACTGTACTGCAAAACTAATAAGGCAAGAAATTCCTTTTAGGTGGTTGATTCCGGAAGGAATCCTAGTGACGTGGAAAGGAAAAAAAATTAAGATAGAAACAATGGAAGAAGCAGATCAATTTATCGAAACACACTTAGAAAAGGAAGGAGAGAGCAGTGCAGAGGGAGAGGGACAAAGCCAGGAAGAAAAAGAAATGATAGAAGAAATGGAGAGAATGAAAAGACAAGAGAGAGAGGGAGATAGGAGGGTGAAAACAAAAGAAGTAAAGACCGCGAGATTAACAAGAGCAACAAGTAAAAAATAAGATGCAAAATCAAATTAAAATATTTTCAGTTAACATAAATGGAATCAATTCACCAACAAAAAGAAGACAAATACTCAACAGATTACAGAAACAAGGTTCAGACATTACATGTTTACAGGAAGTTCATATTAAAAAAGAAGAATATAAGTTATTACAATATCCCAAGATAGGTAATCTCTTTACATCCCTGGCCGACTCAAGGAAAAGAGGAATAGCATTATATATCAAAAATTGGTTAACCCCTAAACAAATATATAGAGATACAGAAGGAAGAATACTCATAGTGGAAATTACAATAGACAAAACTAAAATATTACTAATAGTTATCTACGCCCCTAACAATGGACAAAAAGAATTTTATAAAAAACTATACCAACAAATCATTAAATTAGACAGAGAAAACATTTGTATAATCGGAGATTTTAATGCAGTGGTAGATGTTAAAGAAGATTATAAAACGGGACCAAAAAAAAATATGGAAAGGAAAACTCTACCTAAAATTTTTTTTGAAATGGTGAATGAATTTAAAATAAAAGATATATGGAGAGAAAGACACCAGAAACAGAATCAATATACATATTTTTCAAACCCACATCAATCCTGGTCTAGACTCGACATGGTCTGGTCAAATATAGAACCAATTATTAAAATAGAGAGTGTAGAAATAGAACCTAATACGTGGGCGGACCATAACCCTATAATAATTACAATAAGAGGAACGAGTAAGCTAAGAAGGAGATGGATGATGAACCAGAAAACAATAAAAGAAAAAGAATTTAAACAATATATGGAGAAAGAATTAACTTTCTTTCTACAGGAGAATTGGAACGAGGACACATCTATACAAAATATTTGGGACACTATGAAAGCATATATAAGAGGATTAACTATTGCATACTCTATTAAAAGAAATAAAGATAAAAATAAGCAAATTAAGGACTTACAAAACAAGATAGGGGAATTGGAACATAAATTACAAGAGATGCCACAAAATAAAGAAATAAAAGAAGAAAAAGAATTAACTAAACACAAAATAAATCTAATACTACAAGAAGAAATTGCATTAAAAATTAAGACATCCAAACAGAATTATTTTGAACATGCTAACAAACCAGGCAGATGGTTGGCCTACAGATTAAGAAAAGAAAAGGAAAAAAAAACAATACAACAATTAGAAGATTCGCTAGGGAAAATGCAGTTTGAAATAGAGGGAAAAAAAGACATAGCACGAGAATATTATAGAGAGCTATACAGTAAGGATACTATACAACTCCAGAGCATACAAGAGTATTTAAAAAATTCTAATATAGTGCAACTACCAGACGATATTAAAGATAAGATGGATGAAGAAATAACATTGATTGAATTAGAAAAAGCTATTAGAAATCAGAAAAACAATAAAACTCCAGGACCGGATGGTATTCCAGCAGAGTACTACAAAGAATTACAAACGATTTTAAAAAATATACAACTAATTACATACAATGAAGTACTAACAAAAGGAGCAATCCCAGATTCATGGACAGAGGCACTAATAACAATCATTCCAAAAGACATCAATATGAAACATAAGATCCAGAGTTACAGGCCAATCTCGCTCTTAAATTCAGACTACAAAATCTTTGCGTCTATAATGGCGGAAAGACTAAAAAAAACACTTACCAAAATTATACATTCAGATCAAAATGGCTTCCTACCAAATAGACATATTAAAAACAATATAAGAACAATTACAAATATTTTAGAATACTATGAGACACATCCAGGGGAATCCATGGCACTCATATTTTTAGATGCCCAAAAGGCATTTGATAACCTAAACTGGGACTTTATAATAAATCAATTGAATAAAATGAATTTTGGAGAGAATTACATAAGGACAATCAAATCAATATATTCAAAACAAACTGCTAAAATTCTTATAAATGGAGAAACTTCAAAAAATTTCAATATAGAAAAGGGAGTTCGACAAGGCTGTCCCCTATCCCCATTATTATTTATACTATCATTGGAATCATTATTACAAAAAGTAAGAGAAAATAAAGAAATAAAAGGACTTAAGATAAAAGAGCAGGAATATAAATTACAAGCATTCGCTGACGACTTGGTTTTCAACATAGAAGAACCATTAGAGACAGGACCAATTTTACTAAAAGAAATAAATGAATTTGGGAAAGTAGCAGGTCTGAAAATCAATAAACAAAAAACTAAAATAATAATCAAAAACCTGACAGACATACAAAATAAGGAACTAGAAAAGAAATTAGAACTACAAATTGTTAAGAAAATAAAATATCTAGGAATCAATCTGTCAGCAAAATGCACCACAATAAAAGAAGCAAATTATATGGAAATTTTAAAACAAATTGAAAAAAAATTAGATAAATGGAATAAATTACAAATCTCTCTAATTGGTAGAATCGCAGCGATTAAAATGTCAATATTACCTCAAATTTTGTACCTATTCCAAACCATTCCAATCAAATTAGAGAAAAAATATTTTGAACAACTAAATAAAATACTAACCAAATTTATATGGGCCGGAAAAAAACCAAGAATTAAATTAAAATATTTACAACAAAATAGGAATCAGGGAGGATTCGGACTACCGGACTTTGAATTATATTATCAAGCATCCGCCTTAACATGGATAAAGGATTGGATTCAAATTAAAAATAGACGTTTACTGGTACTAGAAGGTTATGACTTACATTTAGGGTGGCATGGATTCCTCTGGGATGATAAACATAAAACACACTCATACTTCAAAAGACATAAAATTAGAGACTCTCTTTTAGGAACTTGGCTTAAGATCAAAAAACAATACTACACCAAAATACCACCCTGGTTCTCTGGTATGGAAGCCATTACACACCCAAACACAACGAATCTGGAAAAAATGGTCACATATGAAGAAATACTGGAAGAAGGAGGTGCCATAAAATCTATAGCAAAACTGGAACAAGAAGGAATTAAGATTGATTGGTGGCCATATTTCCAAATTAGGAACAGATTAGAAAACGATAAGAGAAAATACGGAATACAAAAACTTAAATCAGAATTAGATAAAATTTTACTAGATCAAGAACCAAAAGCAATAACTAAAATATACAAATTTCTCCTAAAAAATAAAACACAAAAAGACATAATAAAAGGAAATATGATAAGCTGGATGAAAAATTTCGGACATGAGATGCAAATTAATGAATGGGAAAAAATTTGGAACCAAAACTACAAAATGACAAAATCAGTTTCATATAAAGAAAATTATTATAAAGTATTCTATAGATGGCACCTCCCTCCAGCGAGATTGGCAAAAATGTATAAAAACCTATCACCAAATTGTTGGAGATGCCAACACAAAATTGGATCTTACTATCATATGTGGTGGACCTGTCCAAAAATAAAAGCCTTCTGGAATACAATCAAAAACTGGTTAAAAGAAATCACACAACAAGATATAGATATCAAACCGGAAATTTTCCTATTGGGAAACATAAATCAAAAAATGCAAAAGAAATACTATTATATTATTCTACATATACTAACAGCGGCGAGAATAACGATAGCACAAAATTGGAAATTAAACGATATTCCCGAGGAAAGCAGTGTAATTAGTAAAATCCTGGACTGTGCCGAAGCAGATAAACTAACCATGGAACTGAAAGGAAAGGAAGACTCCGACTACTATGAAATCTGGAATTTATTTTACAATTGGTACGAAAAACGAAAACAAATAACATCAATGTAATAAATAGAAATATAAGCCAAATAAGGCATATAGAAATTGAACTAGAGAATTTATAGAGAAAACAGTTATATTGTATTACTATATATGTATACTAAGATATTACTAAACCAACAATGCCTTATTTTTTTTTCTGTACTATTATTACTATTATTATTTATACTACTACAAATATTACTATTGTTATATCATTATAAATATTATGGTTAAATTTTACTACCACTACGTTTGATTTATAAAACACAATGTAAAATATGAGACAAAATTCGAAAACCATGTTAAATTAAATGTTAAATATATATTTGCCGTAGAACAAACGATAGAAATAGACAGCTTTATAGCTGTATGCGCTTTTTATGTTTTGTATATGTTTATATTGTACTTGTCAATGTCGTAAATGTTTTTCTTTTGTATGTTTCTGTTTTTTAAATGTAAATAACTTAATAAAAACTATTTTTTTTAAAAAAATAATGTAAATTCATTGTAGCTTAGTTTCTCTTTGGTTTTTTAATTGCTAGATAGCCGCTTTGTCAATCCAGTCCTTTGTTCCCTTTTTCAATCTTTAAAAACATTCTTTAATAGTATTCTTTCAGCAAAATCACTCACCAATCCTCCGTTTTCTTTCTCTCTCTCCAGCACTTGCTCTTTAATCTTCTTCCCAGCTGACTTCCAATCTTCAAAGCAAACCTGCCGATTATGACCGCAGCTATAGCGACATTTTATGTCACTTTCCATTCGCTGCCGGTCGAGGGGACTTTGCCAGCTCTCTGGGGGGTTTGCCACCCTCCCAGTCTGCCAGCAGGCACCCCTCTTCTTCACCACCCCTCCAGGGTGGCTCTGAACTGGTTCGAGTCAAACCAGGTCCCCGAACAACACAGATTTCTGAGTTCCCCTATGGAATGAGGGGTAACTCTGTGGCGCCGCGGCATTGGCCACGCCTTCTCTCTTGATTAACAATATTGAAGACATAGAAATACTACCAAACACATGGGCATACCACAACCCGTTGACAATAAAATGGAAAGGTCAGAGGAAAAAGGGATGTTGGACATTAAACCAAAGAATCGTAAAGGAAAAATCCTATGTAGAAATGATGGAAAAGAAACTGAGCAATTTTTATAAGGTAAACAAAAAAAAGAACAGATGAGAGACTTCCGGTTCCGGCTCGCGGCATCGCGGACGCTATCGTTGAGCGCCTTTCCATTTCCCCGTTAAAGCCGCCAGAACAGCTGTCTGGCGGCTTGAAAGTCTCTGCCCCGGGCAAAGGGGAGAGATGAGAGCCGGACAGGTGGGGTAGAGCCCCCCCTAGTGCCCCAGGTGCCAGCCAGGGGCGCGAAAGGTGAGGGCTCCCCAGCCAGCCTGTCTCTTGCTCCGGGGACTTGGAAACCTCCGCTTTTGCGGAGCAAGATGCCGTGACCACTGCTGCTTCGTGAATGGGATTACAACTACTTAATGGATCAAAGAAGCAGACAGAGAGAGACAGGATTTTAAAAGGGCAAGTACTGAATTTTTTTTCTTTCAACTCCACTGCTGACTTTCACTTCGGAAGAAACTAAATAACAGTTAATAGGCTACAATATGGCGATCGGAGAAAGTGGGAGGAGAAGTGAAAGTAACTTTCGTTTCCCTAGCGGCTTTTTTTCTTATGGAAATTTTTGACTTTGAAAGTTGGCTTTACTCTCTCTGTCTCCCGATTCTGGACTAAATAATAACTGACAATCTTTAAAAAATAAAAGTCTATCTGGCTTTGGAATTTAAAAGAATTTTAAAAGAAACTTAAAAGAATTTTAACTAGAGGCTTGGCTTTTTCTTTGTTCTCCACTGGAAATACTAAAATGGCTTCAAAATTTGGAAAGACTGTTTTGAATAAAAGAATGTACTATTCATCTGGTTATATTTCTAAAATGCAACTTACCACTGAGTTAACACCCCCAAAGTCTTTAACACCTGAAAATTTAATAAGTACCTTAAAGATCATGAAAAATGAACTGACTGCTGAATTTAACCAAAAAATTAATGAAATAGATAACAAAATGCAGGCTGCTTTAAAGAATATTGACCAACAAATTAGGAATGATGTGTTGGAGGTATGCAAAGGTCTAGTAACAAATATCGAAGTCTTGGCAAACCGCATTGAAGAAAATAAACAAGTTTTGACAACTTCGGTAGAATACATAGATAAAATACAAAATGATATTGCAAATTTTGAAATAGAGGTGTTAATGACGCAATTCAGATCTATGGAATTTGCCATAAGGGTCAGGGGGTTGAAAGAGGGATTATATGAAGATTTGAAAGGAAGGATGGTGGAAGCTCTGGAGCAGGTGTCTGGACTGTCTAAAGAAGAACTAGCCAGGCAAATTGATAAAATATATAGAATCAACTCCTGGTATGCAAAACAAAAACACCTACCAAGGGACATTGTAATATACTTTACTACAAGAGCCTTACAGAATAGAATCACACAGGCGACGTTTAAGAATAACCTTCAGGTGAATGGCCAGGAACTAATGATATGGAAAGAAATTCCCTCTAAAATGCTCAAAGCCAGAAAAGATTATACCTTTCTGATTGATGAATTTAAAAGGCTAAATTTACAATATAAATGGGAAGCACCAACAGGAGTCGCAGTGAAATTTCTGGGAAAAAGATATCGGCTTAATACGACAAAGAAAGCTACTGAATTTTATGCCAATGTCTTAAAGGCTGATATATCCAAGATTCCAGAGGAAAGATGTATGAAAATAAAAGAGGAGGAGGAGGGAAAGCCATCCCTTCCTGTTCAAATCGAAACAGATTTGCAGAATTCAAGTGATTGGCAGAACCAGACAGATGTCTACAGTGTGGAAAAAGAGATGGAAGACCGGGGTCAGATGGGAGGCGAGCTGACAAATACAAAATTATCAAGTTACAAAAAGATGCAACCATCAAGATATAACAAGATGTAGCGTTGAAGTTTATTGGACAGATGGTTGCTAATATTTCTCTTTTTCCCTTCTTTCCTTAATTTTCTTTCTTTACTTCTTGTATTCTTTTTTCTTTTGTTTTCTTTTTCTATCCTATTATTATTACTAATACCTTTTAAAGATTTAGAAGTTTTTTTTGAAGCTAATAATCTGATATATAGTAATATTATGTTATTAATATAGTGGTTGATTTTATGATGAAGTTTAAGATTTTTGTATTTTACATTTAGTTATTATTGGTGTAATATTTATTTAAGTTTTATTTAATTTTGATGAAGTTTAAGATCTTTGTATTAATATTTAGTTATTATTTGTGTAATACTCATTTAAGTTTTATTCAATTTTGAGGAAGATTTGGAATTTTTATTTAGAGTTATTAAGTTATAAAATATTATAATTAGATTTAAAATTTGATTGAGAGGAAGGCTATTCAAAGTTTGGAATCAGTGCGGAATTTATAAGATAGACTGTATTTTTTTTCTTTTTCTTCTTCTTCTTTGCTTTCTCTCTCTTTATATATATATATCTTTTATTATTATTATTATTATTATTATTATTATTATTATTATTATTATTATTATTATTATTATTATTATTATTATTACTATTACTATTACTATTACTATTATTATTAATATTCTTTAGAGATTTAGAACTTTTTTTGAAGTTAATAACCTGTTATATAGTAATATTATGCTATCTATATAGTGGTTGACTTTATGATGAAGTTTAAGGTTTTTGTATTTAATATTTAGTCATTATTTATGTAATAATTATCTAAGTTTTATTTAATAGTGAAGAAATGCTGTGAAGGGTAGATGATTGAAAGGAGGAGGAGGAAATTTTTATTAATGTTGGAGTTGAAGTTTTAAAAAATAGGGTGGAAGTCAAAATTTTTTAATTTAATCTAAATTTATTTTATTGATATTATGCCCTGTATTCTCTCTGGGAAGTCCGGGGGGGAGAGGGGGGTAGGGGGGTGGGTTAGGGGTAGGGGGTTAGGGGGAGAAAAATAATAAAATGTATGTACTTTGTACTAATAAAACTTTTTGAATAAAAAAAAAGAACAGATGACATTAGAAAATCTTTGGGATACCACTAAGGTGTATATAAGAGGGATTACAATAGCGTATGTAGCAAGAAGAAACAAGGAGAGATGGGAAAAACAAAACCAACTACAAGATAAGCTTAAAGAATTAGAGAAGAGGTTGCAAAAAGAACCACAGAACAATAAAATTATACAAGATCGAGATTTAACAAAACACAAAATTAATTTAACCCAACAAGAAGAAATGATAAGAAATATAACAATGGCAAAACAAAATTATTTTGAAATGGCAAATAAGCCTGGGAGGTGGTTGGCCCATAAATTAAGAAATGAAAAAACAAAAAGATTAATACATCAATTGTAAGATGAACAAGGAAATATATGCCACAAGAAAGAAGAAAAGAAAAAGATAGCACAAAACTTTTTTCAAACACTGTATAAACAAGAAAACATTAGAGAAGAAGAGGTCAAAAAATATCTACAAAATAGAAATCTACCCAACATAACAGATGAAGATAGAGAAATCCTAAATGGAAAGATAACATTAGTTGAAATGAAAGAGGCCATTAAAAAACAAAAAAATAATAAAATGCCAGGACCGGATGGAATTCCCACTGAGATATACAAAACTATACAAGAACCATTGGAAGAAATTATGTTAGATATATATAATGAAACACTAGAAAAAGCGAAAATACCAAATTCCTGGACAGAGGCACTTATCACATTAATCCACAAAGAAGAAACAGACACCCAAAAAATTCAAAATTTTAGGCCAATCTCGCTGATGAACATAGACTATAAAATAAAATATAAAATATTTGCAACAATCATAGCGGAACGACTTAAAAATATTAAATAAAATATCCATATAGACCAAAATGGATTCCTTCCCAACCGGCAGATAAAGCACAATACGAGAACTATATTAAACGCACTAGAATATTATGAAGCTCACCCAGATAAGCAATTTGCTTTAATTTTGGTTGATGCACAAAAAGCTTTCGACAACTTGAATTGGCAATTTCTTAATACACAATTGGATATGATGAAATTTGGAGGAAAATTTAATAAAATGATCAAGACAATATATTCAGATCAAACAGCGAAGATATTACTAAATGGAGAAACAACGGGAAAAGTGATTATAAATAAAGGGGTAAGACAAGGATGTCCTTTATCACCGCTATTATTTATACTTTCATTAGAAGTTTTACTGTGTCACTGCATTTTTTTTGTATTTGTCAGCTGTGCTTCCAGTCAGAGATGTACGGTATTCTGATCATACTCTTATCAGTAATGTAAACAATAGTCTTGTGATGTATTGTCTCATGATGCCTGATTTACTGCGCATGTCTAGTTTCTGTTCTTTGTTCATTCTCTTACTTGCTTTCACTTCATCCGGCTGGACATATTTTTCTGTCTGGTAAGATGTAATCAATATTATTTTGTATTTTTATAATAAATATGCTTTTAGTCTTTATACTCCGGATTTATTTTGTTAAGAGTTAGCAGCCATGAGAATACACGGTTCATCTACCTCTAATTTACAGCCTCCCCAGGATGGGGGACAGCAAAGCTGTTTTTACGTTCTGACATATGGTAGCAGAGGATGGTTTGAAGTTTTTTTTTCTTGGCTGTTACTCAAACTGATAACATGCGTATAGGCTATTAGAAGCAGATTTATTAGCTACTGAGGTATGCTGATTAATTGCTGAAAATATGCCGAAGGAGAAAGGGCAGAAGAAACCGAAACCAAGGTCCTCTCTCTCTCTGAAGATGAAGAGGTTAAAAGGCTGTTCCACAGGCTGACAGCCCTTCGTACACTGCCCGCTTCTGTGAGCAGACCTGAGGAAAGATTGAAGGTGCTGTCTTAGGACATGCTATGGAAGATGCCGTGCGAATGTTTCTCCAAGCACCCAGTTGATTACTGGAGAATGCGAGACAGATGAATATGCAAGGCTTGGTGCCAGCTCTAACGTTCCAGTGGCTTATTAGAAAAAGAGGGAGATTAAATTCTCAAAGAGAAAGAGCAAATGCACTATTCTCCAGTAAATACATTAAACCCTGCAGAATCTGCCCGTGATGCTGCCCTACAAAGTTATCATAATCAAATTACTTTTATGGAAGGTGAATTGCAAAAAGCAAAGGAGGTTTTTTCTATGTTTAAGGCAGAGGGGCGTGGCTCTTGTCCATTCCAAATGCCAGAATCCTCCATCTTTCCTTCTTCTTTGAGGCCAAGACCACACCCCCAAGAGGGTTTTGTGTCAATCCAACCAGAGCAGAGGGCTGTATACATGTCACTTCCTATGCCTCGTGATTATATTCCTCCACTGAGTTCTGAAAGAGGAGAAAGTTTTTATACACTGCCTGAAAATAATGTTGCAGCACCATCTGCTGGCAGAAAAGCAAAAATGCATTCCACAGAATTACAGCATTACCTTGAAACTATGCAAAGAGGCTTCTCAACAATGTCATTAAGCTAAGCATGCCTGCAGGCTGCAATGCCACACATGTCTCCACAGGCTCCATCATTAGCACCCCCTGGTGGTGCAGATGACTATTTTAGCCAAACTCCTAATTTAGATGAGGCACAAATATACTTAATGCAGCAAAGGCAGGTGCCAATCCCTGCAGTAGGCCAGATTCATACGGCAACTCATGCACCAGTGACACACACAGTGCAGCAGCCACAAGTGCAGCAACCACAACCATAGCCTCAGCCACAAGTGCAGCAACCACAACCACAGCCTCAGCCACTAGTGCAGCAACCACAGGTGCCTTTACCTCCACAGCCAGCATCTCAGGTGTACATCCCTCAACAGACACCTGCTATTGTTCCACTGGCTGGTGATTCAAAATTAAAGCGTTCAGGTCAGAATTATAAGGCCTGGGTCAGTGAGAGTCTGTTACTTCGCAGAGAAGGGACACATTCCATGGTCTTTAACCCTCCTGCCCAGCCCTGGGCTCCTGCCATAAGAGACCTGGATATGAAAGCATGCACAACATTATTGCTGTCTATGGATATTGAACTGCAGATTACTTTTCCACCTGATGCAACTGCCCAACAAATTTGGGCCCAATTGGAAACATGCTACTGGCCTGTTTCAATTGAATCTACATGTTTGCTCTTGTCTTATTTCCATGGTTCAAAATTAAAGACTGGTGAATATATTGGAGAGCATTTAACTAAAATGAAAGGAATGAGGAAGGATTTGGGCGAAAGAGGCTATGTTATTGATGATTTTCAAATGATCAGCATTATTATTAACTCATTGACTTTGATGTTTATTACCTAAAGCCAAAGCCTAAAATGCAAGCACAGGCAAGTATACAACCAAAGGAGAGAGAGGCCCAGAGAGAGATGTCCCAGTGAGAGATCCTGTTGCTACTCCAAAGGCTCCTAAAGCCAATAAAGGGAAAAAGGTGAAACAGGTTGCTCAGAGCAAGCCTGAGGTTCCTCTTACTACTATTAATGTTGAACATTCACTAACAGGTAAACCTTTGCATTACAGGTGTATCCATAAGTGGCATAGAAGATTGGGGCATGCCAGTTTTCGTGTTCTTAGGAAAATGCTGGATTTTGCAAAAGGTTTGGATCTAAAGGGGTGTAAGGATTGTGGATTGTGCTGTCTGCAAAAAGGCCCAGGGCCCCTTGGTCATGCATACACTTGGATTTCGCGGGGCCGTTTCACGGGCAAACATTCCTAATAGTAATAGATGCTTACTCGAAATGGCTAGAGGTAGTCTTAATGCACAACATAACAATAGAAGCGGTTATCTGAGCCCTAAGGAAGTTATTTGCAACACATGGGTTACCGGACACACTGGTATCCGATAATGGGCCGCAGTTAACATCAACAGGGTTTGAGGGGTACCTAGCAAATCTAGGCATTAAACACACATTGATTTCTCCCTTTCAGCCGAGCTCCAACGGAATGGTAGAACGGGCAGTAAGAGCAGCGAAAGTAGCCCTGGGTCGGGTGGAGCAGGGAGATTGGCAAGCACGCATAGATAAGCTGTTAGCCACACAACACATAACACCAAGCACGGTTACAGGGAAAAGCCTTGCAGAACTTTTAATGGGATGGAAACTCCGGTCCACCTTAGATAGGTTGCACCCAAATTATTGCAATAATAAAGGAATGTCCCAAACAACGCAGATTAGGGGGTTCAAAATAGATGACCTGATATATGCAAGGAACCATGCAGAAGGACCGCTATGGGTTCCTGGAAGGGTCCTGGAAATAACAGGCCCAAAGTCCTATATAATTGAGTTGGAGGATGGCCGAAAATGGCAGCGCCATATAGATCAATTAAGGGGGCGCCGACCGTTGAACACTGACTGGGAGGCCCTGAGTCCTAACATCTAGTTCCCAACAGCTACAGCTAGTTTCCCGGAGCCGGAGTACTTTGCTGACAGTCCGGAGGCGCCCTCCAGTGATGACTCGGATTCCACGCCTGATAAATCCAACATCGAAGTTGAGGAATTCCAGAACAATCCACAGACGGAGCCAGAGAGCAAAAACATGTCCTCCCTGGCTCCAGCCAACGCCCCGACTGAACTGCGCAGGTCAAGTAGGCTAGCTAAACATCCTACGTATCTTGAAGACTATGTATGCAAATGAGCTGAAGGGGAAGGGATGTAATGTATTGAAAGACTGGAGAAGTTCTCACTCCAGTCCGACCAAGGATTTGCATAAGCGTAACCTGATTGGCTGCCTGCTAGCCAAGCTCCTATTGGCTGCCAGGTTTGCCAGCATAACCTGATTGGCTGCCTGCTAGCCAATCTCCTATTGGCTCCAGGTTTGCCGGCTCCTATTTAAACCCCTGCCAAAACCCTTTGCCTTGCTGAAGCATGTACTGACCAAATAAAGAGCTGAACTCACAATAATTTTTTTCTTTAAAATATTTTGAATAATCCACCATATTTTAATCCAAAAAGCCTTAATTTTTTTACAAGTCCACCAAATATGGAAATAAGTAGCATCCACACATTCATATCTCCAACATTTAGGTTGTAAATTTGGATACATACGAGCTAGGTTTTTTGGATCTAAATGCCATCTATAAAACATTTTGTAAAAGTTTTCTCTTAAATTTTGAGCTTGTGTAAATTTTACATTTCTAATCCATATATTCTCCCATGTTGCCATCATTATAGGTTCTCCAATATTTTGCACCCATTTTATCATACAGTCCTTAACTAGCTCTGTTTCCAAGTCTAATTCAACTAACACATTGTATAATCTCTTTATGTGCATTGGACCTTTATTCTTTATTTGAATTATCAAATTATCATCTTGCTGTAAGATACCAGTTTTTAAATTGTCTTTCCATCTGGCCTGCAATTGCCCATATTGAAACCAAGTCTTAATTATTCCTTCTACTCTTAATTGCTCCATTGATTTTAATTGTAGTCTAATTCCTTCTTCACAAAGAAGCTCTTTATATGTAATCTTGTCTAACTTTTGCTCTAAATTTATATTCTCTATCACGTGTCTGGGCACTGTCCATATAGGTAACTTATCATTTAATTTACATTGGTACTTTTTCCAGACACGCAATAAAGCATTTCTTAATATATGACTCTTAAAAGCTTTATCTACTTTTTATTATACACTAAATAGGCATGCCAACCGTAGATCAAACCATACCCTTCTATATTTAATATCCTATCTTCCGTCAGATTGATCCAATTGGTAATTGCTGAAAGGGTAGCTGCATCATAATACAATCTGAGATTGGGCATTTTTAATCCTCCCCTCTCTCGAGAATCTTGCATTATTTTCTGATTTACTCTCGGTTTCTTCCCTGCCCAGATAAATTTCTTAATGCCCTTTTGCCACTCCTTTAAGTTATCATCTTTTTTAAGTGTAGGGATGTGGTGCCTGCATACAGGTACTGAATGTAGAATAGTAGGTTGTTGTATAAAGTTATAATGTTGTTAAAAGGAACTGTTTAAACAAGTAAGTATAGAGCCAGACAGCTTTTAAAATGTATGGTAAGTAGAAAGGGGGAGGTGTTTATCCCAGTGCTCCAGAAGGGAGGGGGGATAGATGACATCATAAGAGACAGCCAATCGGATCATAGATAGCAGGGCCAGGAACTATAAAAGGCCTGGCTGAGAGAGATGTGGAGCTCTCTGTTATGTTATGTGGTAATTGCCAAAGGAGGGAAGAATTTAGTGAGAAGTGCTTTGAAGAGCTGAGGGAAGCTCTGTTATGTGGTAAATCCCAGGAGGGAAGGCTTAGTGTGGAGAGCTGAGGAGCTCTGTGTGTGACTTACAAAGAGAGAAGTTAGGCCTTAGGCAGATCTGTGGGAAGCAGGAGCCAGGGTCAGGGAACAAGATTGAGTGATATATATTGAGTAATCTGTAGATAGAGATAAACGTGCTCTTATCTATAGGCCTAGAAACAAAGAAGAATTGAATTTGCTTAGATTTAGTCAGGAAAGCAAGGAGAGTCTATTGAGGGGAAGAAGAGAAAAAGAAAGAATTAAATAAGCTGCTTGTGGCTGTAACAAATCCACTTGACAATTACTGAGAAGTTGTATTTAAATAAACTGTTTACTAGTTTGTTAAAGAAACGTGTCAACGTCTGTCTATTCCACACATAAAGCAAATCTCAAACAATCCTGCAGAGCTTAGAGATATTGAAGAAGTAAAAAGCAAGCCTCTAAAGAGAGAGAGAAGTGAAACAGAGGGTGCAACCCTTGGTCAGGGAGATATAAAAGGAAAATTAAACACAAATCGCTACCAAGACATATAAAACAATAAACCTGTGACATTGAGGGGACGGGTGGCGGCGCCCCCCCCCCGCAACTGGTTATCATCTTTTTTAAGTATAGGAATCTTTTGAAAAAGAAATAAAAACCTTGGTAAAACATTAGTTTTTACTACGGCTATCCTACCCAGCAAAGACAACTGTAATTTTTTCCAATTTTCCAAATCTTTCTGTATTTTTTGCCATAATGGTTCATAATTATACTGATATAATTTCGTATTTGTTGACATAATGTAAACCCCTAAATATTTAACCTTCTTAACTATCTCAAATCCCGTAACCCTTTCTACTTCTTCCTTCTGACTTCTAGTCAAATTTTTAGCTATTGTTTTAGTTTTATCTATATTTATTTTAAAACCAGATACTTGTCCATAAACATTAATCATTTCCATCAACACTGTGATTGATTGATGTGGTTGAGTTAATGTGACTACCAGGTCATCCGCAAATGCTCGTAATTTATATTCTTCCTGTCTTATTTTAATTCCCTTTATTAGCTCAGACTCCCTTATTTTGCTAAGTAAAATCTCCATAGACAGAATAAACAACAAAGGTGATAAGGGACATCCTTGTCTTGTTCCTTTCTCTATGTTAAAATTATCTGTTAATCCACCATTAATTATTATTTGAGCTGTTTGTTTTTGATATATTGCCCTAATATATTGTGTAAAATAGTCTCCAAGCTGCATCTTTTCTATTAATTTTAATAAAAATTGCCAGTTCAATCTATCAAAAGCTTTCTCAGCGTCCAAAAACACCAATACTGCGGATACTTGGTTGTTCCTTCCCAAATATTCTAATAAGTTAACTATTTGTCTTACATTACTCTTCATTTGTCTACCAACTATAAAACCAGTTTGATCTTGATGAATCATTTGTTGTATAAGTATCAATCTATTTGCTAATATTTTAGCAAAAATTTTATAATCTATGTTTAAAAGTGAAATTGGCCTGTAATTTTTGGGGTCTGTATGCTCTTGACCCTCTTTTGGGATCAAAGAGATAAAGGCAGTTTTCCAAGTTGGGGGTACATCTCCTCCTTGTTGTATATTATTAAATAACACCTTCAAGGGTTCCACCATTTCATCCTGTAAATTTTTGTAATAAACAGCTGTCAAACCATCTGTCCCTGGAGTCTTACCCAATTTTAGCTGTTTAATTGCCGCCAAAATTTCCTCGGAGGTTATCAGTTGATTTAATATTTCAGTCTGTTCCTTGGAAGCTATATGTATATTCCCATTTTGCAAATATCTATCTATATCTTCCTCTTTAACCTTACCCCCCTTGTACAACCCTGAGTAAAACTCTAAAAAAGATTTTTTAATCAGTTCATATTCAAAAACTTTTTTACCCCTATATTTTATTTTCTCTATGATTCTCGATTTTTGCTTTTTTCTTAACATATAAGCTAACCACCTACCCGGTTTATTTGCATTGCAAAAAGTATTATCTTTGGCATATTGTAAATTAGTTGCCACTTGATCTGCCATTAACATATTGCATTGAGCTTTTAATAAGTTAATTGTCTCTCTAATTTTCGTGTCTGTTGGTTTTAAGATTAGGGCCCTCTCCTGTTTTTTAATTTCTTCCTCCAATTCTTTTCTTTTTAGTTCCTTCTTCCTTCTATGTTTATTGTCCAAATATATTAGGATACCTCTCATATAAGCCTTGCTTGCATCCCAGACCATCTGTATGGAGGTACCCCTCTGCATATTCATAACAAAAAATTCATTCATAAATCTTTTACACTCTTTTACATTATCCTCATATTTAAACAAATTATCATTTAACCTCCAAGACCTTCTGGGTCTCTGACCAAATTGCAATTTCATCCAGACTGGGCTATGATCCGACAATGCCCTTGTACAAATCTTCATTTTCTTCACCCTAGAAAAAAGATCATTAGTAATTAAAATAAAATCAATCCTTGAAAAAGACTGGTGTCTATCTGAATAAAAAGTAAAATCCTTTTCTTCAGGGTTTCTTTCACGCCAAATATCTCTCAGCTCCCAGTCTTCCATCATCTCAAAAAAAGATTTAGGCAATCTTGCTCTTGAAAAAATATTTTGCTTAGGACCCTTCTTGTCTTTCTTAACGTCCAAAACACCATTCCAATCCCCTAAAAAAATACAAGTTTTGTATTCCCATTGTGTCAGCTTTGAGTGCAAAAGGTCATAAAAATTTTCTTGTTGTTGATTTGGGGCATATACCCCAATCACAAGTATTTTCTGTCCTTTTATTAAAAGTTCAATTGCTAAAAATCTTCCTTGGTCATCTGCTTCTATTAACTTGGCAGTCAAATCTCTTTTCACATATATAACAATCCCGTTTTTCTTTTCTGATGCTGCTGCAACATAATGTGTACCTAATCTTGTATTTGTCAGATATTTTCGGTCTTGTGTCCTTATATGAGTCTCTTGTAAACATATTAAGTTGTTCTTAAATTGTTTTAAATATTGAAATATTTTCCTCCTCTTCTGTGGAGAATTCAAGCCATTAACATTCCAAGTGAGAAATTTAGTTCCCATCTTTGGGCTTCTGAAGCGTCTGGAGCACATCCTGAAGACCTAACTTGGATCTTTCTTTTGGTCTCGCTCCTCTCACCGCTTCTGATTTGGGAATATCTTGAAGTACTGTCTGACGTCTTTGTTATCTCAATTCTTGCTTATGTTTAGCCGCTTTAGTCTGTCTTTGTTCTTTAATCATTTCCTGTCTATTAAGTACCTCTAGACTTTGATCCATTTGAATAGCCAGCGAAGCTCCTCCTTCTTGTACCACTTTTTTTTTTAAATTCAAAAAGTTTTATAAGTACAAAGTACAAACATTTTTCATTTTTCTCCCCCCCTTCCCCCTAACCCCCACCCACCCCCTTCCCTTCCCCCCTCCCCCCCAGACTTCCCAGAGAAAGTACAGGGCATAATATTCAATAAAATAAATTTAAATTAAATTAAAGCAAATTCTTAATTTCCCCTTAAAAAAAATCTTTAACTCCAATTTTTTTTAAACTATTCAAAACATAACCAGAAGAAGGATAAAAATAATAAAAAATAAAAAAATAAGAAATTAAAAAGAAAGATTAACAAATATATATATATATATATATATATATATATATATATATATATATATATATATATATATATATATATATATATATATATATATATATATATATATATATATATATATATATATATATATATATATATAAAGGAAAGGCATTATATTAATACATCATACATCATCTCAAACTATACTTTACATATCTAAACCTCTGTCTTTTATATAATCTACCTATAAACTAATAATAATAAAAAAGAAAAAAAGGAAAAAATAAGAAATAAAAATAAAAGAGGAGCAAAAGTAAACCTTTCCTCCCCCTTTCAATCAGCACAACATTTCTTCCAAACAAAACAAAACTTAAGTAAATATTACATAAACATTAACTAAACATTAAATGTTTATACCTAATCACAATACCTCAATATTTGAAATATTCCATCAAATTATTTATTCCCATAGTTTAAAAAAATAATCCCTTATACCTCTAAAACTTTAAACTTAATCATAAAATCATAGAATCAAACACAATATTGATAACAATATTACTATATATTGAAGTATAAACTTCATAATATATAATATATATATTATAATAATAATCAAAATCAAAATATATAATATATGTAGTAATAATAATAAAAAAGAGTAAAAACCGGCCCCTTATACCTCAAAAACCTTAAACTTAATCCTAAAATCCCTCAAAATATTAACATAATATTACACTATATCAAATTTAAAACTTCAAAATGAATGATATATATATAAAATAATCTATTATGATAATAATAAGAGAAGAAATAGTTACAATCCTGTTAATCTTTCCAACCATCCTATAGATTTCAACACCATCTGTCACTTGACAATTTCGAATCTATCGATTCACCCCCCATCTGACCCCAGTCCTCCGTCTCTTTTTCCACGTCGCAAACATCTATCTGGCTCTGCCAATCACTTTGAATCTTTGGAATTGTTTCCTCTTGAACAAATATGTCTGGATTTTTCTTCTCCTCCTCTATTATTTTCATGCTTCTTTCCTCTGGAATTTTAGAAATGTCAGCCTTTAAAACGTTGATGTAGAATTCTGTAGCTTTCTTTATTGTGTTAAGCCCGTATCTTTTCCCCAAAAATTTTACGATCACTCCTGTTGGTGCATTCCATTTATATTGTAGATTTCATTTTTTTAATTCATCAACCAAGAAGGTATATTCTTTTCTGGCTTTTAACATCTTGGAAGGAATTTCTTTCCATATCCTTATTTCTTGACCATTTACCTGAAGATTATTCTTGAAGGTCGCCTGTGTGATTCTATTCCGCAAAGCTCTTGTAGTAAAATATATTACAATGTCCCTTGGCAAATGGTTTTGTTTTGCATACCAAGAATTGACTCTATATATCTTATCAATTTGCATAGCCAATTCCTCTTTAGACATTCCAGACACCTGCTCCAGGGCCTCTACCATCCTTCCTTTCAAATTTTCAAATTTTCCCTCCTTCAGG
Source organism: Diadophis punctatus similis (assembly GCA_023053685.1). Classification (NCBI taxonomy): domain Eukaryota; kingdom Metazoa; phylum Chordata; class Lepidosauria; order Squamata; family Dipsadidae; genus Diadophis; species Diadophis punctatus. The sequence continues at coordinate 7,452,329 of JALIGW010000010.1, read as the reverse complement.
CCCCTCACTCTTATAGCAAATTTCATCTCTCTGAATTGAGACATCAACACCTCTGTTTCCAAGTTTACTATATCATTTTGAACCTTGGCTATATATTCCTCTGAAGTTGTCAGAGCTTGCTTATTTTTTTCCAAATCATTCTCCAAAATCTCCATATTTGCTGCTAGTCCTTTACAAACTTTCAACACATCCGCTCTTAGTTGTAAATTCATCTTCTCCAAAGCAGCCTGCATTTTTTAATCTATTTCAGTAATTTTTGAATTGAATTCCTTAATGAGTTCATTTTTCATAACTTTCAAAGTATTAAATAAACTCTCAAGTGTTAAAGACTTTGATGATGTTAAATCAGGCATAAATTGCATCTTTAAAATGTGATCAGAAGAATACTCAGTTCTTTTATTCACAGCAGTCTTTCCAGGTTTAGAAGCCATTTCAGTATTTTCAAAAAAGAAAGACAAAGAAGAGGGGGAAAAAGCCCAGATCTATACTTAACAAAATTCTTTCCAAATCCAAAGCCAGTTAATCTTTTATCTTTTATGAAGCTGTAAGTTAAATCAAGAGACAAAAGGAGAAGAAATCATTTCTCCAGATCAGAGGTTTCCATAGGAAAAAGCTGGTAACAAAGCAAAAATAACTTTCTCTTCCACGCCCAAATCTCCAATCGCCATATTGTTACTTCTTCCTTATTAAGCTACTTTGTTGCTTCCAAAGTAAAATCCAGCAGTGGAGTTAAAGTCAAAGTTAATGCCCTTCTGGACTCCTGCCTTTCTCTGGCTGCTCTCTTTAAGTTTAAAATAATTATACTTTCCTTTGTAACAGCAGCGGTGGTCGCGGCATCTTGCTCCGCTTTAAGCGGAGGCTTCCGACTTCCCGGAGCAACAGACAGGCTACCTGGGGAGCCCTCACCCTTCGCGCCCTAAGTTGACTTCTAGGGCACTAGGGGGGCTCTACCCCACCTGTCTCGCTCTCATCTCTCCCCTTTGCCCAGGGAGAGATTTTCAAGCCGCCAGACAGCTGTTCTGGCGGCTTTTACAGGGAATCGGAAGGACGCCCAACAAGGAGCGCCAGCGACACCGTCGGAGCCAAAACCGGAAGTCCCTTCTTGTACCACTTTCAACAGCTCTTCTCTCTCTTGTTGTGTTCCATCCCCCTTTCATTTTCCATCTGAGGATCTTGATGTGCCGGCCATTAAGACATCTTCATAAAAATCTCTAGCTTTCTGTACCGTATTAAGTCGATATCTCGCTCCCCCAAGAGTTACCACAACGCCCATTGGAATTTCCCACCGGTATTGTACTTGTTGTTTTCTGAGCTCATCCACCAGGAAGGTGTAATCCTTCCAGGCTCTCAACATTTTTGGGGGAATTTCCTTCATTGTCATCACTTCCTGTCCTTCCACTTGGAGCTTGTTTATGAACGTTGCTTGTAAGATATCATTGCGCAGTGTTCTTGTAGAAAAGTAAATCACAATATCTCTTGGCAGGTTTCTACTTTTAGCCACCCATGAATTAACACAGTAAATTTTATCAATCTGCCATGCCAAATCTTCCTTCCTTGCTTCAAGTGCCTGCACAAGTGCTTCCAACATAATTTCTCTCAGGTTCTCTCATTTGTTCTCTTTTACTCCTCTTACTCTTATAGCAAACTCCATGTTTCTATATTGCATTATTGTTATGTCTGCCTCCTCCCTTTCAACTTTATTTTCCACTTCTCCTACTTTTGCTCCCAAAGTTGCAATGGTTTGTTTAACTTCTTGTACCTCCTCATCCAAAATTTCATAATTGTTGGCTAAACCTCTAAAAGCCTCAATTATATCTTCTCTGATCTCATTATTATGATTTCCAATCTCTTCATAAACATCCTGTATTCTCTCATTGGTTTCACTAATTTTCTCATTAATTTCAGTAATTTTCTCATTAGTTTCTGTGATTTTCTCATTAGTTTCTGTGATTTTGAAATTAAATCCAGCTGCTAATTCACCTTGCATTGTTTTAAGTGCCTCCTGTAGCATCGGGAGTGTTAAAGCCTGTGCAGGGGGGGCTGACATTTTAGAAATATGACTGGGGGAGCTGTCCGCACTGGCGGCTCCTCTTGAGGATACAGTTTTCTTTGAAGCCATTAGGATTTTAGCAAGTGTTTAAACTTTAAACTTTACTTTCTGTACTTTAATCAAAAGCCAAAAGCCAAGCAAAGAGTAAGAGGATGTTCAAAATAAAAATAAAGTCAAATTCAAAGTCAAGAGTCAAAAGTTTTCAAGGAAGGAGCTGCTAGTAAAATGAAACTCAGCTCTTAACTTTCACTTTCACGCCCTCAGAAGCTCCAGCACCATTTTTTTAACCGCTTTGTTAATTTGTTGCTTCCACAGCACTTTCTCAGCTCAAATCCACATTCAAGTTAACTTTCCTTATTTGCCGTCTGTGCCTCCTGGCTTCTTCTGCCTGCCGCAATCTAGCTGTCAAAGATTCAATTGATTGCAGGGATTGGACGCGACTTCTTGCTCTGCTACAGTGGAGACATCCCGAGTCCGGAACTGTGACGGGTTCTAAGGGAGCCCTCACCCTCCGCGCCCCAGAATTTCGCCTGGGGCACTAGGGGGCTCTACCTTTTCCCACTGGCTCTCCTCACTCCCCTTTGCCTGGGGAGGAGATGTTCGAGCTGCCAGACAGCTGATTAGCTGCCGTTCTGGCGGCTATACGGTGTTCGGGATCAGGCGCCCTTTGAAGAGCATCTTCGGAGCCGCGGCACCAACCGGAAGTCCTGTATGACTCTCTCTTGAAAGCACAAAACAATTTCCCACAATAATCCCACAAGATTAAAACTGTACTGATGGGTGAATCATCCATCTGAGCTCCCCTTTATCCTACAATTCAATAGCCGTAACCCAAAACTACAGCCTGCCAAGAGCCATTATATTATCAAAAGTTGCAACCAGAATATCTGTCCTGAGCTTCTTTTTTTTAAGGTATCATAGGAAATAATCTTCCCCATACTCTAAGTCCAACTGCAGAGCAACTTCTCCGTAAGAGGAGGAGTGCGGAAACGAGGATACAATGAATTGTAACTAGATCTTTCTACACACAGATGCATAGCTTAATCAGCACAGTAATTTATATTCCAGGAAGCAACGGCAGGTTTTAGCAACCAACTAGAGCTGCCTGTGTCCGTTCCTCCTTAACAGGGTGACTCTGTTTATTTGCATAGAGAAATGCTTCCTCTTCCCTCTCCACCCTCTCCCTCCCATAGAGCTAGACATAGACATAGATCTAGACAAAAAACTAGAAGCTGCCAAGAGAGTGAGTGTGCTGAGTGTGAAAAGGAGGAGGGGAGGAGGGGGTGGATTTGACTGCGTTTGTTGTTAGGTGCGCTGCCGCGCAGCAGCGCACCTTAGAGGGAACAGTGCCCCCAACTACTTCTGGGGAAAGGGGGGGAACATGCCAGGAGCTGCTCTTTTTGCGGCAGCCACTCTTTTGGCCGGAAGAGAGAAAGAGAGAGATCCCTGAGTCGCCGCCGGCAGGAGCGAGTTTCAAAAGGCTGCCAGAGGCATCCCAGAACAGCCCAGCCAGTCCCGCGGGGGGGGGTGCATAACCACCTCTCACTTACTCTCTCTCTCTCTCTTTCTCTCTCTCCTCCAGCCAAAGAGTGCTTGCTGCACAAAGAGCAGCTCCCAGCTGGGAGAGCGAGAGCAAGTCCCTTCGGCTCTGCCTCCCAATGCCACTGCCCTCTGCCTGCCACTGCCTCCCTCCCTCCCTCGCCCGCCTGCTCACCTGCCACACAAAGAGCAGCTCCCGGCTGGGAGAGCGAGAGCAAGTCCCTTCGGCTCTGCCTCCCAATGCTACCTCCCTCTGCCTCCCGCTGCCTCCCTACCTCGCTCGCCCGCCACACAAAGAGCAGCTCCTGGCTGGGAGAGCGAGAGAGCTCTGCCTACGTCAGTTTGAAATGCCCCCTGCCTGCGAAGACACTCTCGCGGGCTGCATAAGAAAGCTGAGCTGACAGCCAAACTTCTAGCCGGGCTGAGCTGCATTTCCTTGTCTTTTCCAAACATGCTGAATGCAAGAAATCTTTCTCTCTTCAAAACTTCACCAGAAATGAGTGTTCGTGAGACTCTTGGAGCGAAAGGGGAAAGATTTCTTGCATTCAGCCAAAAGGTTCCTTCTGGTGCACTCTTCCCCCCTCCTCACTGCCGAGAGAGAGGGGGATGCAATAGAGAGGGGAGACAAGGAAGTGCATGCCCGGCTGCTTCTGCCACTGTTTCTTGCCCCTCCCGTTTCGCTCAAGAGCCGGGGGGGTGGCGGGTGGGAGAGAGATAGCTGTGCACTCTCTTCCCAACCTATTTAAACAGCCAAGCGCCACCAGGAAGACTTTTTCGCACGTCTCACGGTGGCGGGGGGGGGGAGAGAGAGAGAGAGAGATAGCCGTGCACTCTCTGTGAGACGCTGGTAAGATGAGCGTCTCGCAGCCCGGCCCTCCCCCTCCCCTGCCTCCCCTGCCACCACCAAATTGTGCCTGAAGATCTTACCAGCATCTGGCAGTTCGCCGCTTCTCTTTCTTAGCAGCTCTTAAAATGGGACACTCCTTGAAATGTAAAGGAAAAGTTATAGCGAGTGCGAGCAATTAACAACTTCTCACACTCGCGATAACTTTTCCTTTACCGTACATTTCAAGAAGTTTCCCTGCAAAGACCTCTGGAGAAAGAGAAGCGGCAAGCTGCCAGACGCTAGTAAGATGAGCAGCCCAGCCCTCCCCCTCCCCTGCCTCACCTGCCACCCCCAGGTAGGACACGCATCTTGCAGCTCTCCCCACAATGAGAGACGCGTAGAGTGGCTGCTGTCCAGGCTGGATTTGCAAGCCGAAGAGCCGACATTTGGGGGAAAGAAAGAAAGACTTCTGCTGCTTCTGCTTTTGATTGCATGGAAGGAAAGCAGCAGAAGTCTTTTTCTTTCCCCCAAACTTCTTTGGTTCTTCGGCTTCCAAATCCAGAAGCGGCGGGGAGGAGGACGCCCGCCCCGCCCTGCCAAGCCCCAGCGAGAGATGCACATCCTACCTGAGACTTGTCCTGATACCTCGATCGCGTTCTTACGGTGTTCTCTCCACGGCAGCCCGTTCTGAAAGAGAACGTCTCATGAGTTCAAACTTCTCGAACTCGCGTGGCGTTCTTTTAGAATGGGCTGCCCTGGAGAGAACAGCATAGGAACGCGATGGAGGTACCGGGACAAGTCCCAGGTAGGACGCCTGCCACGCCTCGCCACGCTCGCCCTGCCAAACCCCAGTGCGAGACGCGCCTCCTACCTGGGACTTGTCCCGATACCTCGGTCGCGTTCTTACGGTGTTCTCTCCATGGCAGCCCGTTCTGAAAGAGAACATCTCGCGAGTTCAAACTTCTCAAACCATGGGAGGCTGCCGGCTAGAGAAGCCCTTGTATACCGGAGTGAGCCTGGATCCCAAATGGGGCCAGCTGAGAATCCCGCTTGCAGGGCGCTCCAAAGACAAGGGATCCCAGTTGGGCTCGCACGCGCACTCGCTGACAGACCTTCCCGATCAGTTTGGATGACTAAGTGTGAGTTGGACAAACCCCCCCTTGGCGATGGAAGCTCCAAGATGGAACCTGGCCCAGCCCATATTCTCTTTCCCAGAGAGACCGCGAGACTCCCACCAAAGCGGGGTGACAGCCTCTTTCTACACCGCTATGGGGGGAACCTGGGGAGCCTCCCTACCAGGCCACCTCCCAGGTGGGAATCCCGCTACTCATCTCTGAGGCCAACCCACCAACCAGAAGGTGGAAGACCCCAGTGGGGCCAGATGGGGGGAGAGAGGATGCCAGAGCCAAACCCACCACCCACCTTCGGAACCGTGCCACCATGGCAGGCCCCTCTGGGATGGGGGTATTTCCCCGGAGTGGGATGGGTGCAATGCCAGTGGACGCTGGGTCAGTCCCCCCAACCGATGCCAGCACCGGCTGCACCAGCCCCTCCCCAAGGGGGGGTTGGGGCCAGAAGATGCAGTACATTGGGCTCCAGATGGGAGGACTCCTGCAGCAAGCCGCTGCTCCGCCAGCCGCAGCTGGGCTAGCCACCCCCCATCGCCCCCAGGAGGCTGCCCCCCAGTTTTGAGCCATGTTTGATGGGCACCCAACCAAGTTGGCCTACTTCCTCCACCGGGTGCTGGTGTACATCGATGAAAATCGGGCGCTGTTCCAGACGGATAGACAGCTGATCGATAAGGTCACCGAGGGGATGAATGACGGGGAAGCGTCCGAGTGGGTGGTGGAGCTCCACGATGAAGAGGCCCCTGAATTAGATGATCTGGACGATTTTATCCAGCTGATGAGGATCAGGTTTCACGATGAGGCCTAGCAAGCAGATGCCGAGGCCCATATCAAAGAGTTCAAGCAAGTGGGGTGCCCAGTGAAGGAACTAGTGTGGGAGTTTAGGAGAGCGGCAGGAAAAGTGTGAGATTGGCCCGAGCGGCTCTTAGTGCACACATTCTGAGATGCGCTAGACCCAGAGCTGAAGAAAGCATGTGAAATATGGGGGGTCCCGTGCCAGATCCAATGGTGGTACTCCACCGCAATTGTCAGGATAGGATTTTCTCCTATCAGAGGCAATCTGTGGATCTTGCTTCTTTGAAGTCATTCACATTTGAAAATAAAACCGAGATTCAAATCTAATTAACAAAATATTTATTTCAGTACAAAAGTAATAAAAGAGCCCTTAATAAGCTATAATCTTTTATAATCTTAATAATCTTTTCAGCTAATGAAGTCACGTCTGCCTTCGGCAGAAATGGAGAAAAAGAAGGGAGTTGAGAAAAACTCCTGGAATGCACGCATGCGTAGTAAAACATATCACATGTCTGCTTGATCATAAATACAAGAAACCTTAGGAAACATAGATTTCCACAAACTGGCAATATTCATGACACCCCTTCTTTGTCAGTTGGGCTAATATAAAGTGTCACTCAACACACAGTAAATATCTGAAGTAATTATGCTGAGCAATAGGTAATGGTTTGTTCAGAATGTCAGCTATCTGATATTTTGTTGGCACATATTCTAACTTTATGAGACCTTGTCTTACTGACTCTCTAACATTCTTGTAACGAATGTCAATGTGTCTGGACCTTGAACCTGTGAAGTGAGTCCTGGAAATGTAAACTACTGATTGATTATCTTCCATCACAGTGATCGGTTTTTCCGGCTTCGTCCAGATATCTGTAACTAAGGAATCGAACCAAGTTAAAAAGTTACATGCATCAGACACACATGCACACTCTGCTTCAGTTGATGAGCAGGAAATAAAACTTTGTTTTCTTACGTTCCAGTAAACTGGACATCCATTCAGGAACATTATGTAACCTGATGTGCTTTTTCTTGACTCCTTATCACTTGCTCAATCTGCATCTGCATAACAATACATGTCAGCAAAATCTGTATGTTCTGGTTCTAGCTTCAATTTGAAGTGTTTTGTGTGTATCAAGTATCTCAGTAACTTCTTAATACATGACCAGTGAAACTCTGTTGCTTTGCCTACATGTCGTGAAAGTAAATTAACACTAAGTGCTATGTCTGGTCTAGTCCATCCACTAATGTAAAGTAGTGAACCAATTACTGAACGATAAAGTGTTTGATCCTTGAACTCAGGACTGTATGCATCCTTCAAATTGTGAAAATCAGTTTGCATAGGTGTTTGTGTAGGCGTTGCATCTGTCATGTTGCAATGATGCAAAAGTTGATCTATCTTAGCTTCTTGTGAGAGGCTAAACCCCTTCTGTGTCTTTTCAATGTGAACTCCTAAATATTCATTGATGTGTCCTAATGATTTCAATGTGAAGTATTTTTGCAAACCTTTAACAAAATTCTCACTCATGTGTTTGTTTGGACCAATGTAAACAACATCATCAACATAAACAAGAACAATTTCATTAATATTTCCATACCTTTTTGTGAACACGCATTCATCAGTGTCGGACTTAATAAAGCCCATTAAATTTAGTTTGTCTTTTAGACATGTGTACCACATCAGACCTGATTGTTTCAGACCATAGAGACTTTTGTTTAGGAACCAGGTATCCCCTTCTCGGTCCCGGAAGCCGGGAGCGGACCTGACGTAGATTTCTTCATCTAGATCAGCATGTAGATAAGCTGTTTCAACATCAAATTGGAAAACTTCAAGTCCAAGGATAGAAGCAGTGGTTAGAGCAATTTTCACACTTTCAGTTCGCACTGTAGGTGAGTAAGTGTTTGTGTAATCTTCAGGATAGCTTTGTGCGAAACCTTGTGCGACAAGTCTTGCTTTGTATAATAATTCACCATCTGGCTTTTGTTTGATTTTGTAGACCCATCTTGTGCCAATGACTTTTTTGTGTGTTGGAGGTGTTGCAGATGTGTATACTTTGAGTTTCTGCAAACTATCCATCTCAACTTGCATGGCTTCATACCATTTTTGTTGTTCATCTTCAGAAAGATATTTAATTTGTGAAAAGTTCTCCGGTGGGAGTGTAACATTACAGATCAATGGCGATGGTGTGTTTGTCAATTGCATTGTGTATCTCTTTGGTGGAATACCTTTTGTAATTCTCTTGGAACATCTCGGGATGATTGTCCAATCGTCTTTCTTGTTGTCCACATCTCCATCAGCGTCACTAGCTTCAGCATCCACGGCGTGGTAGGATGGGATATCAGGTGATGAACGTTGGTCATCTGGTTGCACTGTATCAACAATTTCAGTTCTAGGGAAATAAACTCCAGGGTCATTAGAATGTATCCTGGACCAATCTGTATCTTCTTCAAAATTAGCTGAATTAGAAATTGTTATCGTATTGTGAGAATCAATGAATCTTCCCCATTTAGAATTGCCATCAACACCCATATATCTCAGTCTCTTTGCTACTGGGCCACCTTTTCTTCTTTGGGCCAATGGAATATTGACTATGGCATATGAACCAAAAATGTGTAAGTGTCTAAGATCTGGCTGGCGGCCATATAGCATGTAGAAAGGTGTTTGGTCAATGACACTGCTCCATGTACAATTGACAATGTAATTTGCATACTGAACTGCTTCGCCCCAAAATGAGTGTTTGAGATTGGCATCTTCTAGGAGGCAGCGCATCATGGTTTGGAGGACCCCTTGTCTTCTCTCTGCCACTCCGTTGTGAGCCGGCATGAATGGGGCAGATGTTTGGTGTAGGATACCGTTTCGTCGCATCCAATCCTGGAAACGCTGAGACGTGAACTCGGCACCACGATCACTCTGGATTCTCCGGATTCTCACTCCGTGTTGATTGTAAATTTGAACTGCAAAGTCTCTAAAGGTCTGAAAGGCTTCAGATTTTTCTTTCATAAGAAAGACATAACCATATCTAGAATGATTATCAACAATAGTTAAGAAATACTTTTTACCGCCAATAGTTGGACCATAAGGGCCCACAATATCAGTATGAACCAAATCAAAAATGCGTGTTGACTTACATGTAGCATGTTTTGGAATGGCTGCTGCCCTCGATTTTGCCTTTTTGCAAACAGCACAATCTAGATGTACCTTACATCCTTTGAAATTCAAACCTTGTGCGAAAAATGGCATTTTTTTAAGGACCTCAAAACTGGGATGGCCTAATCTTCTGTGCCATCTATGTATACACCTGTCATGTAAACGAAATCCTGTAAGTGAGGTTGCAGCATTAACATTAACATGAGGAACCTTAGGTTTGATTACCTGTTGCTTTGTGGCTTTAGGAGCCTTTGATATTATCTATTGAGATTTTTATACTTGCCTGAATTTGAGGTTCTGCCTTTGGCCTCAAATAGTAGACCTGACCAATCACAATTGTGTCAGCAACAATATGACCATCTTTAAAAATATAACTGGCATTACCTAAATGAAGGACATAAAAATGTAAAACAGCAGATAAATGATTCTGATTAAGCAAATTACAATTAGCTGTAGGAATGTAATAAACATCAGGTATTAGGGTACCTAACTCTTCAATAAAAACAGTCCCTTTTCCTTCAACTTTGAGGGGGTGGCCACCAAATGCGTACAGTTCACGATATTCTGGTTCAGGCTCATGTAGCTCTTTGAAAAGTTCTTTTCTGTAAGTAATATGAACAGCCGCTCCACTATCGAGAGTCCATAAAAGAGAGCGGTCATATTTCTTTGGCTGTGTATCATTGGTGATTGCTAGCATGGTGTATGGAGGTGGGAAATCACGCCTGGGACCGGGTCGGCGCTGTCCTCTGCCTCTGCTGCCTCTAGGTGCTTTTCCTCTGGGCTGGTACTGGTCCCTATAATCTTTTCCTCTAGGCTGGTACTGACGTCTGTAATCTGTTCCTCTGGGCTGGACAGGAAGTTGAGTGCGTTGCAATTGAAGACAATCTCTGCTTGTATGGCCCACACGGTCGCAATATTGGCATCTTAGTACCTTTTGTGGAGGATTCTGCATTATGTCAAATGTGCCCTCATGACGAAGTAAAGTAGTTATATCAATAGCACTTTTTTATAGCAATAGCACTTTTCTTATATACCGCTTCATAGTGCTTTACAGCACTCTCTAAGTGGTTTACAGAGTTCAGCATATTGCCCCCAACAATCTGGGTCCTCATTTTACCGACCTCGGAAGGATAGAAGGCTGAGTCAACCTTGAGCCTAGTGAGATTTGAACAGCTGAACTGTTGAACTAGCAGTCAGCCTGCAATGGCTGCATTTAACCACTGCACCACTTCAGCTCTTGGGACCCAGGCCTTATAGTTCTGTCCCGATTGCTTTAATTTTGCGTCGCCAACCAATGGAACAATTTGTGACTGTTGGGCGACTATTGGGGCCTGCACTGGTGCGGCCTGTGAAATCACTTGTGGCAAGGCTTGGGCCTGAGCAGGCGGAGCTGCCTGGATTGGCTGTTGCTGAGGGGCAGCAATACGTGGTAGGGCTGGAGCAGGCAAAAGTTGGGCTGCCACAGCTGGTGGTGGCCCTGGAGCAGGCACAGGTTGGGCCCCTGGTGCTGGAGTAGGAGGTGATCCAGCTTGTGGTGGATGCACAATTTGGGCTGCCATAGGTTGGGCAGGTTGAACAGGCTGGGCCTGCACAGGTTGGCCAGCTAATGAAGGACGCTGCATTAATGCATCTAATCTCATTTGATTCATTCTTTTCTGGACTTCTAAAGTTTTTACTTGATCATGAAGAGTTAAGTTCTGTTCTTGCAAAATTTCTATGGTTTGTTGCATTTTTTTGTCACTAGATGGCAGTGCAGCATAAGCATATTCATAGTCTCTTTCATCAAAAAATCTTTGCCCACGTAATTGTGACGCGCCCATCCAAGGGCGTTGTTCTAATTTGTTTAGAGAAGGGAAGGTGGGGGAATCATGGCCCTCTCTGGTATGCCTGAAGGCGGGTGGACATCTTGGTTTTAAGCACGAAATGCATGCAATTTAATTTCATGTAATTCCCTTTGTAGAAGATCTATCTGCTCCTGCTGTCTTTGCAGCATCTGGCCATAAGTTAAATTTATTTCTCTTTCAGCACTTGTCTGCCCTATGGAAGATGTTCGTGGGCTGGCAATTTGCTGCCTATAAAAGGATGTCTCCTCATCTTGTGGGGCTTGAGAGATTTTTGGAATAGCTCCTAAACGTGTTGAATTGCCCCCAGGGGCAAACGATATGGTTGGGTAACTTTTACTAACCTCTGTAGATAAATCTTGTTCGGCTTGTGAAGATGCCCCGGTGATATCTTCCGTTTGGTTTCCAAAGAGAGTTGGTGAGGCTTCTCCATGCAGAGAAAAACTTTCTGCAGTGCACTTTTCAGTTGCTTCTGTTTCCAGGGCTTCATATTGAAGATTTTTTTCTGTTTCGAGCTTATCTCCATTTGCGGAGAACATGGCTGGTCATAAATCACTCTAATTAGCTAACTATCCTAAAACGCAATAAAACTTTCAAAGGAAGCCATAAATTTTAGAACCAACTCTGATTACCATGTTAACGGGAGGAATAAATCCTCCGGAGGTCGATGGATCTTTGCTTCCCTTTTGAAGTCATTTTTACTTAGAAAATAAAACCGAGATTCAAATCTAATTAACAAAATATTTATTTCAGTAGAAAATGATAAAAAGAATCCTTATTAAGCTACATTTTATCGGCTAAATGAATAAATCACTTCTACCTTCGGCAGAAATGGCGCAAGAGAAAGAAAGGAGTTGACTTTTGGAATGCAGGCATGCGTAATAGTATATATCATACGGCTGCTTGACTATAAATACAAGAAACAGTAGAAAACATAGAGATGCACAACTGGCAATATACACATCGTGACATAACCAGGCATGGCTGTTTCCCTGCATTCACCCCCCTCAGTTCCTATCTGTGGGTCCTCCGCAACAGTCACGTGCATCTGGAATTTTATGGTGCCTTGCTCCCAATTTATTCTTGGATTCCACTTTTTCAACCATGCAAGTCCCAAGACTAGTGGCCATTCCATGCCAGGTGCTACTATAAATGTAAGTCTTTCTTCGTGGCTCTCAATGCCTATTTTCAGGGGTTCCGTGGCAAAAGCAGCTGGCTCCCCCCCTGCTATTGACCCATCCAGTTGGCAAAACGCGATAGGGTTTCTTAGCTTTCTCACTGTGATTCCCAACTCCCTGATTAGGGTTGGGCTGATCAAGCAACGGGTACACCCTGAGTCTATTAATGCGGAGATATTTTTTCCCTCATCTTGGTTAGGGATAAATAATCTGAGAGGGAGGGTAAGTGGTTCAATTGGTTTGCTTACCAGTGGTTCATCCTCTGGGTCGCTTTCGAACGATGCTGGATCTTCCCTTCGAAATGCCGTGATGTTGTCTCCAGCGGGGGGAGGGGATGGTGGTCCTACCATCTCGCTGCTCCTCAGGGCTGTTTCCCTCCCACGCTGGGTGGGTCTCGATGGTCTCTCCCCCATTTGGTGTTCAGGTTTCTGGGTGGGTGTTTGGGGCCAGCATTCAGGTGCTCGGTGCCCCTCCTTCCCACACTTGAAACAGATTGGAGGTTTAGGAGAAAACCCCTGTTGCCTTCTGAAGGGCTCTTTCTTCCATTGGGGTGGGGATTTCTTCCATGCTCGCCCCGTACGGTACTGGTTCCTGGCCATATCAATCTCCGCTTCTTCGGCGGTGAGGTACCACTCATGCAGATGATTCGGTGCACCCCGAGCCACGCAGGCATTATACAGATCGTCACTCAGTCCATCCTTAAAACAGCTTACCAGGATGTCTTCTGGCCAGTTTAGATGACATGCAAGGTCCTGGAATTCTTCAGTGTACTCCGCCACTGGCCATCGTCCCTGCTTCACCACCTTAATACGATCGTGTGCTTTGCGGTCTGCCAGCGGGTCCTCGAACCGTCGTTGTAGGGCCATCATGAATGGTTAAAGTTGCACAGTTCAGGTGCGTCGTCGTTATGTAGGGTCACCATCCATCTGGCAGCGGCTCCTTCCAGAGCTAAGGTAACTGCTCGCACTCGGGATCCCTGTGTTTGGAACTCACGTCCATATTCTTGCATATAGGTGAGTACGTGCGCTACGAAGAATCCCAATTGTTGCGGGTCCCCATCAAATTTCACTCCCAGGGGGAGAGTTTTCCTTTCTAGTTGTGGGGCTTGAAGTTGGTTAGGAAGGGGTGCTGCTGCGTGTGCTGCCCTGGGAGGATTTGGTGGGTCCCCTGCTCCATCCTCCATCTGCATGCCGGCTTCCCGGAGGTTGTTGGCTCCCCCAGCCTCTTCAGCGGTTGCTGTGCTCCCAGCACTCCTTAGTCGCCGTTCTGGGGTCCCTCGGATGTTGAGATTTTCCAACGTTTCCATCACCAGCTGGGCTAGGTATCTCTTCAGATGCCCCTCCCTCAGCGGTGCTTCGGTGAGTTCCTCATGGTCAGCAAGGGCTTCTAGCTCCAATTCCCAATGCGGTTTCCGATTCCTTTGATTAAGGGTGACTCCTCTGGTTCTCCCATCCCAGCTTTCCTTTTTTCCAATGCCAATAGACCAGCGGGGTTTCTCAGAGGTCTCAAAACCTCCCTAAGCCTCTTGGATGGGGAGTGCGGAGCAGGCATCCGACTGGGTGGTGATTGGTGTCTCCCCCCAGCATTCAGTTTCCTCCTGTTCCTGGTTTTGTTCAGACATGTTTTGCACGGTCCCCTCAGTAGAGCGAAGTTGCTCCTCTGGGTTGACCAATTTTGCAGATCTTGCTTTCTGTAAGGATTGCCTCCCCAACCACATTCAAAGTACGAACTTCTGAGTCAGTGTTTCAAAAGGATTCCTTTATTAGCAGTTGTATGACAATCCATTCATTCAAAGCAAGATCTAAATGCCTCCAGGCAAGGCAAGCATATTTAACCTTAGTGCCCCTCCCCATTAGGCAGGATGCAAGAGTAAAGCAATCCACAAAGTGTGAAAGTTCTTTCCTGGGAATACAGATGGCTATACATTCCCAGACCCTTCCGTTCAACTAACTTGCATTGCCCCTCATAAACCCTATCTTAAGAGGAGAAGGTTCCCAGGTGTCTAAGATCTGGATATCTGTTATAACCGTTTGATTAAGCAGAACCAAGACCCCCCTTCTCCTTTTGAATGGCAGAGTCTGGAATCTGACACTCCTTCACTCCCCCCCCCGTTGTAGGATTGATCCCCAGGGCAGGGCAGGGCCAGTGTAAGATGGGGGGTTTAACGCTGAGTGAAACGGAGTAGTGCTATTACTGTGACCTCTTCTGTTACCGAGACACGGAGAGCACCAAGATAGGGAGCCAGGGCCGTGCTCGCACACACGAAGCCGCCGCCGCTGCCTCCTCGCGTGAGAGTGAGGAGCAGCGAGGCCGAAGAGAGAGGGGGCAGGGGCATGAAGCCAAAGTGGCTGGCCAGCCGGCCTCCCCATCCTGAAGGTGGATGACAGCGCCATCCCTCCCCCGCGCTCTCTCTGAGGAGGCAGCAGCAATCGAGTTTTCCTCGCTGCAAGGGACATAGCAGTTGCGAGGGTGATGGTTTTAAAATGCCTTTCATCTGTGGAAATGAGCTGGCCAAAGTACAGTAATTTAGGAGGGGGGAAACCTAGCTCCTACGGAGATCGTAGGTATGATTTGCGGAGGGAGAGGTGAGAGAAAATTAGCCACCTGCGGGGTGACGCTTTTAAAAGGCAGCCAGCCAAATTTCCTTCGTGTGGAGCAGGTAAACGAAGGAATCCCGAGGGTAGGAGAAGGAAAGAAAGGAGGTGGATTGAATCGGTAGGAGGATGAATGCCGGTGGGGGAGAACTGAGAAGCTTCCAGGGGGTTGTTTATTGAGGGGGTGGGAAATAAAGCTTGAGAGGAGCAGGAAATAAAGAGAGGATGGATGGCAAAGGGCAGAAAAATGGTTGTAATAAAATGTTGAATAGAGGAAATGGGTTTATTATATGAAAAGAGATGAGAAGGGAACCTAGGATTTGTGGATCAGAGAACTTGGATTAGGGATAATGAAGAAAAAGTGTACAGTTAGTCTGATCTCCTCCTCTTTCTCTTCTCCGCTCTTGAAAGGGCCTGAAAGGGGGGTGGCTGTGGGGGAGGTGTGTGTGTGTGGTGGAGGCGCAGCGAGGTGAGATTTGCAAGGCAAGTAGCCACCGAGCCAGCCTGAGCTCCCTCCATGTCCCTCGTGCGATCCCAGGTTTGATCATGGAGTGGGGAAAGTGGAAGGGGTGGGGTGGGGGCAGAGGGCTTGGAAATGTGTGTCATATGTGTGAATGGAGGAAGGAGATGGGGAGAAGCCGCGGCGGAAGGAAGGAAGGAAGAAGAAGGATGGAAAGAGAAGGAAGGAAGGATGGAAAGGGAAGGAAGGGTGGGTGGGTGGGTGGGTGGAAAGGGAAGGATGGATGGATGGATGGAAAGGAAAGAAGGAAGGAGAAGCATGGAAAGAGAAGGAAAGAAGGATGGGAAGGATGGGTGGGTGGGTGAGTGGAAAGGGAAGGATGGATGGATGGATGGAAAGGAAAGAAGGAAGGAAGGAAGGAATGAGAAGCATGGAAAGAGAAGGAAGGAAGGATGGGAAGGGAAGGAAGGATGGGTGGGTGAGTGGAAAGGGAAGGATGGATGGATGGATGGATGGATGGATGGATGGAAAGGAAGGAAGGAAGGAGAAGCATGGAAAGAGAAGGAAGGAAGGAAAGGAAGGGTGGGTGGGTGGGTGGGTGAGTGGAAAGGGATGGATGGATGGAAAGGAAGGAAGGAAGGAAGAAAATTTCATGTATTTGTAATTAGAAATAAATATTTTACAATATATAATTACATATTGTTTTTGTGATTAATCACTATGCTTTAATTATGTTCAATTTGTAACAATGAAAATACATCCCACATATTAGATATTTACATTACGATTCATAACAGTAGCAAAATTAGAGTTATGAAGTGGCAACAAAAATAATTTTATGGTTGGGGGTCACCACAACATGAGGAACTATATTTATTTATTTATTTATTTATTTATTTATGGTTTCTTATATGCCGCCCCACTCCCGAGGGACTCAGGGCGGCTTACAACACAGGTAAAATACAAGAAAACCAATAAATTCAATTTAAAATCAAAATATAAAAATTAAAAATTTCAATATAAAAGCACCATTCAACCGCCAGACATACCCGGGGGAGAGTGTAGATGGAATTAAGCTCTACCCCCTGCCTGCAGGAAGAGCCATGTCTTAACGGCTTTTCGGAAGGCCAGCAGGGTGGGGATAGTTCGGGCCTCTGGGGGGAGTTGGTTCCAGAGCGCGGGGCCGGCCACAGAGAAGGCTCTCCCCCTAGGACCCGCCAGCCGGCATTGCTTGGCTGACGGGAGCTGGAGGAGGCCAACTCTGTGGGCCCTAACCGGTCGGAGGGAAGTATGAGGCAGAATGCGGTCCCGGAGATAACCTGGTCCTAAGCCATGAAGGGCTTTAAAGATGATGATCAACACCTTGAATTGGACCCGGAGACTAATGGGCAACCAATGCAGCTGGCGGAGTATAGGTGTCACGTGGGTGTACCTTGGCACACCCACCACAGCACGCGCAGCTGCATTTTGCACCAACTGGAGTCTCCGGATACTCTTCAAGGGTAGCCCCATGTAGAGCGCGTTGCAGTAGTCCAAACGGGAGGTGACAAGGGCATGAGTGACCGTGAGTAGAGCCTCCTTCTCCAAGTATGGCCGCAACTGGTGCACCAGGCGAACCTGTGCAAAGGCCCCCCTAGCCACAGCAGTGAGATGGTGTTCCAATTTTAGCTGTGGGTCTAGGAGGACCCCCAAGTTGCGGACCTGATCCGAGGGAGTCAGTTTCGCTCCCTCGAGAACCAAGGAGGGATAGTTGTCATAATCCTTAGGAGGCAATATCCAAAGCCACTCAGTCTTGTCGGGGTTGAGTCTGAGTCTGTTCCTCCCCATCCAGATCCTAACGTCGTCCAGGCATCGGCACATTACATCGGCTGCCACACTGAAGTCAGACGGGGTGGTGATGTACAGCTGGGTGTCGTCAGCGTACTGGTGGAAACACACCCCATGTCTGCGGATGATCTCCCCCAGCGGTTTCATGTAAATGTTAAACAGGATGGGCGAGAGGACCGACCCCTGAGGCACCCCGCATAACAGGGGCCTAGGGGTGGATCTCTGCCCTCCCGCCAACACCGACTGCATCCTATCGGCGAGATAAGAGGAGAACCACCGTAAAACGGTGCCTCCCACTCCCAACTCGCCGAGACGATGCAGAAGGATACCATGGTCGATGGTATCGAAAGCCGCTGAGAGGTCAAGTAGCACCAGGATGGAGGAATTTCCCCCATCCCGGGCCCGCCAGAGATCATCCATCAGAGCGACCAAGGCAGTTTCTGTACTGTAGCCGCGCCTGAAACCCGACTGATAGGGATCTAGATGGTCTGTTTCATCCAGAAGCCGCAGAAGCTGAGTGGCCACCACCTTCTCCACAACTTTCCCTAAAAAAGGCAAGTTGGAGACCGGACGATAGTTCTTCAAATCAGCTGGATCCAGGGAAGGCTTCTTCAGGAGGGGTCTCACCACCGCAGCTTTTAATGACTGCGGTACGGAACCCTCCCCCAAAGAAGCGATGACCACCGCCCGGATCCAGCCGCGTGTCACCTCCCTGCTGGCAGAAACCAGCCAGGAGGGGCACGGGTCCAATAAACAGGTGGAGGCCCCCATTGCCCCCATGGCTCTGTCCACATCCTCAGGAGAAACAGGCCCAAACTCCTCCCACAACGGTGGACTAAGACTTGCCCCTGTCAACTCCATGGACTCTGCCCAGCCAGAGTCCAGGTTTGACCGAATCCGAGCGATTTTATCCATCAGAAACTCGGCAAATTCCTCAGCTCTGCCTTGCAAGTGCTCCTCGCTCCCCCCTTTCGCAAGGAGGGAGCGAGTCACCCTAAACAAGGCGGCTGGGCGAGAATCTGCGGACGCAATAAGAGCGGAAAAATAGGATCGTTTTGCCGCCCTTATCGCCACTAAATAAGATCTGATGTAAATTCTTAATAGTGTTCGGTCGGAGTCGGTTTTGCTGGACCTCCAGCGGCGCTCCAGACGTCTCTTCTGGCGTTTCATCTCCCGGAGCTCCTCGGTAAACCAGGGGGCTTTCCGGGATCCACTGCCGCGGAGAGGTCGCAAAGGCGCAATTCGGTCTAAAGCCCCTGATGCTGCGATGTTCCAGCCAGCCACCAGGGAATCAGCCGAACTGTGTACCAGGGCTTCAGGTATTTCCCCAAGTTCCCTCTGGAATCCTTCTGGTTCCATTAGGCGCCTGGGGCGGAACCACCTAGTCGGTCCCGCCTCCCTGCGGGGGAGGAATGGAACTGCGGAATCCAACCTCAGTAGGAAATGATCTGACCATGACAGAGGGGTGATGACTATATCCCTTATCTTCAGATCATCTCTCCACTGCCCCGAGAGAAACACTAGGTCGAGCGTGTGACCACCCTCATGAGTCGGACCCTGGATTACTTGGGTCAGGTCCATGGTTGTCATGGAATCCATGAACTCCTGGGCTATCCCAGAGGTTTCACCAGCAGAAGGCAAGTTGAAGTCCCCCAGCACCATGAGCCTAGGGAACTCAACTGCCAAGCCGGCTACTGCCTCGAGCAGCTCAGGCAGGGCCTTACTTACGCAGCTGGGAGGCAGGTACGTTAAGAGAAGGCCCACCTGTACCCCTAAGTCCAACTTCAGAAGGAGCGTCTCACACCCAACAATCTCCGGGGCAGGGATCCTACGAGGATGCAGGTTTCCACGTGTTATTATTGCCACTCCTCCCCCCCTTCCCTGGGGTCGGGAATGATGCTGCACTGAGAACCCGTCCGGGCATATCTCAGAGAGAGCTACTCCTCCCTCCTGGCCCAGCCAGGTCTCAGTTATACAAACCAGGTCGGCCCCCTCTTCTGTGATTAAATCACGAATCAGGGGGGCTTTGTTAGAAATTGACCTGGCGTTAAGCAGTAGCATCCTGAGCCCAGGGCCCTGAACACCCTGGTTGCCAGGCACTCGGGATGAGCAAGATGGAACCACATCGGAGGGGCCGGAACAAGGGATCGCTTGTACACAGCGAGGTCTTATTCCCCGAGAGCGGCCCTCCCCTCTGCTCCCGCCATACCTGCCTCTTCCCATTATGACCGAGATGTTCCGGCTCTCATCCCTACCAGATACCCCCTCCCCCCCCCCGCTGGTCTCCCTCCCTCCCTGCAGGCCATACACACCATTCTCACAAGATAGGGTCACTGAACCCACCTCCCCGCTTCTGTTTCTGCACTCAGCGGGGGGGAACGGAATTACAGCCCCTAGCTTTTCCATTTTTTATACAGACATTTCTTAAATTATCAAACATTCAAATCACTCATCTCCATATTAAGGGGTCGCGGCATTAGAAAGGTTGGGAATCACTGTTCTACAGAGAAGTGGGGAGGGGGAAAGCAGAGAGCGTGAGAAGCGGCACATTCTCCATAGTGGGTGGCGCTAGCCTCCAAGATTGGGATGACCTCATCCATCAGCCAATCAGGACTGAGTCTGACCTCATATAAAAGCTGTCATTGTGCCATAATCCCCCTCTTTCGACTCAGTCCTAGGCCTAGGATTGTTTCTCCCCAGTTTTTCGCAGTTTAATATCACCTTCTCTGATCAACTTCCAGATCTACTATCAACAGCTTTCTTAAATGTGAGTGACTCCCCACCTGCCTTTTCCATCAGGGGTCTTGGGAATCACGGGACAGGCTTCGGCCTAGTCCACAGCCTACTCTCCACCTTACGTGGCTGGCTGTCTTGCTCACATTGCGGCCTGGCAATCCTGTGTTTACCATCTGCCACAGAAGCCTGGCGCTTGGGTGGCCAGCAGCCAGGGTGGTCCTCTGACCACTTCCGCCGGAGAGAGGACCCATCAGGCTAAATTCACGCAGAAGCCTCGCGCTTGGGCGGCCTTGGCCTCTCTCCCTTGCCGCTCCCCTTATTGGGCCTCCTCAGTGACATCGGACCCCTGGGAGCGTGCTAGCGTGAGGGCGAGCGTTGGTGGTCCAGTCGGCAGGCACACCGGCCTGCGCGACCGCCCCTCCTCACTAGGGACTGCCCGAGCTCGGCCGGACCTTCGTGGCCTTAATTGCCGTCGGGCTTGTCCTCGGCCTCATTTTCGGCCTTATTGGGGTGCTGGGCGGCCTCTTCGGCAGCAGTTCGGCTGCGAGACCGCCCCTCAACTTGTTACATTTCCCACGCGGCGGAGCGGCTCACCTGCCCCTCAGCTGCTTCCTGACTTCGCTGCTGGCTCCTTCTGCGCAGCCGCAGCTTCCTCGTCGATCGGAGCCTCTCGGGCGGGGCCGCGGCTCTCTCTGTGAGTCGCACAGCCGCAGTTCGGACCGCTGACATCACTGGGGGTTCCCCAGTGACGTGTCTTGCCGCCAGCTGGTGCGCGCTCTTGGAGGGGCCCTTCTCGTCGCCGCTTCTTCTCGCCGGACCCAAGGGGCTGCGAAGCCTCCTGACGGCCTGCAGCTGACCCAGCAATCCGGAGGCACCCTCCAGCAGGCATTGGCCTTCAGCCCCTGGCACCCAGGCCTTGGCTTTGTGCTCCGTGCCGTAAAAGCGCACGTCCAGCACCTACGGAGAGACTGGCCTCCAGCAGTATGGCAGATAAGGCTACCTCGGGCAGGAATAAGCCCAGGCAGCCTAAGGACAAGGAGGGTGGGGCTGATAAACCTCCTGCCCCTCAGTCTGGCCACAGGGACCGCTCACCCATAAGGGACAAGGCCAAGGCCTCTACAAAGGGCGCGCACCCAGGCAAGGACAAGGCCCGCAAGCCTTCTGACCACTCCGTGCCGCCCCCTGCTGCCTCCACCTCACCAGCGCACCATGAGCCCTCTGGCCTTGCCCAGAGGGACCGGCGCTCCTCTGGCACTCTTTCCCTGGATAATCCAGACCTGTGCCTAGAGGAAGGTGACATTTGGGAGGACCCCAGAGCCAGTTGCAGCACGACGCAGGCGCACCCACCTACCTCTGCGCGCTCCCAGCTGTATACTCCGGAGGTGCAGGCCTTGATCCAGGCGGCCATAGCACAGGGCATCGAGGCCGGGATGAGGCACGTCGCCACCACTACACCGCCTACCCCCCCGCCCACCCAGCCGGTCCACCACCGCCCTCAAGCCACCCCTCCCGTCGACCAGGCTCCGCCGATTGCCGACGCAGACCAGGGGTCTCCCCTATCGTGCCATGGGCAGGAGGACCAGGGACAGGACTTGGAACTTTCGGAGGATGAAGACCTCGCACCTGAGGCTCCAGCAGTAACGGGGTTATTTAACCCTTCTTTATTCAAGTCCCTGCTCCATAAGGCCAGGGCCACGGCCAAGTTTTCCTCCAAGGACCAGGCGCCCGCCGGGGACGAGCCTGAGGACCCTCTTTTCGAAGAAACCACCTCACAGGTGGAAGTGGTGCCTGCTCCCAAATTATTTGTGGAGTCGGTGCTCAAGCACTGGGCGTCCCCGACAGCCGGCGTCACCCCCTCTGCGGCAGACAAGCGGTTCTTTAATGTCTCCACCGCTCTGGCTCAGCACCTGCCAGTTCCCCCGGTGGAACCGGCCATTAAGGCACTGTACTCACCCGCACAGATGCCCGGAGACTCTGAGGAGTTGCTCCGCCCAGAGGACAGACGCACAGAACAAGCCCTGCAGAAAACTCACCAGGCGGCCGCTTGGGCGGTCAAGGCTTCTGCGACGGCTTCCTTTTTTTGCCGGACTTCCATCCGATGGCTAAAAGCTCTGCAGGAGCACCTGCCCCCCTCAGACGTCCGAGCAAGGCAAGACATCAACAAACTCATTGCTGCCTCGCAGTTTACCTCGGACGCCACGCTCCAGGCCACCCGGTTCGCGGCCAGGGCCATGGGAACATCGGTGGTTGCACGCAGAATGCACTGGCTCAGGAGCTGGCCCACTGACTGTCATCACAAATGGCAACTAGCCGGGGCTCCAGTGGCACACAAGTCACTTTTCGGTGAGGCCCTTGACCCCTACCTCATCGAGACTAAGGACAAGCGCAAGGTCTTGCCCAACTCTACCAGGAAGGCGCAGGCCAAGCCACAGACCCCTGCCCCGGCCTTCCCCAGGCGCCAATATCGGGCGCCCCAGTACAATCAGAACAGGTCGCGGGCATCGACCCATCAGAATCAGGGTCAGGACAGGTCCAATTCTAACCAATCCTCCAAGCGCCCTTTTCGGAAGGCAGGTGGCCGCCCCTTCCGCCGCTACAAGTAGTGGACCCAGCTTCTCCCATTGGGGGGTCGCCTGCGTTTTTTCACTAGGCGGTGGGAGGAGATTACGACGGACGCTTGGGTCCGCGAGACCCTGTCACTCGGTCTCGCCTTGGACTTCCTCTCCACCCCCCCAGATTCCTTCATGAGGTGCTCCCAGTCCTCCAACCCGCAGAAACAGGCCCAGATGCGTGCAGCCATCCAGCATCTGTTGGAGATCGAGGCCATCCAGCGGGTCCCGGGGGACCAGCGGGGGCAAGGATTCTATTCCAATTTGTTCCTCATGGAGAAATCGTCGGGTGGGTGGAGAGCGGTCTTGGACCTCAAGCGCCTCAATAAGTTCTTGGTGTACAAGAAATTTAAGATGCATACTTTACAGTCCATATTGGACGGCATTCGTAAGGGTGACTTTATGTGCTCTATCGACCTCACTGAGGCATATTTACATGCCCCGATTCGGCCTTCCCACCAAAGGTTCCTGCAGTTCTCATATGACAACGAACACTATCAGTATTCGGCCCTGCCATTCGGCCTCTCCTCGGCACCCAGGGTCTTTACCAAGATTCTGGCCGCCCTTGCAGCTCACTTGAGGGCAGTGCCGATTCGAATACAGTGTTATCTCGATGACATTTTAATCCAGTCGTCTTCCCTGGCCCGGGCGGAGCTGGACCTGCAGACCACCATGGACGTTCTGCAATACCATGGCTTCTCTCTCAACCTGGAGAAGAGCCACTTGCTTCCCTCCACTCGCATCACTCACTTGGGGGCCATTGTGGACTCTCTGGAGTGCAGGGTGTATCTGTCGTTGGAAAGACAGCTCAGTCTTTCCTCTCTGACCCAACAGGTTCTTGGACAGGGGCGGGTTCCATTGAGCCTCCTGTCCTCCCTGTTGGGAAAGATGATATCCGTAATACACATAACACCTTGGGCACAACTGCACTCCAGAGACCTCCAATGGTTTCTTTTGCCGTTTCAGCGGGCGAACAAGTCCAACTCATCGGCCAAAGTCCAGCTCCCGACAGCGGTCCGGCGATCTCTGCATTGGTGGCGGTCCCCGGCGATCAGCAACGGTTCCAGCTTCCTCGAGCCTCGCCGGATACCAGTGACATCGGACGCCAGCCTCTATGGGTGGGGCGCTCACACATCGTCACACGTGGCACAGGGCACCTGGACCGCGGCGGAGTCAACGGCCAGCATCAACCTCCTGGAGCTACGGGCGGCATCCCTGGCCCTCCGGCACTTCCAGCACCTCTTGGCCGGGCAGCATGTCCTCCTGTTGACGGACAACGTAACCACCAAAGCCCACGTCAACAGGCAGGGGGGGACGGTCTCACGCCGTCTTCTGAACGAGGCCAAGGACTTGGGCCTATGGGCGGAATGACACCTCCTCTCGCTCAGGGCGGAGCACATTTCGGGGGTGTTGAACCACACAGCGGACTGGCTCAGCCGCCACGATGTAGACACGGCAGAGTGGGCTCTACACCCAGACATCTTTCGGGAGCTGACATCCAGGTTTGGCACTCCAGTGGCCGACCTATTTGCAACCCCGCTGTATGCTAAGCTCCTGCGCTTCTTCACGCGGTACCGGACACCCGGCGCGATGGACACGGACGCCCTCCGTTGCCCGTGGCCGAGGGGCCTCCTCTATGCTTTCCCGCCACTTCCACTCATTCCCCGAGTTATCCGGAAGATGCTGGACGAGCAGGCGGAGCTGATCCTCTTGGCCCCCCATTGGCCGCGCCGGGCCTGGTTCGCGGATCTCAAATCACTCTCGACCGGCCCATCATGGAGGATCCCGCCGACTGAATCGTCGCTCTCCCAGGGGTCAGTGCAGCACCCGGATCCGCAGTGGCTGCAACTGACCGCCTGGCGCTTGAGCGGCGCACCCTAACTCTACGCGGCGTCCCCGAGACCATCATCTGTACTCTCCTCTCTTCCCGCCGGGCCTCCACTATACGCATCTACAACTCCACCTGGAGAACATTTCACGAATGGTGTGTCGGCGCCGGCCTTAACCCGGTCGACCTTTCGGTCATACAGGTCCTCCAATTTCTGCAAGCGGGCCTCGACAAGGGTCTCTCACCCAACACATTGCGGCGACAGGTGGCAGCACTCTCAACGGTCCTTTCCTGCCGCTCTTCTGCGCCTTTGTCAACACATCCCTTAGTCGTTCGCTTCTTGAAGGCGGCGGTCAATATCTTGCCTCCAGTGGTACATAGGTACCCCACCTGGGACCTGCAGAAGGTTCTTCTGGCACTGACTGAGGCCCCCTATGAGCCCCTCCGGACAGTTTCGCTGCAGCACCTTACACATAAGGTTGCCTTTTTGGTAGCAATCACTTCAGCCCGGAGAATATCCGAACTGGCAGCTCTGTCCGTCCGGGACGATCTCTGTATCTTTCATCCGGACCGGGTGGTGCTCCGCCTTGACCCCACGTTCCTGCCCAAGGTAAACACCTACTTCCACAGGGCGCAGGAGGTGGTTCTTCCTTCCTTCTGCTCCCCGCCTACCACGCCAACCGAGCGCAAGTGGCATAGTGTCGACGTGAGGCGGGCAATCAAAATCTACAATGTTCGCACGGCGCCATTCCGTCTCTCAGAGTCCTTGTTTGTCGGGTTCCACGCCTCGTCGATGGGCCGCAAGGCATCGGCGGCAATGGTCGATCGCTGGATTCGCGCGGTGATCGCAAATGCTTACCGCCAGCAGGACCTACCTCGTCCACCGCGTCTAACGGCACACTCGACGCGTAGTGCCGCCACCACGGCAGCTTGGACGACTAATGCCTCCTTAGAGGAACTGTGCCGTGCGGCGACGTGGTCTTCTCCTTTGCCCTTCATTAGACATTATAAAGTGGACTCCTTTGCCTCAGCTGAGGTGGATTTTGGGCGCAGGGTCTTGCAGACCATAGGGACGCCTGACGGGGTCTAAGCTTCTGGTGACAACCCTCCCTGGGGGACGATACGGCTTTGGTATGTCCCAATCTTGGAGGCTAGCGCCACCCACTATGGAGAAAGGGCGTTGTTACTTACCTGAACGCCCATTCTCGTAGGGTGGCGCTAGCCTCCAAGTCCCTCCCATTGGGTTTTGTACATACTGAAGGTGTGCGTGGGGATAAACTATGGGTCTGACCTAGTCCTTCGTCTCAAGAGGGGGATTATGGCACAATGACAGCTTTTATATGAGGTCAGACTCAGTCCTGATTGGCTGATGGATGAGGTCATCCCAATCTTGGAGGCTAGCGCCACCCTACGAGAATGGGCGTTCAGGTAAGTAACAACGCCCTTTCTTCATGGCTTCTTCATTCTTCATGGCTTCTCCTTGTCCAGCACCTGCAAGGAGGGGTTGCTACGCTGGCAGAAGCTTAGTGGGCAACGTGACCCAGATTGGGGAGGGGAACAAGGAGTGGCCATTTCCTATTGAAAGGGAACTTGGGAGACAAGTTAGATTTGGGTTTTTCCATGAGTTGCCAACATGGTATCTGCAATAAACTGGAACTTTGGTGAACTTTTTGCCTTGGACTCTGATTTCTGCTCGATTACTATTTGGAACCTTGACAAGGGGTTTGTCACTGCATTTTTTTGTATTTGTCAGCTGGGCTTCCAGTCTGAGATTTACGGTAGTCTGATCATACTCTTATCAGTAATGTAAACAATAGTCTTGTGATGTATTGTCTCGTGATGCCTGATTTACTGCGCATGTCTAGTTTCTGTTCTTTGTTCATTCTCTTACTTGCTTTCACTTTGTCCAGCTGGACATATTTTTCTGTCTGGTAAGATGTAATCAATATTCTTTTGTATTTTTATAATAAATATGTTTTTAGTCTTTATACCCTGGATTTATTTTGTTAAGAGTTAGCAGTCATGAGAATACACGGTTCATCTACCTCTAATTTACAGCTTCCCCAGGATGGGGGGACAGCGGAGCTGTTTTTACATTCCGACATACTGAATCAAGTTAGAGAAAACCGAGACATAAAAGGGTTGAGAACTAAAAAAGAAGAAGACAAATTGCAGGCATTCGCTGATGATATGGTGTTTATAGTTGAAGACTCTTTGGAAACAGGAAGTGCATTGGTCCGAGAATTACAGGAATTTGAAAAGGTTGCTGGATTAAAAATAAATAAAAACAAAACTAAAATGATAACTAAAAATCTTACACAAGATCAAAACAAAAAATTAGAAAGGATATTAGAATTTCAAACTTGGTGATTTGGTTAACTGCAAAATGTTCTTCTATAAAAGAAGATAATTATATGAAATTATTAGCACAGACTCGGAAAGACTTGGAAAATTGGACAAAATTACAACTATCACTAATAGGAAGAATCTGCACCATTAAAATGAATATTTTACCCAAATTTTTATACTTATTCCCAACAATTCCAATAAAATTAAACAATTTTTTGAAGAACTAAATAAAATAACGTTAAAATTCATTTGGCAAGGGAAAAAGGCCAGAATTAAATGTAAACTTTTACAGGACTCTAGACTGAGAGGGGGTATGGGCCTAATGGATTGGGAGCTGTATTATCAGGCAGCTGCGGTGACATGGATAAAAGAATGGATAATTTAAAAAAAGAAAAGAATTATAGCAATTGAAGGACATGACCTACAACGAGGCTGGCATGCATTTTTATGGGAGGGAAAGAACAAATCATCAGGAGTGATAGGCTCAAATTCATCCCATACAACAGGACTAAGACTCGCCCCTGTCATCTCAGCTAGCCCTGTCCAAACGGAGTCCAGGTCTGTCCGAATCTGAGTGACTTTATCCACTAGAAACTGAGCAAATTCCTCAGCTCTGCCCTGTAAGGGTTCTTCAACTTCCCTCTTAGCAAGAAGGGAGCGAGTCACCCTAAACAGGGTGGCTGGGCGAGAATCAGCGGACACAATAAGAGCAGAAAAATGTGCACATTTTGCCGCCCATATCGCCACTAAGTAAGACTTAATAAAAGTTCTTAATAGTGTCTGGTCAGATTCAGCTTTACTAGATCTCCATCATCGCTCTAGGCATCTCTTTTGGCGTTTCATATATGCTAAAAATTATTAATTCAAAATTTTTTCTAATTCTTAACTCCTTATTACTCAAAAACTTTAAAACATAATCTAAAAATTAAACATTTATCATTAATAAACTATTTGGGTCTTCTTAATCTGATACTTTTTTTGAATATAATCAGTCCACTTGTTCCATTCCAATATATATCTTTCATTTGAATGATCCTTAAGATATGATGAAATTTTTGCCATTTCAGCCAAATGTGTAACTTTTAATGTTCATTCTTCAATAGTAGGCATATCTTCCTTCTCCAATACTGTGCCACCAGTAATCTGGCAGCTGTTATTAGATTCAAAACCAAGTTAACAGAACAATCCGTGATTATTCCCAACAAAAAGAACTGTGGTGTGAACTTGATCTTTTTCTTTAAAATATTTTGTATAATCCACCATATTTTTATCCAAAAAGCCTTGATTTTTTTACAAGTCCACCATATATGAAAATATGTAGCATCATCACATTCGCATCTCCAACATTTAGGTTGTAAAGTTGGGTACATACAAGCTAGTTTTTTTGGGTCTAGATGCCATCTGTAAAACATTTTATAAAAATTTTCTCTTAAATTTTGAGCCTGTGTAAATTTAACATTTCTAACCCATATCTTTTCCCATGTTTCCATCATTATAGGTTCTCCAATATTTTGAGCCCATTTTATCATGCAATCCTTAATTAATTCTGTTTCTGAATCTAATTCCAGTAAAATATTGTACAATCTTTTTATGTGCATTGGGCCCTTATTTTTTATTTGTAGTATCAAATTATCATCATTCTTCAAGATACCAGTTTTTTGATCATCTCTCCATCTAGCCTGTAATTGTCCATATTGAAACCAAGTTCTGATTATTCCTTCTTCTCTTAATTTCTCCATTGGTTTTAATTGTAATGTAATTCCTTCTTCATGAAGAAGTTCTTTGTATGTAATCTTATCTAATTTTTGCTCTAAATTTATATTTTCTATCGCGTGTCTGGGTATTGTCCATAAAGGTAACTTATCATTTAATTTGCATTGGTACTTTTTCCAGACGCGCAATAAAGCATTTCTTAATATATGACTCTTAAAAGCTTTATCTACTTTTTTATCATACACTAAATAGGCATGCCACCCATAAATCAAACCATATCCTTCAATAATTAATACCCTGTCTTCTGTCAAATTAATCCAATCAGTAATTGCTGAGAGAACTGCTGCTTCATAATACAATCTTAAATTAGGCATTTTAAGACCACCTCTTTCACGTGTATCTTGCATTATCTTCTGATTTACCCTCGGCTTCTTCCCTGCCCAAATAAATTTATTTATATCCTTTTGCCACTCCTTCAAATTTTCATCTTTTTTAAGTATTGGTATCATCTGAAAGAGGAATAAAAATCTTGGTAAAACATTCATTTTGACTGCAGCTATCCTACCCAGCAAAGACAATTGCAATTTTTTTTTCAGTTTTCCATATCTTTCTGTATTTTTAGCCATAGTGGTTCATAATTATGTTGATATAATTTCATGTTTGTGGACATAATATAAACCCCTAAGTATTTAATCTTTTGGACTATCTCAAAACCTGTTACCCTTTCTATTTCTTCTTCTTGGCTTCTTGTCATGTTTTTAGCTATTATTTTTGTTTTAGCTATATTTATTTTAAAACCAGATACTTGTCCATATGAGTTAATTGTGTCCATCAGAGTTCTAGTGGATTGTAATGGTTGGGTTAACGTAACAACCAGGTCATCCGCAAACGCTCGTAACTTGTATTCTTCCTGTCTGATTTTTATTCCCTTTATTGTATCAAGCTCTCTTATTTTACTAAGTAATATTTCCAAAGTCAAAATAAACAATAAGGGAGACAAGGGACAACCTTGTCTTGTTCCCTTTTCTATATTAAAAGTATCTGTTAGTCCACCATTAATTATTATTTGCGCTGTTTGTTTTTGATATATCGCCCTAATGGATTGTGGAAAATAGTCTCCAAGTTGTAGCTTTTCTATTAATGTTAATAAAAACTGCCAATTCAATCTATCAAAAGCTTTCTCAGCATCCAAAAATACTAATACTGCGGGTACCTGGTTGTTGCTTCCCAAGTACTCTAATAAATTAACGATTTGTCTAACATTAGTCTTCATTTGTCTACCAATTAAAAACCCCGTTTGATCATGATAAATCATCTGTTGCATAACTATCATTAATCTATTTGCTAAGATTTTAGCAAAAAATTTATAGTCTATATTTAAAAGTGAGATCGGCCTATAATTTTTTGGAACTGTATGGTCTTGACCCTCTTTTGGAATCAGAGAAATAAAAGCAGTCTTCCATGTTGGAGGTACATTACCTCCCTGTTGAATATTATTAAACAATTCCTTAAGCGGTTCCACCATTTCTTCCTGCAGTTTTTTATAATAAACAGCTGTTAAACCATCTGTCCCCAGGGCTTTACCCACTTTTAACTGTTTAATTACCAATAAGATCTCCTGTGAAGTTATCAATTGATTTAAAGTATCCCTCTGCTCCTTAGAGGTTATATAAATATTCTGTTTCTGCAAATAATTATCTATATCCTCTTCTTTAACTTTGCCACCAGTATATAATCCTGAATAGAATTCTAAAAAGGATTTTTTAATAAGTTCTTGTTCAAAAACTTCTTTACCCTTATATTTTATTCTTTCAATAATTCTTGATTTCTGCTTCTTTCTTAGCGTGTATGCTAGCCATCTACCTGGTTTATTAGCGTTGCTAAAAGTATTAAATTTAACATATTGTAAATTAGTTGCCACTTGATCTGCCATTAACATGTTAAATTGACCTTTTAATAAATTAATTGTCTCCTTAATTTTCTTGTCTGTTGGATTAGAAATTAAAGCCTGCTCTTGTCTTTTGATCTCCTCTTCTAATTCTTTCCTTTTTTCACCTTTTTTCCTTCTATATTTATTATTCAAATATATCAAAATACCTCTCATGTAAGCTTTACTTGCATCCCAAACCATCTCCATAGAAGTGCCCTTCTCCATATTATTAACAAAAAATTCTTTCATTAATTTTTTACACTCCTTCACATTATCTTCATATCTAAACAAATTGTCATTTAACCTCCATGACCTTCTAGGTCCATTTCCATACTCCAATTCCATCCAAATCGGGCAATGATCTGTCAGTGTTCTTGAACATATCTTCATCTTCTTTACCCTAGAAAGAAGGTTGTTAGTAATTAGTATAAAATCAATCCTTGAAAAGGATTGGTGTCTATCAGAGAAAAAAGTAAAATCCTTTTCTTCTGCATTTCTTTCATGCCAAATGTCCCTCAACTCCCAATCATCCATCATCTCGAAAAAGGATTTAGGCAGTCTTGCTCTTGAAAAAATATTTTGCTTAGGACCCTTCTTGTTTTTTCCACGTCCAATACGTCATTCCAATCTCCTAAAAGGATGCAGGTTTTATAATCCCATTGTATCAACTTTGAATGTAGAAGATCATAAATTTGTTCTTGTTGTTGATTCGGGGCATATACACCAATCACAAGTGTTTTCTCTCCTTTAATTAAAAGTTCAATAGCTAGAAATCTTCCTTGATCATCTGCTTCGATTAACTTAGCAATCAAATGTCTTTTCACATATATGACAATGCCATTTTTCTTCTCTGATGCTGCTGTTACAAAATGTGTTCCTATTCTTGTATTTATCAAATATTTTTGGTCTTGTGTTCTAATATGTGTTTCTTGTAAACAAACCAAGTCATTGTTAAATTGTTTAAGGTAATGAAATATTTTTCTTCTTTTCTGTGGAGAATTTAAGCCATTGACATTCCAAGTTAGGAATCTAATTCCCATCTAGAGGCTTTTGAAGCGTCTGGAGCATTGTCTGAAGGTCTAGCTTCTTTAATTCCTTTGGTCTCGCTCCTCCCACCGCTTCTGTTTTAGTAGTTTCTTTAGGTGCCAACTGAAGTTGCTGTTGAATCATTTCTTGTTTACGCTTGGCCGTTGTCGCTCTAGTTCAGTGGTGGCCAACCTTAAGCATACCATGCGCCAATTTTTTCACAAACGAGTTCAGATGCGCCATACAACTCAAGCACGTTTTTTACCTTCTTACTTTCATGTTTGGGGTTGTAAAATAGGGATAGGGGTAGGATCTGCTTTGCTTAAGGGAGGAAAAGGAATAACTCAATTACACAATTCAATTTTCTTTTGCACTGTAATGGATAACAGGAATTAGGAGAAAAAGGAGCCGAGGTGGCGCAGTGGTTAAAAGCAGCACTGCAACCTACTTCAGCTGACTGCTAGTTCAGCAGTTCAGCTGTTCAAATCTCACCGGCTCAAGGTTGACTCAGCCTTCCATCCTTCCAAGGTCGGTAAAATGAGGACCCAGATTGTTGGGGGCAATATGCTGAACTCTGTAAACCGCTTAGAGAGGGCTGTAAAGCACTATGAAGCGGTATATAAGTCTAAGTGCTATTTAAGCATAGAAAAGTATAAAACTAAAAGAAAGTGAAAAAGAACAAATAGATCACAAGTACGTACGTCGTATCACACAGAATATCAATTATGTGGAATTTGAATTCTATGTTCGCATCAAAAAAAAGTAGTGGCGCTCTTCTTTGACAAATGTAATATATATTTAATCTTGAATCTGTCTTTCAATGACTCTCAATACAAAAACCACGCTAGTACACTCAATAAAACACTGCTTCAAACTCCACGCCACGATGGCTCACTCAGAACTGACTGCCCATATCGAACGCTTGCCGCTCATTCGCACGTGACTTCAAACACATGATGTGTTGCTAGTGCGTGGTGTTTGCGATCGTTTGAGCAGGAATGCGCAATGGCAACACCGATAAAAATATTTGTATGTTTGTAAACCCGCCTAAAGTTACATCTCACAAGTTCCATTCTAAGTTTCAGACACCGAGAAATTGAACATTACCGAAGGCTGTACGAATTGAACTGAGATCACTTTGGTGTTGAAAATATTAAGATGGATTCAGTTATGACACCTATTTAAAAAAAACAAGTAGGCGCAAGGATGCAATGTGCCACTTCTAATCATCCAATGCACCATGTTTGGCACATGCGCCACGGTTTGGCCACCCCTGCTCTAGTCTGTCTTTGTTCTTTTATCAGTTCTTGTTCAAATAGATCCAAATTTTGATCTGGATGAGTTATAACCAAATCACTTTGACCAGACGAGGCTCCTTCTTCCTGAACTTCTTTCAGTAATTCCTCTCTTTCTCTTACCCTAACATCCTCCTTTCTCTTCATTTCTGGTGATCTTGGTGTCCCAGCCTTTAAAACATATGTATAAAAATCTCTTGCTTTCTGTACCGTGTTGAGCCGATGTCTTTCTCCAGCATAAATCAATGATATTCCAGCTGGGACCTCCCACCTGAACTGTATTTGTTGTTTTTTAAGTTCTTCCACCAGAAAGGTATAATCCTTTCTAGCTCTCAAAATTTTTGGAGGAATCTCTTTCATTGTCATCACTTCTTGTCCATCAACCTGAAGCTTGTTTTGAAAAGTTGCCTGTAGGATATCATTACGCAGTGTTCTGTTAGTAAAATATATTACAATATCTCTTGGCAGGTTTCTCTGTCTGGCCACCCAAGAATTGACACGATATATTTTATCCCTCTGCCATCCCAAATCTTCCTTCTTTATCCCCAGCGCTTGAGCAAACGCCTCCAACATCAAATCTCTCAAATTTTCACATTTATCCTCCTTTACACCTCTAACTCTAATTGCAAATTCCATATTTCCATATTGGATCATTGTAATTTCATCTGCATCCTTTTCCCTTTTGTTCTCAATTTCTTCTACTTTTCCACTCAAAACTGCTGTGCACTGTTTAATTTCTTCCACTTGCTGGTCCAAAATCTCCAAATTGTTTGCCAAACCTTTAAATGCCATTAAAATATCTGCCCTAATTTGATTATTGCAAGCTCCAATTTGATCAGAAACATCTTGTATCTTTTCATTAATTTTCTCATTAGTTTCATCAATTTTTGCATTAAAAGTAATGGCCATTTCAGCCTGCATAACTTTAAGAGTTTCTTGTAACATCCCCAGAGTTAGAGGCTGGGTTTGTGTTGAGAGGAATTGCAATCTAGAAGTATGGATGGGTGAGCTCTCAGCACTACCCGCTCTTTTAGAAGGAGCCATCTTCCCAGATTTTGAAGCCATTTGAATTTAAACAGATCTTTATGTTGTTCCAAATTACTTTTATTCAAATACCAAAAAGAAGAATTCCTCAAAGTCAAAATTCAAATCAGAATTAAAGTCAGAGGTTCTCCTGCATAAGCCTGCTAGCAAAACAAAACTTTCTTTCTAACTTTCACTTTTCCATGCCCTTTCAGACTTAAATTGCCATTTTGATACAACTTGCTAATTTGTAGCTTCTGATATAAGAGTCAGCATAGGAGTTAAGTATGGATACTTGCCCAGTGTGTCTCCTGGCTTTTTCCGCTGCTAGAGTTCCAATATTGAAATGCTGTTGTTAAAAGCAGGGTTGGTCATGACTTTCTTGCTCCGCTAAAAAGCGGAGATGTCTCAGGTCTGGAGCAGATGACAGGATTCTAGTGAGCCCTGGCCCTTCGCGCCCCAGGATTTCTCCTGGGACACTTGGGGGACTCTACCTGTACCTGTCTGCTCTTCTCACTCCCCTTTGCCCGGGGAGGGGATTTTTGGCCACCAGTCAGCTGTTTTCGGCTGTTCTGGCGGCTTAAACGGTGCCGGAGACCGGCGCTCAGCGAGGAGCCAAACCGGAAGTCTCGAGACTCAGATGAATTGTGTACCAGGGATTCAGGTATTTCCCCAAGTTCCCTCTGGAATCCTTCGGATTCCATTAGGCGCCTGGAGCGGAACCACTTAATCAGTCCCGCCTCCTTGTGGTGAAGGAGTGGTGCCATGAAATCCAACCTCAGAAGGAAATGATCTGACCATGACAAGGGTAATGTGACTAAACCCCTCAGCCTCAGATCATCTCTCCACTGCCCCGAGAGAAACACAAGGTCAAGTGTGTGACCTCCCTCATGAGTTGGACCCTGAACTACTTGGGTCAGGTCCATGGTTGTCATGGAAGCCACGAACTCCTGGACTGCCTCCGAGGTTTCGCCGGGCGATGGCAGGTTGAAGTCCCCCAGCACCATCAACCTGGGGAACTCAATCGCTAGCCCCGCTATCGCCTCGAGCAGAACAGGCAGGGCCTTTGCAATGCAGCTAGGAGGCAAGTACGTTAGCAAAAGGCCCACCTGAACCCCTAAGTCCAACTTCAGAAGGAGCATCTCACACCCAACAAGCTCCGGGGTAGGGCTCCTACGAGGACATAGATTCTGGCGAGCTATAATAGCCACTCCTCCACCCCTTCCCTGGGGTCGCGGCTGATGCTGAACTGAGAACCCGTCTGAGCACATCTCGGAAAGAGGAACCCCCCCTCCTGGCCCAGCCATGTCTCAGTAATGCATGTCCCTTCTTCCAGGATTAGATCCCGTACAAGGGGGGCCTTGTTCATAATCAACCTGGCATTCAATAGCAGCAGCTTGAGCCCAGGGTCCTGACATCCCTGGTTAGCAGGTACTCGGGCTGAGCTAGATGGAACCAAACCAGAGGGTTGGTTCCATCTAGCCATAACAAATTCTTTCTAGAAAGCCAAGGTCATCCTTTGTCTCTGCACCTCTGCACCTGCATGGAAAGAGATGGGTGGACTCTGCCAGCATGGCAATAGAAGATTGGGCAACGTAATGGACTTGTGGGTGTGGGAGCAAGGACTTGAACTTTCAACTGGGTGGTGAAACCTGGGAAGCTTCAGATTCGGGGTTCACCCAGATGTGCCAACATGGCTCTATTAATAAATTGGAACTTTGAGGAATATTTTGCCTTGAACTCTGATTTAATTTTGGATGCTATTTGGAACCCTGACAGTCTCATTCCTGCCTCGGCATGGCAAATTCTGGTGGGCTGGACATGGCTGTGAAGGGCCTGGCCCCGCAGTGCTTCCTCACTCAGTTGAAGGCTTTGTTCAGCCTTCAAACAGTAAAGCTGGCACACACAAGCAAGCAGCGCACCAGGACCAGAGACGGATTCCGATTCCACGGCTGGTCTTACTGTTTGAAGGCTGAATGAAGTTTCACTGCTCATGCCGGGATGGCATGGGCCAGGCCAAAGTGATGCAGGCTGGACCCTTACAGTTTCCAGGATGGCCACCTGGGCCGGATCTGGCCTTATTGCGGGCCAGATCCAGCTCACGGGCCTTGAGTTTGACACCCCTATTCTACATGATTTAATATTTCAATGTAATGGTTCAGTATATATTGTAGAATTAAACAAGCATTTATGTTAATAACCTAAGTGTGATACTTTTTTTTTGCCCTATCCTTGGTGAGACACCTGAGTAGAGTAGAATCTTTCTCATCTCCACTTCAATTCACCTTGAGAAACAGGAACTCTTAGGCTTGAGGTGGTCTCTTTGCAGTGGTGGAATTCAAATAATTTAACAACCGGTTCACCCAGGGTCAGGTTGGCCATTGTGGGAGGAGTGGCCCATCCCCGTCCTCCAGCTCTGCCGCACATGTGGGACAAGCCTCCCACGACGGCCAACTTGACCCTTGGTGAACAGGTTGTTAAATCCCCCCTGCTATCAAAGTGGATCCTGGGTGCTGTGCTGCAATGGAGAAATGGGAAATGGAGTGGCCGGCACGAGGGAAGAAGGAAGAGCAGGGAAAGCGGCCTCCTTCTCTCATGCTGGCCGCTCTGTTGGCTATTTCTCCATTGCAGCCCCACGCCACGGAGCTTGCCCCACCCACCACCACCCAGATGCTTTTGCTTCCCCCAAGCATTTCTTTGCCCACCTGATTTCCAACTCCATCACGTTTCTCCATTGCGTTTCTCATCTCATCCTGCCTGCAGCACCCATGCCAGCTACCCCTTCCCAGCCAGAGCTGGAATGCCACCACATTTAAGTGCTGGTACATGCTGGCACTTTCTCTTCGGCGGGCCTGGGCAACTGCTGGAGAGGGATGGGCCTGTTTCAGCATCTGGCATCCAGATGTCCTTGCTTCCCCCAAGTATTTCTTTGCCTACCTGATTTCCAGATCCGTTGCATTTCTCTGTCATGTTTCTTGCTGTTGTGTGCAGGGAAACAAGTTTGTGGGACAAAAAAAAGTTCAATCAATCAATTCCAACTTTGCAAAGATCTTTTTCCCCCCGCAAGAAGTTGGAATTGATTGATTTAACTTTTGTTTTTTTAGTCCCACAAACTTTTGTTTCATGACGGCAAGAAACACGACAGAGCTGGAAATCAGATAGGCAAAGAAATGCTTGGGGGAAGCGAGGGCATCTGGGTGGTGGTGGGTGGGGCAAGCTCTTCTGCCCACAAAAACCTCATCTTTGATGGCCGATGCTGAAAGGCAGAGAAAGAGCTGCCAGGAAGAAGCCAGTCAGCCTGGGAGTTGGGAATACCATTTCTCCCCCACCCCACCCCTCCCCACCTGCCACCCCCAAATTGCATCAATAAAGGGGGTCGGGTAAGGTTCAGGAAGCCCTGATATGCTCAGCGAGGAGAGAAGAGACAGCAAGAGGAGCCCCATCTCGCTACACGCACCCCAATGAAAGGCAGCAGTAGCCTGGCCACTTCCCTTCCCTGCCCTCTCCGTCACTGGAAGACAACTGTCAGCCACACACCAAGTCACCCATTCATCCCTCACCCTGTGCCACAGTCCACCACGCAGGCCGGGAAAGGTGCACCCATGGTGGGGTGGCGGCAGTGGCAGCTGGGCGTGCTCAGTGAACTGCTCAATGAACTCATGCAGGCAGACGTAGAGCATGCCCAGGTGGCAGACACAGGCCAGGAGGGTGGCCTCGCTTGGGTGCAGGAATGGCAGCAGCTCTGGGGACACCTGCGGGGGAGGAGGAAGGGTACTGGGCCTGGCCCATGGAGGGAGGGAGGGCGCCCCCTCACCCCACTGCTGCCTCCCCTTGCCCCGCCGCCATGCCCACTTGCAGACCGCCGGCCATGAAGAGGCCTCCCTGGTAGCTGTGCAGCGCCAACAGCAGCTCATGGATCATGGCACCGCACAGGGACTGGGCCTCAGCCCCTCTTTGCAGGAACCCCAATGATGCCTCCTTAGG
The DNA here is from genome assembly GCA_023053685.1 of Diadophis punctatus similis. Classification (NCBI taxonomy): domain Eukaryota; kingdom Metazoa; phylum Chordata; class Lepidosauria; order Squamata; family Dipsadidae; genus Diadophis; species Diadophis punctatus. The sequence goes on along the minus strand of JALIGW010000010.1, from coordinate 7,414,454 downwards.
GCAGAGTCGGCTTTGGGCACTAGATCAGCCCCCTGCGAAGCATATTGTTTGCCGAGGAGCCCAGACAAGGCCTTGCTTGCCACCCGCTGAGGTGCCTGGACTCCCGGTGATGGATGGGGTTCTTCAGGCACTTAGTTTGGCCACCTGTTTAGTAACTCCAGCCCCTCCCTCCGAGTGCCTTGTCAGAGCTGCCTTGGGTTTTTTCCTGCACCGATGTTGCTTGCTTGGAGGGCGATGGGTGACGGTTAGCCTCAGCAAGGAGTGGCTGGAGGGGAGGGGTGAGCCACGAGGTGGGGCTGGACGTGGTGATTCAGCTGATTCCCCGAACTACACACAAAGTTAACTATCGGTTCAGTTGAACTGGTGTGAACCACCTGAATCCCACCACTGTCTCTTTGCCATTGGATATGAAGAAAGACTCCTTGAGATCGATAGTCTAATTTTTGGCAAGGTTTCTCAACTTTGAACTTTGATGGTCTCACACTTGCTATGTGTGTGAACATTCCAAGATATAATAGACTTATCTTGGCCTTTTGGCTAAGATCAAGTGTAGTGTGTGTAGACTTGTCTTTGTCTTTGGTAAAATCCAGCAAAATGAGACAGGTGTGAAAAGCAAATATGCTCACTTAGGGTTCAGAGTTCATATAAGCTAGTCAAAACCCATATGAGGAAAGTCGATTAGACGTAAATGGGAGGCTGTTGCTGCAAGTTTGCTAGTTTTGAAGGGGTCCACTGTTTAGAGTAAGGAAGATGAGCTTGATGGTATTATGCTGTCTGCATTGCCAGTACAACAAAGGGCAAAATACATTTTAAAGTCCACATTAGAAAGATAATATTCATAAAAGATTCAGACTGTTTTATACACTAAATTATGAGAAAAGAATGAAGGACAATGTTAACCAGACTTGCAAGATTTTGTTATAGCCGTTCTTAATAAAACTAGAATTAGCCCTCCTGTGGAGTAGATTTCTTTGCTTTTTTTATTAAGTTTTTTATTTTTTACAAACATATCAATGCGTGAACAGTGTGACACCTGAGTGTCATACATTTTGATACAAATAAAATAGTATTAATCATATTTGTTTCATTTAACAAGTTTATATAATCCTTGTAATAATACACATATTTTTATTAAATTATAATCTTTCATTATTTAATCATTCAATATTTCAATGTGTCATTTCTATGCCAATCACCTTATTCTAAGTGTCATACCTTTTAATACATAGAATATTATTAATCATATTTATTATTTTTAACTACCGTATTTTTCGGAGTATAAGACGCACCTTTTTGCCCCCCAAAAGAGGGTGGAAATGTCGGTGTGTCTTATACACCGAATACAGCAATTTTTAGCCTCCCGAAGCCCCGCCCCCGCATCCAATTTTTGCAAAAAATGGGGGGGGGTTGCCTTCCCCCACCCCCTAGGAGTGCTCTGCAGGCTTCCCAGATTCTTTGCATGCCCTGTTTTTCCCAAAAAAATGAGCAAAAAATGGGCCATTTTTTGCAAAAATTGGGGCATTTTTGCCTTCCCCCACCCCCTAGGAGTCCACTGCAGGCTTCCCAGATCCTCTGCATGCCCTGTTTTTGCAAAAAAAATGAGCGAAAAACGGGCTGTTTTTTGCAAAAATTGGGGCATTTTTGCCTTCTAATTACCCCATGTAGCATGACTGGAGGAGGAATTCTGGGAGTTGAAGTCCACTAGTCTTAAAGCTGTCAAGTTTGAAGTTTGTAAAAAGTATACATGGTTGTAAAAAGTGTACATGGTTGTAAAAAGTATACATGATTGTAAAAAGTATTCTGCTACACTGGTATTTTATTAAATAATATATTACTGCACTATTTGGTTCAGAATACTTTTTTCCTTGTTTTCCTCCTCTAAAATCTAGGTGCGTCTTATACTCCGGAAAATACGGTAGCTTATATAATTCTAATAATAGTACAAACATTTATGCTAAATTGAAATCTTCCATTATTTACTTGTTCAATTTATAATCCTTCATTATTTAGTTATTCAATATTTCAATATGTTATTTTTATGTCAATCACCATATTCAGCATGTCATACATTTTAATACAAATAAAGTATTTTTGATCATATTTGTTACATTTTGTAAGCATACACCTATTCATATTGAATTATAATCTTTCATTATTTATTTAATCAATAGTTTGATATATTATTTTTATGCCAGTCACCATATTATTTAAATATACTTAGTAATACCATTTTTCAAATTCTAATTTCCACTCTTACTATTACTTCTCCTTATTATATAAAATGTGTATTTTATTAATCCCCCCTCTCTAGTTTCCACCCCTATTCTAACTTTGATTATGCCACCACTGTATTTAAACATATTTCCTTTTTAACCATCATCTCTTATCTTTAAAGCTTTAATTGTTCATTTCTTAGTTTGCCTCCTATATTCCTCTCTTGGATCTTTATTTCTGTCTGCTTCCACATCTTGGCTATTTGTTTTAAACATTTCTCCCTTCTCTGCCCTTCTCCATTTTCTAGTTTCCAAAATATCTACTCTTGCCCCTATCTCTCTCCCATAAGGATCTTCCTGGTTCTCTGATTCCTTTTTTAATTCCCTTAGAATACTCTCCCCTTGGCTTGTGTCATCAATCCTTATTATTTTTGTTATTATCTCCTCATCATCTTGTTTCATTTGTTTTGTCTGTTCCATTTTTCCATCTACTATTTCAGTTAGTTCCTCCTCTTCCTGGGCGTCTTGATTGTCCTTTGTGTTATATTTCTCAGCATTCCATCCACACTCTCTATTCAATTCATTATTTCCTTAAAATGCCTTGCCAGTGTCTCCCTTGTACTTTGAATTACTGATGCCATCTCTTCCCAAGTTCCACTCCTTTCTCCTTGATGAAGCATCTCATTAAATTTTATTGCATCCCTCTTTTGTCCAATAATCCAAAGACCATATATTCAAACCTATAGTCACTTCTCAAAAGAATTCAATATTCTTAATTCTTGTATCCCAAAACTAATCAATCTGTTTCTTTGAATAGTCCAGAACCTTCTTCTAAATTCAGTCTGTATTGTAATCTTCAGGGGTCATTTTAGATTTTGGGAGTATGTTGTTCTTCCTTTCGTCAGCAGGTGGCGATCTTAGCTTGGATTTCAATATTAACCAGTTTTTCCTTTTCCAACAATGTGAAAATAACATTGATTTTTAAGTAAATAACTCTTAATTCCAGTATTTCAAAATGCCTATCCAAAGCAGTACCAATCCAGTTTAAAAGTCAAATTTTCTGTATTTTAGTGATTTTTCTGCCTTTTCCCCTTTAATTCTTTCAATTTTAAAGTTTTTTCAGAGTGCTAGATTGCTGCTACTTTAAAAGTAGTTGTGAACCTCTCTTTTCCTGGATATTCTTTTGGGGTTAAAATTTGAATTAAAAAAATTCTTCTCACCCAGTTCACAGAGTCCACACCTGCACTGTGCTTAGATGGTCATCTGCTTCCCCAGCTTCTTACCAGCCATCTTAGACTGCCTCTTCTTCCCATTGTGGCATAGAAGGAAAAAAGCCCCGGGGCTCAGCAGGAGAGTTGCGATCTCTCCTGCGACCTCTCAGAGTGCCCCGCCTTAGCTTCGCCACCCCTACAAAGTGGCTTTGGCTCCTTTCAGAGGCCACAAACAGGGAGAAGCCAGCACAGGAAGGGAAATCTCCCTTTCTCTGTGACTGGTAATGCTGTGAAGCTCCACCCCAAAGTTGTTTCTTTGCTAATGGGCAGATGTCAGTCAACCCCAATTTTTGGGAGTTCCCCAACTGGCAGAATATTTCATAAAGTCTTTCTTTTTTTTTAACTTATTGCATACTTGTATTCCTGAATATTTTTAATTGATCAGTATTCTTTTTATCACTGTCTTAAAGGATATATCCTTCAGTATTCTTGAATATTCTCTTATTGTCAGAAAATATGAAAATATGGCATTATGCAGCACCTAGAATTGGCCTGAAAACAAATATGATAGCTCCCAATACCTCTTTTTGTGGCTCTTAGAATTAGAGCTACTCATAATGGAAGGCCCAATGTCAAGAGCAACCCCAGGTTGAAAACTTGCTCTTTTGTATATGTATCAGTCAAGGATGACAGACACTTTGTTTTTGGTTGCTGAAAATGTTTTCTGCTATTCTAAATCAAGTAATACATGAAAAAAGTGACAGAACTGAAAATACCCATATAATAATGAATAAAACAATGATCCTAAAGATTTCTTGTCAAAACAGAGCCCTGTCTATAGGAGTAATGTTATTCCCATGAAGTTTGTGGTGCTCAATACCCTGTCAAATGCTAATTGCAAAACTTAACAGCACAAATTTTCCTATCTTTGTATTTTATGATCTATTTATGTAAAATTCTATAGAAAATGTATGAGTTTTGGTTTTCTAACCAAAATAAGGGAAAACAAACCACTTCATGTTATACCTTTAAACTAAGGTGACCAGATTTTATCATTGGTAAAGAGGGACACCATTGACCGGGGTGGGTGGGTTCCTGATTAAAATTTATTTATTTATTTATTTTGGTCATTTTTGTATGCCGCCCCACTCCCGTAGGACTCAGGGCGGCCATACAACTTTCTTTCTTTCTTTCTTTCTTTCTTTCTTTCTTTCTTTCTTTCTTTCTTTCTTTCTTTCTTTCTTTCTTTCTTTCTTTCTTTCTTTCTTTCTTTCTTTCTTTCTTTCTTTCTTCTGCAGCTATTAGTTCTTGGAGGGATTTGGCTGGGTAAACTTGGCCAATCTGACTAATCCATTCCTTTGGCGTCTTCCTTTTCTCCACTTTTTTCTTTCTTTCTTTCTTTCTTCTTTCTTTCTTTCTTTCTTTCTTTCTTTCTTTCTTTCTTTCTTTCTTTCTTTCTTTCTTTCTTTCTTTCTTTCTTTCTTTCTTTCTTTCTTTCTTTCTTTCTTTCTTTCTTTCTTTCTTTCTTTCTTTCTTTCTTTCTTTCTTTCTTTCTTTCTTTCTTTCTTTCCTTTCTTTCTTTCTTTCTTTCTCTCTCTCTCTCTCTCTCTCTCTCTCTCTCTCTCTCTCTCTCTCTCTCTCTCTCTCTCTCTCTCTCTCTCTCTCTCTCCGTATATGTGTGTGTTTACTAATCCCCTTTCTGTTCCTCCTGGCTCTAGTCTGTCTCACTTGAATGTTACACCTCTTTCATAGTGTTCCTAGCTCCATTCCTCCTTTCCTTCTCCATCATCTCTGCCCTTTCTCCGCACTTCTCATCCATTCGCTCTTCTTGCTTCTCCCATCATGCCAGATGGTCTCCTAAGACTAAGGGCCCTGAGAATTAAAAGAGTTACAGGGCAACCTGAACACAGCCCAGTTTCGCTCCTGAGCAGGAAGTTCGAAATAGCGGAGCTTTCCTGGCAAGCCTCACTGTCCACAGAACCGGCGGGGGGGGGAGTGGGGCAGGGGGAGGCGTGGCAGGTGCGGCCGCTAACGAAAGTAGCTCTTTCACCTCGCAGGGATCGGGAGGCTGAAATCCCGCAGGGGTGTCGAGTGGATCCCGCCTCAGGGACCGATTCTTGGGCGCTTGAAGGCGGCGGCTGGCGGAGGGCAGGGCAGGCAGGCAGTAGGGTAGGCGCCCCCGAAGCCCCAGGTGAGCCTTTCCTCCGCGCGTCCCCCAACCGCCCTGCTTCCCAGCAACTTTCGCCCCCCCATGAGCCGTGGCCGGCCGGCCCTGCAGGGGAGAGCCCGCCCCCCCACCCCCCCGCACCCCCCTCACCTTTGAAGATGAAGTTGTAGTCGTCGTCCGGCGCCGGCGCCTTCGCCATGGCTGGACACGCCGCTGCTGCCGCTGCTGCTCTGCGGGTGAGGTGGCAGCAGGCGGGGCTCACCTGTGAGGGCAGGGCCAGGTAAACGGGCTGGCGAGATCAGGGGCTGCCACTTCCTTGGCTCCGCTGACGGACTTTCACCGACCGCGGCTCGGGCGCTCCTTGCGGAGCAAGGCTGGTCGGCGGCGCCTCAGTCTCCAAAGCCGGGGAGGCGAGGTGGGCTGTGGCCAAAGGAGCCCCGGCGTTTTTAGCCTGGCCAAAATGGCCGGCGCCGGTCGGAGAGCAGTCCCGACTCGCTCCGGGCGGCCGCAGATGGCGAGCGCGGTTCTTGGGTGGGCAGGGGTCGCCGGCGGAGGAGGGTGCAGGTGCCGAGCGGCTCGGAGGGAGAGGGCGGCAGCGGCCCACAGCTGAGCTCCTCCTGCGACCCTCGCCATGGGGCTGGGTGACCCCCAGGGTGGGGCTCCAATCAGGGGGAGAGCCCTCTGGCCATCGTTACAACCAGCTTGCCATCCCCGCGCCTCTCGCCCCGCTCACCGAGCGTCTCTGCTCCGCGGTCGGAATCACTTTTGTTCACTAAAACAGCCTCACCTTTTCTTTCTTTTTCTCTCTCTTCCTGCCCTTGCAACTTTCAGTCGGGACGCTCTGTGGGAGCGCTTCCCTTTCCCTCTCCTCCTCGGCGGAGGCAAGGTTGGCGCGGCTTCCCATGAGAGGACTCGGCCGGCGCCCTCTGTCGCCTGCCGCTGCCTGGAGAGCCTTGGGCGCTCGGTGCCATCTTCCAGCTTTCCTTCCGCGCGTGCTGCCGTCCCGCTCGCCGGGCAGAAAAGCGTCACCTTTCCTGTCCATTGAATGATTGCAATGCGTCACTTGCAATCATCCAATGCGCCACGTTTGGCGCATGCGCCACGGTTTGGCCACCAAGGAGCCCGACATGTTTTAGTTTTAACTCCCCCCAATCTCGCACGCCCCCCTTTCAGGCCGATTTTTGGAAAGAATGCCCTAGTCGTGCATTCTTTTCAAAAATCGGGACTTTTTAGAAACGCGGCGGGACACGGACAAATCATTAAAAAGCGGGGCTGTCCTGCCAAAATCGGGACGTCTGGTCACCTTACTTTAAACCAACTATTTAGGATGAACTTCCATTTTGGTGGCATCTGTTTGGCCATTCTGTCTAATTAAGAGACTGACTGATTTAAGAATTTTGCAATAAATAAATAGGTAAAATCATGATTAGCAGTATAGCACTAATACCAAATTATTATTTCTTGAATATTCTTATCACATATTCACATTTTATTACTATTACAGTACTGTGTTTTCCCCAAAATAAGACCCTGTCTTATATTTTTTTGAACCCTGAAATAAGCGCTTGGCCTTATTGCCATGCACTCAAAAGCCCAATTGGGCTTATTATCAGGGGATGTCTTATTTTGGGGGAAACAAGGTACTATCTAAGTATATCTTTATCTGGGGATTTCAAAAGAGGAATGAAAAATGATGCCCCCATTTTTTATGCCAATTAGAAAAATACTCTGCTTTTATCTGATGTGTACTATATAATCCACCATGGAATTAAATTGGGAGGAAGAAAGCTACCAGAGTTCTTGAATTATTACTGGAAATGAGAATAGCAAATCAAGTAGAAACGTTCAGGCAGAGCAGAAGAAACCAAAAAGATAAACAGATGGTGCTGTATAAAAGAGTCCTTGAATAAGTTTTGAAAAAAGAAAGAAACGCTAGGCTAATACATAAGAAGGAATGGCTATTCAGAATCCCAGTTTGGCAGAATAAATAGAAATTTAAAATATTAATTAGAATGTATCATGAATTTATTTTAGGCTTGCTAAAAATTATATAAACTACTAAAAGCAGATGATGATATGAAATAAATGTTGTTAGGTATGAAGTATTTTGTAAGCACTCCATTTGCAGAATGATATAATTTCTTTAAAAATTACATTATCCAGAAAACGTTAGCATTTGATTCATGATTATTGTCTTTATACATCTTCATTGTGTAACTTAAGGTGACCAGGCATCCCGCTTTTGGCGGGACAGACCCAATTTTAAACAAATTGTCCCGCGTCCCGCGGCGTTTCAAAAAAGTCCCACTTTTTGAATTTGCGCAAAGCGCCTCACTTCCCTCGAGCGGATCTTGAGGGACACAGCTCCGGGCCGGGCAGGGAAAAACCTCCACCGCGCTCCGACGTGCCCGAGGGCCCAGTTCAGCGCCTCGCACGCTCAGCCCCTCTTGACAGCAACAGCCAGAAATGGGCTTCCGGAGGCGTAGAGGGAGCAGCGGCTTTGGCAGGTCTGGCCGTGTCCTTTCCCGGGTCTGCTACACGGGGGGAAGGAGCGGAGGCGTGGGGCACTTGCCGGACGCCGCCCCGGAGAGGACCAGGCCCGGCTGGCAAGGGCCAGGAAGGATTTTTCCCGCACCGCCAGCCAGCTTGTCCTCCGGGCCAAACGCAGCAGAGGCTGCAGCTTTGTGCACCCCCCCAAACACCCCTTTCATCGCAGCCCTTACCGCTGCCATGGCCGGGGCTCACCTCTGCTGCGTCTGGCCAGGAGGACAAGCTGGCTGGCGGCGCAGGAAAAATCCTACATAACGACGACACACCCGAACTGCGCAACTTCAACCAATTCATGACGGCCCTATGACGACGGTTCGAGGACCCGCTGGCAGACCGCAAAGCACGCGATCGTATTAAGGTGGTGAAACAGGGACGACGACCAGTGGCGGAGTACACTGAAGAATTCCGGGACCTCGCATGTCGGCTAAACTGGCCAGAAGACATCCTGGTAAGCTGTTTTAAGGATGGACTGAGCGACGATCTGTATAATGCCTGCGTGGCTAGGGGTGCACCAAATCACCTGCATGAGTGGTACCTCACCGCTGAAGAAGCGGAGATTGATATGGCTAGGAATCAGTACCGTACGGGGAGAGCATGGAAGAAATCCCCACCCCAATGGAGGAAAGAGCCCTTCAGAAGGCAACAGGGCTTTCCCCCTAAACCTCCAATCTGTTACAAGTGCGGGAAGGAGGGACACCGAGCACCCGAATGCTGGCCCCAAACACCCACCCGGAAACCCGAACGCCAAACGGGGGAGAGACCAATGAGACCCATCCAGCGGGGGAGGGAAACAGCCCTGAGGAGCAGCGAGATGGTGGGAGCACCATCCCCTCCTCCCGCTGGAGACAACACCCCGGCATTTCGAAGGGAAGATCCAGCAGCGTTCGAGAGCGATCCGGAGGATGAAGCACTGGTAAGCAAACCAATTGAACCGCTCACCCTCCCACTCAGACTATTTATCCCTAACCAAGAGGAGGGAAAAAATATCTCCGCATTAGTAGACTCAGGGTGCACCCATTGCTTAATCAGCCCAACCCTAATCAGGGAGCTGGGAATCACAGTGAGAAAGCTGAGAAATCCCATCGCGTTTTGCCAATTGGATGGGTCTATAGCAGGGGGGGAGCCGGCTGCTTTTGCCACGGAACCCCTGAAAATAGGCATTGATAACCACGAAGAGAAACTTACGTTTATAGTAGCACCTGGCATGGAATGGCCACTAGTCTTGGAACTCGCATGGCTAAAAAAGTGGAATCCAAAAATAAATTGGGAGCAAGGCACCATAAAATTCCAAATGCACGTAACTACTGCGGAGGACCCACAGATAGAAACTGAAGGGGCTGAATGCAGGGAAACAGCCATGCCTGGTCATAGCGTGGAAACAGACGGCATACCCAAGGAATACAAAGACCTGGCAGAAGTCTTTAGCAAGGCAGCGTCGGATGAACTTCCCCCGCATCGCGCATCTGACTGCGCAATAGAAATCTTACCCGGGGCTAAACTACCTAAACCAAAAATGTATAGCATGTCACCGGGGGAGTTAGAAGAGCTGAGTGCTTTCATTGAGAAAAACCTAGCAAGGGGTTTCATTGAACCAGCCAGACCAAAGATAGCAGCCCCAGTGTTATTTAGAGAGAAGAAAGATGGCACAAAACGCTTATGTGTCGACTTCAGAAACCTAAACTCGATAAGTGTTGAAAACATGTATCCCCTCCCCCTGATGAAAGACATGCTGGCCCACCTCAAAAAAGGGAAAATTTTCTCCAAACTAGACATCAGGGAGGCATACTACCGAATCAGGATTAAGGAGGGGGATGAATGGAAAACGGCATTCAACACCCCCCTGGGATGCTACCAATTCAAAGTGCTCCCTTTTGGGCTACAAGGGGCACCTGCAGTGTTTATGCAATTAATCAACGATGTGTTACATGAACACTTATACAAAGGGGTTCTCGTTTACTTAGATGATATTCTATTATACTCAGAGACCGAGGCTGAACATGTTAAATTGGTGAGGGCAGTGCTGAGCAAACTCCGCGAGGCAAAACTTTATGCCAAACTCTCAAAATGTGAATTCCACCGAGAAAAAATTGATTACTTGGGGTACCGTATTTCACACCAGGGCATAGAAATGGATCCTCAAAAAGTACAGGCAGTACTCGATTGGGAAACGCCTCGCACACGCAAACAGCTGCAAAGTTTCCTGGGGTTTGCAAATTTCTATCGCCAATTTATCCCCGCATTTGCTCAAATTGCCCTGCCCATCACAAAACTGCTAAGAACAAAGGGGGAGGGAGATCCTAAACCGAGACAGCCCATGAATTGGACAATGGAATGCCAGGCAGCGTTTGAAAAACTAAAACGGCTGTTCTCAACAGAACCAATTTTGAAGCACCCAGACCCAGAAAAACCCTTCATAATACAAGCTGATTCTAGCGATGTGGCAATAGGGGCAATCCTACTCCAGAGCAATGAGCAAGGACAGCTACAGCCATGTGCATATACATCCAGGAAACTAAGTGAAACTGAACAAAGGTGGGCGATCTGGGAAAAAGAAGCTTATGCGGTGCGATGGGCACTTTTAACTTGGAGACAATTCTTAGAAGGGAGTAAGATCCCTTTTGAAGTCTGGACTGACCACAAAAACTTAGAAGCCTTAAAGACACCAAGGAAACTATCTCCTAAACAGGTTCGTTGGGCGCAATACTTCAAACGGTTCGAGTTTACTCTTAAATTTATCCCTGGGGGGAAAAACTTTCTGGCAGATGCACTGTCCAGAAAGCCAGAATATAATTGTGTGAAATCAGAGGTATTTAAACCTATAGTACAAACAAATCAATTGGCAGCCAAAGTAATCACCAGGTCCGAAGGAGGAAAAGACGCATTGAGGGACACAGACATCACTCACGCATTTAAACAAGCATTAGTCAACGATGAATGGGTTTTGAACCACAAATCCAGTTGCGTGATGAAAGATGAATTAGCGTGGGTAGGTGACAAACTTTATGTACCTGCTAGCCAAAGATTACGTTTAAGGGGAAGGTGCCACGACTCTAGGTTAGCTGGACATTTTGGCTTTGTAAAAACTTTACACTTAATAAAGAGACGATTTTGGTGGCCTTTGTTGAAAAAGGACATAGAAAGCTATGTAGCAAGCTGCCCCATTTGTGCTGCAGCAAAAAGACGACAGGGGAAAACTCCAGGGCTTCTACAGAAAGTAGCTGAGCCGTCAGCCCCATGGGAAGAAATTGCTATGGATTTTATTGTAGAACTACTGGAAAGTGGGGGAAACACGGTCATTTGGGTTGTGACAGACTTGTTTTCAAAACAAGCACATTTTATTCCTTGCCAAAAGATTCCAACAGCCAAAGGCTTGGCTAGACTGTTTCTAATACACATTTATCGTCTTCATGGAGCTCCTAAAAGGATAATCTCGGATAGGGGAGGCCAATTTACCTCCAATTTTTGGAAGGCGTTTTTGGGCCTACTTGGTACCGCCCAAGGATTAAGCTCCTCCCATCACCCCCAGTCAAATGGTAATTGCGAAAATTTGAACGGCGTTCTTGAACAGTATCTAAGATGTTTTATTAATTTTCAACAGGACAATTGGACTGAACTTTTACCATTTGCAGAGGTTGCATTTAATAACTCTGTACATTCAAGTACAGGTTTTACACCTTTTAGAGTAGCCACGGGGCAAGAACTACCCACAGAAAAACCCACTATCCCCTCACTTAAGGAGTGGATAGAAAATTTGCAAAACACATGGCCAGTAGTCAGGTTGGCTTTACAGGAGGCTAGAGAGGCTTTCAAAATTCAAGCTGACAAGAAAAGAGTAGAGCCTAAACCTTTCCAGGTTGGGGATAGAGTATATTTATCTACAAAATTCTTGAGATCGTTACAACCATCAAAAAAATTAGGACCTAACTTTATTGGGCCTTTCACTATTAGCAGGATCATTAACCCAGTAGTGGTTGAATTGGTTCTTCCAAAAACACTTAGACAAGTCCACCCAGTATTTCACATTAGTCTACTCAAGAGAGAGGTAACCTCATCACTTAGACCGGTGGCAGATACACCACCTGCCCCAATCATGATAGAGGGGGAACAACATTTTGAAATCAAGGAAATTCTTGACTCCAGAATCCACAGAGGGAAGACCCAGTATCTGGTAGCCTGGAAACATTTGCCTTCGTCACAGAACGAGTGGGTCACTAAACAACATGTGAAAGCCCCCACCTTATTGAGAAGATTCCACTCCAAATACCCTAGCAAACCTTGCTAACATATAGCAAACCTTGCTAACATATCATAATTGATTCTGCCTATGTCTTACAGGTGGACCTTCTTTTTTTTTTGAGAGGCAGGATGTCAGAGTCCAGACTCTGTCATTCAGAAGGAGAAGGGTTTTTTTGGCTCTGTTTGATCAAAAGGTTATAACATATCCGGATCCCAGACATCTGAGAGCCTCTTCATCTTAAGATAAGGTTTTATGGGGGGTATCCGGATCCCAGACACCTGGGAGCCTCTTCATCTTAAGATAAGGTTTTATGGGGGGTAATTGAACGGAAGAGTGAGGCTGGGAAACGGATCCATCTGTCAAACATTTGTGGATTGATTATGCTGAATGGGGTGGGGTGTTAAGCTTAAAAGGCTTGTCTTGCCCGAGGGCATTTAGACCTTGCTTTGAATTGGATGGATGTATACAGATGCAAATAAAGGAAATCCTTTTGAAAACCTTGGCTTGGCTCAAAAGTTCGTTCCTTGATTGTGGCTGGGAAGACATACCTTACACAAGGGCAAACTACTTCTGAAAAATCTTGCAAGGAAAATCAGGAACCTGTCCAGGCAGCTGATAAGAGTCAAGGCTGACTCATAGATACAAAGACCAAATAAACAACCCTCCGAACCCTGCTTATATTCTGTCTGTTTTTCTTTTAACATCTTTATCCCACTCAAAATATATGAAAATATCCTGTATTCCTATTGTACTTGATTCTTATGATGCAGCACTGTTTTTAATAGCAGGATTTAAGCACACACACATATTTGAGAGTTGCCCAGCATAGGACATAAGAGGGATGGTTACATGAATTTTTTAAAATCTTTTTTTAGCCTAATATGTAATATGTAATACTAGAATGATATATAAGTAAAACCCCTTTTGAACCTAACCTTAATTTTAATGATCTCATACAATTTTCATGTGACTTTATTAACAAAAATATATTTGTCTTCCTTAACCTGAAATACCACCTTAGTTTATTAACTAGGTCCAACCTTATTAGCTTTTTGGGATCTTCTAAAAGATGCCAATTATTTATTGTCAGTTACAAGGTGGCACACACCTTTTTTAAAACAAAGAATAATGGTCTTGTTAGAGTCTGTGTAATTTATAACCTCTCTGAGAGAAGTTTCTTTCTTTCTCCATCTAGTCTGGATTCAGTCTGAAGAAGAAGCACAATACTAAGGAGTACAACTAAGCTTTATTGTAAGGATTTTGTGTGCCTGCTTTACAAGAAAGCAGGTGTAAAGCTTTCTTTTAAAGCTTTCTTTAGAAGAAGGAAGCAATGGAAATGCAAATACTTTTGCTTCCCCCCCCCCTGGTAGTTGAGGGCTACAAGTGGGAAATCCTAGGAACTTAATTGATTTTGGGGAACTGGGCAGGTCCTTATTAGTGTACATGGATGAGTTCTATTAGGCAAAATGGACCTTCAGAAGGGCAGCAAAGCTGAGAGAGTCCACTGTTCAAAGAGATGGGTCATCAGCCTGCCAGAAGATGGAAGTTTGGCGTTTATTTATGTTGCAATTCTCTCATTAGGGCTGCCCTTGAACTGTACTGTTAGTTGGTGAAGGAACTTCTATTAAATAGTTTAGATGGGATTGCAGGGTAGGATTATGGGAAGTGTGCAAACTCCATTTTGTTTGATTTATTTTCTAAAGCTAGTAATAAAATAATTATGTCTCCAATTACACAACTTCATTCTGATTACCTGTGTTCTATATTACCCGGGTATTTCAAACTCTGCCTTACATACTTATTGTGGTTATTACATTATTTTCTTAAAAACATTTTCTACAGTTTGGAAATTGTGCAAATAACTGGTTTTTCATAACTGCTAGCAACATATTATGGTGGTGTGTCATCTATCTCAAAGGGTGTAGGAACTCCTGCTTGAGCAGGGGGTTGGACTAGATGACCTACAAGGTCCCTTCCAACTCTAATAATAAATCTAAATCACTATTTTTTTCTCCAAAATACATCCTTCAATCTGTGAACTATTAACATTATATATTGAAATAGCATCACATTTTCATCAATTCCCACAATCTACAATCATACTTTTGGAACTAAAGTCAAAGTTAGTATTTACTGATTTGATAAAATTTTACCAGTTTTCATTGCCTTCACTGAATATTTTGACATCATATAGTAAATCTAATAGAGAAGATTTGTTTTGCTTTATCCAGAGTGTCAAACTTGATTTCATTGAGGGCCGCATCAGGGTTGTGTTTGACCTTGGGGGACCAGTGTGTGTGTGTGGCCAGGGGGAGTGGCTGGGGTGGGAGTGGCCTGGAGTGAGTGGTCAGCTCAACATCACTTGTGTCAGGGGCACCTAGGGTGGCCAGGCGGTGCTGGGGGGGGATCCATTGTCTCCAGCAAAGGCGAGACCAGGGAGAGCGTCAAACCCTTGTCCTCCAGAGCAGGGGTCCCCAACCTTTTGGACCTCAGGGACCACTAAATTCATAATTTTAAATCCCGTGGACCACTCATATGATCTGCCTAATGACTGGCTGGCTGGGCATGGCTAGGTGGTCATGTGACTGGGTGGGCGTGGCCAACTTGATGTCACTCACGTCGAGAGGTGCCTCGCCAGCGTCTCCTCACCCCTCCCCTCCCAGCCACTCCTTGCCTGCCCGCCTGGGCTCCAGCGGTGGGTTGCTCCCGGTTCAGACCAGTTCTTAGAACTGGTAGTGTAGGTGGCAGGAGGCTCCGCCCACCAGCCTGGGATGCTTCTGTGCATGCACAGAAGCGTCACGAGCGCACGCACGAACCGGTGGCAAAATATTTTACAACCCACCACTGCTGGGCTCCTTAGGGCCCCAACAGGAAGCAGTTGTTGGAGCTAAGCAGCCACCACGAGACAGCTGACTCAGTTCAAATTGGATCTGACTGAGAAGGAGGCTCAGCAGAAGCATCTCACTGAGGACTACGAGCATAGGCTTTCCAAGCAGAGGGAAGACCTGTGGGAGTGCAAGGCCAGGTACCGGTGCCTGGAGGCTGAGTGGGCTGAGATGGTCAGCCAGTTCCAGGCCATGATACAGTCCCACTGTATCAGGAGGGGGAAGGCTGGAGGGAAGCGCCACTGGTGGTGGAGAGCCGGTGTATCCGGCTCTCCACCACCAATGGTGCTTCCCTCCAGCCTTCGCCCAAAGCCCAGGAGGCTGAAGCAGACTCCAAATCAGAATTTCTGCCCCCCTCTGACCCACACAAAAAGACCCCAAAGGGTCTTCATTGCACCTATCTGTCTCAGGGGCTGTAGTTTGAGGACCCCTGATTTAGTGCAATATAAAAAATGCAAATAATTTTTCTGTGGGCCACCAAAATTTTCTCACAGACCACCAGTTGGGGACCGCTGTTCCAGAGAAGCCTCGCCGTCCCTCTCAGGCCACACGGAGGACCACCAGACAGCAGCGCAGGCTGGTCAGAGCCCTAGACAGTGGAGGGCAAGCACCCAGCCCAGACTTTGAGCTCCCAGGGCACCAGGACGCCACAGCCCCACCCAACTTCCCCGAGTGGGTGCCCGGCTGTGCTTACCTCCTTCTTGAGGCTGCTGTAACTGTTCTCACTCTCCTTGGCCAGGTTGCTCATGGTGTGTGTGGGAGGGCAAAGTGTATGGGTCAGAGCGAGGCCCACTCTCTCTCCAAGTGAGGAGACCCGGCTTTGTAACCAAAGCATCCTCAGCAATTGGATGGGAGACTACCAGTGAGGTCAGGAGGAGGAGACAAGGGGATGGCGAAAGGGTAGCAGAGCTGCTGGTGGCCAAGTGCTAAGGCAGGACTTCTCTCAGACCCTTCCTCCCTCTCATTATAATCTCCCTTCCTTCCTTCCTTCCCTTCCTTTTTTCCCTTCTCTCTTTTTCTCCTTACTTCCTTCCCCTCTTTCCTTCTGTTTCCTTCCTTGCTCTCTTCCCATCTTCCCATCTTTTTCTTTTTCTTTCCTCTTTCCCTTTCTCCTTTCCTGTCCTTTCTCAATGCCTCCTTGTCTTGTGATCAAATGCCACTTTTGCTAGTAGTTTGTTTTGCTAGCCCTCTGTCAGCGAAAATGGAGCTTGGGTGGGGCACACACGGCCCGCCTGGGCTCCCTTTTCAGCCACGACAGCCTCCTGCAGCCCTCTGTCAGTGAAAACGGAGCTTGGGGAGACTGCTCGTGGCCTGCCCGGGCTCTATGGCCTCCTGCAGCCCTCTGCCAGTGAAAACAGAGCTCGGGAGGGCCACGCGCAGCCCCCTGAGTTCAGTTTTCATTGGCAGAGGGCTGCAGGAGGCTGTCACGGCCAAAAATGGACCCTGGGAAAGCCGCATGCAGCCCTCCTGAGCTCTGTTTTTACTGGCAGAGGCACCGCCAGTAAAAGCATGTGAGGGGGAGTTTCCAGGGAGGCCTGGTGGGCCAGATCTAAGCACCCTGTGGGCCGCATCCAGCCCACGGGCCTTGAGTTTGACACCCCTGCTTTATACAATATCTTTGTATAAAGATATTGATAACTAATTTGTTTCCCAATTTTATCAAGAGGCTAAAAAAACAATAAAGCCAACAAATATTCTGAGGAAAATATATATAATGTAGGGGCACAGCACTTTTAGAAACAACCTACCATGTTTTTAACCATTAAAGAAATGTATAGTATATGCAAGGAAATTGTTCACAATACTAATGTGTAATAATGGCATTTCCTGTTGTGATATACTTAAGAAACATACACATACCGTATTTTTCGGAGTATAAGACGCACCTTTTTACCCCCAAAAAGAGGGTGAAAACTTGGGTGCGTCTTATACACCGAATGTAGCCCCACCCACCCAGCCACCCCCACCCTTTGGCCTCTGTCTTCCAGCAATTTACCTGTTTGCAGTAAAGAGGGAAGAGCCTGTAAAGCCAAGCAAGTCACTAGCAGCTTCCCGACCTACAACTGATTTGCCACATGCTAAAATGAAAATGAAACTGAAACTGCAAAGAGACAAATAGCTGGGAGAGACACGCAGATTTTTATTTTTTGCTGAACTGGATGGAAGGGGGTAAGTGAATAACTATAAATGTCTGTAGAATGTTCAAATTATTAGACTTATTTTTTAAAGACTGCTTTATTATTGTTCTAGAGCCAAGGGTCTCCAAACTTGGCAATTTTAAGACTGTTAGCGGAGATCACTCCGGAGGTCGACGATCCATCGACCTCCGGAGTGATCTCCGCTAACATGGTAGCACAGATGGCTGTAAGATTTATGGCTTCCCTTTTGAAAACATTCTGACTTAGGAAATAAAACCGAGATTCAAATCTAATTAATAAAATATTTATTTCAGTAGAAAATAATAAAAAGATCCTTAGTAAACTACATCTTGATCGGCTAAGGAAATAAATCACTTCTACCTTTGGTAGAAATGGCGAAGAGAAAGGAAGGAGTTGACTTCAGGAATGCAGACATGCATAATAGAATATATCATACGTCTGCTTGACCATAGATACAAGAAAACAGTAGAAAAACATAGAGATGCACAAACTGACAATATTCACATCGTGACAAAGACTTGTGGACTTCAACTCCCAGAATTCCACAGCCAGCTTTGTTAGCTTTGCTGGCTGTGGAATTCTGGAAGTTGAAGTCCACAAGTCTTAAAGTTGCCAAGGTTGGAGACCCCTGTAAATCTAGACAACTTAACAAAATAAAGAAGCTTTTTAAAATAAATGAAGAGGCCCAGTGCTATTGTATCTTCTTTTAAATAATAGAGAATAATGTACACTTCCAGAAATTTTAATTAATTTTAACAGCTCTGTACAAGTATAGTCTGAAATGTAAGAGTGTCCTGTTTAGTATTAGAGTTTAGTTACCTTGGAGTAGATCTATTTAAATAATTGGGAGGAGTTAGTGTGACTACATTTAAGAAAACTCTCTGGCATAATGTACATTTCTCCAATTCTTTGCTATTTCTATGGGTCAGGCACACATGCACAGAAATACACAGCAAACAGTGTAGATCATCTGTGCTGTTTGCTGTTTGCTGTTTGGCAAATTGCTTGGAGGCAGAGGCCTTTTTTCCTTGTTTTCCTCCCCCAAAACTAAGGTGCGTCTTATACTTCGGTGCGTCTTATACTCCGAAAAATACGGTAATCTATTTTGTGAATTAACTTATTTTGAGGTTTTAATATAAATTATCATAGGATGTCTTTAACCTGCCTTGATATTACTATCATTTGCTGCCTTGGTACCCATGGCAACTGTCTTTAAGACAACCACCTTCTCAGAGGAATGTACCGTATTTTTCGGAGTATAAGACGCACCTTTTTACCCCAAAAAAGAGGGTCAAAAACTGGGTGCGTCTTATACTCCGGATGTTGCATTAGGCCACTGCCGGACCACGGGAAAGCCGCGGCCGCTGCCTCCGCCGGACCACAACAAAGCCGCTGCCGCTGGCCATGGCCATGGCCGTCACCACCGGACCATGGGAAAGCCGGCGGTGGCGGACCATAGAAAAGCCGCCGCAGCTGCCCCACAGCAAAGCCGCTTCCGCTGCTGCTAGCTGCCACCACCACCGGACTACGGGAAAGCCGGCAGCGGCAGACCATAAAAAAGCCGCCGGTGGCCGCCCCAAACAAAGCTGCTTCCGCTGCTGCTAGCCGCCACCACCGCCCCAAACAAAGTCGCTGCTGCTGGCCATCACTGCCTTTAACACCCTCCTTTAAACCTTTCAATGTCACGGCAGGCGATTGCCCTTTTCTTGGCGGCTGCTTTGTGGAAAGCCACACATACTCTTATCAAGCTATGCAGACCTCCCCTAATCCTGCACCCACGCCGCCATTTGCATGCCAATCGCTCCGGGCACCGCCAAACGCGCTCGAACAATGTTACCCATTGTAGACCTGAGCCTGAAGCCTCCGGAGCTGCTATCTGCTTTTATCATCACCTATCGCCAGCACCCTGCAGAAGAAGGGGGAAACGGGGCACTTCCCTTGGATTTGGGGGAAGGGTTCAGCCATCGGGTGCACCGGATCGGCTGGGAAGCGCAAAGGGATCTTTCAGAAATTGGAGCACGCAAAGCAGGGCATGAAAAAGCACGCGAGATCGGAACGGTGCTGCTGCCCCCGTCCCCGATAATCTGTGGCTGGGATGAGTAAGATACGGAACGAAGTCACCTTAAGAGACGCAACTCACAGGAAAGGTTAACTCTGAAAATCCAGAGCCGCAAAGTCGCGCAGACAACTTTCTTCCAAGTTTATCAGCCCATCCGCCGGCGGCTTTCCCATAGTCCGGCGGTGGTGGCGGCTAGCAGCAGCGGAAGCAGCTTTGTTTGGGGCGGCAGACCATAACAAAGCCGCTGCCGCTAGCCGCCACCACTGCCGGACTACGGGAAAGCCGCCGCCGGCAGACCATAAAAAAGCCGCCGCGGCCGCCCCAAACAAGCCGCTTCCACTGCTGCTAGCCGCCACCACTGCCCCAAACAAAGTCGCTGCTGCTGGCCATAACCGCCGCCACTGCCAGACCACGGGAAAGCCACTGCCGCTGCTGCTGGCCGAAGCCTGTTCCCGAGGCAGCTATGGAGCCGCCGCCGCTGCTGCTGCCCAAAGCGAGCCACCTGACAGCTTTGAAGACCAACTTCCAGGTTTGCTGTGGGGCTTGTGGACTTCAACTCCCAGAATTCTTCCTCCAGTCATGCTAGCTCAGGAATGACTGGAGGAGGAATTCTGGGAGTTGAAGTCCACAAGTCTTCAACTTGCCAAGTTTGAAGACCCTTGCCACCCCTAACCCAGGGCTCTTCAAACTTGGCAACTTTAAGACTTGTGGACTTTAACTCCCATTCCTGAGCTAGCATGACTGGAGGAGGAATTCTGGGAGTTGAAGTCCACAAGTCTTAAAGCTGTCAAGTTTGAAGTTTGTAAAAAGTGTATATGGTTGTAAAAAGTGTACATGGTTGTAAAAAGTGTACATGGTTGTAAAAAGTATTCTGCTACACTGGTATTTTATTAAATAATATATTACTACACCATTTGATTCAGAATACTTTTTTTCTTGTTTTCCTCCTCTAAAATCTAGGTGCGTCTTATACTCTGGTGCGTCTTATACTCCGAAAAATACGGTAGTTACAGTAATGCAGGATACTTTTACAAAATAAAGTTTAAAGTTCAATCTTCTGCTCTGAAATATGATTTGAAACTTTCTAGACATTAGATAAGGCAAAATAATTTTTACACTCTTATGGAATAAATTGAAGACTAAGATAAATAATATTCTTTTTAAGCCTGCTATTTTATCCAATTAAATAAATGCAAAAATAAAGTAATTAAAAATAACAAACATCTATTTTTTTTGCTGGAAATATTGATTCCCTTTATGGTATGGGTCCAGGATATCTGAGGTGCTTACTCCAATGGAATTGGCCCTTACTCCAGCATAAGGGGCTTGCTATGGCTCCCATCCATGAAGGACTTTTGGCTGGTGGAGTTTATAAGAGCCTTTTTGTTGTGGCCTCTTTGGAACGTTCTGCCACCAAAGATAAGATCTGCCTCCACCGTCTTGGACTTCCAGAAGGACCTTAAAACCTGGCTGTGCCGGGTGGCTTGGGGCTCGATGGGGCCCCTCTATGCTGGAGGTAGTTGGTGGGATAAGAGAGAAGACCCCCTCACGTGCTTTCTGTTCTCTTGGTTTTTGGTCTATATTCCAATTAATTTTAATTTTTATATTTATCCTTTTATCATTTTGTAAGATATCCAGAGTTGCTTCAACAGTGAGATGGGTGGCATATTAAACAAACAAATATCTGCTACTCTAAGTTAGGTTATTCTGAAGACCTGTTTAACCAGTAGATTGGCTTTAACCATGGATCCAATCCCATCTTTTTAAGAGGAATGTCACCCATCTTCATGTGAGAATACCATGTGATCCTTTTAATATTATATTTTCAAAACAAGGGATGAAGAAATGTATAGCTATCCCTTTCCACCCTTCTCTGCACCCATTTTTCATGCTCTGATTTTTCATACATAGAGATGTTTCCATCAAGCATCTCTTCTTTCTTGTCAGCTGGAAGATCATTCACCTTACTGCACTGCACACTTCTGATGTAAATCTAAATTTATTCTGAAGAAATATACTTAGCTGTGTTACGTTTGAATATTTTTTCTTTCTTATTGAACTTGATTCTAAGTGTGGAGTGATGAAGATTAGAGAAATCATTTTGGCCAGTTTTTGTGTAGGTTTTAGCTTGGCTTTCAGGCTTCCTTGCTTTGTAGTTATAGTGTAGGTAGGTAAATATAAAGTAACACTTCACTTTATATTGTGCCTCAGTTACTTGCTTTGGTTTTCTAGACTGTATGGATTTGATTGTTTTTTGTAGGGTTGATAAATGTATTTCAGCAAGTTTCTTAAAACTTTTTAATACCTTACATGTGAAGCTCATTGTTTTATTTATTGCAACTTGACATGTATAGGTAGTCCCCATTTAGTTACCACAACTGGGACCAGCAACTCTGTCCTTAAGCAAAGCAGTTGCTTAGTGAAACTGCAACTGCGTTTACGATCGTTTCAGTTTTCTTTTGTTTCATACACTTATGAAAGTCATAAATGTAAGAACTTGTCATAGTTATTTTTCCTTGCTATTGTAACTGAAAACCGTTGTTAAATGAGGCAGTTGCTAAATAAGAACTATCTATAATTCATCAAGGTCCCATAAGTAGTCTGTTATATATTAGGGCTGTATTTATCAGCAACTTTATAAAGTAGCTTCATAACCACAATACTATCTCTGGACTACCCGATTAAGAAATTGTTGGCAGATGTTACATGCAAGCCCAGATATACAGCTGCTCTTTATGCAGTTGTAATTGTATGCTTTGGGTGTCCAGTAAATGATTGATAATTTTCTTAGAGAAAATAAACTGTTTTGTTTAGTCTCCCTCTCAAATGCTACTTAATATCAGTGTTGACTCCAAAGTGCAAGTTAAAATAAATATGTGTGCAAGTATCCATCGCAGATGTAATCCTGCAGCTTCTCTCCCTCCTATTCTGTTCCTACGGACACCCCTGTAGAAGAATCCAGTGCTGTTATATTAGTAAAAATGGCACACTTTATAACATAATTACGTGCTTTATTGATATACACAGTAAAGCAGTATATAATACAGTAAGTAAGGCATATATTTGGTAAAATTCAATATGTTGTGAAAAATGCAGTAAAACTGAAATTTATAAAAATAATTAGCAAATGTTACAGTGTTGATGTTAGAACACAATAAATGATACCCATTTAATAAATCAGTTCTGCATGAAAATGGTATAACATGCCATACAATATTCGGTTATGTTGAAAATGTTTTATAGTTTAGTAGTGTATGGATATAAGGAACATGAAATCGTTCCAAAGAAACTCTTTAAAAGCAGCAATAAAGCTCTTAAACTCTTTTAAATATTTTTGACAGACTCACTTCAAAACTAATGTCTAAAAAAGAAATAACCCTGATGAAAATAGTTGTGCACTCTATCAAATCTTTTAAAATTTAAGAGAACTTAAGGCATAAAAGAAAAAATAATAATCCCATCCTATAATTGAATCTGTAAAATCTTACATAAAGGCTATGAAATATATAGGATATTCATTCGTAAATGAAGCCTATGATTCAGTCTAGCATTGCATCAGTGTAGTGCGGTCCTTACAAAGAGTAGGATTCGTGTAGGACATAACAGAGCCCTTTTAATGCTCATTTTAGTGTGCATCCCCAGAAGTGAAGAAAACACTCCTGAATGAAAGTTGTTTTCTCAGGGAGATGCACACGAGACTCACTAAAGAAAGAGCAGGAAATAGGGCTTTTTAAAACTGTAGACTAATTTATTTGTGGGTAACCACTGTGCTCATGCTAGACTGAATTGTGCCCAGTCTTTTAAAAAGCATGAAAATGTATGGACTTTCTTTGCGAGTTGCTAAATTGTTTTATACTGTATTGGAATTAAAAGAACACCAGTTTACACAATGGATAAGTGGTTGACGATGCATACAGCGGGAAAAAAGTATTTAGTCAGCCACCAATTGTGCAAATTCTCCCACTTAAAAAGATGAGAGAGGCCTGTAATTGACATTATAGACAGACCTCAACTATGAGAGACAAAATGAGAAAACAAATCCAGACAAACATATTGTGTGATTTGGAAAGAATTTATTTGCAAATTATGGTGGAAAATAAGTATTTGGTCACCTACAAACAAGCAAGATTTCTGGCTCTCACAGACCTGTAACTTCTTCTTTAACAGGCTCCTCTGTCCTCCTCTCATTACCTGTATTAATGGCACCTGTTTGAACTTGTTATCAGTATAAAAGACACCTGTCCACAACCTCAAACAGTCACACTCCAAACTCCACTATGGTGAAGACCAAAGAGCTGTCGAAGGACACCAGAAACAAAATTGTAGACCTGCACCAGGCTGGGAAGACTTACAGAAAACGTTTGACCTCTGTCATTGCCAACAAAGGATATATAACAAAGTATTGAGATGACCTTTTGATATTGACCAAATACTTATTTTCCACCATAATTTGCAAATAAATTCTTTCCAAATCACACAATGTGATTTGTTTTCTCATTTTGTCTCTCATAGTTGCGGTCTACCTATGATGTCAATTACAGGCCTCTCTCATCTTTTTAAGTGGGAGAACTTGCACAATTGGTGGCTGACTAAATACTTTTTTCCCCACTGTACCTTCTCTACATAATTGTCAGGAACACCACAAAATGAAAGTGAGGTAGAAATACCATGACTATCCATGTTGAATGTTAACTAGCATTTATAATAAAATATATTTTTCTCCTGTGTTTTAATTATACCATACAAGAGGTAACAGATTTAACTTTTGCAAAGTATTAAAATTTATTAGATGATAAAAATCTGTCTTTAGACAATGGAATTAAAGGCTGGTGGAAAAAAAAGAAATGAAGCTTTTGTTAACAGCACCTCAACATTTTATAATAGTAAACTTGAGGGACTGTTTTCTAACATGTTTTTTATCATCCCTCTCCTGAGATTGTTAATTGTGCGGCATTACTTGTAGAGTAGGATTGCTGGATTTCATTTTGGACAACCAGCTTCTTATGAAGCACTGTGGCTACTTTAAGCAACTGATAGAGTTGATGTTTACCATTTTGCCACACTATTCAGTTTTATTACTGTTGGTGTGAAACTGGTGTGGCTCCTTGGAATTTGTTACAAGGCAAAAACTAGTGCTTTGTGTGTTTTAAAGAATTTAGGCAATTTTCAATACAATACTTTTTCTATAAAAATGAAATATTAAATAATATGAATAATCTAAAGATTAAACAGATCATGGACTGGTATCTGTAGTCAAGTCTTCATCCCAATACACACACAGATGCAGAATATTTGATAAAAAGTGGCATCACAGGGCATGAAAGCAAATCATATTTTTACTTTGAAACATTAAGGTACTGGCCAGTGCCGGAGGCAGGATAAGGACAACTAAGTCCATTGGTATAATTCAATAAGGCAATTTCTATTTTGTGTTTACTTTTAACATTCAGATCCAAAGTATAGAGGAAATAAGAGCTTAGAATATGAGTTCAATTTGTCTTATTTTAGCAAATTCTGATATTTGTCATGTAATGTGCTCTTTCATATTATTGCCAACTAGCTAGATAGTAATTCTAGTAAGACTTGCTCAGGACATGGAAAGCTATCTCAACTGGAAGTTTTGGAAAATAATAATTTTAAAGCAAGAGCTAGTCAGATACAAGAAGAAATGTAGGCTGACTGGTGTTGCAGAAATTCTGTTTGATTTTAAGGAAAAGAACACAGAACATGAATATCTGTTGGGTATAATTACCAAGTGTAAGTGATGCTAAACAAATGCACTGCCTCATTCTTTTCTTTGTTTTTATAGGGATTTATATAAACATTTTTATAAAGCACACTTTGTTTACAATCTTTCTTTATAACAGCTATAAATTCTTTTTAAACAACTCAAAATTCGTTCCATATAAAGAAATGGCAAGTTATTTAGCTGTCAAGATTTTACATGTAGTTTTTTATGTTTTGTACAATTGCATAGATGTGTAAAACCTGCCATTGTTAACAAAACAATAACAGACTTAAGAAACTACTGAAATCTACAGTATAGTACCACTATCCTTCACAAAAATAGATTTGTTTTCATGTAAACTCTTACAGTCTAATCTTCTGTCATATGAATATTATAAAAACCATGCAGATTATGCCTGAAGTTGTAAAATAGAACTTGTTATTCTACTAATTTGTTGTCAGTCATCACTGTCACTAAGGTTTCCATTGCTCGGCCCAAGTCATCTGCCATGTGGAAAAGGCTAACTACATTGTTCCCTGTAAAAAAAAAGAGAGAGGCATAAATTGATCTGTCTTGTGAATATCTGTAAAGATCATAATTACAGGTAATCCCCGGGTTACAGGCGTTCCCTTAGCGAACATTCAAAGTTATGCGATAAGCACCCCCTAGTGTTTATGAACAAGTCCCAAAACTACGGATGTTGCAGAACCACGGCAGTTGTTCGCCCTTAACGAACAACCACAGAGGTTCTGCAACATTTGTCCTGCCTATTCCCCTCCACTCCACACTTTGCAGGTCAAAACAGAGGTTCGGAGGGGTGGGGCCCCCGCCCCTCCGACACTGTTTTGGCCTGCAAAGTGCCGGGCGATGTCTGCACATACCAAAACAGAGTGTCAGAGGGGGGCGCATGGCTGAGAGATCTTTGAACGGTAAGTGACCCGGCACGGCAGGTTGGGGGAAGCAATTGTGGGGAGCAGGTTGGGGAGGCCTTGGGTGGTCTTAAGCAGGTGGCCTGTTCCATCACTAGACTCCCCATGGCCTTCTCCACCCTGAAATACCTCATGTGCACTTAACAAAGCATTTGATTAGCGAGGGAGGGAAGGAGGGAGTGATCGTGTTCAAGGTATGAGATTCACTCCCATGAATTCTCGGGTTACGAATGGAATGCGAAGGCTCCATTACATTCGTAACTCAAGGACTACCTGTAATACAATAAATACAATACACTCTACAGGAAAGAGGTATCCTCAATAAATTATGAAAAATGAGGTAATACACAAGGTGTATCAAATAATTTGGAATTATTTGACACAGCACGATCAGTTGAGTAAAATCTGAAAAGCACTTTTCATTAGCACCACACTGCAAAACAATGTCAAAACTATGTGCATGAACATTCCAAAGTTAAATGTGCATGACAATATGCAGGCTTTATTGCATATAAAAAGAGCCGAGGTGGCGCAGCGGTTAGAGGCAGGTACTGCAGGCCACTTTAGCTGACACTGATCCGCAGGTCAGCGGTTCAAATCTCACCGACTCAAGTTTGACTCAGCCTTCCATCCTTCCGAGGTAGGTAAAATGAGGACCCAGATTGTTGGGGTCAATATAAATATACATTGCTTACTGGTGTAAACCGCTTAGAGAGTGCTTGCACTGTGAGGCGGTATATAAATCTCACAAATAAATAAAATAAATAAATATTGCAAAAGTATTTGTAGATTAATCAATATTTGTAATACCTAACTGGATCAATTGTAATAAATAGCATAGCTAGAAGAAGGTTTAAATGCTGATAAACATGAGTAAAGTCTCAGAGAAGATCTTTATTGGAACCAAAATGAAGATTTAAAACAGTTATATATATTTATGCTAACTTTTAAGTTATTATTGCTAATTGAAGGAAGACAATTGCAAAATTTCATTCAATGGGTGAATCATATCACACAGAGCTGGTTTCCTATTTGAATTATAAAATATATACCAGGATACAACAAATCATTAATCATTAATACTAGTACAAGAAGTGGTGGATATAAAGAAAATTAGGTAAACCATGAGAATGCAATGATTGATCACCTGCAAGAAAATGGCCAAGCCCCCACATTACTTTCAAGCAAAAAATTGTGCAGACACATGTATTTTGTTGAATTGTATGCATATTCTGCATATGCATAATGTGCATTTCTGAAACCCTTATATTCCTGATTTTCAGACCATTCTGTACCTCTGAATAGAAATTAATCCAAGGTCCACAGGAATTACTATGTTATAGTGGCCATAGAGTCTGCACACCCCTATTAAAATGCCAGGTTTTTGAGATGTAAAAAATCAGACCAAGATAAATAAACACTTCAGAATTTTTTCCACCTTTAATATAACATAAAAACTGTACAATTCAATTGAAAAAACTGAGATCTTTTAGGGGGGAAAAGAACAATAAAAACTTACAATAAAGTGGTTCCATAAGTGTTCACATGCTCTTATAAGTATGGATGTGGCTGTGTTCAGAATTAACTAATGACATCAAACTGACATTAAATAGTAGTCATTACACATCTGCCATCAATTAAAGTGACACTGATCAAGCCTATATAAAGATCAGGTGTACTAGTATGATTTTTCTGACATTTATTCAGTTGTTTCTTTCAAGTCATAGTCTGCAAAGAACTTACAAAGCATCAAAGGGGTCTCATTGTTGGAAGGTATCAGTAAGGAGAAGGGTACAAAAAAAATTCCAAGGCATTTGATATATGGAACACAATGAAGACAGTCATCAACAAGACTGGAGAAAACATGGCACAACAGTGACATTACCAATAACTGGATGTCCCTCCAAAATTTATGAAAAAAAAAACCTGGTCTGAGAGACTCAAAAACAGCAACATTAAAGGAGCTGCAGGAAGTTCTGGCAAGTATTGGCTGTTATTACATGTGACAACAATCTCCTGTGTTCTTGGACTGTGGGGTAGGGTGGCAAGATGGGAGCCTTTTCTTACAAAGAAAAACATCCAAGCCTGGTTATATTCTGAAAGAAACCTACATCAAGTCTGAAAAAAGCATGTGGGAAAATGTGTTATGGTCTGATAAGACCAAGGTTGAACATTTGAAATTCCAAAATCTATGTTTGGCGCAAAAACTCTGTACCTCACCATAGTACACCAAACTCACAGGGAAGAATGGTGGTGGCAGTACAGGTAGTCCTCAAGTTACAAATGTAATGGAGCCTGCCTATTCCATTTGTAACCCAAGGATTTGTGGGAGTGAATCTCGTACTTGAACGAGATCACTCCTTCCTTTTGCCCATGCATTTGCTAATCAAATGCAAGGCTCGTTAAGTGCACATGAGGTATTTCAGGGTGGGGAAGGCCCTGGGGGA
Source organism: Diadophis punctatus similis (assembly GCA_023053685.1). Classification (NCBI taxonomy): domain Eukaryota; kingdom Metazoa; phylum Chordata; class Lepidosauria; order Squamata; family Dipsadidae; genus Diadophis; species Diadophis punctatus. Next base: position 7,385,869 of record JALIGW010000010.1, on the reverse strand, counting down.
CCTACTGATGGAAAAGGTCACCTGCTTAAGACCACCCAAGACCTCTCCAAGCCACTGAAATACCTCATGCTCCCCACAATTGCTTCCCCCCCAACCTGGCATGCCGGGTCAATTACCATGCGAAGATCTAGCAAGCGGTCTCCTCTCCAGCCTCATGCACCCTGTTTGGGCCTCCCACGGCCTGTTGCAGGCCAAAATGAAACCTCTGGGGGCTGGATGCGAGCCTCTAGGGGCTGGATCTGCCCCTCTGAGGCTCGGTTCAGCCCTATGCGGGCCTCCCATTTCAGCCTGCAACAGGGCTTCTGAGGGGCACATCTGCCCCTCAGAAGCTCCATTTCGGCTGGCAAGGTACCAGGTGAGGCCTCTGGACGGCCAAACTCGGTTGGCAATGTGCAAGATGAATGTTGCAGAGCCCCTGCAGTTGTTCATAAGGGCGAACAACTGCCATGGTGCTGCAAGATTCGTAGTTTTGGGCCTTGTTCAGAAACGCTAGGGGCACTAATTGCGTAACTTTGAACATTCGCTAAGGGAATGCTCGCAACCCGGGGATTACCTGTATTATGCTTTGGAGCTGCTTTTCTTCAGCTGGCACTGGGCTTTTTAGTCAAGGTGGAGGCAATTATGAACAGAACAAAATAACACAATAACTGGAAAGGGACCTCGGAGGTCTTCTAGTCCAACAGTCTTCTCAACCAGGAAACCCCATAACATTTCAGATAAATTGTGGTTCAATCTCTTCTTAAAAGCCTCCAGTGTTAGAACACCCATAACTTCTGGATGCAAGTTGTTCCACTGAATAATTGTTCTGTCAGAAATTTCTCCTTAGTTCTAGGTTGGTTCTCTCCTTGATTTCCATCCACTGCTTTTTGTTCTGCCTTCAAGTGCTTTGGAAAATAGGTTGACCCCCCCCTTCTTTGTCACAGCCCCTTAGATACTGGAATACTGCTATCATGTCACCGTTTTTCTTTTCATTAAACTAGACATATCCAACAGTTCCAAATATCGGTTAATTTTGGCATAAAATCTTTAGGCTTCTGCTAAAATGCTGAAGATGAAAAGGAATTTTACCTTTCAATACGACAATTATCCAAAGCATACCTCCAAATCAACCAAAAAATAGTTTCACTATTACAGTGATGGTTAACCTTTTTGGTGCAGAGTGCTCAAAGTGCGCGCGCATGCCCCAATCCCCAAAATGCAATGTGAGCACCCCTCATGCATGAGCATGCATTCCCTGTGCATGTGTGCACATTCCCCGTGCATGCGCCCCGCCCCCCTGGTCCCCATTTTGGCTTCCAGGTTGGTGCAGGCGGCTTTCCAGGCTCAAAACGGGGCGCGAGGCAGGCCTTGTGCGGCACCCTCGTGCCCCATTTTGGCTTCCCCGATCTCTGCAGTTTCTCCCCCCAGCGCGCCCTTTCACCTCCATTTCTGCCACCCATGCCTTCCCCAATTTCCACAGTTTCTACCCCCAGTGAGCCCTACCTTTCTCCTCAATTTCTGCCGCCTGTGCCTTTGCCCCCCCCCCGTGCATGCGCATGCACATCCCCACATGCGCCCCGCCCCCTGAGCATGTGTGGCAGAGACCCGAAGACCAGCTGGTCGGCGGGAGGTGCACGTGCATGCACAGTGGAGCTGGGCTGGGGCAATGGCTGGCGTGCCCGCAGAGGGCTCTGCATGCCACCTATGGCATGCGTGCCATAGGTTCGCCATCACGGCACTAGAACATAATCAGTTTTGGAATGGCCTGGCCAAAGCAGACCTAAATACAATTGAAAATCTGCGGGGTGACCTGGGGAGGTCTGTGCATAGGAGATGACCTTGCAATCTAACAGATTTGGAGTGCTTTTGCAAGGAAGAGTGGGCAAAGATTCCCAAGTCAAGATGTGCCATGCTAATAGACTCCTACCCCAAAAGACAGAATGCTGTCATAAAATCAAAAGGTGCTTCAACAAAGTACTAGTTTAAGGGTGTGCACACTTATGCAGCCATATTATTCTAGTTATTGTTATTTCCCCCCGAAAGTTTTCAATTTGCTTTTCAATTGAATGGTACAGCTTATGATAGTTCACTAATTTTAACAAGTAATTTATGAGCACAGTGAATTTTTCAATAGTGGATTAGTTTAATTCTATTCTGCCTGTTTGCTATACCAATTACATACTTTATTTATGGATAGGTAAGTCTAATATTCTAAAAACAATGATTTACATGAACAAAACTCTGCCTGCTACATATAAACCTACAAGATGATACATACCTTTTTATTTTTTCTAATTTCCCTTTCTTGCATCTAAGGCACAATCTAAATGCTTTCCCATGTTTGGGATGTGGCAGTGATTTGGGAGGGTTTTTGCCCTTTGGATTCAAGGTAAACAAATCTTTGAGGATGTTTTGTTATTTAAAACTGTAAGTGTGAAAAGCTGACAGGGAGCTTAGATTATCTTCATGGCTGTATGTCCTGGAAACTGCTGTGGGGGGTCGGGACCCTGTGGCATTGAAACTGTAGTGGAAATTGCAATTGTACTGATATAATTTTTAATCTGAAAAGATTCATACGAGATTTAGAATAATACAAAATTAGAAGATATGGCCCAAAATTATGCAACATACACATACATACCATATAAACAATAATGTAAATTAAATGTTTGGGATAAATAAATTTTCATGTGGCTTCAGATGTACATTCTGAAGTTAGAATGGTCCAATTGAAATGTCTCTGCCTCTGTTCACTATCTATTCAATCTAAAGAGGGAAGTCTATCTATTCCATCTAAAGAGGGAGTCAAATGATTTAGATGTATATCCAAATGCTGCCCTTATGAAAACATCCTTAAATGCAGTCAGTTTAAGTGTGTTCACATGATAGATGGTGTTGAAACTGTTTTCTTCAGATCTTTCAGGTAATCATTTTTAATTAGTTGTGCTTTACTTAGGACTTAACTGATACTCATGACGCTCTATGCAGTTGGGCGGCATATAAGAATAACAAAATAAATAAATAAAATAAATAAACCACAAGTCCAGCAACCACAAGGGCCTTCACAGCCAGCATCTCAGGTGTACATTCCTCAACACCGCGTAAGCCTCTTTTTCCCAGATCGCCCACCTTTGTTCAGTTTCACTTAGTTTCCTGGATGTATATGCACATGGCTGTAGCTGTCCTTGCTCATTGCTCTGGAGTAGGATTGCCCCTATTGCCACATCGCTAGAATCAGCTTGTATTATGAAGGGTTTTTCTGGGTCTGGGTGCTTCAAAATTGGTTCTGTTGAGAACAGCCGTTTTAGCTTCTCAAACGCTGCCTGGCATTCCATTGTCCAATTCACGGGCTGTCTCGGTTTAGGATCTCCCTCCCCCTTTGTTCTTAGCAGTTTTGTGATGGGCAGGGCAATTTGAGCGAACGTGGGGATAAATTGGCGATAGAAGTTTGCAAACCCCAGGAAGCTTTGCAGCTGTTTGTGTGTGCGAGGCGTTTCCCAATCGAGTACTACCTGTACTTTTTGAGGATCCATTTCTATGCCCTGGTGTGAAATACGGTACCCCAAGTAATCAATTTTTTCTCGGTGGAATTCACATTTTGAGAGTTTGGCATAAAGTTTTGCCTCACGGAGTTTGCTCAGCACTGCCCTCACCAATTTAACATGTTCAGCCTCGGTCTCTGAGTATAATAGAATATCATCTAAGTAAACGAGAACCCCTTTGTATAAGTGTTCCCGTAACACATCGTTAATTAATTGCATAAATACTGCAGGTGCCCCTTGTAGCCCAAAAGGGAGCACTTTGAATTGGTAACATCCCAGGGGGGTGTTGAATGCCGTTTTCCATTCATCCCCCTCCTTAATTCTGATTCGGTAGTAAGCCTCCCTGATGTCTAGTTTGGAGAAGATTTTCCCTTTTTTGAGGTGGGCCAGCATGTCTTTCATCAGGGGGAGGGGATACATGTTTTCAACACTTATCGAGTTTAGGTTTCTGAAGTCAAGACATAAGCGTTTTGTGCCATCTTTCTTCTCTCTAAATAGCACCGGGGCTGCTATCTTTGGTCTGGCTGGTTCAATGAAACCCCTTGCTAGGTTTTTCTCAATGAAAGCACTCAGTTCCTCTAACTCCCCCGGTGACATGCTATACATTTTTGGTTTAGGTAGTTTGGCCCCGGGTAAGATTTCTATTGCGCAGTCGGATGCGCGATGCGGGGGAAGTTCATCTGACGCTGCCTCGCTAAAGACTTCTGCCAGGTCTTTGTATTCCTTGGGTATGCTGTCTGTTTCCACGCTATGACCAGGCATGGCTGTTTCCCTGCGCTCAGCCCCTTCAGTTTCTATCTGTGGATCCTCCGCAGTAGTTACGTGCATTTGGAATTTTATGGTGCCTTGCTCCCAATTTATTTTTGGATTCCACTTTTTTAGCCATGCGAGTCCCAAGACTAGTGGCCATTCCATGCCAGGTGCTACTATAAACGTAAGTTTCTCTTCGTGGTTATCAATGCCTATTTTCAGGGGTTCCGTGGCAAAAGCAGCCGGCTCCCCCCCTGCTATAGACCCATCCAATTGGCAAAATGCGATGGGATTTCTCAGCTTTCTCACTGTGATTTCCAGTTCCCTGATTAGGGTTGAGCTGATTAAGCAACGAGTGCATCCTGAGTCTACTAAAGCGGAGATATTTCCCCCCCCCTCTTGGTTAGGGATAAATAGTCTGAGTGGGAGGGTGAGCGGTTCAATTGGTTTGCTTACCAGTGCTTCATCCTCCGGATCGCTCTCGAACGCGGCTGGATCTTTCCTTTGAAATGCCGGGGTGTTGTTTTCAGCAGGAGGAGGGGGTGGTGGTCCCGTCATCTCGCTGCTCCTCAGGGCTGTTTCCCTCCCCCGCTGGATGGGTCTCGTTGGTCTCTCCCCCGTTTGGCGTTCAGGTTTCCGGGTGGGTGTTTGGGGCCAGCATTCGGGTGCTCGGTGTCCCTCCTTCCCGCATTTGTAACAGATTGGAGGTTTAGGGGAAAAGCCCTGTTGCCTTCTGAAGGGTTCTTTTTTCCATTGGGGTGGGGATTTCTTCCATGCTCTCCCCGTACGGTACTGATTCCTAGCCATATCAATCTCCGCTTCTTCAGCGGTGAGGTACCACTCATGCAGGTGATTTGGTGCACCCCTAGCCACGCAGGCATTATACAGATCGTCACTCAGCCCATCCTTAAAACAGCTTACCAGGATGTCTTCTGGCCAGTTTAGCCGACATGCGAGGTCCCGGAATTCTTCAGTGTACTCCGCCACTGGTCGTCGTCCCTGTTTCACCACCTTAATACGGTCGCGTGCTTTGCGGTCTGCCAGCGGGTCCTCGAATCGTCGTCGTAGTGCCGTCATGAATTGGTTGAAATTGCGCAGTTCGGGTGCGTCGTCGTTATGTAGGGTTACCATCCATCTGGCCGCGGCTCCTTCCAGGGCTAAGGTAACTGCTCGCACCCGAGATCCCTGGGTTTGGAACTCACGTCCATATTCTTGCATATAGGTGAGCACATGTGCTACGAAAAATCCCAATTGTTGTGGGTCCCCATCAAATTTCACCCCCAGGGGGGGAGTTTTCCTTTCTAGTTGTGGAGTTTGGAGTTGGTTAGGAAGTGGTGCCGCTGCGTGTGCTGCCCTGGGGGGGTTTGTTGGGTTTCCTGCCGCGTCCTCCATCTGCACGCCTGCTCCCCAGAGGTTGTTGCCCCCCCAGTTTCCTCAGCGGTTGCTGTGCTCCCAGCGCTCATTATCCGTCGTTCTGGGGTCCCTCGGATGTTGAGATTTTCTAATGTTTCCATCACCAGCTGGGACAGGTATCTCTTCAACCGCCCCTCCCTTAGAGGCGCTTCGGTGGGTTCTTCCTGATCCATGGCTGCTTCTAGCTCTAATTCCCAACGGGGCTTCCGATCCCCCCGGTTAAGGGTGACACCTCTGGTTCTGCCATCCCAGCTGTCTTTTTTTCCAATGCCGATAGACCAGCGGGGCTTTCCAGAGGCCTCGAAATCTCCCTCAGCCTCTTTGCTGGGGAGTGCGGGACAGGCTTCCGCCCGGGGGGTGATTGGTGTCTCCCCCCAGCATTCAATTTCTTCCTGCTCCCGGTTTTTTTCGGTCATGATTGCCCGGTCCCCTCAGTAGAGCGAAGTTACTCTCTGGGTTGACCGATTTTGCAGACCTTGCTTTCTGTAAGGATTGTCTTTCAGCCACAAAATAAGGTACGAACTTCTGAGTCCAGTCAAAGGTTTTCAAAAGGATTTCCTTTATTTGCATCTGTATACAACCATTTCAAATCAAAGCAAGGTCTAACATGCCCTCAGGCAAGACAAGTCTTTTAAGCTTAACACCCCACCCCCATTCCACATAATGAATACACAAATGTTTGACAAATGGATCCGCTTCTCAAATCTGTTCTTCCTTTCAATTACCCCCCCATAAAACATTCTCTTGAGACGAAGAAGCTCCCATGCATCTGGGATCCAGATATCCCCCCATAAACCCTTATCTTAAGATGAAAAAGCTCTCAGATCCCTGGGATCCGGATATGTATAACCTTTTGATCAAATAGAGCCAGACTCCCCCCTTTTCCTTCTGAATGACAGAGTTTGAACTCTGACAGACACCTTCTATTGTTCCACTGGCTGGTGATTCAAAATTAAAGCGTTCAGGACAGAATTATAAGGCCTGGGTCACTGAGATAGGTCTGCTACTTCGCAGAGAAGGGACACATTTCATGGTGTTTACCCCTCCTGCTCAGCCTTGGTCTCATGCCATAAGAGATTTGGATACAAAAGCATGTACAACATTATTGCTGTCTATGGACATTGAACTACAGGCTACATTTCCACCTGATGCAACTGCCCAACAAATTTGGGCTCAATTGGAAACATGCTACCGGCCTGTTTCAATTGAATCTACATGTTTGCTCTTATCTCATTTTCATGGTTTATTTATTTATTTATTTATTGGTTCCTATATGCCACCCTACTCTCGAGGGACTCAGGGTGGTGTACAGCAATATACAAGAACACTAGATAATAAACAGTAATTAAAAACCAAGTTAAAAAGTTAAAAAAATTGAACAGTTAAAAAAATTCACCACCAGACATACCCGGGGGAGAGCTCAGATGGACTAGTCTCTACCCCCTGCCTGCAGGAAAAGCCATGTCTTGATGGCTTTTCGGAAGGCCAGCAGGGTGGGGATGGTTCGGGTCTCTGGGGGAAGTTGGTTCCAGAGCACGGGGGCCCAACAGAGAAGGCCCTCCCCGTAGGGCCCGCCAGCCGGCATTGTTTGGCTGACGGGACCTGGAGGAGAACCACTCTGTGGGCCCTAACCAGTCGAAGGGAAGTATGAGGCAAAATGCAGTCCTGAAGGTAACCTGGTCCTAAGCCATGAAGGGCTTTAAAGATGATGATCAACACCTTGAATTGTACCCGGAGACCGATGGGCAACCAATGCAGCTGGCGGAGTATAGGTGTAACGTGGGTGTACCTTGGCACACCCACCACAGCATGCGCAGCCACATTTTGCACCAACTGAAGTCTCCGGGTACTCTTCAAGGGTAGCCCCATGTAGAGCGCATTGCAATAATCCAGTCGGGAGGTGAGAAGGGCATGAGTGACCGTGAGTAGAGCCTCCTTCTCCAAGTATGGCCGCAATTGGTGCACCAGGCGAACCTGTGCAAAAGCCCCCCTAGTCACAGCAGTAAGATGATGATCCAATTTTAGCTGTGGATCTAGGAGGACCCCCAAATTGCGGACCTGCTCCGAGGGAGTTAATTTCCCTCCCTCGAGAACCAAGGAGGGACAGTTGTCATGGTCCTTATGAGGCAATATCCAAAGCCACTCAGTCTTGTTGGGGTTGAGTCTGAGTCTGTTCCTCCCCATCCAGGTCCTAACGTCGTCCAGGCACCGGCACATTACATCAACTGCCTCACTGAATTGAGACGGGGTGGTGATGTACAGCTGGGTGTCATCAGCGTACTGATGAAAACTCACCCCGTGTCTGCGGATGATCTCCCCCAGCGGTTTCATGTAAATGTTGAACAGGATGGGCGAGAGGACCGAAACCTGAGGCACCCCGCATAACAGGGGCCTAGGGGACGATCTCTGCCCACCTGTTAACACCGACTGCGTCCTATCGGTGAGATAAGAGGAGAACCACCGCAAAACGGTGCCTCCCACTCGCACCTCGCCGAGACGATGCAGAAGGATAACATGGTCGATGGTATCGAAAGCTGCTGAGAGGTCAAGTAGCACCAGGATGGAGGAATTTCCCCTATCCCGGGCTCGCCAGAGATCATCCATCAGAGCGACCAAGGCAGTTTCTGTACTGTAGCCGCGCCTGAAGCCCGACTGATAGGAGTCTAGATGATCTGTTTCCTCCAATAGCCGCAGAAGCTGAGCAGCCACCACCTTCTCCACAACTTTACCTAAGAAAGGTAAGTTGGAGACCGGACGAAACTTCTTCAAGTCCGCTGGATCCAGGGAAGGCTTCTTCAGGAGGGGTCTCACCACCGCAACTTTTAACGGCTGCGGTACGGATCCCTCCCTCAGAGAAGCGGTGACCACTGCCTGGATCCAGCCGCGTGCCACCTCCCTGCTGGCCGAAACCAACCAGGAGGGGCACGGGTCCAATAAACAGGTGGAAGCACCCATCGCCCCCACGGCTATGTCCACATCTTCAGGAGAAACAGGCTCAAACTCTTCCCACAATGGTGGACTAAGACTTGCCCCTGTCAACTCAATGGATTCTGCCCAACCGGAGTCCAGGTTCGACCAGATCTGAGCGACTTTATCCGACAGAAACTCTGCAAATTCCTCAGCTCTACCTTGCAAGTGTTCCTCGCTCCCCCCTTTAGCAAGGAGGGAGCGAATCACCCTAAACAAGGCGGCTGGGCGAGAATCTGCGGACACAATAAGAGCGGAAAAATGAGGCCGTTTTGCCGCCCCTATCGCCACTAAATAAGACTTGATGTAGGTTCTTAATAGTGTTCGATCAGACTCGGTTTTACTGGCCCTCCAGTGGCGCTCTAGACGTCTCTTCTGGCGTTTCCGCGGCAGTGGATCCCGGAAAGCTCCCTGGTTTACCAAGGAGCTCCGGGAGATGAAACGCCAGAAGAGACGTCTAGAGCACCAGAGGTCGCAAAGGCGCAATCCGGTCTAATGCCCCTGATGCTGCGATGTTCCAAGCAGCCACCAGGGAATCAGCCGAATTGTGTACCAGGGTTTCAGGTATTTCCCCAAGTTCCCTCTGGAATCCTTCTGGCTCCATTAGGCGCCTGGGGCGGAACCACCTAGTCGGTCCCCCCCGGGGAGGAATGGGGCTGCGAAATCCAACCTCAGTAGGAAATGATCTGACCATGACAGTGGGGTGATGACTATGTCCCCTATCTTCAGATCATCTCTCCACTGCCCTGAAAGGTCGAGCGTGTGGCCACCCTCATGAGTCAGACCCTGGATTACTTGGGTCATGTCCATGGTTGTCATGGAATCCATGAACTCCTGAGCTACCCCAGAGGTTTCGCCAGCAGAAGGCAGGTTAAAGTCCCCCAGTACCATAAGCCTAGGGAACTCAACCGCCAAGCCGGCTACTGCCTCGAGCAGCTCAGGCAGGGCCTTACTAACGTAGCTGGGAGGCAGGTACGTTAAGAAAAGGCCCACCTGAACCCCTAAGTCCAACTTCAGAAGGAGCGTGTCACACCCAACAATCTCCGGGGCAGGGATCCTACGAGGATGCAGATTCCGGCGCGTTATTATTGCCACTCCTCCCCCCCCCTTCCCTGGGGTCGAGAATGATGCTGCACTGAGAACCCGTCTGGGCATATCTCGGAGAGAGCTACTCCCCCCTCCTGGCCCAGCCAGGTCTCAGTTATACCTACCAGGTCTGCCCCCTCTTCTGTGATTAAGTCACGTATCAGGGGGGCTTTGTTGGTGATTGACCTGGAGTTAAGCAGCAGCATCCTGAGCCCAGGGCCCTGAAAACCCTGGTTGCCAGGAACTCGGGTTGAGCAAGATGGAACCACATCAGAGGGGCCAGAACAAGGGATCGCTTGTAAGCAGCGAGGTCTTATTCCCCGAGAGCGGCCCACCCCTCTGCTCCTGCCATATCTGCCTCTTCCCATTATGACCGAGATGTTCTGGCTCTCCTCCCCACCAGAGACGCCCTCCCACTGCTGGTCCCCCTCCTTTCCTGCAGGCCATACATACCATTCTCACTGGTCGGGGTAACTGGGCCCCGCCTCCCCCCGCTTCTGTTTCCACACTCAGTGGGTAGGGATGGAAACCCAGCCCCTGACTTTTCTATTACTTCACATTCATTCTCAATACTCAAACACCCATCTCACTCATCCTCCTACTCAATCATACCCATACCGCACGTCAGAGGAGGAGAATACAATTTAAAATAGGTTTTAAAAAGAAGGCAAGCTCATCCAGATGAGGGTGTGCTAGGAGGACAAGTCCCTTGCCTCGACTCAGCCTTCCCAATTGTTCTATAGTCCAGGGGTGGTAAGAGCCTCCCTTACTCCGATGTCTTTGGGGTTCTATGGTTCTCCTCCCCTCGGTATGCGATCGACTTCTACCCGAGGGGGAATTCCACATCTTCAGCTCAGTCACTATGGTCGTTAAAGCGACCCAGAACACCCACGGGGGGAGAGATGATGTCGAACTAGGCATCCAGTATGGTTGTCGTTGTCACAGGTATAAAATTCTCCCTGGATATAGCTGGTAACAGTGGAGGGCACAGCGTTCGGGAAGCAATTCTGCGTAGTTAATCAGAGTCAGGCACCTCCCCAAAGCCGCCCTAGGGCTGAAAAACAGGCGGTAATGGCGGCGCTTCTCGCGATCTTTCCACGATCTCTGGGCCCTCAAAGAATAGTACTAATCTCCAGAACACCACACCGTCCTAAAAACAATGGCGGCGGGAGTCTCAGAGGTCGATGTTAAGGGTCCAAAAATCGCCGCTCTCACTCCCGAACGTAGGGCAATTCAAAGTAATCCACAGTAGTCCAAAACAGCCCACCACCATCCGCGCCAGGGTCAGTCCGCTCCAAACGCGCTTACCGCCTCGCTAGCGATCTTAGCGGGAGGTGTCAAGCGGAGCCTGACACCCGCGCCTCAGCCGCTCTCTCCAACAGGGAACCACAGGAACAAAAGGAACGGCAGAGCTCCCAGCCGCCGATGACAGGGCACACCGTCCAAGCTCGCCGTTTTCTCCTCCGGCTGATGTCAAGTCCCCCTTAGCTCAGATTCAGCACAGACCATCCAAAAGCCTTCCAAAGATCATATCCAGTGTTAAATTTCAAAGTTCCAAATTTCGTATCAGGCCTCGCAAACAACCGGCCCTCACGGCGTCCGACCGCTCCAAAACGGGCGGCTGTCCCCACCGGTAAGAAGGAAGGAGATTTAATGGTGCTATCCGCTTGTGGCCGATGTTTCCGCCACCGTCTCCAAATGCCTGCCAAACTCCAATCTCACCCCGAAGAAGAAAGAACTCTGGGGGTGGCCTCCATCAGGCAAGCGACCAAAGGTCATTCAGTCCTCCCGCGGAGCAAGATTTTAGTCCACCATCTCCCGCCGTGGCTTCTCCTCCTCGGTTCAAAGTTAAAGCCTGGTGAATATATTGGAGAGCATTTAACTAAAATGAAAGGAATGAGGAAGGATTTGGGCGAAAGAGGCTATGTTATTGATGATTTTCAAATGATCAGCATTATTATTAATTCATTAAATTATGAATGGAAAGATGCCATTACAAAGATTAATCAAGTGCCAACAGCTCAACGCAGTGTGGATCATGTTTGCAGAATTTTAACAGAAGAAGAAGCATTTATGCTTGCCACTCCACATTTGAGAAGACCACCTGCATCAAGAGCTCCAGCGAGGTGTGTATTCCGAGGAAGAGCCTACGTTCCAAGGATGCCACGATGCTATATCTGCAATCGTGTGGGACATGTAACCCGGGATTGTCCTCAACAGTTTCCAGCTCCTGTCCAGTACCAGCCCAGAGGAACAGATTCCAGAGGCTCCAGAGGCAGAGGTGGACGACAAGATCGTCATGGTCCCAGGCGTGATCCACAAGCTCCACTCGCAACACTGGCGTTAACCAACGATCCACAACCGAGTCCAGAATATGACAGACAATTTTTGTGGACTTTGTACAGTGGTGCAGCTTTGCATGTTACATTCAGAAAAGAACTTTTCACAGAGATGCACGATCCTGAACCTGAACTTCGTGAACTGTATTCTTTTTCCAATCGTCCTTGTCAGGTCAAAGGAAAAGGAACTGTCTGTGTTGAAGAGCTTGGTGCATTCATTCCTGATGTTTATTACATACCAACAGCAAATAGCAGCATGCTTAGTCAGGCTCATTTGTCTAGAGTGTTAAAGTTCCAGGTTCACCACCTCGAAAAAGCAAGTTACATAGTCAAAGATGGAGATATTGTTGCTGAAAACATGTTAATTGGTGGTGTTTATTACTTAAAGCCAAAGTCTAAACTGCAAGCACAGGCAAGTATACAACCAAAAGAGAGCACAGGCCCAGAGAGAGATGTCCCAGTGAGAGATCCTGTTGCTACTCCAAAGGCTCCTAAAGCCAACAAAGAGAAAATTGTGAAACAGGTTGCTCAGAGCAAGCGTGAGGTTCCTCATACTACTATTAATGTTGAAAATTCACTAACTGGTAAATCTTTGCATTACAGGTGTATCCATAAGTGGCACAGAAGATTGGGGCATGCCAGTTTTCGTGTTCTAAGAAAAAATGCCGGAGTTCGCAAAAGGTTTGGATCTAAAGGGGTGTAAGGTGTTTTTGGATTGTGCTGTCTGCAAAAAGGCCAAATCCAAAGCAGCAGACGTTCCAAAACACGCTACACGCCGGTCAACACGCATATTTGATTTGGTACACACTGACATTGTAGGTCCATTCAAACAGCCAACACTTGGTGGCAGGAAATATTTTTTAACAATTGTTGATAATTATTCTAGATATGGATATGGATATCCTATGAAAGAAAAATCAGAGACCTTTCAGATCTTTAAAGACTTTGCCGCTCTCGTTCATAACCAACACGCAGTGAGCATTGCCAGAATTCAGAGTGATCGTGGTGCTGAATTCATGTCTCAGCGTTTCCAGGACTGGATGCGTAAGAATGGTATTCTACATCAGACCTCAGCTCCTTACATGCCAGCTCAGAACGGAGTTGCAGAACGAAGACAAGGGGTTCTGCAAACCATGATGCGTGGTCTCCTAGAAGACGCTAATCTCAGTAATCCATACTGGGGTGAAGCTATCAAATATGCAAATTGTATTGTCAACCGTACTTGGAGTAGTGTAATAAATCAGACTCCTTTCTTCATGTTGTATGGTTACAAGCCCGACCTCAAGAATCTCCATATTTTTGGTTCATACGCTTTGGTGAACATTCCCTTAGCTCAAAAAAGGAAAGGAGGTCCAGTAGCAAAAAGGATGAGATTTATGGGTATTGATGACAATTCAAAATGGAGCAAATTTATTGACTCTAATCATGTAATAGTGATTTCTCAATCCGCCAATTTTGAGGAAGATGCTGACTGGTCCAGGATTCATTAAAATGATCCTGGAGTTTATTTTCCTAGAGATGATGCCACTGATGCGCAGCCTGATGGCCAAGATTCACAGGCAGATGTTCCATCCACTAGTTCTTCCCAACCTGATGTTCCGTCTTCGCAAGCCGCGGATGCTGATGCTAGTGACGATGATGAGGACGAAGAGGAAGAAGACTGGACGATCGTTCCGAGGCGTTTCAAGAGGGCCACAAAAGGTATTCCTCCACAGAGGTATTTGTGGCAACTGACAAAAATGCCCTTGCCTTTGATTTGTAATGTTACACTTCCTCCTGATAAGTTCACACAAATCAAACATCTTCCTGATTCAGAGCAGGAGAGATGGTATGATGCAATGCAGGCTGAAATGGACAGTTTAAAGAAACTGAAGGTGTTTATGTCTGCTAAGCCTCCAACAAACAAGAAAGTCATCGGCACTCGATGGGTCTACGCAGTAGTTCCCAACCTGGGGGTCGAGACCCCTTTGGGGGTCGAACGACCATTTCCCAGGGGTCACCCTGGCATCCTCAGCTCCGCCCCACTGCCACAAGCCTGGCCATATCGGCTCAACTCGCCCGAGCCCTCCGATTGGTCGGGAGAAGTGCCATTCGGTGAGAGGCATTTGTGACGCCTGGCAGCCAAGCTAAGGGGTGGGGTGTCGCAAGATTGCGCGCTGGAGAGTACAAGGCGGTGCTTAAGACATCTGTGGCCGCCCCTGTCTCCTGCTCACAGTGGCAGTTTCTTCCCGCTGGTGTCGAAGGGAAAGGGAGTCACGGGAGAGAACGGCCAGCCAATGACCACTTAAGTTTCACAGCGCACGACGGCGGGAAGGACAGCTGGGTCGGAATCGTCTGTCTGCCCTCTCACCCTCGGCTGGTGCGGAGACCCAGCTAACAAACAGGCAAACAGGGAGGGAGGGAAGAGAGACACTAAGAGATATTAGCGCAGGGCTAGCCTGATCATACAGCCTCGGTGCTGAAGGCGCCACCACCGGGGGCAGGAGGAGCTAAGCCGGAGGGAACTGGAGAAGGAGGTGGTGCCAGAGCATGGTCGATCGCCGCCGCCCTGCTCCGTATGATCAGTCTAGCCCTGTGCTAATCTCTCTCAGTCTCTCTCTTCCCTCCCTCCCTGTTTGCCTCTTTCTTCGCTGGGTCTCCGCGCCAGCCGAGGGCGAAAGGGCAGACAGACGAGCGAGGAGGGCATGTGGCAAGCGAGGAGACGGGGATGCCGGAGGGGGTAGCAAGGAGTGTCTGGGCGGGAGGATTTAATAAAATATAGTTCTTAAAACAGAAGACATATAAACCCAAGAGGACAAACGGGTGTAAGGAAGGAGAGAGTTTGACGCTTCTCATGAATCAAAATTTGCAAAGAATGAAGGAGGAACAGAAGAGTTTGAAGGAATTGTCCTCCATCCACAAAGGGGAATCTTTGAAAAGGCGGCTGGGCGAGGGGACCATAAGCGCCTTGCGGGACGTCTCACTGCAGGACCCGTGGCTGCGCTACGAGCTCATCCAGCGCATCGGCTCTGGCACTTACGGCGACGTTTACAAGGTGCGCAATGGCGCGCCCGGGCGGCTTTGGAGGGTCCCCCCGGGCACGCTTGGGGAGGGAAAGGCGCCACCACTGGGGTGGAGAGGAGCCGCAGAGGCGGCCGAGTGAGCAGGAAGGAAGGCAGGAGGATCCCGAGCCGCCCAAGCCCCGCCTTGCAAGCCCGCCCGGGCTCTTCCTCCGCTGCAGATAAGGACGACCGGCAACACGATGCAGCTGCCGGTCTCCAGGAGGGAGGAGAGAAAGCAGGGGGAGGGGGTTTCTAATCGGGGGTCCCTATTACTGGCAAGAGGGTGCCTTTTGGAGAAGGCGAGGCGAGGGTGGGCTGGCTGGCTGGCTGGTTCCCCAGACAAGGTCGGCTCTGTGGGGCAGGCTGGCTTTGCTACAAGTGTAGGCAGGGCGGGCAGGATCCCCTCCCTGCTCGCTCCGCTTTCCTGGAGTGACTGAATAACCACAATGTGCTTATTTGTCTGGGTTGCCAGAGTGTTTGGCACGCACGGATCTTGCGGTGCTGAGGGCTAGGAGAGGGAAGAAAAGAAAAGAGAAGGAAGGAAGGAAGACCAGAGATGGAAGGAAGGAAGGAAAGGAGAGGAAGGAAGGGAAGGAGAGGAAGAAGAATGTTAGGTGGGAGGGCGGGAGGAAGGAAGCAAGGAAGAGAAAAAAGTGAGAGAGGGAAAGAAAGAAAAAGAAAGAAAAGAAAGAAAAGAAAGAAAGAAGAGGAAGGTTGGGAGGGAGGGAGGAAGGAAGAGAAAAAAGCAAGCGAGAGGGAAAGAAAGAAAAAGAAAGAAAGAAAGAAGAGGAAGGTTGGGAGGAAGGAAGGAAGGAAGAAAAAAAAGTGAGAGGGAAAGAAAGAAGGAAAGAAACTGTTGAAAAAAGAGCCTTGCAAATTAAAATCGTTGTCTTTGCAGGGGTGTTGGGAAGGGTGGGTGAGCAGGCCCTACGGGGGAGGAAGGAATATGGGGCTGTTTTAAGAAGAAAGAGCTTAAAAGAGGAAATTGGCTTTGGGGACCCTGGCAATGTTTTTGGACCAATCATGGTTTTTTTTGCCCCCTGTTTGCCTCCTGAAACTTTGGAGTCCTGGGAGAAAGCTACTAAACAGGGATTACTTTCCTGGAAGATTATCTGATTTCTAGTTTTTCGACACTGCAGGCCACAATTTCTCAACCTCCACAACTTGAATATACCTGGACTTCAACTCCCAAAATTCCCTAGCCAGCTTTGCTTTGAATTCTGGGAGTTAAAGTCCAGGCACCTTAAAAGTTGCTGAGATTGAGAAATATTGCTGTACACTTGTTGGTTATCAAGTCTAAATACAGAAGTAGACTTGTTGTGGAAGATGATATTCCTTGTGCTCTTGCAAAGACTGGCCCGAGAATTTCTAATCTGGCATAATTACATATTGTTTTTGTGATTAATCGCTATGCTTTAATTATGTTCAATTTGTAACAATGAAAATACATCCTGCATATTATTTACATTACGATTCATAACAGTAGCAAAATTACAGTTATGAAGTAGCAACGAAAATAATTTTATGGTTGGGGGTCACCACAACATGAGGAACTATATTAAGGGGTCGCGGCATTAGAAAAGTTGGGAACCACTGAGTTATTGGGTCATTGTTATATATTAGTAGTTGGACCAGACCCGACATTGCACTTAGTGTTAATCTCTTGTCACGATATGTAGGCAAGGCAAAGCAGTTTCATTGGTCATGTGTGAAGAAATTATTGAAGTATCTAAAGCACACACAGCACATGAAGTTATTGTTAGAACCAACATATACAAATCATGCAGAATTATGTTATTATGCTGATTCTGATTGGGCAAGTGATAAGAAATCACGGAAAAGTACCATATTTTTCGGAGTATAAGGCGCACCGGAGTATAAGACGCACCTTAGTTTTGGGGGAGGAAAACAAGGAAAAAAGGCCTCTGCCTCCAAGCAATTTGCCAAACAGCAAACAGCACAGATGATCTACACTGTTTGCTGTGTATTTCTGTGCATGTGTGCTTGACCCATAGAAATAGCAAAGAATTGGAGAAATGTACATTATGCCAGAAAGTTTTCTTAAATGTAGTCACACTAACTCCTCCCAATTATTTAAATATATCTACTCCAAGGTAAGTCAGGATTTAACTCTAATACTAAACAGGACACTGTTACATTTCAGACTAGACTTGTACAGAGCTGTTAAAATTAATTAAAATTTCTGGAAGTATACATTATTCTCTATTATTTAAAAGAAGATACAATAGCACTGGGCCTCTTCAGAGCAAGCATTTATTTTAAAAAGCTTCTTTATTTTGTTAAGTTGTCTAGATTTACAGGGGTCTCCAACCTTGGCAACTTTAAGACTTGTGGACTTCAACTCCCAGAATTCCACAGCCAGCAAAGCTAACAAAGCTGGCTATGGAATTCTGGGAGTTGAAGTCCACAAGTCTTAAAATTGCCAAGGTTGGAGACCCTTGGCTCTAGAACAATAATAAAGTAGACTTTAAAAAATAAGTCTAATAATTTGAACATTCTACAGACATTTATAGTTATTCACTTACCCCCTTCCATCCAGTTCAGCAGAAAATAAAATTCTGCGTGTCTCTCCCAGCTATTTGCCTCTGCAGCTAGTTTCACTTTCATTTTAGCACGTGGCAAATCAGCTGTAGGTCGGGAAGCTGCTAGTGACTTGCTTGGCTTTACAGGCTCTTCCCTCTTTGCTGCAAACAGGTAAATTGCTGGAAGACAGAGGCCAAAGGGTGGGGGTGGGTGGGTCTACATTTGGTGTATAAGATGCACGCAAGTTTTCACCCTCTTTTTTGGGGTAAAAAGGTGCGTCTTATACTTCGAAAAATACGGTACTTCAGGTTATATGAAGTATGACCATAATATGAGGTTAAATGGATGTCCCGTTTACTGGCAGGTGCGTAAACAGAATTTTGTTTCTTGTTCTTCTACTGAAGCTGAATATGATTGTGTTTCTGATGGAAGTAATTCTCTAACTTGGTTTGATGCTTTAGTCACAGATATCTGGACCCATCCGATCCGACCAATCACCGTGATTGAAGACAATGAATCGGTGGTTTATATTTCTGAATCTCATTTCACGGGTCCCAGGTCCAGACATATTGACATTCGTTATAAGAATATCAAACAATTAGTGAAGCAAGGTTTTGTAAAATTGCAGTATGTGCCTACACGTGATCAGATTGCTGATATGCTCAACAAACCACTTCCAGTAGCTCAACACGAGTATCTATGTGGGAAGATGTGCCTTACTTAATGACTTTACCTGGTGTCCGCTCAACTGACAAAGGGGTTTGTCACTGCGTTTTTTCTGTTTGTCAGATGAGTTTCCACTCTGTGTATTAGTAACCAGAAAATCCTTATCTCTAACTGTCTTGTGATGTGCTGATTTACTGCGTATGTGTAGTTTCTGTTTCTTTGTTTTCTTTGCTTTCATTCCGTCCGGCCCGACGTATTTCTACTGGTGAGCATGTAGTCAGATATATATTTTTGTTTCTTTTATAATAAAAGTATTTATTAGCATTTAAGTTTCGGTTTTATTTTATTTGAGTTAGCAGTCATGGAGAAGCTCGATCTATGATTTACAGCTTCTCAAGAAGAGGGAGGCGGAACTGTTTTTCGTTCCAACAGTCAGGATGTTCTGCTTCATGGGAATTTTGACTAAAGTAGTGGTTGGAAGCAAAGCATGATCCTGCTATTCATTGGAATCAATTAGTATTAGATTTACAAGAAAGTTTCTGTGCAAACACAATGATAGTTTAACAAAGTTAATTAGCTTGCCCTGATTCATCCTTAGGGAAGAGAAACTCTTCTTTTCAGGTCCAGTACCTTAACCATGTGGATTAGATTGAAGCACATAAGTTTTGTAAGTCAGTCTTAATAATGTTTATAGATAAATGAGTAGAATAAGGATGACATTTATTATCTGCAGTTTTTTTGTATAATTACATAATTCAAGGACTTTGTATTACATTTATTACATCATCATCATCATTATTATTTAATGTAATTGTATTTAATTTAATGTAATTATATTTTTACGTTTTACAATACAAAGCTGTAAGAAACAGGAAAAAATCTTTTGATCACCACATTTGAATGGAAATGATTGACAGATGTGTTTAAAATGTTTGAAGAAGTTTGCAAACATTTGATGCATTATTTTGGAGGCGTGCATTAAACTTATGTGTCACTTCAATATGAGAAGAAACTGCACCTATTTTTAATTAGAGCAGGTGCCAAAGGATTTGAAAAGGAAGCAATTAAGAAATTTAATTAAATTTTCAATCTTTATCGCTTACTAACAGATAAATTGTGCAATCTGGAAAAAATAGAAGCAACACAATTGGAACAGCAGTGTAACAGAATTACTGCATCACTTAAAGTACAACAATAAAGTTGTACATACTTCAACAATGTTACAAGTCCTTCAGACTTTGCACAGCCCAGGAGCACCTAAATGCTAATTTAAAAAGCACTCCCCCCATCTCTACAGGGTTTAAGCTTAGTTTGGGGGAGGGGGAATACAGTTCTAAATGTCTATGGAGATTCACAGTCATCCAGGTCATGGTTGTCCCAAAGATGCTTTCCCAAGAGGCAACTGGACTTTCTTTGTCTTCAAAGAAAATTCATGGTGCCAGGCTATCTTGAATGAAAGGTAGGATATAAATCAAATGAATGTTAATGCGACTTTTAAAGCACCTGCAATTTGAATAATACAAAAATATTTTTCAATCCCTTTTTAAAAGAAAATTCAAGAAACTGTTAATTTCCATTTTCATTGCAACAATATATTATACATAGTACTGTGATATTTTCTATTATAAAGAACTATTAAATGTTTTGTAAATGTAGACAAATTATAATTTATTTAAATGTTCTTTAATTTATACTTAATTACATTTTAAGTTTGTGATAGTATTTTTAATTGTATTCCCTGGAATTCTTCCATTAATATAATATATACTCTTAATATATATATTAATCGCTTTTCAAAACTTACTGTTTTTTGCCTACAACCCCATTTCTGCATCAAACTCCATTTATTCTTAAATAGGAGATGGATTCTTATATAAGAATGAGCTTTGATTAAGTTTAGATACAAGGCTATTGCAGTTCTCCATTATGTTGTATTGTGACACATTAACATTTTTTAAAACTTTCCCTTTATTAAACTACACATTTTAAATATCGAATTTGGTGGAAAACATTCAGATGCCTTCAGTAAATTATCAACTATTTTAGTAACAAGAATGCTATGAGCTTACATCAAATTATTGAAATTTCTATGATTTTCCATATAGTAACTATGAAATATTTAGATTGAAAAACAAGCAAGATTTATAGTGGGCTATTCAATAAAATGCAAAACCTGCTTCCATTTACATCTTTTCTTTATGAACTAGTCCTTGACTGTAATAATAAATCTTCATTCTCACCAGATTAAAATTCGATTTTGTAATCAGCTGAGCTTTCACACATACTTTAATATGACACAGTTTAGTCTGTGGGTGTTAGTGACAATTTAGCTGGCACAAACATTAAACTTGCAAGCTGAAAGATTTTGCTGTTTATACCTCTCAACTCTTGCTTTGAAAAGAACATAACTAAATAATTCTATATAACTATTGGGAACATATATGTTCCAAATAGTTTTATAAGGTAGAAACCTGCTATAGTCTCAAAATGCAAATCAAGTTATGATTAACTATGAAAGATTTATTTGAACAATTTTATAGAAACAGTTTCACTTTTATATTCCCCTGCCCATTTTTGGAGGTAGCCTAATGAAAAAATATGCATTTCTTCTGTTTCTAGTAATTTCATATCCATTGACAGTTGAGAGGTATTACATATTACAGTATACCTATAACAAGTACTGAAAAACACACATGCTGTGCCACAAGTGCCACACACACCTCTCCAAAAAAAGGAGAATGAAGCAGTGAGAAGCTTTTGCAGTGGGCATTATATGCACTAACCTCACTCACTGGCTTTCCAGAGCCATTTCTTCCTTTATATTAGATGTATCAAAAAGAAAATGAAAAAACACACAGACATAAAATATATCAATTATCATTACAAACATAGATTTAAAACAACAGTTTTTGAAAAAGGCTGCAAAGTATTTAAATTCACACAATTTTGTTTTTAAGTAAACCTCCCATTTGCAAATTTCCTCCACTGTCAACCTTTGAAATAAGGAGACGGATATACACATCTTCAGATCAGTGGTTTGAAAAAGGACATTAATTTGGGAAAAGACAATGTAATTCCAATACCATCAATGGATCCTGTACAACTTTGAAAAATACATTGTGTTTTCTAAGTGTATTTTGCCAGATATGTTTGGATTTAAAAATCAACTTTTATGCTAAAATATTTAATTATTTACAATCCTAAAAAAGTATTAATCCATGGTTCATAATAAATTTACTGTGTGAAGAAAGGGAAGAATGAGAGATAGATCACAGAAAATCAATTCAAAGTGCTAACAAAAATATTGTTATATATTTCTACTAAAGAATTTTATTGTTCAACATTCAATTAAATATTCTCATCTCTGGAATTTATATCCATAACCTTTTGCTCAACAAAACAACAAATCCAAGCAATGGAAAATGAATATTTGGCTTAACATTTGTACATAGGTTCTAATCTGGTTTGTGATGGAAATGTTGGCTTTCTATCAATTTTATCCCTAACTACCTTTTTAAAACCACAAATAAATATTACGCTTTATTTCGTACTAAAAAGACACAGTGAAAAATATAAGGACAAAATTACATAAGTTATTTTAAATAATTTTGGAAAAATAACATATAAAATGTAAATGTATAAATTGCAAATGTTTATAAAGATCACAAGATATTTAATTAATCCAAATAATTTTTCATGAGCATGCAAGTACCTGTTTCATTAAAAAGGCATAAGGGAATATTCAGCTTCTACTGAACTCCAAATTTAATTAAAGATAATTATTATAATCATTGGGCAATATATGTCTGGTTAAATAATGTCATTTATTTCAAAATTACTTTGGATTAGGGCCAATATGGTGAATTCATCCCAGCTTACCATAATATTAATTGTGCATATAACTTATAACAATAAAAACATACTTTCAAATTAATATTTATGAGGAAAATCCATATTGAATAAACGCAAAAAGTCCCATAAGCTAAACAAACTGTCTTAAAATATAAAGTAATTTGCTCTAACCTATCAGCTTAAAAATGTTCATAAACCACTACACTGGTATTTAGTATTTTTATTTTCAAATATCAAACCTTTTGCTTTGAGAACTGAGTTGTCATAAAGCTGTGAAAAGGAGTGGCAGTTGCTATGAATATGCTCTGAGTTGCACAATAAAGAGTATGTGGACAGAAATTGTATATTATATGTATGTATATATTTGTATGATTATTATATAGTAATCATTTTATTAATGGACAGAGTAGTAATATTGATGTGACAGAAAAACATGAAATGGAGCAATTGTTATTTATTGAAACTACTAGCTTCAGCTAACTATAGAGTGGTGGGAATTTTCTAATCTTTCAAAGAGCAACTTCCTTTCTACCAAATATATAAGTAATAGATTTTAACTTTTGCATTATGTAATTTATGTATTAATTTATTATTGTATCAATACATAAATTTATTAAATGCAAAAGATTAAAAGAACACAAAGACTGCACTACACATTTTATAATTATTTCCAGCTAATCATAGCATTTATGGAGGTAAAATTGTGGTCTTCTCTTTTAGACTTGCATCTTTTACTTATGTATTTCTGAGTATAATATCAATTTGAAAGAAAGATCCACTGTCTGTAATATACTTGCATCATGCCCTACTGAATAATGATCCTTACCTCTTGTACTTGGGAAGGAATTGTTAAGCTGTTCCAGGACCTCTTCTAACCCTGTGATTGTGGCCCGGGGAGGACTTAGTAGATCATCCTCACCTAATAAAAAGAAAAGCAGAAGTATACTTCACCTATTCTACCATAGCATTCATCTTTCTATCAGTGTGTGCAATAATTGGTTTAGAATATACAAAGCCACTCCAATTCATGTGCTACAGATAAGTAACATTAAAACTTCTGATTATTACTCCTAGCAGCTTTATGTAAGTTTTTGGGGTACAAAACAGTGCCTAACATAGTTGTAATATTTTTAATAGTAGAGAAATGTATTTAAGAATGGTATATTTAATCTATTATATTTAGGACCACTCGGACAAGCTTTACGTGCTCGGCTTTTGTCTCAGTGTATATTAAAATGTCATCTAAGTACACCAGAACTCCTTTGTACAGGTGCTCATGGAGCACCTCGTTTATCATTTGCATAAACATGGCAGGGGTGCCTTGTAATCCAAATGGGAGCACTTTGAATTGGTAACACCCCAAAGGAGTGTTAAAAGCTGTTCTCCATTCATCCCCTTCCCTAATCCTTATTCGGTGGTAAGCCTCTCTTAAGTCCAGTTTTGAAAAAAAAATTCCTTTGGAGAGGTGGGCTAACATGTCCTTCATGAGGGGGAGAGGATACACATTATCCATGCTCACAGTGTTTAAATTTCTATAATCTACCCAAAGGAACAAAGACCCATCTTTCTTCTCTCGGAATAGCACCGGGGCGGCAATTTTTGGTCGTGTGGGTTCGATGAGACCTCTTGCCAGGTTTTTATCTATGAAGGCTTTCAATTCCTCAAGTTCCTTGGGGGACATGCTATACATTTTTGGTTTTGGTAGTTTGGCCCCTGGGAGGATCTCGATAGCGCAGTCTGTGGAGCGGTGGGGGGGGGAGCTCGTCGGAGCCTTCTTTGCTGAACACCTCAGCTAGGTCCTTGTACTCCCTGGGGATGCTCTGGTCTGGCGCGGCCTTTCCCGCCATCACTGCTTCTTTGTTTGGCTCTCCCCGCAGTTCTTCCCTTCAGCCAATGGGTCCAGCCACTCCCCATTGAAATCTTAAGAGTCCCATGCTTCCAGTTCACTCTGGGGTTCCACTTCCTCAACCAGGTGAGCCCTAGAACTAACGGCCATTCCATTCTGGGTGCCACAATGAAAGTGAGTCTCTCATCATGAGTCCCCCAGAATCCAGCGGTTCTGTGGCAAAAATGGCCGGTTCTCCCCCTGAGACTGACCCATCTAACTGGCAGAACGTGATGGGTTTTTTTAGCTTCCGCAAGTGTATGCCCAATTTTCCCACCAGGGTTGGGCTAATCAAATAGCCAACTCTCCAGAAGATAGGCTCAAGATACAGAAGGATCTTGACAGACTTGAACATTGGGTGCTATCAAACAAAATGAAATTCAATGGTGAAAAAAGTAAGGTTCTACATTTAGGCAAGAAAAACAAAATGCACAGGTACAGTATATGTAGTACCTTGCTCAACAGTAGTAACTGTGAGAGGGACCTTGGAGTCCTAGTGGACAACCATTTAAATATGAGCCAGCAGTGTGCAGCAGCTGCCAAAAAAGCCAACACAGTTCTAGGCTGCATTAACAGAGGGATAGAATCAAGATCACGCGAAGTGTTAATACCACTTTATAATGCCTTGGTAAGGCCACACTTGGAATACTGCATTCAGTTTTGGTCGCCACGATGTAAAAAAGATGTTGAGACTCTAGAAAGAGTGCAGAGAAGAGCAACAAAGATGATTAGGGGACTGGAGGCTAAAACATATGAAGAACGGTTGCAGGAATGGGCGTTGTTACTTACCTGAACGCCCCGTCTCGTAGGGCGGAGCTAGCCTCCAAGAATGGGATGATCCAATCCATCAGCCAATCAGGACTGAGTCTGACTCTATAAAAACTGTCTCCCTGAAGGGCTCCCCCTCTTGAGACGAAGGACGAAGTCAGACCCATAGTGTAATAACCCAACCAAACTTTATAAACAGCAGGCAACCATGGAAACACAACCAAACAAAGAAGAAACCAACAGGGAGGAACTTGGAGGCTAGCTCCGCCCTACGAGAAGGGGCGTTCAGGTAAGTAACAACGCCTTTTCTCCATAGTGGGCAGAGCTAGCCTCCAAGAATGGGACATGCCAAAGCAGTAACGTCCCCTAGGGAGGGCTTTCCTCCAGTTTATGTTGCCCCTCCGCTGACAAAACTGTCTGAAGGACATGTCAGCCAAAGTCAGCCTCTGATGAGGTGAACTGATCGACCTTATAATGACGAATGAAAGCCACCGGAGATGACCAGGTGGCAGCTCTACATACTTCCTCCAGAGAGGCTCTGGCCACTCATGCGGTAGTGGTGGCGGCACTACGAGTAGAATGCGCTGTTAGTCCAGCCGGGCGAGGAAGGTTCTGTCCAGTGTAAATGTCAGAAATGACCGCTTGAATCCACCGACCAATCAGCGCTGATGATGCCTTTTTACCCATCGAAGCCTGATGGAAGGAGACAAACATCGCCTCCGAGTGCCTGAAAGACGCAGTTCGGACGTTGTAATTCTTAACCGCTCTCCGTACGTCAATGGTGTGCCACTGGTGCTCCAAGTCCGTTGAGGGCTGGGCACAAAATGAGGGCAAACTCAATTCCTGTGTCCTGTGGGAGAGGGTATTGACCTTTGGGCTAAATGCCGGATCTCGACGGAGCATGACCCTATCGGGGTGGAACACGCATAATTCCACGCGGACCAATAGGGCCGCCAGCTCCGATATCTGACGTGCCAATGTTATGGCCACCTGGAACGTGACCTTGTGGATCAAATGCCCCAGGGAAGGGGCTCGTAAGGTTCTTTGGTCAGGGCGGAAAGCACCCGTGGAAGATCCCACGTTGGGTACCTGTGGACCACAGGTGGACAAATGTCGGAGGTCGCCTTCAAGCAGCATCATATCAACGGGTGTGCTGACAACGGCTCGGCCGCACAACAGGTGAGTACGGTGGACAACGCAGCGATCTGGCGACGCAATGTGTTGGGTGCCAAACCCTTGTCCAAGCCTGCCTGCATGAAGCGGAGGACGCCAACGATCGGTAGGTCCACTGGACACAGAGAAGAGGCGGAGCACCAAGTGCAAAAGGTCCGCCACATGGACGAGTAAATGCACTCTGTTAACGCCCGCCGGGAGGAAAGGAGCGTCTGTATGATGGAACCAGGCACTCTGCGATGACTCAAGGTGCGCCGGTCAAGACCATCCAGATCCCCCGGAACTCGAGTGGGGAGCCTTGTCAGGGTCTCCGCGAGGTCTGGCCCTAACAAGGGCGGCTGGGAACAGTCTGGGAGTTGAGGTCCACAAGTCTGAGACCGTCAAGAATGAAGACCCTTGGATCCTCACGAATGACCCCAGGGCCCTAACCAAGCCCTAGGATCATTCGACGAGCCATGGGGCGTGGCCCAGGAGGGAAGTAGAGGTCCCAAGAATCTGAACTCAACACTGCCTACAATGCGGTGTAATGATCCGAAATTGACGTAAGATCCTCCAACACGAGGAACTCGTCTCGCCTAATGCGACCAAGAAGACAGATTGGTTGAGCGTCCTGGGGAGGCGGGAAGGATCTAACGGGTGAGACGTTTAGGATCCAACGGTTCCCGTCGACCGCCCCCAAGGGAGCCACTAGAAGAACATAATGTGTGGACACGCTGACCCCCAGGAGACACCTTGATGGTGGAAATATGCAGCAATGGTGAATATCTGGCTCCATGAGGATCTGCCAGACCCAGTACGGGAACGTGGGTGGAGCTACCGAGGGAGACCAGCCTGGAAGGACCCTCGAGCCTTGATTCGTAAGGATATGGCTGGTCAGCCAGCCACCGGAGGTGTGCTCCGGGATACATCCCCTGGGGCTTTGGACAGAATAGCGGCGGCAAACCTCAAAAAGGGCAGCCACATGTAAGGGACAAGCCCTGTCCGCCCAGTGGGACGTGACCTCTGCTGTCGGCTCGACCCCCCCAGGGGCTTGTAGGGAGGGGTCATACCAGGCGTATGGTATGAGGGACGTCGGTAAAAGGAACAGAGTGGACCGAGGATAGATTGCCGTGAGAGTAGCGGAAGGAGCATGCCGGTCAGTGAGGATAGAGGCAACCGCCATTAGCTGAGCTGCAATTATGGAAGCTGAGAGCGTTCCTCAGGCGCCCGTCTGAGGACAGCGTTGTGTCCAGCAGCCGGCCAATGATGGATGCGGTGGCAATGATCTCACCATCCCTGTGGCTGCTGTAGGCGCCTGTGGCCGCAGTTTCTAGCCACCCCTGGAGCCTCTGCAGCTGGGATTCGACCCCTCAAAGTCCGAACGGGGGTGTCATTATAGAGGCACCCTTCCTTTGATGGTGTGCTGGACCCTGGTCCTAGAGCCGCCCTGTGGTGCGTGCTAACCTCTGCGGACGATAAGGCCACAGGCACAACCTCAAACTGTGGGAGAGGCTTCAGGAACCCCGGGATGGAGGGGGGCAGCTGGAGCGTCCAGGCTTCGAGACCGCAGGAATCCAGGCGAGTACGAGGTCGGCGGAGTGTAATAGAAATCCGTCCAGACAACCTGACAGAGTGTGAGAGATGGGCTGGTGCTCTATCAGCCTGGTCTTGTCCGGACTCCCCTCAATTAGAGGGAGACCAGTAGAGAGCTAAATCAAGCTATTCCACGCTCAGTAGACGGCCATCCCCATATAGGGTCCGAACTGGGGCAGACTTGCCTTGATAGACAACGCCTGCACTCTCAAACGCACCCGTTCTCATCCCAGTCTGGTCCCTGGGAGCACTCACTGTGGTACGGGTGGACAAAGCCATCATCAGAGAATGCCACCTTGCGTATAGTGAGCCGGCAAGAGACATTGGCGACCGTGTTTTTACCGTCAGCATTGAAAAGGTATGAAAGCAAGGCAGTGGAGTCCCTGGACAATGTCCGTTCAATGGCTCCATGGCAGATGGCCTCCGTAGTGTCGGGTTGCACCTGACTGGGTAATGAAGGCCGCGGCCCCGCGGCTGCGAAAGTGAGGGACGCCGCCAGGGCCGTCTTCCGACGCTGTTCAGGCGCTGCCGGCTTCACAGGGAAAGGCACATAGAATAAAGCAGCCTTTCACGGATTCACATTAGAAAAGACGGCTACCGAGGCAGAAAGGGAGGGCCTTAATGGCCTGTGTAACAGCGCTTGGCTAGTGATGAAAGGAAAGCTGCCCGCCTGAGTCCCCAGCTGCCTGTGCGATCCCCTGGCCTTATTCCATCGCGTGACTCCTGTTGTGGAGTTTGAGGCCTAGGGGGAGCCTCTGAGGCCGTCATGATCCCCGCCAATAAATGAATGGGCGGAATAAGTAAATGATCAAGCCCTTGGGACGGGATCAATCCGTGCTACAGCAGGGGCAAAATTCCTAATCCTGATGCAGCCTTAGCTGCTGGCACATATAGGGGCTTACGCTCTACCTGCCCCTTGCTAATCGCTTGAGCGACAGCTGCCTAATCATTGGGGAAGCAGAGGAGCAGGGGCAGTTGTTGTTGGAGACTTTTTAAAAACGAAAACTTCCCTCTTGCTGCAGCGCAAGCCGTCATGGAGCTTATTTCCGATACCTGACTGCCTGGAGCCGTGCAAAGCGGAGGCTAACCGCTGCTCAGCTAATGCTGTCCGTCGTCTCCCAGATTGCCGGGGAGGGGAGGTGCGTTAGTGATCCCTGCTTCATACGCTGCGCGACTCAGCAGCTGGCCTTGGAGCCTCTCTGTCTTCCGCAAACCGCCCGAGAATCGGGAGTGATTTGAGCGCCTATGCCTCCCGGAATGCCGACTGCCAGCTGATCAAGTGGCGGGGAATAGGGAGCGATATGAAGCCAGCGCGTGTGCACACCAAGCCGCCCCGAATGCCGACTGCCAGCTGATCGAATGGCGGCAGTCAGGCAAGCCACGGAAACCCCCCCTCAAGCGGGTGTAGCGCGAATTAGGCTAGTTTCTTGCCGTAGCGCTGCTTACTAATGCGCTGCCATGAGCCCCGAGTGCCTTAGGCCAGGGAATGTGAAGTGCAGCTGCGCATGGCGGTTGTAACGAGAGACCGACTAATTTCTCACAATGGCGCTACTTACCGACGTGCCGCCATGGGCCCCAAGAGCCTTAGGCAAGTGAAGGTGAAATGCGGCTGTGTGTGGCGGGCATAGCAAGAACCGTCGTTTCTCGCCGTAGCGCTGCTTGCCAATGCACCGCCATGGGCCACGAGTGCCTTCGGCCAGTGAAAGCGAAATGCGGCGGCGCGCGGCACGGAAGGGAGCCGCAATTGCCTCAGCTGTGATGCGGCTAGGAGGAGTGCTATTGATGGCCGTAGCCACTGCCGAACCTCCGACCCCGCTCGATTCCCTTAAGGGAAAGGCCTTGAGCTGGATAGGTCGCAGGGAGCATGCGCAGCATTCATTGTTACCGTAATAGTAGTCCGTTGCTAAGAGCAATCGCCGGTAGATGGATCGCCCCGTTCAGCACGAAATGTGCTGGTGGCCATGGCCCGAAGATCCTGAGCCCCCTCAGCCCTGTAGGGTGGCCTGTCACTTATCGCCCCCTGCACCGGTGTGGACTTATAAATGTGCGTGCTGCAGGCCTTTTGCAGGCCAAGGTAGCACTCAGGGCTTGTGCCAGTTGCAATGGCAGGAAGGAGATCCCGACATGGGATCAATTTTGTGGGGAGGGGGGGCAGGCGAAGCCCGGTCATAGGAGCTTGCAGCCCTGAAGAAGTGGCTCGTGCGCCGATTGGGAGGCACCGTAGCGTTGTTTCTTCCTCCCTGCGGCACAGCTATCCTGGGAAGGAGCGACCAGAATTGCCGTTGGAGAGAGCAAGCTTAGGCGGAGAAGTGGTAGGCACGGCTGCGATGGGGCTACCTGATCATCAGCTGTTGATCGGGTGCCTCCTGCTGTGCTCGGCGGCGGCAGCGGTGAGGCTTCTCTCGTCCGTGCCGGGTGTGACGGAGAGGTGGCTGGCGCGCATGCGCCGGAGGCTGCCCGAACGTCAGCTGGAGGGCGGGGCCTCCCGCTGTACTGGGTTGCTGCTGTAATGGCCGTTCGCGCCAAAAATGATGAGGGGAGGGCCCAGCAGTCGCGTCGAAGGCCGAAAAAGGCCATCGAAGGCAACGAAGTGCGAGAAGACAATTTCTGGAGGTTCCGGCTGCCCCACGGTGATGGAGCTTGGAGCCAGAAAAGGAGGAGGTGAGGCAGTGGCCGCACAAGCGCGAGGCTTTAGCGGTTGTAGATGAGTCACACGAGGCCTCAACCTCCTAGCGGTCAGCGGCAGAGCTGCCCTGGCCGGTGGTCACCAAGTGCTAGACTTTTGTGACTTGTAGTTCAGGAGTGTTGGTGGCCAGGCCGCAGCAGAAATCCACAGACAGCAAAATTCCACAGACAGCAGTCGCAATGACAGGAGGCTGGCAGGGCTGTCAATAGGGCTTGGGCCCACACTCGCACCCTCCCCACTGAGCCTTGGGGAGGTAGTGAAGCACTCACAGATAGAAGATGATTGAAGAGAAGATAGAATGATGATAGACGAAGGTAGTTGAGGTAACCTGCAAGGTTGGGGTGACACAAATCCTTGACCTAGGACTGAGTCGAAAGAGGGGGAGCCCTTCGGGGAGACAGTTTTTATAGAGTCAGACTCAGTCCTGATTGGCTGATAGATTGGATCATCCCATTCTTGGAGGCTAGCTCCGCCCACTATGGAGATCTGGGTATGTCTAGTTTAATGAAAAGAAGGATCAGGGGAGACATGATAGCAGTGTTCCAATATCTTAGGGGTTGCCACAAAGAAGAGGGAGTCAAACTATTCTTCAAAGCACCTGAAGGTAGAACAAGAAGTAATGGGTGGAAACTAAACAAGGAGAGAAGTAACTTAGAACTAAGGAGAAATTTCCTGATAGTTAGAACAATTAATCAGTGGAACAGCTTGCCTCCAGAAGTTGTGAATGCTCCAACACTGGAAGTTTTTAAGAAGATGTTGGATAACCATTTGTCTGAAGTAGTGTAGGGTTTCCTGCCTAGGCAGGGGGTTGGACTAGAAGACCTCCAAGGTCCCTTCCAACTCTCTTATTATTATTATTATTAAACACCGGGTGCACCCTGAGTCCAAGAGGGCTGAGATTTTCACTCTTTTCCTCCAACTGGGGACAAACAGTCTTAGGGGCACGGTGAGTGGCTCAATCGGTTCGCTTACCAGCGGGTCGTCTTTAGAGTTGCTCTCGGATGAGCCTGATTCCTCCCCAGGTAATGCCAGAGTTCCTTCCCCTGATTTTGCGAGGGGGCAAAACTCTGTGGCCTCTCCACTTCTCAGTGCGGTGTCTTTTCCTTGGGGGGTTGTTTTCGCGGGCTTTCCTCAGGACAGGTGTTCTGGCTTTCGAGCGGGAGTTTTTGAATGACACTCAGCTGCACGAGGCCCCTCCTTCCCACATTTGAAGCAGGTAGATGATCTCGGTGCCAGGGGAGTTTGGGCTTGAATGGCTCTCGCTTCCCCTGGGGTGGGGATCTCTTCCAGGCTCTTCCCCCTCGGTACTGGTTTCTGACCATGTCAATCTCCACTTCTTCGGCAGGATGTACCAGTTGTGCAGGTGGTCTGGGGCCCCTCGAGCCAGGCAGGCATGGTAAAGGTCATCATTCAGCCCATCTTTCAACCAGCTCACTAGGATGTCTTCCAGCCAGTCCACTCTGTAGGCAAGGTCTCAGAACTCTTCAGTGTATTCAGCTATCGGCCGGCGCCCATTTCACAGTTCTGATGCGATCGCGAGCTTTGCAATCTGCCAAGGGGTCTTCAAATCGGCGGTGGAGAGCCATCATGAATCGGTTGAAGTTCTGCAGTTCAGTGGCGTTTGCGTTGTGGAGGGTCACCATCCAATGGGCAGCTGCCCCTTCCAGGGCAAGGCGATGACTCGGACACAAGCATCCTGGGTCTGGAAATCTTTATATCCATTTATTTGTGCCATTTTTTCATGTGTCCTGTTTCCTTGCACTTGTTGACAAACAAACAAACAAACAAATAAATCCCTCCCGTACTCCTACATGTACATGAGGACATGTGCCAGGAAAAATACCAGTTGCTGCGGGTCGCCATTGTACTTCACTCCCGGGGGGGGGGTGTCTTCCTCTCCAGTTGTGGTGCTCTGGGCTGGCCAGGAACAATTGCAAGGCTGGTTCTGTGCTGGGTGGGTTCACATGGATGGCTGTGCCTCCCCTGCCACATCTGCTTGGCCTGCTGCTGCTGGATCCGGAGCGGCAGCTCCGGCCTTGTTGGGTATTGCTGCTGCCTTGCCCCCTCTCTGGTGTCGATCTAATTTCTCCCTGGTTCTGAGGTTTTCAAAAGCCTCCATCATGACCCGCATAACATATCTCTTGAAGCAGTCATCTCCGGCTGGTTCTCCAATCGGCTCTTCCTGGTCAGACAGGGCTTCCAGCTCGCAATTCCAGCCCGGTTGTCTACTGCCCTGGATGAGGGTGACTCCTCGTGTTCTTCAGTCCCAGTTATCTTTCTTCCCCACTCCAATTGACCATTTGGGCTTTGTGGGGGCCTCCAAACCAGCTTCAATGTCTTCAATGGAGCAGAAGGAGCTGGCTTCTGGCTGCGTGGTGGTGGAGGTCTCACCTCAGCATTCTCCTTGCTTGCCGCTTTGCTCGGACATTGTGTGCAGGGTCCCCTTGGTAAAGCGAGTTTGCTTCTCCAGGTTGACCACTTTTGCAGACCCTGCTTTATGTAAGGTCCTGTCTCTCCCTCCTGTTCAAGAAAGAATGGACTCTCAAAACTTTAGCATTTCAAAAGGAAACTTTTATTGAAATGAAGTGAATGCAAGATAATGCAAAGCAGGGTCTGAGTTCCCCTCAGGCAATTCCATTAGGATAAAGTGGTTAGAAACCCTTCCTCTCAGTTTGATATTGAATGAGCCAATCCACAGGTGTGAAAATGTTGTGGAAATGGTCGTCTTAAGAAACATCTAAGGAGTCGTTCCCATGTGTTTCTTCTGTGAGGCTTCCAAGCTGAGAGAAAACAGATGGCCCTCCCCCCTTGTACATTCCCCAAGGTAAATCAAAGCACAGGGCACAATAGGTGACAGGGTAAAAGTTACAAACTAGGGAATTGCAGGATACATAGGAAACAGGATGAGAGCAATAAGTGAGTACAAGAATCCAGGGTCCCCTCCCCACTTGAATGGCAGTATCACGATAGGGATCTGACATTCTAATTCATTTCCATACTCAATTAAATGTAATACAAGTGAAAGCAAATTCTCGCAGAAAGCATCTGTGCAACCATTATTTTTAATTTTGACCCCAGAACTTTAATAACTATCACACATTGCAAACAAACTTTTTTGTTAAGTGCTTCAGCATACAGAAGCTCTACATTCAAATTAAGTTTTTATGGTAAGCTATGTTTCTGGCATTGCTTTCTTAGCCAGGGGAGCAGCAAAATTTATAAGACACTGTTGAGAGATTCCAGTAGTGAATAATGATCCACTTCTGTGAATATTGACATCCATCCAGAAGACAAAGTAGTTGAGTTGATTCCATAGAACAGCTTTGGGAAATACAATAAGCACCAATTGCTACATACTAAAAATAGCTAGAAACAAATTAGGTGGCGATAGTTTTGCCAAAAAGTATTTGCTTGGTTCTCTTTGGCACTATTATGAACTTAAATATAATAATAATTCAGTTAGAGATTGGAAACTCTTTTCAGGCTTTTTGATTTGCTCCAGGGCAGTAACTGACAGAACAAAATGAAATTTATTAGAACTCTTCTTGCATTTTGTATTTGTTTTAAATCTACAGATGTTAAAGTACCATTTTCCTTCTAACCCATCCCATCACAAATATTAAAGGAACTATAAATGAAACTCTGGGGAATGTATGTAAACCCTAGGCTTGTGGTTGCTCACTTCTGACCTATAGTATCTCACAAGCATATATAAAATTTCTCACGATAACAGAACAAAATTAAACAAAATGAGCTTCCATGCTATTTTCTATAATGCAGATTGTGTGTGTAGACAACTAATAACACTGTCAACTTGCCTCTCCTCCAGCAAATTGACTCTGCAAATAAATCAGTCCATATAGAAAAGAGCCCCAGCACAGGAAACAAGAGAAACTTTAAATTAAGAAACAAATATCATGTTCCTGTGTATGAAATTATCATTAATGAGAATATGAATAAAATTATTTTATTACAATTATTTTAAAAAGTGCTTCATTTTTAGCTTACCCATCGATTCTGTAGTCTGACTACCAACAACACGGAGAAGCATTGGCTGATTACTTTCCGACCTCTGTACTGAGGTAGGAGAAGACTGGGTTGTACCATTCACCTTTGCATCTTGAGGCTGAAATACCAGAAATTATAATGGTTAATTTTATGAATAGCAGCATGATCACTAGCACTCCCATCACACAGATGTCCTGAGAAGTAAATTTCACCAATTTGGAAAGGTTTCCAATATTACAGAGCATTTCAGTTTGCATATTTACCATATTTTTCATATACAGGAGTATAAGACGCACCTTAGTTTTTGGGGAGGAAAATAAGAAAAAAAAATTCTGCCTACCAGCATCCATCTGGCTAGCATCCTTAGCAAACAGCCTGGAAGAAGTATATTAGCCTTGCAAAGCTCCATTTGAAAGGCTGCTTTTTCAGGCTTGCAAAGCTCGGTTTGAAAGGTTGTTTTCAGGCTTGCAAAGCTCAGTTTGAGAGGTTGTTTTAGCCTTGCAAAGGTCCGTTTGAAAGGCTGCTTTTTCAGCCTTGCAAAGCTCGGTTTGAGAGGTTGTTTTAGCCTTGCAAAGTTCCGTTTCAGAGGCTGGGCGGGGCTACATTCGGTGTATAAGACGCACCCAGATTTTCACCCTCGTTTAGGGGGAAAAAAGGTGTGTCTTATACTCCAAAAAATATGGTATATTCTGTACAATCCTAGAGTACTACATTTTTATTTTGTGATACAATAAGTACAAGAAAATTAAATTAAAAAGCCACATTATTTCTTATCAAATAAAAGAGAAAAGCAGATATCTTGCCTGTTCCAATAGCTGTCTTAGCCTACGTAGCTGTGATTCTAACTGTTTGTTGTGATCCTCCAGGATCTGCATCCTGGCTTCTAGGCGGCCTTTGTGTTGACGAAGCAACTTGGCTTCTGCAATGAGTTCAGCATCTCGTGGACTCTGTGGTGAAATGGGCATCATCTCAGGTGGGGATGGCAGTGGAGATAGTCCTTTGTGATCATGTTGCTGCTTCAACTGGTCATATTCTGCCTGCAGGTTTCTATTGAAAGAATAAAAATAAATACATTTATGAACATGCATGCTTTCCCATTTTATAGCTGAAAGTAACCTTTTAAAGGTTTAATTTCTACTAAATTAAGGGCTTCACTCCATGAAAACTCTTATCATAATAGAGTTCATTTATTTTATTTTATTTATTTATTTAGTGCTCTTATATGCCGCCCTACTCCCTAGGGACTCAGGGTTTCTGCACCAGGTTATAAAAAGATTATTAAAAAAATCATTATATTTCACTGCTATATTATTGATAGATTTTCAGTGCAAATGTTACAAGCCACAGTTCACCAGGTTTGCATGGATTTCTTCAATAGAGACAGACATGCTTCTATAAACTGAAAAGTGGCTCCTGTGAAATATCCTTGATATACGTGATATAAGTGATATAAAAGAAAGAAATGATATGAATAATTGACATAGGAAGGTCTTTTGTATCGGGAAACAAAAACTTGTTGCTTATTATCTGTTTGCAGTCAATAGTAATATACATACTTGGAATAAGAAAATTAAGTAATAGAATGTAATAGGTCATCTATTGTTACTGTCTTTTAGATAGCAGATTTTACATTGGGGTCTCTGCATATATTCCCCGTCAGCCATATAGGGTTGCCATATACGTTTTAAACTACTTTTATTGGAACAGCAGATTCTAAGTATGAATGTGCTTCCTTCTTCATTCACTTTTATGCTCATGTGAATTAAGGAGCAGCCTGTGTGAGACTTTTGTCAAGTTAGTTTCTTGGAAAGGATTGAAACCGTGCTTGTCTATTGCCTTAGTAATGGATCCTCTCACTATCATTCAAGTCCATTTTTGTGCCCTCTATATCCCTACTGTTAGGACTATGTCCAAACGGTTGGGTTGTTAATATATAAACAAGCCACCAATCTATGTTTGTATATATTCAAGTACTATAACTTTAAATGTATTGCTGTACTCTGATTGGATGTGGTGTTTCAAGATTGCCATAAGAGGGAGCTAGAGATCGTAGTTTGAAAGTGCTCTGGAATTCTCTCTACTGATTCATTCGTGATTGACTTTGTGTCTGATAGTGAGCTCTGTGTGAAGCTCTGTTACTCTCTGAAAGTATTGAAGTGTTTGTAAGCTGTACAAGATGTTTGATGTTTGATGTTTAAGACAAAGACAGGCTGGTAAAAAGATTATTGTACTTCTTGATATTGACTGACTGAACCTGTATGACCTGGACTGTTTAATTTGACTGTGCTATTTATCTAAAAGTAAACTACTTTATACACTTTAACGAATCTGTTTGTGACTGGATCATTACTCCTATCCACTGGTTACCACGCTGAAACACCCAATTTCTATGTGCATGTCCCTGATAACTCAGGGGTCGCTCTGCACACTCCTTAAAACCTACCTCATTGTGTGTGAGTCTTGAGACATGCTGCAATTGCCCCCACTGCCCAGCACTCCCCAAGATTTGCTGCATGCCACTCAACTTCAGGCAGTTTTCTCTGGCTGCTGAGAAGCCCACTTGACCTATCCCAAGCAGCTTGTAGTCATGCAAGACCTTCTTTTCTGAATCCTCCTTGCACTGTTCCATACATCTTATGTGATTTGGAGAACAAGACTTCCAAAGCTCTGTGAGAATGCAACCCATTCTCACAATGATGAAAGATAGCTACCTAAGACTTACACATCTTGGAGGATGGTATGAGGGGGCATTTCTCAGTGGCAACGGTGGCACTAGGGCTCAAGTTGAAGCATGGGGGGGGGGGCAGCTGGCTGAGATTGCTGAAAGCCCCAGACTTTCACCCTAGCCCTGCTCAGTGCTGCTGTGTAGGGTGGTCTAGATCAAGAGGAAGACAAGTGTGGGGCCTTGGGCAGCATTTCTCAGTGGCAGCAATAATGCTAGGGCTGAAGTTGAGACATGGAATGGTGGCAGCTGGCTTAAGACTTCAGCCCAGCCCCAGCATTGCCACTGATGAGTGGGTTGAGCTGGGGCAACTGAGGCTTTGCACTGCATTGCTGCACCCACTGAACTTATGCCAGGTCTTCTCCACCTCCACCTCCCTGCGGAGTCCTTATTTGGGACTCAGTCTGCTTTATAATTAAGTGTGCCAGGATTGCAGTAATTGAGCAAAGCAGTCACATGATGTCCCACTTAATGACTGCTCCTCTCAATGACTGAGATTCTGGTTCCAATTGTGGTTGTAAGTTGAGACCACCTATAACTATTAAATACATTTACTTATACATGATGATGGTCGTCCATCGTGTTCGAAGAGGACCTTGACATCTATCAGGTTGTGGGCTGTTTACGATGTGTCCACAGGTGGCTTGTAAGGCCTAAATGGGCACGAAATGTTCTGCCACATGTTGGGCAGACATGTGTGGGCACCATTGTCGCAGCATTTGCAGCTCTGGCTTTGCGGAGTACTCAAAGCATTCTTCTGCTATGGCTGTTCTTGTCCTCAGATATTTGGCAGCCTTGGTGGATCAGCATGCGCCATGTTGATCAATCTTGTGCCAGGGTTTCCCAGGAGGTGGTGTCGATATCGAGGGACTTGAAGGAGGCTTTCAACGAGTCTTTGTATCACTTCCTTTGTCCCCAGTGTGATCGCTTTCCTTTAGACAGCTCTCCATAGAGGAGCTGTTTAGGGATGCGATGGTCTGGCATCCCTGCAACATAGCCTGCCCAGCGTGTCTGGGCTTTCATCAGCAGGGTGGGAATTGATGGCAAACCTGCTCTGGAGAGGACTTCCGTGTCTGGCACCTTATCCTGCCACCGGATCCTCAGAATTCTACGGAGGCAGGTCATGTGGAAGTGGTTCAATTGCCTAGCATGCCTCCTGTATACAGTCCAAGTCTCACTGGCATACATGAGGGTAGTTAGCACTACTGCTTGGTAGACTTTGAGCTTTGTAGTAAGGCTTATTCCACAGCGGTCCCACATGTTGGTCAATAATCTGCCAAATGCAGAACTTGCCTTGCTGATTCTGCAGTTGACCTCAATGTCAATTGTCACTGCACGGGAGAGGGTGCTGCCAAGGTATGTAAATTGGTCCACTGCTTGCAGCTTTTGTCCCTTCACTGTGATGGTGGGCTCTTGGTATTTGGCTTTTGGAGCTGGCTGATGCATCACCTCGGTCTTCTTTATGTTGATAAGGAGACCAAAGTTGTCACATGCTGCTGCAAATTTGTCCACACTGGCTTGCATTTCCTACTCTAATCCAGCATTCAGGGCACAGTCGTCAGCAAAGAGAAGGTCACGTAGCACAGTCTCCTTTATCTTGGTGACAGCCTGGAGTCTTCGCAGATTGAACAGTTTCCCATCGGTCCTGTATCTCAGGCTAACTCCCAAGGAACTGTTCTGGAAGGCATCTGACAGCATGGCTGAAAACATTATGCTGAACAAGGTCGGTGCCAACACGCACCCTTGCTTGATGCCGTTTGTAACAGAAAAGGCCTCTGAAGCTTCTCCATCGCCCAGAACACGGGCCATCATACCATCGTGAAACTGATGTACCATCAGGATGAATTTATCAGGCAAATTTTGACATGATGCGCCACAGACCTTCATGACTGACAGTGTCAAAGGCCTTAGTGAGATCCACGAAGGTGGAGTACAATTCACGATTCTGCTCTTGACACTTCTCTTGGAGCTGTCGGGCTGCGAAGATCATGTCCACAGTGCCACACTCTTTGCGGAAACTGCACTGTGCCTCGGGTAATAAACCCTGTTCCAGGTGGTCAGTCAGGCGGTTCAGCAACACTCGTGCAAGGATCTTGCCTGCGATGGAAAGCAGTGATATTCATCTATGATTATCACAGACTTGTCGATTCCCTTTCCTCTTGTAGAGGTGTACGATGGACGCATCTTTCCGTTCCTGAGGAATAGATCCTTGATTCCAGAAAGATTGGAATAGCTGAGTGAGTTTGTCGACAAGCACTGCACCACCACTCTTATAGACCTCTGCTGGGACCATGTCAGATCCTGGGGCCTTGCCACTGGACAGCTGGCTGATGGCCTGTAGGGTTTCAGTCTTTGATGGTGGAGAGTCCAATCTGTGGTTGATATCTACCTGGGGCATTCTGTCGATCGCCTCGTTGTTGATGGAAGATGGGTGGTTTAATACAGATTGGAAGTGCTCAGACCATCGCTGTA
This sequence comes from Diadophis punctatus similis, assembly GCA_023053685.1. Lineage (NCBI taxonomy): Eukaryota > Metazoa > Chordata > Lepidosauria > Squamata > Dipsadidae > Diadophis > Diadophis punctatus. The sequence continues at coordinate 7,346,404 of JALIGW010000010.1, read as the reverse complement.
GAATCAGAGTCTTCTCAGTGATGAGAGTTGTACCATCTGAGTCCAGTAGAGGGGAGCTCCCTGAGGTCCATACAAGGATCTGAGGGCTTCGTAGAATCATTTAACATCGTTTATATCAGCAAACCTTTGAATTTCATCTGCTTTGGTACTCAACCAGGAGTTCTGCATCTTGCGAAGCTTGCTCTGTACGAGTGTTGTTGAAGGCACTCTAAGTCCACATGGAGAGAAGTAAGCAGTGGGGTACCACAAGGTTCCGTCCTAGGCCCAGTACTCTTCAATATCTTTATAAATGACCTAGATGAGGGAATAGCAGGAGAACTAACCAAATTTGCAGATGACACCAAGCTGGCGGGAGTAGCAAACACCCCAGAGGACAGACTCAAAATCCAGAGGGACCTCGACAGACTCGAACACTGGGCTCAAACCAATAAAATGAAATTTAACACAGAGAAAAGTAAAATTCTGCACCTAGGCAAGAAGAATCAAAAATACACATACAAACTGGGCGAAACCACACTCAATAGCAGCGATTGCGAAAGGGATCTCGGAGTCCTGGTAGACAGCCAACTAAATATGAGCCAGCAGTGTGCAGCAGCAGCCAAAAAGGCCAACACAGTCCTGAGCTGCATAAATAGAGGGATACAATCAAGGACCAGAGAGGTACTAGTACCACTCTATAAAGCCTTGGTCAGACCACACCTAGAGTACTGCATCCAGTTTTGGTCACCACACTACAAAAAAGACATTGAAACCCTAGAGAAAGTGCAGAAGAGAGCAACCAGGATGATAAAGGGTCTGGAAAATAAAACATACGAAGAGCGGTTGCAGGAACTGAGCTTGGCCAGTCTGGCGAAGAGAAGGACCAGGGGTGACATGATAGCAGTGTTTCAATACTTGAGGGGATGCCACAGAGAGGAGGGGGTCAGGCTGTTCTCTATGGCACCAGAAAGCCAAACAAGGAATAACGGATGGAAGCTGACCAAGGAGAGATTCAACCTGGAAGTGAGGAGAAACTTTCTGACGGTGAGAGCGATCAACCAGTGGAACAGCTTGCCAGCAGAGGTCGTGAGAGCCCCAACACTTGCGACCTTCAAGAAGAGACTGGACTGCCATCTGTCTCAAATGGTGTAGGAACTCCTGCTTGAGCAGGGGGTTGGACTAGATGACCTACAAGGTCCCTTCCAACTCTAATAATAAATCTAAAATCTAAAGGCATTTTTCTTAGCTGTTGACGACGGGTCATTCTGATAAGCACAGAGAAGACGGTGCTTTTCAGCAAGTAGGGCCTTGATGAAGAGATCAAGGCCCTACTTATACATAATTAAACAATGCATACATACAAAATTAGCAAACAATTTTCTAGTTCTTTATGGCAGGCAAAAATGTATATTTTATTATAAGATTTCAAAATTTGTATTGTTGGGAAAGTATAATGGAATTACATCATCTGGACATTTAACATGACAAATCACATTCATAAGTAGAATAGAAACATATCTGTTAAATTGGTAAATTACATATAAGCTAACTTCTTTTCTAGCTGTTTTGCTTTCTGGTTTGAAAGTTATTTAATATGTCAATGCATGGAAGTGATATTGTAGTAAGCTTACCTATTTTCTTCCTCCAAGTCTGCAAGGATTCTCTCCAGCTCACTTCTTTCTTCACTTTCTAAAGAAATTAAAATCTGAGCAGGACTTCGAGGTTGACTGAGTGGTGATTCCTGGTTCAAACTTTGGCAGTAGTGCTGGATTAGCAAATGCTCATCATCTCTTTAAGGAAAAAAAGAAAAGAAGATAAAATATAAATGCATTTATATATATTTTCTTCTTTTTCCTTTCTTTCCTTTCTTTCTTTTTCCTTTCTTTCCTTTCTTTCTCTTTTCTTTTAGTTTCTTTTTGCTTTAAGTCCATATTGTTTTTATTCTGTTAAAATTATTTAATTAAAAATTTAAAAAATTAGAATGAGGCAAAAGTATAAAATACATACACACACACACACACACAAAACAACACACACATGATGTGTGTGTGTGTGTGTGTGTGTGTGTGTGTGCATGCACAGGTGTGTCCTGACGGCTCATAGAAATACAAGGTTTTAATGTTTAAGATCAATGGGCTTATTTTTGGTACCATATCTAAAGAAAGAGACAGGTAAAGAATGAATTATGAATAAGTTGGATTCAATAGCAAATAGTGCACAGGAAAATGTGTAGGTGCTATCAAGCTAAACTGAGTTCTCAGAAATAGTCTTCTTTGCTAAAGCTCAAGATTGCTAGCTCCAGCTACAAATTAATGTCACACCAGCTTGTTTTCTATGAAAGGATGTAGCCACTGAATATGCAGCCATCACACCCACACCCACAATCATGTTATCACAATTTCCAATGTTCCCTGTCAGGGAACTCAGCCAGCAGGAATTTGGACATTGTGATTGCATGAGGACCTTGCTTAATGATCTGCATGGTACTTGTTTAACAATGACAATCAGATCTGTTGGAATTGCTGTTGCTAAACTACATCTGGTATTGTACTTCATGACCCCATTGCTTGTAGCAGGCTTCCCAGTCCCAATTGCCATTGTTTCCTGAAGATTATCTGTACTGTATTTGCCAATACCTCTAGATTTAGATGAAATTTGAGCTAAACTGGTAATATAATCCAGAAATCAGTAAATATAAATTTGCTCTTAGAAGCAAACCCCCACCCATTCTTTTTCTTTATAGAAATAAATAAATACATAAACAAACAAACAAATAAACTAGATATTCCACTGTTAAGTTAAATGATGTCATAAATTAATGTTCAGCTAAATACTATTTACCTTAAGTTAAACTTTCTCTTCTTACATCGTGTAACTTTTAAAAATAGATATTTAACAAATGATGCTTTCCCCAAATCAATTCATTTTAATGAAATGAAAATTAAAACAGATTCAAAAATGAAATCCTTTAGGAAATTTTTCACTTTGTAGAAGAACTTAGCGTGATCATAAACACTAAGTTCCTGATCCTTTGTTAAAAAAATAGGAAGCAATAGAGTTCAGCCAAAAACACTTATTTATGTATTTCTCCCTCTTCATTCTATACAAAAAATTACCATAACATGTAATATGTGGTAACTGATAGAAACTCTACATACTGTGGTAACTGATAGGAACTCTATGGATAATACTATCTTGATGTGATTAAAAGTTTTAATAATTGTATAGTGAAGGTGATTTCACTAGGAATAGAAACATAAATATACATATCTGACTTCTGAACAAATAAATACATTAAAGATTGATCAGTACTTAGAATCTTGTTTAGTCCTCTGTACTGAGCTTTGGAACAGCTTTGATGAAGGACCTTAATCAGCAACTATTCCTGTCTTATTTGTGGCTTCATGAAAATCATGAATTTCTACATTTGATCAAAGACTATGTTTTTTATCTTTTTTTACAATTATTTTTATTGATTTTCACATTTAACATATCACAATATTTATAGACAGATCTGCCACCTTTTATATACATCACTACTATATTTATACATTTTATACATTATTTTAACATATTTTCTAATCCTGTGTCCTCGTCCCACATTGTCTCTTCAATTTTCTATTATTAGTCCAATTGTACCATTTTCCCCAAACATCGTAGTAATCTGAATTTTTTTGTCCTCTGAGTTCAATCGTTAGTTTGTCCATTTCAGCACAGTCATATGTTTTTTTTGATTATCATACTGTCCATGGGTATATTGGGATTCTTCCAATTCTGGCCGCTGTGGTGATGTGTAGGATTAAATATTTGATATTTTGGCTATATTGTCTTTTAAATATCCCCAGTAAGAGAAGTTCCGGCGTGTGTTCTACTGGTATGTCCACTATTTCCTGTAACCAATGATGTATTTTCATCCAATATTTTTTCGCTTTGGGACACAACCACCACATATGAAAGAAGGTGCCTTGCTCTTTTTTGCATTTCCAGCAATTCAAATTTAAATATATTTTAGCCAATCATGCTGGTGCCAAATGCCATCTATAAAACATTTTATAATAATTTTCTTTATATGCCGCTGATTTCATTAATTTGTAATTTCTGTTCCAAATTTGCTCTCAGTCGGCCAGGTGTATATATGTCCCACATTCTTTGCCCATGCGATCATTGGTCCCTTTACTATTTCTTCTACTCTGTCAAATTCTAATAAATACCGTATTTTTCGGAGTATAAGACGCACCTTTTTACCCCCAAAAAGAGGGTGAAAACTTGGTGCATCTTATACACCGAATGTAGCCCCACCCACCCACCCACCCCCACCCTTTGGCCTCTGTCTTCCAGCAATTTACCTGTTTGCAGCAAACAGGGAAGAGCCTGTAAAGCCAAGCAAGTCATTAGCAGCTTCTCGACCTAAAGCTGATTTGCCACGTGCTAAAGTGAAACTGAAACTAGAAAAGAGGCAAATAGCTGGGAGAGACACACAGATTTTTATTTTCTGCTGAACTGGATGGAAGGGGGTAAGTGAATAACTATAAGTGTCTGTAGAATGTTCAAATTATTAAGACTTATTTTTTAAAGACTGCTTTATTATTTGCTTTGCTGTCTGCTTTATTATTTGCTTTGCTGGCTGTGGAATTTTGGGAGTTGAAGTCCACAAGTCTTAAAGTTGCCAAGGTTGGAGACCCCTTTTCTAGACAACTTAACAAAATAAAGAAGCTTTTTAAAATAAATGCTTGCTCTGAAGAGGCCCAGTGCTATTGTATCTTCTTTTAAATAATAGAGAATAATGTATACTTCCAGAAATTTTAATTCATTTTAATAGCTCTGTACAAGTATAGTCTGAAATGTAAGTGTCCTGTTTAGTATTAGAGTTAAATCCTGACTTACCTTGGAGTAGATCTCTTTAAATAATTGGGAGGAGTTAGTGTGACTACATTTAAGAAAACTTTCTGGCATAATGTACATTTCTCCAATTCTTTGCTATTTCTATAGGTCAGGCACACATGCACAGAAATACACAGCAAACAGTGTATATCATCTGTGCTGTTTGCTGTTTGGCAAATTGCTTGGAGGCAGAGGCCTTTTTTCCTTGTTTTCCTCCCCCAAAACTAAGGTGTGTCTTATACTCCGGTGCGTCTTATACTCTGAAAAATACGGGTAATCGTATAATTTAGATATTATTTTTTCTTCTGGACCTGTTAATAACTTATCTAATGGTTGAACTACCGTGTCAACGCTAATTTCTTCGGTGTCTTTTTTATATCGTGATTTGAGTTGAAGGTAAAACCACCACTCTATCTTTATTCCTTGTTTTTCTACCTCTTTCCTACTTTTTAATATTCCTAATCCGTCCAGAATGTCGTTATATTTAACTGTTTTGGTTGTGTCAATCAGATTTGGGTATAACATTGCTTCCATTGTAGACAGCCAATTGGGAATTTTCAAATAATGCTTTTTTAATTTCTTGCCAGATTTTTATCAATGCATCTCTGATTATGTGTCTATGCAAATGTTGTTGCGGTTTGTTTTCAGTATTCCATAAAAATGAATGCCATCCCTTTTGTAGATCATGGCCTCCCAGTAATAGTAACCGTCTGTTTCTCAAGTTTATCCATTCCTTTATCCAGACAAGTGAAGTTGCTAAATAGTATAATCGCCAGTCAGGGAGTCCAAAGCCACCTCTGCTTCAATTATCCTGCAAATTAATTAATTTAATGCTTGATTTTTTGCCTTGCCAAATAAATTTCAAAATGTTTTAATTCAGATCTGAAAAAAATTTTTTATCTAATTTTATAGGGATTGTTTGAAATAGGTATAGTAGTTTTGGTAAGGTGTTCATCTTGATAATCGCTATTCGTCCTAATAATGATAGTTGTAATTTCCCCCATTTTTCCAAATCAGTTTTTATTTGAGATACTAATTTCGTGTAATTATCGTCTTTAATTGAAGAGCATCTATTGGTCAAATTAATCCCCAAATATTTGATTTTTTTTGTATTTTGTAGTTCCAAATTTTCTTCCAGATTTTTCTTTTGATTTAATGTTATGTTTTTACTTAATAATTTTGTTTTTTGTTTGTTAATTTTCAGGCCTGCCAACTCCCCGTATTCTTCTATTTCTTTAATTAATGTTAACCCTGTCTCCAATGGATCCTCCAAGAAGAATACGAGGTCGTCGGCAAACGCCTGTAATTTATACTCTTCATTTCTAATTTTTGTTCCCTTAATATTTGGATTGTTTCTAATTTTGTTCAGTAATGTTTCTAGGGTTAGAATAAAAAGCAGAGGTGACAATGGATACCCCTGCCGGACTCCTTTCATTATTTGAAACTGTTTAGTCATTACTCAATTTATAATTACCCTGGTCTTCTGGGAGGTATATATTGTTTCTATCATCTTTTCAAAGTAATTTCCAAATTTCATTTTTTTAATTTGCTCAATCATATAGTGCCAATTTACACTGTCAAACGCCTTTTGTGCATCCAGGAAAACAAGAGCTACTTGCTTTTCTGGATGCGCCTCATAATATTCCAATATATTTAATAAAATTCTTATATTATTTCTTATTTGTCTCGATGGTAAAAACCCAATTTTGGTCCGAATGTATTATTTTGTATTATATGTATTATTATATGTATTATAAGACTATGTTTTTTATCTATGATGTCTGTTGAACTTTAAAAGGGAAACAAAATACATATTAAAAATAGTTACAAAAATAACATTTTTGTTTCTCCTTTAATGCATTTTTACATAAGAAGGTGATGTTAAATTTCAAGTATTACCTTCAATAGAGTCTGGCAACTAGTAACCTAGAGTAGAATTCTATGTAACTTTCTAGATACATACTGTGGATAATTTTTATACTTAAGAACTTACTACAGAAATCTGAAAGCATGCATATAAGTTAAATTTCCTATAATTTCTCAGAGGCATACTCACATGCTTTCATTAGGAGAAATGCTATCGTTCATATATGTTCCATTGGTGTTCTCCATTTCCGCTAGCCTATGAAGAAAGGAAAACATCTTAAAATTCACTGTACCTTCTCCTAATTAAAACTGAGAACAAAAATATAATTATGATGAGATCCTGGAATATTGTCTACAGACAAACAGTCATTATTGTGTAGGATTTCAGTGAAGTATAAATTATCTTCTGCTCAATGCACATAAAATGTGAAAATTTCAACTCTTCTTGGCATTAAAACAAAGTATTATTTCTGTTGTATCAATCTAGCCTCAATTTCCTATGAGTGTACAAAAATCGTGATATAACTGTTATCTTGTAATATTTATACTAGTTTTCTAAAAATAAGTGAATGTAGCATTGTTTTATATTTTTTAAATAGCAGTTCAATGTCCTCTTTAACAAAAGCTGAGTTAAAGTTATAAATTATGACCTATGTATTGAGGATTAGTTACTGGGTGTAAATTATGTTCCGGTTCCGGTGTCGAGGAGAATGGTGGCGGCGGAGCGGGGCTCCATTAAGATCAACCCTCTCCATGTATGAGAGGGGAGGGCTCGGCAGTTCTTTTTGCCTGGATGTCCCTCGGACAGTGGAGAAGCCCTTGGGCTATTTTCGCAGACCATGGGACGCTTGGAGCCTGGAGCCAAGAGCTTGAACCCGCCGCAAGTGATGAGTAAACGATGGTGAGCTCGGAGGAGAAAGTCTGTGTTCCAGCGGGCTCGGAGGAGAAGAGGGCTCGGCAGTTTTGCCCTGGGACGAAATGTATTGGGAGACCGGGGGATGCCTGGAGCCCCCCATGGTGGAGAGAACTGGCTCCGACGAGCCCCAATGGCCGGATTATCAGAACAGCTGGGCCGCTATTTTTCAACAATCCCCCCCAAGCCTCTCAAAACGGGACGTTGAAGGGAAGCTGAAGAGGAACCTGAATGCTTCCCGAGAGTCCGGACCTTGCAACGACTGTGAGAAGCAGTGGAGAGAAAAAGGGAGGCACCCAGGAGATGAGGAAGAGAGAGAGCGTTCTGAAAGAGTCGAGAGGGGAGGCGAGGACGCCATTAGGAACGCTTTGGCCATTACGGGTGGTAGTTGGGAGCAGGAAGGAGCCACGGGCAGCAGACGGGAACTAACCTCCATGGAGAGCAGGTGGAAGGAGACCCCAGCCCTGGACAGAGTCGAGAACATTTTCATACTTACCAACGTGCAGACTGGATATAATCTGGAGACACGATATTTTTACATTGTTTCCTATTTACGGGAGCTTGCCTTTCATCATAACCTTCTCCTCTTTATAATGATCTGTTGGACACTACGGATTTTATGGACAATTTAAGCCGGAACGGTTGTTTGTAAACTATATGAATGGGGATGTTAGGTGTATGAATGTTTTCAGCTAGGTGTCTGTAGCTAGCTGTTTGAATAGCAATAGCACTTAGACTTATATACCGCTTCATAGTGCTTTACAGCCCTCTCTAAGCAGTTTACAGAGTTCAGCATATTGCCCCCAACAATCTGGGTCCTCATTTTACCGACCTCAGAAGGATGGAAGGCTGAGTCAACCTTGAGCCGGTGAGATTTGAACAGCTGAACTGCTGAACTAGCAGTAGCCTGCAGTGCTGCATTTAACCACTGCACCATCTCGGCTCTTACAACTACAAAAATGTTTGTAGTTAGGGAGAATGTGGGAGCCGGGGGAAGGGAATGGAGCCCCCTCTGCTGAGTGTGTAAACAGAATCAGATGGGGGCCCAGACTTGACCCCTGACTTGGTATGAATGAGATTTCTGGCCTGCCGGAGAGAGGGAGGACCGGTGGGATGGGATCTCAGGGATGGTGGAGAGTTGGAGCATTTCAGTGGTGGTTGGGAGAGGTAGGTATGGCGGGAACCGAAGGGTAGGCCATCTGTGGAGATCTAGGACTCGCTGTATCAAAGCGATTACTTGTTCTGACCCTTCTGCTGACTTGGGTTCTCAGGGCCCTGGCCTCAGGCTGCTGCTGCTTAATGCCAGATCTGTTGTTAATAAGGCCCCTCTTGTCCGAGATTTAATCCTGGATGAGAGGGCAGATCTGGCACGTATAACTGAAACCTGGCTGGGACAGGAGGGGGGTGTTCCCCTCTCAGAGATCTGCCCAGATGGGTTTCACGACTCCAGGGAAGGAGTGAGGGAGTGGTAATCATTGCCCATAAGAATCTTTGTCCTTGCAGGATCCCTGCCCCGGAGATTGTTGGGTGTGAGTCTCTCCTTGTGAAGTTCGACTTAGGGGTTCAGTTGGGCTTGTTGATGTACCTACCTCCCAGCTGCGTTAAAACAGCCCTGCCTGATCTGCTGGAGGCAGTAGCTGGGTTGGCGGTAAAGTTCCCCAGGCTTATGGTTCTGGGGGACTTCAATCTGCCATCTCTCGGTGAATTTTCGGAGGCAGATCAGGAGTTCATGGCTTCCATGACAATCATGGACCTGACCCAAGTAGTTCAGGGTCCAACCCACGGGGGGACACACACGCTTGACCTAGTTTTTCTCTCGGGACAGTGGAGAGATGATCTGAATTTAAGGGGTATAGTGACATTTCCCTTGTCGTGGTCAGATCATTTCCTGCTGAGGTTAGACTTTAGGGCACCACTCCTCCATTGCAGGGAGGTGGAACCGATTAAGTGGTTCCGCCCAAGACACCTGATGGACCCTGAGGGGTTCCAGAAAGAGCTTGAGGAGACACCTGAATCCCTTGTCCACAATCCATCTGAGGCCCTAGTAGTCGCCTGGAATAGGACGGCATCTGGGGCTCGATTGGATTGCGCCTTTGCGACTTCTCCGTGGCAGCGGATCCCGGAAAGCTCCCTGGTTTACCGAGGAGCTCCGGGAGATGAAATGCCATAAGAGACGTCTAGAGTTGCAGTTGATGTGATGTGCCAGTGTCTGGACGCTGTAACAGGCTCAAACTCAACCCGGACAAGACCAAGTGGCTTTGGATGCTGCCTCCCAAGGACTTTGACATCTGTCCCTCCTTGGTTCGGGGGGGGGGAATTTGATCCCCTCAGAATGGGCTCGCAACTTGGGGATCCTTCTGGATCCACAGCTAAAATTGGACCAACATCTAACAGCTGTGGCCAGAGGGACCTTTGCACAAGTTCGTCTTGTGCACCAGTTGTGTCCCTTCTTGGACCGGGAGGCACTACTTACAGTCACTCATGCCCTTGTTACCTCACGTCTTGACTATTGCAATGCACTCTATATGGGGCTACCCTTGAAGAACGTTCGGAGACTGCAGCTAGTGCAGAATGCGGCGGCGCGTGTGGTGATGGGTGTCCCTAGATACACCCATGTGACACCCGTCCTTCGCAAACTTCCCTGGCTGCCTATAGGTCTCCGAGCGCAATTCAAGGTGTTGGTGATTACCTTTAAAGCCCTACATGGCTTAGGACCAGTTTACCTCTGAGACCGCCTTCTCCAACATACCTCCCTAAGACCGATTAGAGCCCACAGAGTTGGTCTGCTGGTGTTCCCGTCAGACAAACAATGTCAGCTAGCGGGCCCACGAACGAGGGCCTTCTCTGTGGAAGCACTGGCTCTCTGGAATACACTACCCCCCCCCCGAGATCCGCATAAATCCCACCCTGCCAGCCTTCAGAAAAGCAGTAAAAACATGGCTTTGTCGACAGGCCTGGGGCCAATGATTTTAATACAACACCGATCACTCTTGGCGCCATGAATGATTTATTGTATGGGTTTTTAAATTGTGGTTTTTAATGTTTTTTAATGTTTTACTATCTATTGTTTTTAATGCTTTTTATATTTGTTGTTGCATGTGAATTTTTACTGTTGTGAGCCACCCAGAGTCTCTGTGGAGTGGGCGGCATACAAATGCAACTACTAACTAACTAACTAACTAACTAACTAACTAACTAACTAACTAACTAACTAACTAACTAACTAACTAAAGTGACGTTGGAGATCCAGTTATCTGATCGAACACCTAAGAGCCTTTATTAGGACTTATCTAGTGGCGATACGGGTGGCAAAACATTCTCATTTTTCCGCTCTAATTGCATTTGCGGATTCGCGCCTGGCCACCCTGTTCAAAGTAACTCGTTCCCTCCTTGAGATAGAGGGAAAGGAGGAACCTTTACAGAGTAGAGCTGAGGAATTTGCACAGTTTCTGTTGGATAAAGTCGCTCAGATTCGGATGGACCTGGACTCTGGGCAATTCAGGCCGAGATGACAGGGGCAGATCTTAGTCCTATTATATGGAAGGAATTTGAGCCCGCGACCCCTGAGGAAGTGGACAAGGCTATTGGAGCGATGAGCTCCTCCACTTGTTTATTGGACCCGTGCCCCTCCTGGCTGGTTTCCTCCAGCAGGGAGGTGACACGAGGCTGGCTCCAGGTTTTGATTAATACCTCCTTGAGAGAGGGGTCCGTCCCGCAGTCGTTGAAGGTTGCGGTGGTTAGGGCCCTCCTCAAGAAGCCTTCCCTGGATCCAGCAGAATTTAAGAACTTCCGTCCAGTCTCCAACCTACCCTTTGTGGGTAAAGTTGTTGAGAAAGTGGTGGCGCTCCTGCTCCTACGGTTGTTGGAGGAAATGGGATTATCTAGACCAGTGATGGCGAACCTATGGCACGAGTGCCACAGGTGGCACGCGGAGCCATATCTGCCGGCACACGAGCTGTTACCTAGCTCAGGTCCAGCGCGCATGTGTGTGCTGGCCAGCTGATTTCTGGCTCGCACGGAGGCTCTGGGAGGGCGTTTTCGGCTTCTGGAGGGCCTCCAAGGAGACTGGGGAGGGCGTTTTTACCCTCCCCATGCTCCAGGGAAGCCTCTGGAGCCTGGGGAGGATGAAAAATGGGCCTACTGGGCCCACCAGAAGTTGGGAAACGGGCCATTTCTGGCCTCCAGAGGGCCTCTGGGGGGGCAGGGGAGGCCGTTTTCGCCCTCCCCAGGGATTGAATTATGGGTGTGGGCACACGCACATGCGCAATAGCACGCGCGCATGCACTTTCGGCACCCGAGGAAAGAAAGGTTCGCCATCACTGATCTAGACCCTTTTCAGTTGGGTTTCAGGCCTGGCTACAGCACAGAAACTGCTTTGGTCGCGCTGATGGATGATCTCTGGCGAGCCCGAGATGGGGCTTTTTCCTCCATCTTGGTGCTACTTGACCTCTCAGCTGCTTTCAATACCGTTGACCACGGTATCCTTCTGTGCTGACTAAGGGAGTTAGGAGTGGGTGGCACCGTTTTATGGTGGTTCTCCTATCTCTCTGGCTGGTCACAAGTCGGTGTTGGCAGGGGGGCAGAGATCGACCCCAGGCCCCTCGTTTGTGGGGTGCCTCAGGGCTCGGTCCTCTCTCCCTTCTTATTTAACATCTACATGAAACTGCTGGGTGAAATCATCCAACGGCATGGGGTGAGGTTCCAGCAATATGCTGACGATACCCAGTTATATATCTCCACCCCAATGTCAATTCAGTGAAGCAGTTGACGTGATGGGTCGGTGCCTGGACAATGTAAGGGTCTGGATGGGAGTCAACAGGCTCAAACTTAACCCAGACAAGACCAAGTGGATGTGGTATTGCCTCCGAAGGACCATGTAGATCGTCCTTCCGTGGTTTTGGGGGGAGAAAATTTAATCCCCTCAGAACGGGTTCGCAATTTGGGTGTCCTCCTAGACCCACAGCTGAGATTAGACCAACATCTGACAGCTGTGGCTAGGGGGACCTTTGCACAGGTTCGCCTAGTGTACCAATTGCGGCCCTACTTGGATCAAGAGGGTCTACTCATGGTCACTCATGCCCTTATCACCTCACGGCTTGATTATTGCAATGCACTCTACATGGGGCTACCCTTGAAGAGTGTTTGGAGACTACAGTTAGTCCAGAATGCAGCTGCGTGAGCTGTGGTGGGTGCTCTAAGATACACCCACACTAAGCCCATCCTTCGCCAGCTGCACTGGCTTCCGACTGGTCTCCGGACGCAATTTAAGGTGTTGGTTCTTACTTTTAAAGCCCTACATGGCTCAGGACCAGTTTATCTGCGTGACGGCCTTCTACCACATTCCTCCCAACGACCAGTGAGATCGCACAGGGTCAGCCTTCTTCAGGTCCCGTCAGCTAGACAATATTGGCTGACGGGCCCACAGGGGAGGGCCTTCTCTGTAGCTGCTCTGACTCTTTGGAACCAACTACCTCCCGAGATCCGTATTACCCCCACCTTACTGGCCTTCCGTAAAGCCGTTAAGACCTGGCTTTTCCGGCAGGCCTGGTGCCAATGACCCTTCGACGAGGTTTTAGATCGGCCCATGTATGCATGTGTGATTGAAAGCTCTTTTTAAAGATATTGATTGTATTTTAATGTGTTTTTATTTATTTTTTATTTGATTATATGTTTTTTTACTTGTTGTAAAAAGTCCCCTGGGAGCTGGGCGGCATAGAAATTCTATTATTAAATTAAATTAAATTAAATTAAATTAAATTATTATCTTGTACTACTACATGGTTGCCCAGTAGTATATACCAAAGTATATTTCCAGAAAGAAAACCGCATAGTATATGTTTTGAACAAAAGCAGATTAGTTGTAAATAAAACCATGTGTTTTTCATCTTCTATTTTCAATTACGTAACATACATTCTAAATATCATGCAGTAATTCTACATGCAGATTAGTTAGCAAGCTGATTAGCAGAAATTAGTAAACATGCATAGAGATTAGTAAACACGTATACCATAAATCTTAGTCACTTGAAATGAGGCTAACTTCATTTCTTAACATCTGAGCAATGGTGGTTGCGAGAATGATTTACTTTTAAAAAAATGTTTCAAGGAAAATTTCCTTAACAAACCACCTGATCTCATACCTGCTAGCATAATGCTCAATGCGTGAATGCGTATCATCATGTGAAAGCTGAGGGGACGAAGCAGGCCTATAAGGCAGAAAACACTGATTAATAATTGATTAATAAACACTAGTTTCTTAGAAAGAAAAAATGCTCTGAAATGTTACTGGCCTTATACTGGCAAGCTTTACTGACTCTAAGAACATGATTAATTTGCAACCTGTGTTGTTTTTCAAGCTAGGGCAAGAAATTCTTAGAGGAAATAGACAAAATTGTCTTTGGCAACAGAAGTGTGCTAAGGTTTTTAAATTTTTCAGAATGTTATGCCAGTTCTGTTTCCCACGAAATATTTTATACAAGTTATCTTTTCCCCAGTTCCCGAGATATTTCTTTTTTCAATCTATATTATGCAAAGACTTTGTTCACTTGATCTAATGTCACAAGCTATAGTAATTGTTTTCTAATTTGTATCAACTACCCCAATGAAGAGATCCTTTAGACAGAATGAAAAGAAATACCATTAAGGACTAAGCATTGCCTTCCTATAAATGTGAAGGAAAAGAGCTTTATGAGATCAGAGAAGTCGGCTTGCAAATCTTTGAACTGCAACTAATCTGTACACATCTTTTAGGAGAAAGGAAAAAAAGAAATGTATTTGTTTATTCCATTTCATAAAAAGGCAATCCAAAGTAGCTTGCTTTTTCAGTTCATCATGGATATTTAGAAACAAACAATGGAAAATAAATTGTTCTATCTAATAAGGGAATTTAGATGATGAATTTAAAATGGAATAATATCATAGCATCTTCCTGCTGATGCACCTTTGCAAGGGCCCAAACAGAAATCCATACTCCAATTCATAGGCAGTGTCCTAATTGCTTGAATAACTGAACCTGCCCCCAAATCTCCAAAAGTTATCTATGACAAATCTGCAGTTGCATATCCAAAATGAGGGCTTCTGATTGCTTTAAACATAAAGATTGATTTTATAGTTAATTATAAAGCAAAACCTATAGAAGCTGACTAGAAAATTGCAATGGGCAATTCACTGACAATAAAGCTAGATACAGAGGCAATGAATTGCTTTTAAGTATGCCACAGCAAAATGGTTCAAGAGAAAAAAGTGAAACAACTTTCCCCAAGAAATATGGATTTGTAATAGACAGGCACAAAGAGAGTACTGAAAAGAAATTAGAACAATTCCCAAGAGTTGTTGAAATATATAATGAAGTCTGTCTACAATAGGAAACATGATCAAGAAGAATATTATGCTTAGTCCTAAGTATTTTCATTAAGGAACTTGGATGGAATGGTGGAGGAAATGCTTGCCAGATTTTACAATTTACAATTTACAGGTTTAAATGGGATAGTTAATATCTTAGAAGGTAGAAATAACATTCAAAACAAATCTGAGATGTTAAAAAAATATTAAGTAGTTGAAACTAACAGAATAATATTTAATAAACACAAGTGCAAAGTCCACAGGTAGAGGATGGATGATACCTAGGATTTGTAATAATATTGTGAAAACTATTTTGGAATAGTTATGGAATAGTAGTATGGATTGCTATTCAACATAAACAAGTTGATACTGCTGCTAAAATGTAAAATGGAATTTTATTGTTTATTCCCAAAAATATAACTTCCGATATTTACAGTATTTGTTTCACTTTAGTTAGATTTGGTCCAGAGGTGGGATCCTACCTCTGATTGCCGGTGCGGTTAATTGCTGACTTCGCGGCAGAGCCGAAGACTCTGCTCGAGCCTGCTCCCGTTCGCGGAGCGGGAGCCTTTCCCGGGCGCTTTCCCCGCCCGCATGGATGCTGCCAATGGCGTTCTTCTGCCCTCCGCGCATGGCCCCATGCGCAGAGGGCAAAAGAACGCAATTGGCGGCATCCATGCAGGCACGGAAAGCGCCCGGGAAAGGCTCCCACTCCGCGAACGGGAGCAGGCTCGAGCAGAGTCTTCGGCTCTGCCGCGAAGTCAGCAATTAACCGCACCGGCAATCAGAGGTAGGATCCCACCTCTGATTTGGTCTGACCTAACCTCAACCACTATGTCAAGTTCTGAATATTACATGAAGGATTCAGAGAAATCAGAGTCTGACAGAGAACAAAGGTGATCACAGTTGTAGAAACTAATCTCCGTGAAGTAAGAAGGACCATGCTAGCTATGCCTTGTCTAGCTTTTTAAAAAGTCAACTGAGGGGGAAAGTGATAACAGTCTACAAACACCATCACAGAAAACAAGTTAGGTGCTCTCTCTAGTTCCAGAGTAAAGGACATGGATAATGGTTAAGTTAGAGTAAGGTTCAATTTAATGAAACATTAGGGAAATACAATCAGTGGTGGGATTCAAAATTTTAACAACCGGTTCTGTGGGCGTGGCTGGGTGGTCATGTGACTGAGTGGATGTGGCTGGGTGGTCATGTGACTCAGTGGGCATGGCTGGGTGGTTATGTGATTGGGTGGGTGTGGCCAACTTGACATCACTCACGTCAAGGGGCGCCTTGCCTGGCCTCTCCTCAAAGGCCTCAACGAGATACAATTTCCCTGTCTATTTATTTACTACTACTGAACATCCAAAATACACTATTTAACCCTATGTATATATGCCATATGTGCACATACATATTACACACAGGCACACAAAAATATACATTATCTACTATATATACTGTATGTGTATACACACACACACACACACACACACACACACACACACACACACACAGAGCTCTTCTAAAACTATTCACATTCAATCCCACTTACTGCATTTGGAAAAACACACCCAGAGTCCGCTTTCTGCCACACATTTAACTTCTGTACATTAGAACATTACACACGCCTTCAGATTTTCTTCCCTAGCCTGCACATGACTGTTAGAGCCAGGAGATGTCATGGATTGAATAAAATGTGGTGAAACTCACTTAACAATGCTCTTGCTTAGCAACCAAAATTTTGGGCTCAATTGTGGTCATAAGTCAAGGACTATCTCTGCCTTCTTCTGCATGGCAGCCGTGTCCTAGTAAACTCCTTCTCCTTTCTGGCAATTTTCCTCTCTGTTAGAGGCACCAAAATAATCCAGATGATATAAGGCTTCCTCTCCACTGTCACAGCACCAGACTGCAAAGGGGGAGACCTTAAGTGCGTGCATGCGCGCACACATGCACACACAGCACACACATTCAAACAAACTTCTGTGATGCTGCTAGGCTGCAAAGTGCAAACTACCGGTAACTATTTTTTTTTGCAATGCTTGTTTTTCTCAGCCCGAAGCCTCTCTCGATGTCTTCCTCTCCATTGTCACAGTGCCAGGCTGCAAGGGAGGAGACCTTAGGCACGCGCGCACACCCACACACACACTCAAACAAACTTCTGTGATGCTGCTAGGCTGCAAAGTGCAAACTAACTCTTTTTTTTGCAACACTTGTTTTTCTCAGCCCGAAGCCTCTCCCTCTCCATTGTCATAGTGCCAGGCTGCAAGAGGGGAGACCTTAGGCGCACGCGCGCACATACACACCCCACACATGAGAGGAACATATGGGGTTAATACCATATTCCCTAACCACCTCTTCCCCCCACCAAGGGGCCCCTTTGGCTTATCAGGGAATTTATCATGGAATTGTTTTACTAATCTCTCTGCCTTCACATCCCAGCTCTTGACCCAAGTAGCTTCAGACAAAGGGTACCAATGAACTAAATATTGTAATCGACCTCTATACAATCTGGAGTCTAGAATTCTCTTAATCTCATAATGAGTCTCCCCTTGCACCACAATAGGCTTTGGTGCCGGTCGGTCCTGTGGCTTCAATCTCGATCTGACTGCCGGTTTTAATAAACTGCTGTGAAAGACAGGATGCACTTTCCCTAGTATGTGTGGGAGGTTAAGCTGAACTGTTACTGGGTTAATTACTTTCACTATTGGGAAAGGTCCTAAAATTTTTGGTCCCAGCTTTTTACTAGGCAAATTCAATTTTATATATTTGGTTGACAGGAAAACCCATCTCCCACACGGAAGGGGGGCTAGAGAGATAGGTGTTTATCCGCTTTCTTTTTATACGCCTCGGCGGCTTCTGATAGCGCTCTTTTGGTGTTTTCCCACCCCTTTCTTAATGATTCCATCCACTCTGTCAAAGTCATGGAGAAAGGAGGCTCTCTGGGCAGCTCAGGCATGGGGACAGAATCCATGCTGCTGGTGACCTGGAAGGGGGCCAGGCTGGTGCTGCTATGTACAGCGTTGTTGTAAGCAACTTCTGCGAAGGGCAGCAGGTCTGTCCAGTTCTCCTGCTGGTAATCCACATAACATCTTATAGATTGTTCCACCATTGCATTCAGTCGTTCTACGGCTCCATTCGTACTCAGATGGAAAGCCGAGGTAAGCCCTTGAGTGGACCTGACCGATTTTAGGAACACCCTCCAGAACTTAGCGGTGAATTGGATGCTTCGGTCTTAGAGTACCCAGCGGGGTACTCCGTGCAGCCGGTAAATCTGCTTGATAAACATCTTTGCCAGTTTCTTAGCTGAGGGTAATCCCGAATAGGCAATGAAATGGGCTTGCTTGAAAAACAAATCGACCACTGTCCAAATTACTGTCTCCACTATCTGGGAGCTCGACTATGAAGTTCATTGCTATTTCCTCCCAGGGTCGGCTGGGGTTGGCCACTCGTTGGAGGAGTCCCAGAGGTTTCCCTGGTCTCATTTACATGGCGGCACAAGTAGCACAGCTTTTTACATAATCTTCCATGTCGGCTTTCATCTTTGGCCACCAAAACTGTCTTCTGGCCAGATGCAGAGTTTTCAAGAAGCCAAAATGTCCTGCCAGTCGTGAGTCATGGCTGCGCTGTAAGACTTCCGGCCTCAAGCTGGTAGGGACATACAGTTTGGATCACTTCCAAGCTAGTCCATCTCTCATGGTCAAGACATCTTTATTATCTGTGTGTCAGAGTTCAAACTCTGTCATTCAGAAGGAAAGGGGGGAGTCTGGCTCTGTTTGATCAAAAGGTTATACATATCTGGATCCCAGGCATCTGAGAGCTTTTTCATCTTAAGATAAGGGTTTATGGGGGGGTATCCGGATCCCAGACACATGGGAGCTTCTTCGTCTCAAGAGAATGTTTTATGGGGGGGTAATTGAAAGGAAGAACGGATTTGAGAAGCGGATCCATTTGTCAAACATTTGTGTATTCATTATGTGGAATGGGGGTGGGGTGTTAAGCTTAAAAGACTTGTCTTGCCTGAGGGCATGTTAGACCTTGCTTTGATTTGAAATGGTTGTATACAGATGCAAATAAAGGAAATCCTTTTGAAAAACCTTTGACTGGACTCAGAAGTTCGTACCTTATTTTGTGGCTGGAGGACAATCCTTACAGAAAGCAAGGTCTGCAAAATCGGTCAACCCAGAGAGTAACTTCGCTCTACTGAGGGGACCGGGCAATCATGACCGAAAAAAACCGGGAGCAGGAAGAAATTGAATGCTGGGGGGAGACACCAATCACCCCCTGGGCGGAAGCCTGTCCTGCACTCTCCAGCAAAGAGGCTGATGGAGAGTTCGAGGCCTCTGGAAAGCCCCGCTGGTCTATCGGCATTGGAAAAAAAGACAGCTGGGATGGCAGAACCAGAGGTGTCACCCTTAACCGGGGGGATCGGAAACCCCGTTGGGAATTAGAGCTAGAAGCAGCCATGGATCAGGAAGAACCCACCGAAGCGCCTCTAAGGGAGGGGCGGTTGAAGAGATACCTGTCCCAGCTGGTGATGGAAACATTAGAAAATCTCAACATCCGAGGGACCCCAGAACGACGGATAACGAACGCTGGGAGCACAGCAACCGCTGAGGAAACTGGGGGGGGCAACAACCTCTGGGGAGTGGGCGTGCAGATGGAGGACGCGGCAGGAAACCCAACAAACCCCCCCAGGGCAGCACACGCAGTGGCACCACTTCCTAACCAACTCCAAACTCCACAACTAGAAAGGAAAACTCCCCCCCTGGGGGTGAAATTTGATGGGGACCCACAACAATTGGGATTTTTCGTAGCACATGTGCTCACCTATATGCAAGAATATGGTCGTGAGTTCCAAACCCAGGGATCTCGGGTGCGAGCAGTTACCTTAGCCCTGGAAGGAGCCGCGGCCAGATGGATGGTAACCCTACATAACGACGACGCACCCGAACTGCGCAACTTTAACCAATTCATGACAGCCCTACGACGACGATTCGAGGACCCGCTGGCAGACCGCAAAGCACGCGACCGTATTAAGGTGGTGAAACAGGGACGACGACCAGTGGCGGAGTACACTGAAGAATTCCGGGACCTCGCATGTCGGCTAAACTGGCCAGAAGACATCCTGGTAAGCTGTTTTAAGGATGGGCGGAGTGACGATCTGTATAATGCCTGCGTGGCTAGGGGTGCACCAAATCACCTGCATGAGTGGTACCTCACCGCTGAAGAAGCGGAGATTGATATGGCTAGGAATCAGTACCGTACGGGGAGAGCATGGAAGAAATCCCCACCCCAATGGAGAAAAGAACCCTTCAGAAGGCAACAGGGCTTCTCCCCTAAACCTCCAATCTGTTACAAATGCGGGAAGGAGGGACACCGAGCACCCGAATGCTGGCCCCAAACACCCACCCGGAAACCCGAACGGCAAACGGGGGAGAGACCAACGAGATCCATCCAGCGGGGGAGGGAAACAGCCCTGAGGAGCAGCGAGATGACGGGACCACCACCCCCTCCTCCTGCTGAAAACAACACCCCGGCATTTCAAAGGGAAGATCCAGCCGCGTTCGAGAGCGATCCGGAGGATGAAGCACTGGTAAGCAAACCAATTGAACCGCTCACCCTCCCACTCAGACTATTTATCCCTAACCAAGAGGGGGGAAAAATATCTCCGCTTTACTAGACTCAGGATGCACTCGTTGCTTAATCAGCCCAACCCTAATCAGGGAACTGGGAATCACAGTGAGAAAGCTGAGAAATCCCATCGCATTTTGCCAATTGGATGGGTCTATAGCAGGGGGGGAGCCGGCTGCTTTTACCACGGAACCCCTGAAAATAGGCATTGATAACCACGAAGAGAAACTTACGTTTATAGTAGCACCTGGCATGGAATGGCCACTAGTCTTGGGACTCGCATGGCTAAAAAAGTGGAATCCAAAAATAAATTGGGAGCAAGGCACCATAAAATTCCAAATGCACGTAACTACTGCGGAGGATCCACAGATAGAAACTGAAGGGGCTGAGCGCAGGGAAACAGCCATGCCTGGTCATAGCGTGGAAACAGACAGCATACCCAAGGAATACAAAGACCTGGCAGAAGTCTTTAGTGAGGCAGCGTCAGATGAACTTCCCCCGCATCGCGCATCCGACTGCGCAATAGAAATCTTACCCGGGGCTAAACTACCTAAACCAAAAATGTATAGCATGTCACCGGGGGAGTTAGAGGAACTGAGTGCTTTCATTGAGAAAAACCTAGCAAGGGGTTTCATTGAACCAGCCAGACCAAAGATAGCAGCCCAGGTGCTATTTAGAGAGAAGAAAGATCGCACAAAACGCTTATGTCTTGACTTCAGAAACCTAAACTCGATAAGTGTTGAAAACATGTATCCCCTCCCCCTGATGAAAGACATGCTGGCCCACCTCAAAAAAGGGAAAATCTTCTCCAAACTAGACATCAGGGAGGCTTACTACCGAATCAGAATTAAGGAGGGGGATGAATGGAAAACGGCATTCAACACCCCCCTGGGATGTTACCAATTCAAAGTGCTCCCTTTTGGGCTACAAGGGGCACCTGCAGTATTTATGCAATTAATTAACGATGTGTTACGGGAACACTTATACAAAGGGGTTCTCGTTTACTTAGATGATATTCTATTATACTCAGAGACCGAGGCTGAACATGTTAAATTGGTGAGGGCAGTGCTGAGCAAACTCCGTGAGGCAAAACTTTATGCCAAACTCTCAAAATGGGAATTCCACCGAGAAAAAATTGATTACTTGGGGTACCGTATTTCACACCAGGGCATAGAAATGGATCCTCAAAAAGTACAGGCAGTACTCGATTGGGAAACGCCTCGCACACGCAAACAGCTGCAAAGCTTCCTGGGGTTTGCAAACTTCTATCGCCAATTTATCCCCGCGTTCGCTCAAATTGCCCTGCCCATCACAAAACTGCTAAGAACAAAGGGGGAGGGAGATCCTAAACCGAAACAGCCCGTGAATTGGACAATGGAATGCCAGGCAGCGTTTGAGAAGCTAAAACGGCTGTTCTCAACAGAACCAATTTTGAAGCACCCAGACCCAGAAAAACCCTTCATAATACAAGCTGATTCTAGCGATGTGGCAATAGGGGCAATCCTACTCCAGAGCAATGAGCAAGGACAGCTACAGCCATGTGCATATACATCCAGGAAACTAAGTGAAACTGAACAAAGGTGGGCGATCTGGGAAAAAGAGGCTTACGCAGTGCGATGGGCACTTTTAACTTGGAGACAATTCTTAGAAGGAAGTAAGATCCCTTTTGAGGTCTGGACTGACCACAAAAACTTAGAAGCCTTAAAGACACCAAGGAAACTGTCTCCTAAACAGGTTCGTTGGGCGCAATACTTCAAACGGTTCGAGTTTACTCTTAAATTTATCCCTGGGGGGAAAAACTTTCTGGCAGATGCACTGTCCAGAAAGCCACAATATAACTGTGTGAAATCAGAGGTATTTAAACCTATAGTACAAACAAATCAACTGGCAGCCAAAGTAATCACCAGGTCCGAAGGAGGAAAAGACGCATTGAGGGACGCAGACATCACTCACGCATTTAAACAGGCATTAGTCAACGATGAATGGGTTTTGAACCACAAATCCAGCTGCGTGATGAAAGATGAATTAGCATGGATAGGTGACAAACTTTATGTACCCGCTAGCCAAAGATTACGTTTAATGGGAAGGTGCCACGACTCTAGGTTGGCTGGACATTTTGGCTTTGTAAAAACTTTACACTTAATAAAGAGACAATTTTGGTGGCCTTCGTTGAAAAAGGACATAGAAAGCTATGTAGCAAGTTGCCCCATCTGTGCTGCAGCAAAAAGACGCCAGGGGAAAACTCCAGGACTTCTACAAAAAGTAGCTGAGCCGTCAGTCCCATGGGAAGAAATTGCTATGGATTTTATTGTGGAACTATCGGATAGTGGGGGAAACACAGTCATTTGGGTTGTGACAGACTTGTTTTCAAAACAAGCACATTTTATTCCTTGCCAAAAGATTCCAATAGCCAAAGGCTTGGCTAGACTGTTTCTAATACACATTTATCGTCTTCATGGAGCTCCTAAAAGGATAATCTCAGATGGGGAGGCCAATTTACCTCCAATTTTTGGAAGGCGTTTTTGGACCTACTTGGCACCGCCCAAGGTTTGAGCTCTTCGCATCATCCTGAGATGAATGGCAATTGCGAGGTTCTGAACGGCGTTCTTGAACAGTACCTAAGATGTTTTATTAATTTTCAACAGGACAATTGGACTGAACTTTTACCATTTGCAGAGGTTGCATTTAATAACTCTGTACATTCAAGTACAGGTTTTACACCTTTTAGAGTAGCCACGGGGCAAGATTTCAGCCCAATACCGGAACTACCCACAGAAAAACCAACTATCCCCTCACTTAAGGAGTGGATAGAAAAGTTGCAAAACACATGGCCAGTAGTCAGGTTGGCTTTACAGGAGGCTAGAGAGGCTTTCAAAATTCAAGCTGACAAGAAAAGAGTAGAGGTTAAAGCTTTCCAGGTGGGGGATAGAGTATACTTATCTACAAAATTCTTGAGATCGTTACAACCATCAAAAAAATTAGGACCTAACTTTATTGGGCCTTTCACTATTAGCAGGATCATTAACCCAGTAGTAGTTGAATTGATTCTTCCAAAAACACTTAGACAAGTCCACCCAGTATTTCACATTAGTCTACTCAAGAGAGAGGTAACCTCACCACTTAGACCGGTGGCAGATACACCACCTGCTCCAATCATGATAGAAGGGGAACAACATTTTGAAATCAAGGAAATTCTTGACTCCAGAATCCACAGAGGGAAGACCCAGTATCTGGTAGCCTGGAAACATTTGCCTTCGTCACAGAACGAGTGGGTCGCTAAACAACATGTGAAAGCCCCCACCTTATTGAGAAAATTCCACTCCAAATACCCTAGCAAACCTTGCTAACATATCATAATTAACTCTGCTTATGTCTTACAGGTGGACCTTCTTTTCTTTTGAGAGGCAGGATGTCAGAGTTCAAACTCTGTCATTCAGAAGGAAAGGGGGGAGTCTGGCTCTGTTTGATCAAAAGGTTATACATATCCGGATCCCAGGCATCTGAGAGCTTTTTCATCTTAAGATAAGGGTTTATGGGGAGTATCCGGATCCCAGACACATGGGAGCTTCTTCGTCTCAAGAGAATGTTTTATGGGGGGGTAATTGAAAGGAAGAACGGATTTGAGAAGCGGATCCATTTGTCAAACATTTGTGTATTCATTATGTGGAATGGGGGTGGGGTGTTAAGCTTAAAAGACTTGTCTTGCCTGAGGGCATGTTAGACCTTGCTTTGATTTGAAATGGTTGTATACAGATGCAAATAAAGGAAATCCTTTTGAAAAACCTTTGACTGGACTCAGAAGTTCGTACCTTATTTTGTGGCTTATTATTTGTTATTTATTATTTATTTTATTTATTTATTTATATTTATTATATTTATTTATATATTTATTTATTATTTATATTTATTATATTTATTTATTTATATATTTATTTATTTATAATTATTTATTATTTATTATTTATTTTGAACCATTGGTCGCCTGGCAGTGCTGCTTTCAATGTGGCTGTCATTTTGTCCTGCACGGGGTCGAGTTGACGTCTGGCTTGACCTCTAGTGGTGACTTGTGCTGCTGGTTGTGAGGAGGGGATGATGGTGTGGATGACTTCTTCCCTATCAAACTGTGGTTTTCTCAATAATGCATTGGCTAGTAGGTTCTTCCCCCCTTGGATGTATTTTAGCTCGATGTTAAATCACCTAAAGTATTGTGCCCAGCGGATTTGTTTGGGAGAGAGTTTTCTGGGTTTTTTTAGGGCTTCGAGGTTTTTATGATCAGTCCAAACCTCGAAAGGCACTTTACCCCCTTCAAGAAAATGTCTCCAGGAGAGGAGGGCCCAGCGGACTGCGTAGGCTTCCTTCTTCCAAATTGCCCACCTCCTCTCGGTTTCAGTGAGCTTCTTGGATACATATGTGCAGGGCAGAAGCTGGCCCTGTGGGTTCCTCTGTAGGAGCACAGCTGCCACCGCCACATCACTAGCGATGAATTGTTGCTTTGGGTCAGGGTGTTGAAGGATCGGCTCCTCGGCAAAGAGCCATTTTAATTTTTAAAAGGCCCTTTGGCAGTCCATTGACCAGGCAAGATGTTGATTCGGACGTGATTTCTTGCGAAGGGGCCCTGTTTTTAGCAGCTCTGTTAAGGGCAATGCGACTTCTGCGAATGCTGGGATGAATTGCCTATAGAAGTTTGCAAACCCCCAGGAGCTGTTTGCAAGTGCGTGGGGGCTGCCAGTCTAGCACAGCTTTCATTTTCCCTGGGTCCATCTCCACTCCTCTGCTTGACACTCGGTAGCCTAGGTAATCTAGGAAGGTTTTATGGAATTCACATTTTGATAGCTTCGCATAAAGCTTTGCAACTAGTCTGACCGAACACTATTAAGAATTTACATCAGATCTTACTTAGTGGTGATAAGGGCGGCAAAACGATCCTATTTTTCCGCTCTTATTGCGTCCCCAGATTCTCGTCCAGCCGCCTTGTTTAGGGTGACTCGCTCCCTCCTTGCAAAAGGGGGAGCGAGGAACACTTACAAGGCAGAGCTGAGGAATTCGCTGAGTTTCTGTCGGATAAAGTCGCTCAGATTCAGTCGAACCTGGACTCTGGCAGGGCAGAGTCCATAGAGTTGACAGGGGCAAGTCTTAGTCCACCATTATGGGAAGAGTTTGGGCCTGTTTCTCCCGAGGATGTGGACAGGGCTGTGGGAGCGATGGGTACCTCCACCTGTTTATTGGACCCGTGCCCGTCCTGGCTGGTCTCGGCCAGCAGGGAGGTGGCACGCGGCTGGATCCAGGCGGTGATCACCGCTTCTTTGAGGGAGGGATCCGTACCGCAGTCGTTAAAAACTGCGGTGGTGCGACCCCTCCTGAAGAAGCCTTCCCTGGATCCAGCTGACTTGAAGAACTACCGTCCGGTCTCCAACTTACCTTTTTTAGGGAAAGTTGTGGAGAAGGTGGTGGTGACTCAGCTTCTGCAGCTCCTGGATGAAACAGATCATCTAGATCCTTTATCAGTTGGGTTTCAGGCGGGGCTACAGTACAGAAACTGCCTTGGTCGCTCTGATGGATGATCTCTGGCGGGCCCGGGATGGGGGGAACTCCTCCATCCTGGTGCTACTTGACCTCTCAGCGGCTTTCGATACCATCGACCATGGTATCCTTCTGCATCGGCTTGGCGAGTTGGGAGTGGGAGGCACCGTTTTGCGGTGGTTCTCCTCTTATCTCGCCGATAGGATGCAGTCGGTGCTGGCAGGAGGGCAGAGATCGTCCCCTAGGCCCCTATCATGTGGGGTGCCTCAGGGGTCGGTTCTCTCGCCCATCCTGTTTAACATCTACATGAAACCGTTGGGTGAGATCATTTGCAGACATGGGGTGTGTTTCCATCAGTACGCTGATGACACCCAGCTGTACATTACCACCCCGTCTGACTTCAGGGAGGCAGTTGATGTAATGTGCCGGTGCCTGGACGACGTTAAGATCTGGATGGGGAGGAACAGACTCAGACTTAATCCCGACAAGACTGAGTGGTTGTGGATATTGCCTCCTAAGGACCATGACAACTGTCCCTCCTTGGTCTTTGAGGGAGCAAAACTAACTCCCTCAGACCAGGCCCGCAACTTGGGGGTCCTCCTAGATCCACAGCTAAAATTGGACCATCATCTTTCTGCTGTGGCTAGGGGGGCCTTTGCACAGGTTCGCCTGGTGCACCAGCTGCGGCCATACTTGGAGAAGGAGGCTCTACTCACGGTCACTCATGCCCTCGTCACCTCACGTTTGGACTACTGCAATGCGCTCTACATGGGGCTACCCTTGAAGAGTATCCGGAGACTTCAGTTGGTGCAAAATGCGGCTGCGCGTGCTGTAGTGGGTGTGCCAAGGTACACCCACGTGACACCGATACTCCGCCAGCTGCATTGGTTGCCCATCGGTCTCCGGGTCCAATTCAAGGTGTTGATCACCATCTTTAAAGCCCTTCATGGCTTGGGACCAGGATATCTTCGGGACCGCATTCTGCCTCATACTTCCCTCCGACCGGTTAGGGCCCACAGAGTTGGCCTCCTCCAGGTCCCGTCGGCCAAGCAATGCCGACTGGCAGGCCCTAGGGGGAGAGCCTTCTCTGTGGCCGGCCCCACGCTCTGGAACCAACTTCCCCCAGAGACCCGAACCATCCCCACTCTGCTGGCCTTCCGAAAAGCCGTTAAGACATGGCTTTTCCTGCAGGTGGGGTGTAGAGATTAATCCACCCGAGCTCACCCCCCAAGTATGTATGGTTGCTGAATGGATGTTGTTGTTTTTTATACTGTGCTTTTAAATTTTGTATTTGTTTTTAATTAATATTTAATTGGTTATTCTTGTATTTTTTCTCTGTTGTACGCCGCCCTGAGTCCTCCGGGAATTGGGCGGCATATAAGAATACCAAAATAAATAAATAAATAAATAAATAAATAAATAAATAAATAGTAGTTTTTTCAGCACTTGCCGCACTAGCTTTACGTGCTCCTCTAGTCTCACTGAATATGAGAATGTCATCTAGGTAAACTAGGACCCCTTTGTATAGGTGCTTGTGTAGCACCTCATTTATGAGCTGCATGAAGACTGCGGGGGGCCCTAGCAGGCCAAATGACATGACCTTGAATTGGAAGCTGCCAAATGGGCAGTTAAAAGTAGTCTTCCATTCATCCCCTTCCCTAATCCGTAAGCGGTAATAGGCTTCT
Source organism: Diadophis punctatus similis (assembly GCA_023053685.1). Lineage (NCBI taxonomy): Eukaryota > Metazoa > Chordata > Lepidosauria > Squamata > Dipsadidae > Diadophis > Diadophis punctatus. The sequence continues at coordinate 7,318,591 of JALIGW010000010.1, read as the reverse complement.
CTCAGGTCTAGTTTGGTGATCACCTGGCCCTTGGCTAAGTGACTTAGCATGTCTTTCATGAGGGGGAGGGGGAGGTGTTCTCCATGCACATGGCATTAATTCCAAGAAAATCACAGAGCCTCAGCCCCCATCTTTTTTCTCTTTAAATAGTATGGGGGCTGCCACTCTGGCTTTGGTGGGCTGGATAAAACACCGCACTAAGTTGGCATTGATGTATTTCCTTAGCTTGCCCATTTCTTTTGGAGTCATAGAGTACATATTTGGCTTAGGCAGCTTTGCTCCCAGCACGAACTCAATCATGCAATCGGTTGGGCAGTGAGGGGGGAGAAAGTTGCAATCTTGCTTGCTAAAGACGTCCGACAGGTCTCAGTATTCCCTTGGCACCTGTGGGCTGCTGGGAAGCTCGTTTATGGCAGCTGCTGCAGTTTCCGGTTTGCTGGGGCTCGCTGCCTTTTGGCAACTATTTGGTTTGATGGGCGGCAGTGGCCTGATGCCTATTCTTAGCTTTTGGTAGCTGTCTTCCTACATGATAGTTGGTCCCCATTTGTCTAACCAAGCGAGGCCCAATATATTTGACTCCATCATTTTGGGAGCTACGATGAATCAGATGAGCTCTCGGTGGCACCCCATCTCTAGTCTGACAAGTTCTGTGACCAAGGTGACAGGGGCTCCGCCTATCAGCGTCCCATCAACCTGTTCAAAACGGATGGGGCACACTAGGGGTTTCATGCCTATCCCTAGATGTTGGACTATGGGGAGGCTGATTAGGCACCTGGTACAGCCAGTGTCTATGACAGTCTCTACATCCCCGTGGGCTCCCGTTTCTGGCACTACGATCTGGGTTTTGATAGTGAAGGGGTAGATGGCTTCACTTACCATTGGGTCATCATCACCGCTGCTCCCTTCGATGGGCCCCGGAGGGGTTTCTTTGGCTGGAGTTTCCTCATTTCCAGTTGGTAGGAGAGGAATCTCAACAGCCTGTTTGGCAATTCTCCCCTTGTCCAGTGGCTTCCTCAGGGTCCTTTTCCTCTGAGGTGCAGAAGGGGTCCGAACTTGAGGGACTGGGGCAGGGGCCCATGTTGACCACATCGGTAGCACTTGATCATCCTGGACGGCGCAGGTGGCAGCACTTCAGTTAGCCTGACCAGAGTCCGGCGGCCCAGGGTTCTTTTTGCCAGTTTCTCTGCAGCCGGCTTCTGATGGGGGTGGATTTCGAGATCCATGGCCACTGCTGTGTTGTACCAGGCTTGTATACGCTCCAGAACTTCCCTGATGCTGCACGCTTGTCTGAGGACAAAGTCCAGGGCCTCTTTGAAGTGGTAGATGAGGAGGAGGGGGCGTGGCCAATGTCCCAGCGGCACTGAGTTCCCCACGCTCTGTGGGGAATCCTGAATCACAGCTGCTTGGAGACCTGGAACCAGTAGTGGGTTCCTCCCGGTGCACCCCGGTGCGGGTGCACCGGTAGTAGCCTGCTGGTGACGTCATCAGCTGGTCCCCGCCATTTTTTTTCCAGAATTTTTTTTGAATGTTTTGGGATTTTTTTATTTTTTTTCTTCTAATGAGCATACGCAGAAGCCAAGTTTTAGGCACTGGGCATGCGTCGCCATTTCATTTTGGGCGGGTTTTTTTTTTAAAAATTTCCCCCTTCTGAGCATGCACAGAAGCCGAGTTCTGGCACTGTGCATGCGTCCCCATCTGTTTTCCGGCTTTGTTTTTTGCACCGCATGGCAGGAGGAAGCAAACTGGTAGGAGGTAAGTCACAACCCACTCCTGAACTATCCCCGTTTCCCCCCCCCCACTTCAGCAGTCAGAGAAGCTCTGAAACGGCCAGCAATGATCCCAGGCGTTTCTGCACGTTGGGAGGTTCTCTGATTGCTGAGGGGACGGGGACCGCCCAGCAGGAGCTATCTCCGTTTCTTCCCCCCCACTTCAGCAGTCAGAGAAGCTCTGAAACGGCCAGCAATGATCCCAGGCATTTCTGCACGTTGGGAGGTTCTCTGATTGCTGAGGGGAGGCAGGAGCTATCTCCGTTTCCCCCCCCTTCAGCAGCCTTCCCCGGCGTTTCCCACAGCCGGGATTCTGGAGGAGAACCACCGGCTGGCTCTCCTAACAGGAAAGGAAGGGAAGGGACTGGCCAGGAGAAATAATCAGTATGAGGAAACCTCCCAGTTTTGTAGCAGCGCTGCTGAATTTCAAAAGATAACCCAACAGTTCCTCCCCACGTGAGTTATTTGTGGCTCTGCAAAGCAAAACTTTACTGAAGGGGGAAAAAAGGCAACAGGAGGAATCAGGAATGCAACGGGGAAAGCAGAAAGACGAGTGGATAAAGGGATGAGGTGGGTGGGTTTTTCTTCCAGCCCAAATGATTCTGGGCAACGTTTATTCTCAGCAGAGCCAGGGTGGGCAGGCAGGCAGGCAGCAGCACAAAGTTAGTTTATTTATTTAGTTATGCTGGCTGGGGAATTCTGGGAGTTGAAGTCCACAAGTCTTAACCCCCAGCCTTGCCCCGACTAGAGAAGCAGATTTCTGTTAGCTCATTTTCGATCTTCCTTTTCTGCAAGTAGAGGGGGGGGGAGAGAGAAAAAATGCGGCTCAGTTCCAGATCTGGCCAAAACACCTCTCACCCCTCCCCACCCCACCTGATCGGAGAGCCAGAGATATTTTTGAGACCCCTACTCCAAATTTGCTGCCGGAAGGGGCAAAGGGAGTTTGGAAACGCTGATGGATCCTTTGTAGAATGAGTGGAAACACACACATACAGAGATGAAGGGAGAGAGGGAGAGGGGGGGAGTGTGTGTGTGTGTATGTGTGTGTGTGTGGGTGTGGGTGGGTGGTGATATATATATATATATATATTCCTGGTAAGAAGTACTCTTGTGATCTTTGTCAAACAAGCCTAATTTATGGCTCTTGTGTAGCTGAACTTTAGTGATTGCTGCTTTCTCCCTGAGAGCTCTCAGGGAGGGGATAATTTGCAGGGGTCTCAAAGCTTGGCAATTTTAAGACTTGTGCACTTCAACTTTGCTGGCTGAGGAATTCTGGGAGTTGAAGTCCACAAGTCTTAAAGTTGCCAAGTTTGAAGACCTCTGCTCTGGGAGGAGCTGAAGAAGCTTCTTGGAGGAGAAGTGAAAGGTCTTAGAAGAAAAAGCAGGAAGTCCAGCTGCCTCTTGAAAAAAAAAAGCATCTTTGTGGCAACCTGGATGACCGAGAATCCCCATAGACATCCCTCATCCTAGCCTTCCTTTCTGATGCCTCCTAGCCTGGCTTGCCTTCCATTCCTTGTTTGATGCTGACCTAGAGGTTTTTGTTGGAATCCTGGTTTAAGTTTTGGAGAAAGACTTAATTCACCCTAAGCTTGTGACTGCTTTCATCAAACCTTAGAGTGATTTAAAAAGAAAGAAAGAAAAAAGAAAGAGACAGAGAAAGAAAAAAAGAGACAGAGACAGAGAAAGAAAGAAAGAGGAAAGGAGAGAGAGAGTGAGGAGAGAAAGAAAGAGAAAGAAAGAGGAAGGAAGGGAGAGAGAGAGAGAGAAAGAAAACTCTACTATTATTTTTAATTGTTCCATTATTTATTATGTGTTAATATTTATACTATTTTACAGTAGAGTGATTTTACTGCCTTTCTTTTGCCCAGGGCTACCACATATTTTTCAGAGATTTACATGCATTCAATGTCTATAGCCCAGAGCATAAATATGTGTGTGTTTATTTTGTACATCAGGTTGCATAAGTCCAGCTTAATATGATATTCCATAACCAGCCACATCAGCCATAATACTAATTACTGTTTTGAACAATATGCAGGTTATATTACATGAATGGCTTTTTATATCTGAAATGATGATTGAAATATTTCTATTTTGGTTCTCACTGTCAGGAAGTTTCTCCCTAGTTTTAGGTTGCTTCTCTCTTTGTTCAGTTTCCATCCATTGCTTCTTGTTTTGCCTTTTGGTACTTTGGAAAATACATTGCCCCCCCTTCTTTCTGGCAGCCCCTTAAAAGCCTGTTGCCTATCACACCCTTGGGCAAAGCATGTGAGCCATTTCCTCCTTTCAGTGGTCCATGAAAGTACATCTATAGTATGTAGATAATAAAGTTGAAAAATGGTGAACAATATTTTTACAGAACTGTAGATTCGTTGAGGCTGGGTGTGACAAGGAATGGCTGGGAGGGAAGGGACCAGACGAGGCACCCCTTGACGTGAGTGACATTGAGTTGGCCACGCCCACCCAGTCACATGACCACCAAGCCTTGCCTGCTGAGTCACATGACCATGAAGCCACACCCACCCAGTCACATGACCATCAAGCCACACCCACAAAATAAGCCACGCCCAGAGTGGTAGTAAAAAATTTGGGAACCCTACCCTGCCTGGAACCAATCGGTACCAGGTCAGATCCGCCCTATAGGGGTGATGGAAAAGAGAGGCACCTGTCGGTGGGCTGGGGGGTTTGGCAAACCCCCCAGGGAGCCGGCACCAGCCTCTCGGCCAGCAGCTAAGGAAGACGACCCTGTTGTCATTAGCTGGGACGGCCACAAGTGAATTGATTGATTGAAGAGATCGTGGATTGCCTGGGTGACAAGATCTAAGCAGTTGTGCTGGAGAGAGGTGAAGAAGTACTGAAGCTGGTGAGTGTTTGGCCAATATAACGATTAAAAGAAGAAAATTAAAACTTAAAGGGGAACAAAAGAGGCTTCAAAATGGAGGGAGCGGCTATCTAGCAATTTGAATGACCATAGAGAGACTTAAAGGAACAGGATTAAAAGCCCAACTATGAGGAGATTTTTATAACAGATTTGGTGGAAATTAAAGTGCTGGAAAAACAAGAATTTGAAGAAAATGTCTTATAAGTGCTAAGTGGATTTAAAACACAGAGACTTATTTTTAATTTTTTTAAAAAAGAGCTGCCTTGTTATATTGGGAAATGACAATGCCATCTCCCGGTTAAAAGAAAAGACTACAATAGGCTGTGGAAGCATGTTTATGCTAACAGCTGGAAATTGACTTTGACAAGAAGATATCTAAGAGTCTGAAAGAACTTAAAAGCAGTGTGTAACTTGTTATTGTGTCTGATGGTATAATGTTTTGGTGATAGAAGATAAGAGGATTCAGAATTGGACTGGATTGGAGTGGATAGCAATATAAAGAGACTATATGGACTTGAGATTCAAATTAAAAAGTTGTGAACTTTGTGAACTGGACTGGACTATAAAAAGACTATATGGACTTGAGATTTAATAAAAAAAATTGTGAACTTTGTAAATTGTGAACTTGACAATATGGAGGTGTGTGATTATGAGGAATTGGCTGGGATTATAAAATACATCTATGAAGATTTAAAAAATTGTTTTTTGGAAATTAGAAGTGGAAAGAGAACAGAAAAGAAGCTGGATTATAAAGAACACTTAGAAATAACAATGGTAGGAAACGAAAATGAGGAAAATGAAGAACAAGACTGCAAAGATGAAAAGAGAATTGAAGAGAAAACGCAGATTGATGATTACACTGGGAATTACAGTGACAAGAAAAATGAAAATGAAATTAAAAATAAAAGACAGACTGAGGATTATATTGGGACTTACAATGATTACATTGGGATTTACAGTGATAAAAGGCAAGAGGGGAATATTGGTATCAGAAGAAACAATATAAAAATGAGGGGGGTAACAGGGAGAAGAGATCAAGAGGAATTGAGAGTAGACCTACACAAATGATATATTTAAAAGGAAGAAAAGGAGTTTGGGGAAAAAGAAGCTATTGGTACAAAAATAAAAGAAAGAAAAAGAAAAATTTAATTTAATTTAATTTAATTTAAAAGTTCTTATAGGCCGCCCAATCCCGTAGGACTAATTAAAGTTAAGAGAATGGGGGGTGGAAGGGAAATAGTTATAAGAATGAAATATTTGAGAGATCTAAAGAGAATGGATGATTGATGGTGGAATATCATAGATTTTGTTTAGAATTACTTTATTATATTCAATTGTGTTAACAATATTTATTTATTTATTTAGATGCTCTTCTATGCCGCCCTACTCTCTGAGGACTACACATATTAGTTGTGTATAGGTTTGGTATATAATTAATCAGTATAACTATTTAGTTAAAATGTTTTTTTTCTTTTTTTTAGGTTAATAATTTTACATTAGATTGGTAATGTAATTGGTAATTGGTAATTGAATTAAATATTGATGTTGATATGGGAAAAAAGAATGAAGAAAAGAAGGGAAATAAATTAGACTATAGTAGGTCAATTGTTGGAAGAATATATAATTTGAACAATTATTACCCTTTTCTATAAGATTTGTTTTATATAAAATTTGTATAAAGTATAAACCTGATTTAATATTGAAAGGATTCAGATGATTATTGATGTTGTTGGAATTATATAAGATTAGGATTTTTTATTATGGGGAACTTAGAATGTTTAACCAATGGATGGAATAGTAATGACAAGGATTGCATTTGTTTAAATATAGAGAATGAGTTAAAATTAAAGAAAACTGAGTAAGAAAGTTGGAAGGGAGATATGAAAGGGGAAAAGAAATTAGAAATTTATGGCATTTAGAAATGATGGAATTAAAAAAAAGAAAAGAAAATGATGAGTAAAGATACTAATTGAGGAGAGGAAGGAAAAAGGCCTAAAATCAAGAGGTATAAGAGATAATGAACATTCTTGGAAGCTAAGCTATAGCGATTAATTTGGAAGAAAGCAGAAAATTAGAAGTGGTAGACCCAGGCGACAAAAATAGGAGGAAGGAGGCAGCATTAGAATAATAGTAGATATACCTGGTAGAATGTATTAAATATATAAGTATAGATAAAGGGAAAGATATAAGTTTAAGAAATAGCCCCGATGTTGGAATGAAGTTAGGGTTTCTGAATTACTAGTCTGCTAACCATAGAATGGATTATGATTAGATACACTCATGGAAGGACAACAGGGAGAAAGAGGAAGTAGAAAGGAAGGGAAGAGGGAGAGGGAGAGGAGGGAAGTAGGAAGAGGTAGAGAGGGAGGAAGAAGGTAGAGGGGAGATAGGGAGATAGAGAGAGTGGAGTACTATGAAATATAGAAGGAAAGCAGACTGGAGATAAAAGTATAAAAGGAGCAACTAAGGATATATGTTTATGATATTTTGGATAGAAATATATCATTATGGATGTTTTGATAATATGGTATATGTATGGATTTTTGTGTAAATTTGGTGAAAAAATAAAAAAAATTATATATATATATATATATATATATATATATATATATATATATATATATATATATATATATATATATATATATATATATATATATATATATATATATATATATATATATATATATATATATAAAGAAGTGGTAGATGAGGAGGTGTTCAGGCCAGTCCCTCAGTTTTCCAGCCAGTCTCCGGAATTCCCACACTAATTCTTTCGGGGGCTGGCCAACTTGCTTCAATGCTTTGATCTGGGCTTCGGCTTCTATCCGGTGGGCCGTGTCCTCAAACTGGCCTCAGAGCAGTCGGACGAACTCGTCCGCATCTTCTAGTTCTAGGGCCCCTTCATCATATGTAGTTCAGCTATCCATTCCGCTGCCTCCCCTTCATTCATGCCATCCACAATTTCCGAAATCATGTCCCGATCGGTTTGGTATTGGTCCCCATAGCGATCGATGTGGGATCAAAGCTTATTAAGGAAGTAAGCCAGCTTTCCAGGGGTCCCGTCGAATGTTGCTCTAAACCCTGGAGGAGCGGCTGGCAGGGCCGGCTGTGGGACCGGTACCGGCTGCAGGGCCGGTGCTTGAGGCGGGACCAGAGCTGGTGTTCATTGGTCCTGAACCCTCCCCTGGCTGCTATAGAAAGCCCAACCAGGGGGATCTGGTCGGCAGGAGGCAATCTGAGGACCTGCAGCTGAGGGGGGGATTGTTAGGTCTCGGCAGTCCCAACGGTGGTCTTTGTAGTGACGGAATGGATTGGCCTAATGGGCCTTGCTGCTGCACCATTCCGACTCCAGCAGGAGCTGTCATCCCAGTAGACCGGACCCGACGGGGAAGGCTAGTGTGTGATCTGCTTCGTGCTGAGTGAAACGAGGCTGATGCCCCGCTCAATGCCACTGTGGTCCCCTGGCCTGGGAAGATGAACATGGGCCGAGCCAAAACCCGGCCATGTGAGCCGCTATTAGGAGCTTGTGTGATGCTACCCACGCTGAGTGGGCCGAACCGCTCCGGTAGGCCTGCCAGCGACTGGCTTTGTGACGGCGGTGGAAAGCCCCACTCTCTGGGATAGCTGAAATCAGCTGGTCCCGGTGCTCTCCATTAGAGGGCTTGGGTCTGCTCCGCTCTGCTCACCCCCATCTGCTTGTCCCACAGCATTGCCCCAGTCAGCAACTCTTGGGGCGGCGCGGCTCCTGCATCCTTACCCCACAGAGAGGGATATGGTTGAACGACCTGCCAGGGCGCCCGTTCTTTGGTCTGGGCACCCTGTTGGCGTTCCGTTTCGGCGGCCTTCACTGCCTTCACCACAGATTCGGAGGGGGAGTAGCGGGTCTCAACGTGAACCATCGAACTAGTCCCGGTGGTTCCCTCTGTGGTTGCAATTCTCTCCTCCATCTTCCCTGAGTCTTCACGCCGCCTGGTGCCAGGTCGACGCTAGGTGCTCAGGACCCAGGACAGCACCCTGGAGGTCTAGACTACCTAGACTTTTTCCAATATATTGGAAAATTTGTAATACATAAATAAACAAAATAGTGTGATGTTATTTTTTTAAATCATAATGAAATACTGAATCTTTTAATTTGATTAGGATACAAAATTAAGAACTTGAACCATACTTGAAAATAACTGCAAGAAAAATCCTTTTATTAAACAGAAGGCAGCCCCTGGCAGACTATCTGGTCCCTGAAACTAATCAGGAATGGATCCGAGTACTTCTTTGAAGGAATGTATATGCTGGAATGAAAAGTAAAAGAAAAAAAGAAAAGAAAAAATCAAAGAAAAAGGCAAATGATAGTTCTGTCAAAAAACCCTGCATAAATGTGTTCATATGATAATCAGAATTCAAGGAGTGGAACTGTAAAGTTTTTTTTAAATAATTAAGATAACAACATAGTTGTTGTTAGAGAAAGTGCAGAAGAGAGCAACCAGGATGATAAAGGGTCTGGAAAATAAAACATACAAAGAGCGGTTGCAGGAACTGAGCTTGGCCAGTCTGGCGAAGAGAAGGACCAGGGGTGACATGATAGCAGTGTTCCAATACTTGAGGGAATGCCACAGAGAGGAGGGGGTCAGGCTGTTCTCTATGGCACCAGAAAGCCAAACAAGGAATAATGGATGGAAGCTGACCAAGGAGAGATTCAACCTGGAAGTGAGGAGAAACTTTCTGATGGTGAGAGCGATCAACCAGTGGAACAGCTTGCCAGCGGAGGTTGTGGGAGCCCCAACACTTGCGACCTTCAAGGGGAGACTGGACTGCCATCTGTCTCAAATGGTGTAGGAACTCCTGTTTGAGCAGGGGGTTGGACTAGATTACCTACAAGGTCCCTTCCAACTAATAATAAATCTAAATAGTCTTATAAAGATACTCTGAATTGCAGTTAAATATTAATAGGTGCACAATTCAATGCTGAAACTGGATCTTTTTATTATTAATTTCAATTTGGCACAAGCACACCATCTTGGGCAAAATATAAATCTTCAAGTAGGATATAAATCTAATAAATAAAAATAAAAATGGTAATTTAATAGAAATAGATCAAGATCAGTGGGATGGTGATACAAATTACAAAATTTGCTTTAATGCCTAGTTCTCTTACCAGAGTAATATTCCATGAAAATGAATCCACAAGTACCACCTGTAATTCATGCATCTGAGAAAATTCCAGTGCCACTAAGGGATAAAATAAAATAAAGAATATAACGTGAGAGTCAAGGTAGATGAATCTACAGCAGGGATGAGGAACCAGTAGCCCTCCATATGTTGCTGAACTACAACTCTCACAGTCCAAGCCAGTATGGTACAGATTGGTAAGATTATTGCTAAAGAAGTGAACAAAAGAGATGATCCAACAGATGAAATTTACAGATATGATGAAGGCTACAACCAGACATAAAAGAATGATTGACTAGAATGAAGTCTGGATGAAACTGAAAATTAATTAAAGAAAATGCAAATTTGTTCTAAGACGTATTGTAGCTGTTCAGCGGGTAAAAACAATTCCTCCTAAACAGAAGTTCAAATGCCTTCTCTAAATATTTTGGACTAGCCACGTCTAGCAAAGACATGAAGAGATAACAAACATTTCTAAGTATGGAACTACTACAGTATATAGTATCATTGTTGAATCAACTATTAGCTCAAGACAGTGAATACTAAATAGGTGAAACCAAAATTAAAAAACATGAATCTGGAAGAACTTCAATGTGAAAGAACCAGTCACTATATCAGATGTTCTGTTGCTTCAAGATTAAGAACTATATTTCTGCAAAAAGGCTTGTTGTTACATGTATTTCTAAAACATTAATGAGTATTGAGCAAAAATACTAGCAATAGAATTTGGAGCACAAGATTCCATGTACTAATTTATTTATTTTATTTATTTATTTGTCAAACATGTATAGTAGTAATTTGTATAAACATAAGTAAAAAGTAACGATAAAAGAGGACAATAGGACAGTAGGACAGGGACGGTAGGCACGCTGGTGCGCTTATGCACGCCCCTTAATTTATAGAAAAGCAGTGAAAGCAAGTTCAAAAAACAAACCAGAGCTACAGATTTTTATATACTGCTTCTAGAACAATCCAAAAAGGACTAGTAACTTTATAGAAACATTGATTATAATTGATGTATAGACTGAGCAAATAGTTACCAATTCCTGATATTCTTTCTAGGACATATATATCGAGAGAAAAGAATAATTCTTATGGACTTTGTTTTATTAGCCAAATCTTAAGAACACTGTTAATCCACAAAATAATTCTACAAGGATCACAGAAAGCAAAGGAGAAACTCTGGAAAATCTCTTTACCTGTTGAAACTCTATGGAGATTATAAATGAAAACAAAGTCCTGTTCTAAAATAACAAATCCTAATTAGGTAAGAAGGATGCCAAGCATGACAGACACCTATGTATGAAGATGTCATACAGTTGTCAGAAGGAATTCACGCCAATTTATGAAATTCCAAAAGGATTCCGGCAATAATATTACTTGATATTGAAAACCCTTTGACTATACACAGAGACTGAATAATTAACCTATAGTATAATATATTTTAAAAGAGAAATGCGATTATAATAACAACATGAACCAAATATTCCATTATTGGCTGTATGATGAAAATAGTTCTGACAAGTGATATAAACCATTTGTACTAAGAGATGCAAAGTGTTACATTTATTTTATTGCATGCCTCATGTTTGTATAAGATTTACTTTTTTCACATATTATAGTGCTGTACTCATTTCTCAAGTTTTGCTTTTTTAATTTTCTCTGATGATAATTGTTTTGTCAATTCATGTATTCCAGTTTGTCTCTAGGTTTTGCTATATGAGTCTTACTACCTTTACTGACTCCCAGGCTTAGAGCAGCATATGCCTAACTCTCAATTGAACAGAATAATATTTTGAAGTTTAGACACTTTTGAATTTCATGCTCAATTTATTATCACTGACTCTAAAACCTTATAGCTTCTGGATTACAAACCATATTAAAATAGTATAAATTATTACATACAATGATCAAAACTATCTACCTATCAATCAAGAAACCAGGCTGCATTCATGAATTTATGGTGTTAATTTTAAAAAGTGTTTTAAGGTTTTGGGTTATCTTGGAAACATGGCACAGGGTAAACATGACAGACAGCCTTCCTTAGACCTAACAGAATGGATGGGGATTATGTATGCAATTTCATAATAATCCATATCCCTTTACTAAAGTCAAAATTGAGGAGATATACTGTGGGGGTGTTATATCATTCACTACTGAAATTCTTGTAAAGAAATATTGTGGAATACTGCTGAATAGGGTGAACCCAGTCCTAACCCTTACTAACCCATCTGATTAGTAAGGCCAGTCAAAACTATTTTTTTAATGTCCCTTATATTGTTGAACATACATCAAGAAATCTATTGCAGACACAACAATGTAGTTGTAGATACCAACATTCATTCATTCAATCAATCAATCCAATACTTCAGATACAAAGCAGCAAAGAGGCTATTAGCCTCTTAATCAGGTGGAGTTAATCTTTACAATAACCTATGTTATACCATAACACTTTTTAGTATATTTAGCATAATTCAATAAATTGTATAATTTTAATGCTATTCATTTTAATAAGTATTACTTGCAAACCAAATATCAGAGGTTATACAAATTTTAGTACTATTTGTGGATTAATATTAGGCTTCCTTTTGGGTAATATTTGACAGACTTTATGAATTAACTAGCACAAATATTTTAAAGTAATAGATACTTATTCCTGTACAAAAATCATATTTTTTTCATATCCTCCAATACTTACTTCATAAAGATTAAAAAGAAAAATAGCCATTTAGTCCTGAAAGTCAACATAATTGAAGTGAAAATAAGCCATTTTAATCTACTGGTATCAGCACGAGAGGTTTACACACGAACAAAATTATTTTCTGAAAAATACAGGTCTTGTTATCGTTTGACAGAACACAGTTAATAAGAACATCTGTTTTCAGTAACTGCTATTTGCTGTTATTTAGTGAAACCAGTAACAGCCTAGAGCAGTGGTGGCGAACCTTTTTCGGCTCGCGTGCCGAAAAAGGGGGGGCGCGCTCGCGTGCCCACACCCATTCCCTCCCCCCCACGCATGCACACAACACCCCCCCATGCTGCCCCCTGCGCATGCGCACACCCCCCCACCCCCGCACAAAGGCTTACCGGAGCCTGGAATGACGAAACCGGCAAACCGGAAGTGCAAAAAAATGCACTTCCGATTTGCCGGTATGCTGTTTTTTGCACTCCTGAGGGTTCAGGGAAGCTCCCTGAAGCTCCGGAATGCAAAAAACTACAAAACGGACAAACCGGAAGTGCAGAAAAGTGCACTTCCGGTTTGTCCATTTTGTAGTTTTTTGCATTCCGGAGCTTCAGGGAGCTTCCCTGAACCCTCCGGAGTGCAAAAAACAGCACACCGGCAAACCGGAAGTGCGTTTTTTTCGCACTTCCTGTTTGCCGGTGGGAACCCTCGCGTGCCGGCTTCTATGGCTCCGCGTGCCAGCTCTGGCACGCGTGCCATAGGTTCGCCACCATGGGCCTAGAGGATAAAAAAGTAAGCCTGGACAAATATTGTCCAGTTTAAACTCCTTTAAACAGAAGGGTGAAATTTGTGCATAAATGGAGTTGCACATATATTTATCAAAGTTAAGACAAAAACCTTTCTAATGTGTAGCGTAAATTCTATGTATTTGTATAGGCCTACTATGTGATATGCATATTTACCAGTTACAGTATATACTCAAAAAAACCTCTGTAAGGCTTTTCAAAATGTATAATTGCATCTCAAAATTATCAGTTTTGCAACCAAAAGTGGTTATTCCTATTCCAATTTAAACATTTCCCATTTTCAGATAAAAAAGAAAGTTTGTGGAATTAAAATCTTAAATGACTTAAATACATTAATCTCCAAAGTAAAAATAACATATAGATAAATATTGTCTACACAATTTGTGAAATACATTCAAATCTGTTGTTTCTACTAACTTGATATGGGCTTGCCTCTTTTTCTGTCAGAAACATTAATAAAAGGGAAATGGAGGATGGAAATGGACATATGGAAAAAAATGAACAGAAACTAAAAACAAAAGTGAGAGACTGCAACAGCAGCAACAATAGCAGTACACTTTGGCAAAAGTACTCACGCAGAATCTACTGGCCAGAAGTTGATCAGAGTAACAGGACTGCAAGACAAAAAATGAGGAGGTGAAGAGAGAGGCAGAAAAAACTTAGCAGCAAAATAATTACGGAAGGTTAAAAAAACAAAACAAAACCCAAAGTCAAGAAAATCCAGTAAACTAACATGAATGTCCATGAAAGCAGCAAAAACATGAGAAAGGAAATATTAAAAGAGAAAAATGGAAAAATAGCAAGCTGCAGTGCAATTTCCATTATAGCAAGTTTTAATAACTAGCAGATAATTTTTTCTATTAATCTTACAGGAATACAAGGGACAGGTTTGTGAATTTAAATCTAAACATTAATATTTTCTCCATATCAAGAAAAAAAGGGCACGTTCATTTCTATGCACTCAACTATTACAGATATTTGGAAGAATTTCCAAGCATTCATTAAGACAACATATATATTTATTTTGTTAACAATTTAAATTAGTGTATGATTTGCAGGTGATAAAAAGCAAGGAGAATAGCAACCAAGACCACAGCTTGCCTTTTCCTTTCAATAAAAATAAACAAATATGAAAGAAATGAAAAAGATGTTATGTAGTCAGGAAATATAGGGAGCAGTGCCAATTGGGAAACTCAGAACTTATTATTATATTATTAATATTCTTCACTCACGTTTCCATGTTGTCTCCTTCCAACACTGTTTGTACAGGCAAATAACCCATTCTCGGATGTTTTGCAAAGTATCTTTTTGTTCGGAATTTATTTTTTAATACCTTGGCAAAGTCACGGACATCTTCGCCTGAAGTAGTCTGAAAGCAATATTTCAGCAATAGAATTTCATTAGTTTTTTTTTTTGCAAACTTTTTACATCAGTTGTTTGTTTTGCGACTTTTTAAATAAACTGTGTCATACTCATTTTAAAAGGCCACAAAATTTAATTATATATCCATACTGGAAGTATCTCACAATCTGGTGATTTACAATTTACTATCAAATATATTTTTAGAATTTGCAAAACATATTCCTGAACATGATGGATACGAAGAAACATTTAGTTGAATATTAAGATTTTCCTCTATGCTTTTAGTCATTTTTTTCTACAAGACAGAACTCTGATTGCAAGATTACAATATAACAATGTTAAAATGCAAGTATGTCAAACCCATGATATTCTGTAATTTTCTACATAAGCATATTGAGAGTAAACTGACAAACAACTTTGCAACCAACCAAGCAAAATACCTGTAAAACATATAGCTCTTTTTTAATTCAAAAAGTTTTATTAGTACAAAGTACAAACATTTTTCTCTTTTTCTCCCCCCCCTTCCCCCCAACCCCCTCCCTTCCCCCCATCCCCCCCCCCGACTTCCCAGAAAAAACACAGGGTATAGTATTCAATAAACATAAAATTAAAATATACTAACAAATTATAGCTTCAAAATTTCTCTAGTTCTTTAACTCCTTATTTAAAACCTTTTAAACACATTCTAAAAATTTAACATATATCATTATTAAACTATTTATATCTTCTTAATCTGATACTTTTATTGAATATAATCAGTCCATCTACTCCATTCCAATATATATATCTCATTTGAATGAACTTTAAGATATGATGAGATTTTTGCCATTTCGGCCAAATGTACAACTTTTAATGTCCATTCCTCGATGGTAGGTATATCTTCTTTCTTCCAATACTGTGCTACCAGCAACCTGGCAGCTGTTATCAAATTCAAAACCAATTTAGTCTCTATTACAGTACACTCCATAATTATTCCCAGCAAAAAAAAACTGTGGTGTAAACTTAATCTTTTTCTTTAAGATATTTTGAATAATCCACCAAATTTTTATCCAAAAAGCCTTAATTTTTTTACAAGTCCACCATATATGAAAATATGTAGCATCTTCACAATCACATCTCCAACATTTAGGTTGTAAGTTTGGATACATACGAGCTAGTTTATTAGGATCAAAGTGCCATCTATAAAAACATTTTATAAAAGTTTTCTCTTAAATTTTGAGCTTGTGTAAATTTTACGTTTCTAACCCATATCTTTTCCCATGTTTCCATCATTATAGGTTCTCCAATGTTTTGAGCCCACTTTATCATACAGTCCTTAACTAGCTCTGTTTCCGAATCTAGTTCCACTAACACATTATACAATCTTTTTATGTGCATTGGACCTTTATTTTTTATTTGAATTATCAACTTATCATCTTGCTGCAAGATACCAGTTTTTAAATCTTCTTTCCATCTAGCCTGCAATTGCCCATATTGAAACCAGGTTCTAATTATTCCTTCTTGACCTAATTGCTCCATAGATTTTAACTGTAATCTAATTCCTTCTTCATAAAGAAGTTCTTTATATGTAATTTTATCTTGCTTTTGTTCCAAATTTATATTTTCTATCGCATGTCTGGGTACTGTCCAAATGGGTAATTTATCATTTAATTTACATTGATACTTTTTCCAGACCCGCAATAGCGCGTTTCTTAATATATGACTCCTAAAAGCCCTGTCTACTTTTTTATTGTACACTAAATAAGCATGCCATCCATAAATCAGACCATACCCTTCTATATTTAAAATCCTGTCTTCCGTCAAATTAATCCAATCAGTAATTGCTGAGAGGTTAGCTGCTTCATAATACAATCTTAAGTTAGGCATTTTTAATCCTCCCCTCTCTCGTGTATCTTGCATTATTTTCTGGTTTACTCTCGGTTTCTTCCCTGCCCAAATAAATTTATTTATACCCTTCTGCCATTCCTTCAAATTGTCATCTCTTTTAAGTATAGGGATCATTTGAAAAAGAAATAAAAACCTTGGTAAAACATTCATTTTTACTGCGGCTATCCTACCCAGCAAAGACAATTGTAGTTTTTTCCAATTTTCCATCTCTTTCTGTATTTTTTGCCATAGTGGTTCATAGTTATGCTGATATAGTTTCACATTTGTAGACATAATATAAACCCTTAAATATTTGATCTTCTTAACTATCTCAAATCCCGAAACCCTTTGTATTTCTTCTTCTTGGTTTCTAGTCATGTTTTTGGCTATTATTTTGGTTTTATCTATATTAATTTTAAAACCGGATACTTGTCCATATAAATTAATAATTTCCATCAAGGCTATAATAGATTGATATGGTTGGGTCAAGGTGACAACCAGGTCATCCGCAAATGCTTGTAACTTGTATTCTTCCTGTCTAATTTTAATTCCCTTTATTATATCCAACTCCCTTATTTTACTAAGTAAAATTTCCATAGTTAAAATAAACAACAAAGGCGATAAAGGACATCCTTGTCTTGTTCCTTTCTCTATATCAAAAATATCTGTTAATCCACCATTAATTATTATTTGAGCTGTTTGTTTTTGGTACATTGCCCTAATAGATTTTGTAAAATAATCTCCAAGCTGCATCTTTTCTATTAATTTTAATAAAAATTGCCAATTCAATCTGTCAAAAGCTTTCTCAGCGTCCAAAAACACTAATACTGCAGGGACCTGGTTGTTCCTTCCCAAATATTCTAATAAGTTAACTATTTGTCTTACATTACTCTTCATTTGTCTACCAACTAAGAAACCAGTTTGATCTTGATGAATCATTTGTTGCATGATTATCATTAATCTATTTGCTAAAATTTTAGCAAAAATTTTGTAGTCTATGTTTAAAAGTGAAATTGGCCTATAATTTTTGGGATCTGTATGTTCTTGACCCTCTTTTGGGATCAAAGAGATAAAAGCAGTCTTCCAAGTTGGGGGTATTTTGCCTCCTTGTTGTATATTAATAAATAAAACCTTCAAAGGTTCCACCATTTCCTCCTGCAGATTTTTATAATAAACAGCTGTCAAACCATCTGTCCCTGGAGCTTTACCCACTTTTAACTGTTTGATTACCGCCAAAATTTCCTCGGAGGTTATCAGTTGATTTAAAGTTTCCATCTGCTCCTTGGAAGCTATGTGCATGTTCCCATTTTGCAAATATCTATCTATATCCTCATCTTTAACATTACCACCCTTATACAACCCTGAATAAAACTCTAGGAAAGATTTTTTAATCAATTCATGTTCGAAAACTTCCTTACCCTTATATTTTATTTTCTCTATTGTCCTTGATTTTTGCTTTTTTCTTAACATATAAGCTAACCACCTACCCGGTTTATTTGCATTGCTAAAAGTGTTATGTTTAACATATTGTAAATTAGTTGCGACTTGATCTGCTATAACATGTTAAATTGACCTTTTAGTAAATTAATTGTCTCCTTAATTTTCTTATCTGATGGTTTTAAGATTAAAGCCCTTTCTTGTTTTTTAATATCCTCCTCCAATTCTTTCCTTTTTTGTTCCTTCTTCCTTCTAAATTTATTATCCAAATATATCAAGATACCTCTCATGTAAGCCTTACTTGCATCCCAAACCATCTCCATTGAAGTACCCTTCTGCATATTCATGACAAAGAATTCATTCATAAATTTTTTACACTCTTTTACATATCTTCATATCTAAACAAATTATCATTTACCGTATTTTTTGGAGTATAAGACGCACCTTTTTCCTCCCTAAAAGTGGCTGAAAATTTGGGTGCGTCTTATACTTCGAATGTAGCTTTTTTCCAGCCCTAACTAGGTGCTAACAGATCTTCCCAGCTCTTACCGGCTTGCAGGCTCTTTCATTGTTACTCTCTCAGAAGAATGTTTTTCCAGCCCTAAGTCTTTGCAGGGTTTTTCTTCATTGCTCTACTTGCTCCAAAGAAGTTTTTTTCTAGCCCTAACCAGGTGCTAACGATCTTCCCAGCTCTTACTGGCTTGCAGGCTCTTTCATTGTTATTCTCTCAGAATAAGGTTTTTTTAAGTCCTAACCAGGAGATAAAATAATGTGCTGAAGCTGCTCCGAATAAGTTTTTTTTTAGCCCTAACCAGGTGCTAACGATCTTCCCAGCTCTTACTGGCTTGCATGCTCTTTCATTGTTACTCTCTCAGAAGAAGGTTTTTTTAAGTCCTAACCAGAGGATAAAATAATGTGCTGAAGCTGACCAGACTAAGGACGCTAGCCAGATGAATACCTAGTAGGCAGATTGTTTTCCCCTATTTTCCTCCCCAAAAACTAAGGTGCGTCTTATACTCCGGTACGTCTTATACTCCGAAAAATACGGTAACCTCCAAGACCTTCTGGGTCCTTCACCAAATTCCAATTCCAACCAAACTGGGCTATGATCTGTCAATGCCCTTGTACAAATCTTCATTTTCTTCACCCTAGAAAAATGATCATTAGTAATTAAAATAAAATCAATCCTTGAAAACGATTGATGTCTGTCTGAATAAAAAGTAAAATCCTTTTCTTCTGGGTTTCTTTCATGCCAAATGTCTCTCAACTCCCAGTCTTACATTATCTCAAAAAAAGATTTAGGCAATCTTGCTCTTGAAGAACTATTTTGCTTAGGACCCTTCTTATCTTTCTTGACACCCAAAACACTATTCCAGTCCCCTAAAAGAATGCAGGTTTTGTAATCCCATTGTGTCAGCTTTGCATGTAAAAGTTCATAAAATTTTTCTTGTTGTTGATTCGGAGCATATACACCAATCACAAGTATTTTCTGTCCTTTTGTTAGAAGTTCAATAGCTAAAAATCTTCCCTGATCATCTGCTTCAATTAACTTGACAGTCAAATCTCTTTTTACATATATAACAATGCCATTTTTCTTTTCTGACGCTGCTGCAACATAATGTGTGCCTAATCTTTTATTTATCAAGTATTTTTGGTCTTGTGTTCAAATATGAGTCTCTTGTAAACATATTAAATCATTCTTAAATTGTTTAAGATAATGAAATATTTTCCTCCTCTTCTGTGGGGAGTTCAAGCCATTAACATTCCAAGTCAAAAATTTAATTCCCATCTCTGGGCTTCTGAAGCGTTTGGAGCACATCCTGAAGATCTAACTTGGATCTTTCTTTTGGTCTCGCTCCTCCCACCGCTTCTGATTTACGAATTTCTTGGAGTACTGTCTGAAGTCGCTGCTGTCTTAATCCTTCTTTACGTTTAGCGGCTCTGGTCTGTCTTTGTTCTTTAATCATTTCCTGTCTATTAAGTACCTCCAAACTTTGAACCATTTGAATAGCCAGCGAAGCTCCCCCTTCTTGAACTACTTTCAGCAGCTCTTCTCTCTCTTGTTGTGTACCATCTTCCTTTCTTTTTCCCTCTGGAGGTCTTGATATGCCAGCCTTTAAAACATCTTCATAAAAATCTCTAGCTTTATCTACCGTATTAAGTCGATATCTCATTCCCAGGTGTGTGACCACTACACCCTCTGGAATTTCCGACCTGTATTGTACTAGTTGTTTTCTCCATTCTTCCACCAGGAAGGCATAATCCTTCCTGGCTCTCAACATTTTTGGGGGAATTTCTTTCATTGTCATCACTTCTTGCCCTTCCACTTGGAACTTATTTATAAAAGTTGCCTGTAAAATATCATTGCGCAGAGTTCTTGTAGAGAAGTATATTACAATATCCCTTGGCAGGTTTGTTTTTAGCCACCCATGAATTAACTCGATATATTTTATCAATCTGCCACGCCAAGTCTTCTTTCCTTGCTCCCAATGCATGCACAAGAGCTTCCAACATTATTTCTCTCAAGTTCTCCTGTTTGTGCTCTTTTACTCCTCTCACTCTTATAGCAAACTCCATATTTCTGTATTGGATCATAGTTATGTCAGCTTCGTCTTTTTCAATCTTGTTTTCAATTTCTCCAACTCTTCCCCCCAAAATTACAGTGGCTTGTTTGATTTCCTCTACCTCTTGGTCCAAAATTTCATAATTATTGGCTAAACCTTGAAAAGCTGCGATTATATCCTCCCTAATCTCCTTGTTATGATTTCCAATCTCCTCAGAGACATACTGTATTTTCTCATTAGTTTCAGTAATTTTCTCATTAGTTTCATTAATTTTAACATTAAATCCAGCGACCAATTCACCTTGCATCATTTTCAGTGCATCTTGTAACATTGCAAGCATTAAAGTCTGTGTAGGAGGGGCTGACATTTTGTGACTGGGAGAGCTATCCGCGCTCCCTGCTCATTTAGAAGAAACAGTTTTTTTAGAAGCCATTAGGATTTCAGCAGGTCTTTATACTTTACACTTTACACTTTATACTTTGATCAGAAGCCAGAAACCAGAAAGAAATGTTCATCAAATAAAGACAAAGTCAGAGTCAAAGTCAGAAGTTTTCACAGAAAGGGCAGCTAGTGAAGCAAACTCTCTTCTTAACTTTCACTTTCCACGCCCTCACAAGCCTCCAGCGCCATTTTTTTAGAACTTTGCTAATTTGTTACTTCCGAAATGCGAATCCACATTGGAGTTAAATTTAAATACTTGCCGTCCAAGCCTCCTGGCTTTTTCCGCCTGCTGCAATCTAGATGTAAGATTCTTGTTGATAGCAGGGATTGGACGCGACTTCTTGCTTCGCTAGAGCGGAGACATCCCAAGTCCGGAGCGATGACAGGTTCCTAGGGAGCCCTTACCCTTCGCGCCCCAGAATTTCTCCTGAGGCACTTGGGGGGCTCTACCTTTACCCGTCGGCTCTCCTCACTCCCCTTTGCCCGGGGAGGAGATGTTCGAGCCGCCAGCCAGCTGTTTTCCTGCCGTTCTGGCGGCTGTACGGTGCTGGGGATCGGGCGCTCTAAAAAGAGCGTCTACGAAGCCGCGATGCCAAACCGGAAGTCCCAAAACATATAGCTCTTTATGTATAACAAATTATTGCTATGCCATAATAAAAGCAGACTTGAAGAAAAGGTAGAAATAAAAGTATCCATTTTTATAGTGAAAGAACTGTTAGCATGTGCAACAGACTTCTATTATGCTTATTAGATTTACAATAGATATTTTTAACAGAAGGAAAGAAACACATCTTTCTCTCTTTCTCTCTTTCTATTCAGAATCAGTCCATTGCAGAATGAAATGAAGAGTATAAACCATAATCTATGTTTTCAACTTCACAATCTAGCATGAGAGAATATTATGGTGCAATCTCATCTGACAGATTTCTGATCTGTTCTTTCAACCAACACATGGAAGAGAGGGTGCTTAGGTAATATAGCTGTTTCTATCTACCTTTGCGAACTAACAAACATCCAGCTCTAATCCTAATAAAATACAGTAATTATTTTGGACACCTCATTAATATCTCATTAATATCTCAAGTTCCTTTGTGATGACTAAACTGAGCAACTAGCCGGGCTGCGGTGGCGCGAGCCTGTAATCCAGCTAACTCTGGAGACTGAGACTGGCGTGGATAGCTTGAGCTCACAAGTTCGGGGCTGCAGTCTGGGCTGTCGGCTTATCCGAGGCACTAATTTCACCATCAATCTAGCTGGTGCTACAGTAAGGAAACGGCTTTGGTCACCCTGATGGATGACCTCTGGCGAGCCCGGGATGGTGGTTATTCCTCCATCCTGGTGCTACTTGACCTCTCAGCGGCTTTCGATACCATTGACCATGGTATCCTTCTGCGTCGTCTTGGCGAGGTGGGAGTGGGCGGCACTGTGCTACAGTGGTTCTCCTCCTACCTCTCTGATAGGACGCAGTCGGTGTTGACAGGGGGGCAGATGTCGAGCCCTAGGCCCCTACTTTGTGGGGTGCCGCAGGGCTCGGTCCTCTCGCCCATCCTGTTTAACATCTACATGAAACCACTGGGTGAGATCATCCGACGACACGGGGTGAGGTATCAGCAGTATGCTGATGATACCCAGTTGTACATCTCCACCCCGTCTCAATTCAGGGAAGCCGTCGACGTAATGTGCCGCTGCCTGGACGATGTTAGGGTCTGGATGGGGAAGAACCGGCTAAAGCTCAACCCTGACAAGACCGAGTGGCTATGGATATTGCCTCCCAAGGATTCTGTCAATTGTCCCTCCTTGGTTCTTGGGGGAGAGAAATTAACTCCCTCAGAACGGGTTCGCAATTTGGGTGTACTCCTAGACCCACAGCTAAAATTGGAGCAACATCTTTCAGCTGTGGCTAGGGGGACCTTTGCACAGGTTCGCCTAGTGCACCAATTGCGACCCTTCTTGGAGAGGGAGGCGCTACTCACAGTCACCCACGCCCTTATCACCTCCCGGCTGGATTACTGCAATGCGCTCTACATGGGGCTACCCTTGAAGAGTATCCGGAGACTGCAATTGGTGCAAAATGCAGCTGCGCGAGCCGTGGTGGGTGTGCCCAGGTACACCCACGTAACACCTGTCCTCTGCCAGCTGCATTGGCTGCCCATTAGTCTCTGGATCCAATTTAAGGTGTTGGTTTTGACCTTTAAAGCCCTACATGGCTCAGGGCCAGGCTACCTCCGGGACCGCATCCTGCCGCATACCTCCCTACGACCGGTTAGGTCCCACAGAGTTGGTCTCCTCCAGGTCCCATCGACCAAACAATGTCGGTTGGCGGGGCCTAGGGGGAGAGCCTTCTCTGTGGGAGCTCCCTCCCTGTGGAACCAACTCTCTCCGGAGATCAGGGCCATCCCCACTCTGCTGGCCTTCCGTAAAGCAATAAAAACTTGGCTCTTCCGGCAGGCGGGGTGAAAGTGAGACCGAGTAGATTATTCCGGGGTCTCCCCCCTTTAGTTATGAATGTTGGAGATCTTCTTTTAATTTTTATATCTTTTTAATTGTTATATGTTTTTTATTGTAATGGATTTGACATGCTGTGAGCCGCCCAGAGTCCCCCGGGAGTTGGGCGGCATACAAATCTATTAAATTAAAATTAAATTAATTAAAATTAAACTCTTTCAATTAAGGTATCAAATCCAAAGACTCAGCTCTATTCTGACATATCACATCAAGGTCCCAAAGCAATGATCCATTCATGGTGGACTGTCACATCCCCCCCCCCAGTACCTGGGAAGCACACTTTTAGGGAAAGTACATGGACACCTCTACGAAAAGTGAATGTCTAACCAAACTATAGAAAATCTGCCAATATGGACACCCATGACAGTGACCAAGAATCTCGCCACTCAACTAAGACTAGGAAAAGCCACAGGAGAAGACTTTATCCCTCCACGGTTCTGGGCCACACTCTGGCCTCACTCCTTATCTACATACCCACGACCGAGCCCCAAAAGACCAGGGATCTGCAATCAGTGTCCTGATATAAAAAAAGGAAAAAGGATGATCCTATCAGCTATAAACCAATCAGCCTTCTCAACAAAGTCTATAAACTCTTCACAAGACACCTACAACAGAAATCCCAAACTTGCTGGAACAAGAAAATATCCTTGCAGAGGAGCAAGATGGCTTTGGAAAAAGCTGGTTATCATTTATCAGTGTCTAGTACAGAGGATGCATATTGGTCCCATTCCTGTTTGATTTTTATATCAACTCAACAGAAGTTTCACTCCTCAAACTTACTGCAAGACAAATCTCTGCTTTACTTTATGCACATGATGCAACATTATTTTCAAAAACACCTACTGGCCTTAAAAGAGCTCTAGAGCAATAGGAGTTACCACAGTAGAGAAGACCATCTAGTACTCAAACTATCTGAAAATCAAAACCATGGCATTTGCTAAAAGATCCAAGAGCTATTCCTGGAGGATAGATTTGAGCAAGTTCCTGTTTCAAATATCTGGGGATTATCCTTCACTCTGCTAACAGATGGAAACATTGATGAAAACACACAGAGGAGCTGAACTGTCAACTTCAAATTCCACAAGACAAGAGGTGGCCACTATATACTTGCAGCACTCAAACTATTCAAAGCACAACTTCTTTATTGTGCCCAAACTAGGCCCCTTTTTCAACTTTGCACCATTAAAATTTGTTAGGTCCAAATTTCTAAGATTGGTCTTTCAAGTTCCAAAATGTGTTCTAATTCTACCCTGAGGTTGGAGTCAGGCCTCATGAAAGTGGAGGCCTGAGTGTGGATGAACATATTCAGCTATTGGCTCAAACAATCTCTGGATGAAATGTTTACCTTTAGCGATATTGCTTATTAAGATAAATACAAGAAAAGACATTAGAATTTCGTTATATGAAATGATGTTTGGTATTTTTTATACTAGAAATGTGGGAATGTCAAAGATAAAATGTGAAGCTGTTTGTTTTTGAAAAAATATACAGGGACTGTCCCAGTGTTTTTCTCTTTTAAGGTTCGAAGGACTATTGGCACAGATTCCTTCTCTTGATTTTCAAATACGTGACTTTAAGAGCGGTGACTGCGTCCTGATTTAAGCTCTAAAGGAACATGAACTAAAGCCAATGTGAGAAGGACCGTTCCAAGTGCTGTTGACTACCGAGTTGACTACCGAGTCGGGATGAGTGGACTAAAGAGACAGTCCATTATTTGCGTGTGAAAGGACTGGGGACTGCACCCCATGGATGGACAGTGACTGCTAAGACAATAGATCCTTTTACATTGACTTTTAGGACTAATTGATGGCACTTTGGGAGGTTGAGTTGCTTATTTGGTTGGGGTAATAAACTTTTGTATTGTGTTATGGATTCTATAGGGAGGAGACATAGTAGAGTGGTATGGTTACATGTTGTGAAAGTATGTGGATGTAAGTCCCTGGAGTGATTGTATTGAAGTTTGAGTTTGTATTACATTACATATACATACACAGGGGGGCCAGTCCACTGTAAACATGAATTCGACAGTAAGGGTGATTATTGTCTTCTGGGGAATATGGATGTATCTTCAAGTAGGGATGGGAACGTTTGCTGTTTTGCCGTGTTGTTTCATAATGTGGCAGCAGTTGTGTTTCCATGCTGAACTTGAACAATAATTTTCCCAGATACATAAATCACTGACACTGATTGAGCCGGAAATTTGAGGCTGGAATTTGTATTAGATCTACCTTTAGTGATGGAATACCACTTGGTAAATATCCTAAGTGTAACTGTACATATGAGATAGCTGTTCATTATAGAGATGTGTCCAATAGGATGGAAGCTATACATAATCATTGCTATGAGAGATATGGCAATTATACACCTTCCTATAAGAAAGTCCAGAATTTTAGAGGAAGGATTGATTTTACCATATGGAGAAATAAAAGCCCCATCTAAGATTATGTTGTTATATGACAATATGGCATTGTCAGGTCTGCCCTTTGGTGGAAGGGTAGATGTACAATTTGGAAGCACCACTTAGGTACATATGACATATGAGAGAAGCCTATGAAGGAGGAGGAGAAAATATTTTCCTTGACCTGATGACAGTGGCTTTGAATAGTATATCCTTTTGTGTGAAAGGAGAGACAACAGTCTCGGATATCATGTCTATATGTTTTGTAGGTGTACCAGTTCCTGGGAAGTTTTCATTTAAAGACGGAAAGATTGTTATAGAACATAACATCTATGATCTATCAAAAGTGATTACTTTGCTTGGTCATCTAATTAAGCCCAGTGAATGGACTAATCAGAAGAAACTGGTAATTGAGGTGAAGAATATTTTGCCAGCCTATGATTGTGTAGTATATAGACAACTATAAACAAGAATGTGTTTACTTGTACTGAGAGTGGAGAGATGGATGCATTAGGATAGGTGTTATACCTACCTAAAAGATGGTTTCTGTTTTATGGCTTATATGCTTATGCAGTTATTCCTGCTAATGCAGTGGGAGGATCTTATCCTATAGGATGCCTGAACACAGGTTTATTTTTTTTTCTGATGAATGCTACACTGCATCATAGTAATCGCATACCAGCAAGAAGACCACGATTGGAAAAGTAGTGAAAAGTACACTACAGGTGAGACACATGATCAGAAACCTGAACATGAAGAAACATCTATGAAAGCAGGTGAACCTCACCTGGTAATACATGATTTGCATATCATATCTATACAAAGATCTATATCTTTAGTGCAGTATAAGACAACTGAATATACTGCCAGAAGGAGTTATAGAGGTAAAAGGTACATAAAGAAAGCATATGATGCTGGAGGTAGTGATGAGGTGGTGATATTATCTGATGTAGAAGCTCAACTTTTAGGCATATTTCCTTGGTTTGCAACACAATAGAATCATAAGCAGATAGGACATCTTGCTTGTGCTTTGGCAAAAAGTATTAATGAAACTTCGTCTGCCATAGCAGCTCTGGCTAATGGGAGAGATAAGGAAGTCTTTATTGCAGAACCGTATTGCTATTGATTATATTATTAAGGATGGGCCATGGTTGTGAAGAATTCCAAGGATTATGCTGTTTTGTATAGAAAATAAATCACAATTAAGAGCTTTGCTACCACCTACAACATGAAACTGAGAATTCTGCATTCCATGGGTTATGGAATGTATTAACTCTTGGTTGTCAAGTTTTGCATGGTTGAAGAACCATTTGTAGGCACTATAATCATTATAGTTATAGGCTGTATATCTTGTGTCTGTATTAGATGTACTGTATTCCTGTATGTGTGTGAAGTGTTGCAAGTTTTGTTGTAAGATGAGAAACCCTAAGAAGTTAG
Source organism: Diadophis punctatus similis (assembly GCA_023053685.1). Lineage (NCBI taxonomy): Eukaryota > Metazoa > Chordata > Lepidosauria > Squamata > Dipsadidae > Diadophis > Diadophis punctatus. Next base: position 7,291,279 of record JALIGW010000010.1, on the reverse strand, counting down.
GGAAGTGGGCCCTGAATAAGGAGGATGTGCGTATTGTTCCAAGAATAAAAATTCGATAAAATCAGAGAGGGAGAATTGTGAGAAATATGAATTTATTCTTGTTAAATAAGATATGTAATAAGAGCCATAGCACAACCATTTTGAACCTATTTGTAATGGACAAATAATATTGTGTAACAAAATGTATTTTATGGATGTCAGCTCATTTTCACTGTACTCAGATACAGGATATGTTTTTACCATCTTCTGGGAATGAAGAGGAGAGGAAGTGATGATACAGAAATGTTTTTCTCTTCTGTTGTTATGAAGGAAATGAGCTCATGAGAATGCACAGGTTCACACAGAAAGAGAGGAAGTGTGGAGCTGTCAGGATGATGAAGATGTTCTGGGGTTTTTTTCCTAGGTTGTAAACACTGTGTTAGGATGTTACATAATGGGAGGTTGGACGATATGATGTGAGGAGAATGGGAGGAGTAAGGTGGAGTCATGTTCTATATAAATCCATATTTCTGGATAATGGCTTTGCCTCTATTTGTTTCAGAAGTTCTGTCTTCTGTCCAAGTATTGGACCTTTGATCAAAGTGAAATATTAAAAATCTGTTTATGTTGTTCTTAATCTGGATTCCTGCTTAATTATTTTTCTCACAAGCAGTCTTTAAAAAATAAGTCTAATAATTTGAACATTCTACAGACATTTATAGTTATTCACTTACCCTCTTGCATCCAGCAGAAAATAAAAATCTGTGTGTCTCTCCCAGCTATTTGCCACTTTGCAGCTAGTTTTACTTTCATTTTCCCATGTGGCAAATCAGCTGTACCTCGGGAAGCTGCTACTGACTTGCTTGGCTTTACAGGCTCTTCCCTCTTTGCTGCAAGCAGGTAAATTGCTGGAAGACAGAGGCCAAAGGGTGGGGGTGGCTGGGTTGGTGGGGCTACATTCGGTGTATAAGACGCACCCAAGTTTTCACCCTCTTTTTGGGGGTAAAAAGCTGCGTCTTACACTCCGAAAAATACGGTAAGTCAGTTGAATGGAAAAGGATCTGTGGGAACGTATGCTCATCCACATTCCCAGGATAGAGAACTTTCACACTTTGTGTATTGGTCTACATTTGCATTCTGCCTAATGGGGAGGGGCGCTAAGGTTTAAATGTACTTGCCTTGCCTGGAGGCATTTAGATCTTGCTTTGAATGAATGGATTGTTACCACAGCTGCCAATAAAGGAATCCTTTTGAACTACTTGGCTCAGAAGTTCATACTTTGTAGGTGGAGGGGGAGACGGTCCTTACAGAAAGCAAGATCTGCAAAATTGGTCAACCCAGAGAAGCAACATCGCTCTACTGAGGGGACCGTGCAAACCATGTCCGAACAAAATCGGGAACAGGAAGAGATTGAATGCTGGGGGGAAACATCAACCACCACCCAGTCGGATACCTGTTCCGTACTCCCCATCAAAGAGGTTGAGGGAGTTGTGTTTTTTTAAAAAAAGTTTTATACGTACAAAGTACAAACATTTTTCTTTTTTCTCCCCCCTCCCCCTCTTCCCCCCAATCCCTCCCCCCATCTCCCCCTCCCCCCTCCCTGGACTTCCCAGAACATACACAGGGTATAATATAAAGTACACAAATATAAAACTAAAATATGCTAACAAATTATTAACTTCCAAATATCTTTAGGTCTTAACTCCTTATACTATAAATTAAACAAAAAACTAAAAATTTAAAATATATCCTTCACTATCTGTTTGGATCTTCTTAGTCTGATACTTGATTTGAATATAGTCAGTCCATCTTCTCCATTGCCAAATGTATCATTTGAATAGTCTTTAAAATGTTCTAAAATTTTAGCCATCTCTGCCAAATGCATATATCTTAGTGTTCATTTTTGAATAGTAGATGAATCTTCCTCTTCCAGTATTGTGCCGCCAGCAACCTGGCAGCAATTGTTAAATTCAAAACCAGCTTAAGCCATATATAAAAATACATCACATCTTCTCATTCACTTAGTCTCTATTACATTACTACATTACATTACAATCTATACTTATTCCCAACCTATAATATAAATTCAATCTTATTCTTAAAAACAAATTTAATCTCTATTACATTACATTACGTTCTATACTTATTCCCCAACCTGTAATGTTAATTTAATCTTATTCTTTAAAACCAATTTAATCTCTATTACATTAAATTGCAATCTATATTTATTCCCCATAGGTAATCTTATGATCTAATTTCTCTAACCTTATGCAACCTTTTATATGTATTTGACTTTTATATCTTATTTATTTTAAATTATTCTACTATTACTAAAACATCAGTTTATTATTCTTTTCTCCTTCAAACCTACAGCCATCAGTAATTCTTTAAGTTGGCATCTGAAATTATGCTGATTTAGTTCTTCACTTTGAAGAGTTGAGAACTGAAGTGGATGAATTAATTCTTCTTCACTTTCAACAATTACTTCTCTAATCTGTCTTGGATCCTTTGTTTCTTCTTGACTGTTCAGAGTTCCTCTCTGATCTACAATCCACAAATCTTCTTTTTCCTCTTTTTTAACTTCCTCATTTCTTTTGCCTTCTGGTGATTTTGGTCTCCCAACCATTAACACGTTAGCAAAAAAATCTTTTGCTTTACAAATCGTATTGAGTCTGTATCTTTCTCCCATGTAAGTAACGAGTAATCCAGCTGGAATCACCCATTTATACCTTATTTGTTGCTTTTTCAATTCTGACACCAGAAAGGTATAATCCTTGCGTGCTTTCAGTATTTTTGGAGGAATTTCCTTAAATGTCAAAACCTCCTGTTCATCCACCTTAAGTTTATTTTTAAAAGTCGCCTGTAAGATTCGGTTTCGCAATGTCCTTGTAGTAAAATATATTACAATGTCTCTTGGCAAATGTTTTTGTCTGGCAAACCAGGAATTGACACGGTATATTTTTTCAATCTGCCAGCCCAATTCCGCTTTTGTTCCCCCCAAAATCTGCACAAATGCTTCCAAAATCTTTTCTTTTAAATTCTCTTGTTTTTTTATTCTTTTACCCCTCTTAATCTTAAAGCAAATTCCATATCATTATACTGGAGCATCGTTAAATCTGCCTCAGTTCCTTCAATTTTGTTCTGAATCTCTACTACTTTTTCACCCAAAGTCACAGTAGTTTGTTTAATTTCACCCACGTCTTTTTCCAATAATTCCATATTGACTGCAACAGCTTTAAATACAGATGCCACATCGTCTCTAGTTTGTTGAATCTGAGATGAAAACTCCTCTGAGACAGCTTGTATTTTTTCATTAATTTCATTAATTTTCCCATTAATTTCTTTAAATTTTTTATTAACCATAGAAGCAATTTCTTTCTGCATCTCTTTCATGGCTTGCTGCCACTTTTCAAGCGTTAAAGTCTGTGTTGGAGGGGCAAAATCTTGCAGATTAACAATATGAGTGGGGAAACTTTCAACTCTTCCTATTCCTTTAAAAGGAACAGTCTTTGCCAGTTTTAAAGCCATCTTCAATTTGTATTAATTTTTGTATATTGTTAAAAAGCCAAAAAACAAAGTTCATCAAGGTAAAGAGTAAAAAATAAAAAGGTTTCTTACAAGCATCTATTAACAGAGCTCTCACTAGCTCTCGATAACTTTCACTTTTCCACACCCTTTCAAATTCCAAGTGCCAACTTTTGCATATTAGCTACTTTGTTACTTCCAGAAAAACACAAAGAGCACCGGAGTTAAGTTAGAATACTTGCAGTTAAAATTCTCCTGGTATGTTCCGTCTGCTACATTGTTTAAAATAGTAATATCCATTTGTTGCAAGCAGAGATGGTCGCAGCTTCTTGCTCCGCTAAAAAAAACCGGAGGCATTCCAGGTCCGGAGCTGTTGACAGGCTTCTAGGGAACCCTCAACCTTCGCACCCCAGAGCTTCTTCTGGGGTACTTGGGGGGCTCTACCTTGGCCCAGCTGCTCTTCTCCCTTCCCTTTGCCTGGGAAGGGAGTTTTCAAGCTGCCAGACAGCTGATGTGGCTAATCTGGCGGCTTTAACGGAGCCTGGGATCAGACGCTCATAAAGAGCGTCCGACGAGGCTTGCGGAGCCACCGGAAGTCAGAGTTTTTGAGACCTCTGAGAAACCCCGCTGGTCCATCGGCATTAAGAAAAAGGACATCTGGGATGGGAGAACCAGAGGAGTCACCCTTAATCGAGGGAATCGGAAACCACGTTGGGAATTGGAGCTAGAAGCCCTCGCTGACCAGGAGGAACTCATCGAAACACCACTGAGGGAGGGGCGTCTGAAGAGATACCTAGCCCAGCTGGTGATGGAAACTTTGGAAAATCTCAACATCCGAGGGACCCCAGAAGGGCGACTAAGGAGTGCTGGGAGCATAGCAACCGCTGAAGAGGCTGGGGGAGCCAACAACCTCCGGGAAGCCAGCATGCAAGTGGAGGACGCAACGGGGGACCCACCAAATCCTCCCAGGGCAGAACACGCAGTGGCACACCTTCCTAACCAACTCCAAGCCCCACAACTAGAAAGGAAAACTCCCCCCCTGGGAGTGAAGTTTGATGGGGATCCGCAACAATTAAGATTCTTCGTAGAACACGTACTTACCTACATGCAAGAATATGGACGGGAGTTCCAAACACAGGGATCCCGAGTGCGAGCAGTCACCCTAGCCCTGGAAGGAGCTGCTGCCAGATGGATGGTGACCCTACATAACGACGATGCACCCGAACTACGCAACTTTAACCGGTTCATGATGGCCTTACGACGACGGTTCGAGGACCCACTGGCAGACCGCAAAGCACGCGATCGCATTAAGGTGAAGCAGGGACGACGGCCAGTGGCGGAGTACACTGAAGAGTTCCGGGACCTTGCATGTTGTCTAAATTGGCCAGAAGACATCCTGGTAAGCTGTTTTAAAGATGGACTGAGTGATTATCTATATAATGCCTGCGTGGCTAGGGGTGCACCGAATCACCTGCATGAGTGGTACCTCACCGCTGAAGAAGCGGAGATTAATATGGCCAGGAACTAGTACCATACGGGGCGAACATGGAAGAAATCCCCACCCCAATGGAAGAAAGAGCCCTTCAGAAAGCAACAGGGGTTTTCTCCTAAACCTCCAATCTGCTTCAAATGCGGGAAGGAGGGGCACCGAGCACCTGAATGCTGTCCCCAAACACCCACCCGGAAACCTGAACGCCAAACAGGGGAGAGACCAGCGAGACCCACCCAGCGAGGGAGGGAAACGGCCCTGAGGAGCAGCGAGATGGTAGGACCACCATCCCCTCCCTTCTTTGGAGACAACATCCCGGCATTTCAAAGGGAAGATCCAGCATCGTTTGAAAGCGACCCAGAGGATGAACCACTGGTAAGCAAATCAATTGAACTGCTTACCCTCCCTCTCAGACTATTTATCCCTAACCAAGATGAGGGGGAAAACACCTCTGCATTAGTAGACTCAGGGTGTACCCGTTGCTTGATCAGCCCAACCCTAATCGAGTAGTTGGGAATCACAGTGAGAAAGCTGAGAAACCCCATCGTGTTTTGCCAACTAGATGGGTCAATAGCAGGGGGGGAGCCAGCTGCTTTTGCCACGGAACCCCTGAAAATAGGCATTGGGAGCCATGAAGAAAGACTTACATTTATAGTAGCACCTGGCATGGAATGGCCACTAGTCTTGGGACTCGCATGGTTGAAAAAGTGGAATCCAAAAATAAATTGGGAGCAAGGCACCATAAAATTCCAGTTGCACGTGACTTTTGCAGCGGACCTACAGATAGGAACTGAGGGGGGTGATCGCAGGGAAACGGCCATGCCTGGTTATAGCTTCCCAACAGAAGGCATACCCAAGGAATACAAAGACTTGGCTGATGTTTTTAGTGAAACAGCTTCGGATGAACTTCCCCTGCATCGCCCCATTGACTGTGCAATAGAAATCTTACTCGGGGCTAAACTGCCTAAACCAAAAATGTATAGCATGTCACCGGGGGAGTTAGAAGAACTGAGAGCTTTCATTGAGAAAAACCTAGCAAGGGGTTTTATTGAGCCAGCCCGACCAAAGATTGCAGCCCCAGTGTTATTTAGGGAGAAAAAAGACGCACAAAACGCTTATGTGTTGATTTTCATAACCTGAACACGATCAGTGTTGAAAACATGTATCCCCTCTCCCTGATGAAAGATACCTCACAAAAGGGATTTTTTTTCCCAAACTAGACATAAGGGAGGCATACTACCGAATCAGGATTAAGGAGGGGAATGAATGGAAAACGGCATTGCTACCAATTCAAGGTGCTCCCTTTTGGGCTACAAGGGGCACCTGCAGTGTTCATGCAATTAATCAACGATGTTTTGCATGAACATTTATACAAAGGGGTTCTTGTTTATTTAGATGATATTCTCTTATACTCAGAGACCAAAGCTGAGCACATTAAATTGGTCAGGGTGGTGCTAAGCAAACTCCGCGATGCAAAACTTTATGCCAAACTCTCAAAATGTGAATTCCACCAAGAAAAAATTGATTACTTGGGGTACCGTATTTCACACCAGGGCATACAAATTGACCCTCAAAAAGTGCAGGCGGTACTGGATTGGGAAACGCCTCGCACACGCAAGCCGGTACAAAGTTTCTTGAGGTTCGCAAATTTCTATCGCCAACTTATCCCGGCGTTCACTCAAATTGCCCTGCCCATCACGAAACTGTTAAGAAGAAAGGGGGAGGGAAATCCTAAACCGAGACAGCCCGTGAATTGGACAATGGAATGCCAGGCAGCTTTTGAAAAACTAAAATGGCTGTTCTCAGCAGATCCAGTTTTGAAGCACCCAGACACAGAAAAACCTTTCATCATACAAGCAGATTCTAGCAATGTTGCAATAGGAGCAATCCTACTTCAGAGAAATGAGCAAGGACAACTACAGCCATATGCATATACATCCAGGAAACTAAGTGAAACTGAACAAAGGTGGGCGATTTGGGAAAAAGAAGCTTATGCGGTGCGATGGGCACTTTTAACTTGGAGACATTTCTTAGAAGGGAGTAAGATCCCTTTTGAAGTCTGGACTGACCACAAAAACTTAGAAGCCCTAAATACAGGAAACTATCTCCAAAATAAGTTCGTTGGGCTCGATATTTCAAACGGTTTGAGTTTACTCTTAAATTTATCCCTGTGGGGAAAAACTTTCTAGCAGACGCACTGTCCAGAAAGCCGCAATACAATAGTGTGAAATCAGAGGTATTTAAACCTATAGTACAAACTAATCAATTGGCAGCCAAAGTAATCACCAGGTCCCAAGGAGGACAAGACGCATTGACAAACGAAGACACCATCCACGTTTTTAAACAAGCATTCATCAACGATGAATGGTTTTTGAACCACAAATCCAGTTGCTTGATGAAAGATGAATTAGCTTGGGTAGGAGACAAACTATATGTATCCGCTAGCCAAAGATTACGTTTAATGGAAAGGTGCCACGACTCTAGATTAGCTGGACACTTTGGTTTTGTAAAAACTTTACACTTAATAAAGAGACAATTTTGGTGGCCTTCATTGAAAAAGGACATAGAAAGCTATGTAGCGAGTTGCCCCATTTGTGCTGCAGCAAAAAGACGACAAGGGAAAACCCCAGGACTCCTACAGAAAGTAGCCGAGCTGTCAGCGCCATGGGAAGAAATTGCTATGGATTTTATTGTAGAGCTACCAGAAAGTGGGGGAAACACCGTCATTTGGTTTGTGACAGACTTGTTTTCAAAGCAAGCACATTTTATACCTTGCCAGAAAATCCCAACTGCCAAAGGCTTAGCTAGATTGTTTCTAATACACATTTATCGTCTTCATGGAGCTCCTCAAAGAATCATCTCCAATTCACCTCCAACTTTTAGAAGGCATTTTTGGGCTTACTTGGTACCGCCCAAGGATTAAGCTCCTCCCATTATCCGCAATGTAATGGAAATTGTGAGAGAACGAACGGGATTCTTGAACAGTATCTAAGATGTTTTATTAATTTTCTTTTCTTTTTTTTTATTCAAAAAGTTTTATTAGTACAAAGTACAAGCATTTTTATCAATTTTCTCCCCCCCATCCCCCCTACCCACTACCCACTACCTTCCCTTCCCTCCCCCCCCGGACTTCCCAGAAAAAGTACAGGGCATAGTATTCAATAACATAAATTTAAATTAGATTAAAATAGCTTCTTAAGTCCCCCATTTTTTGGCATCTTTAACTCCGAATTTTTAAAACTATTCAAAACATTAAAAATTAAAGAGAAAGTAAACAAGTAAAAAACAAAATTAAGTAAAATAAAAAGAAACAAAGATGAACCTCTTAAACTAAACTTAGTCATAAACTCAAACAATGTTAATAACATAATTTTACAATATACCAAAATATTAACTTCCCAATATTTAATATATATATATTAATAATGATAAAAAATAAAATAAAAATAAAAATTAAAGTTAAAAAATTAAAAACTAACCCCTTGTATTTCAACACCCTTAAACTTAAACCTAAAATCCACCAACTTATTAAAAACATAGTATTATATGTATATCATCTCTTCTAAACCTCAAACCGTAAAATACACCTTAATAACAATATTCCTATACCTTAAGGTATCCGCTTCAAACTATATATTATCTACTATACTAATAATAATAACCTAAATATATAATAATAATAATAAAAAGAATAAGAACCGACTCCTTATGCCTCTAAAATTTTAAACTTAATCCCTATATCCTTGAAATATTAATACCAAAATATTACACTATATCCAGTTTATAACCTCAAAATATTTGATATGAAAATACCATCGATAAACAATATTAATATTTCAAATCCTCAAATTAGTGATAACGAAATAATGCACTATATCAAATTTATAACTCTAAAATATATAATATATATCTATAAAATAATCTAAAAATAAAATAAAATACCATTAATAGACAATATTAATACAAAATAAGAAAAGAAAAAAAGAAAAAAATGTTTACAATCTTGTTCATCTTTCCAACCATCTTATAAGTTTCAACACCATCTGTCCTTTGACCATTTCAAATCTGTCGCTTCAGCTGTCATCTGATCCCATTCCTCCGTCTCCTTTTCCACGTCACAAACATCTGTTTGGTTCTGCCCCTCTTTTGGAATCTTTGGAATCATTTCCTCTTGATCACGTGTATCTGGACTTCTCTTCTCCTCCTCCCTTATTTCCATGCCTTCTTTTACTGAAATTTTAGAGATATCAGCCTTTAAAACATTGATGTAAAATTCTGTAGCTTTCTTTATTGTATTTAGTCCATATCTTTTTCCCAAGAATTTTACGGTTACTCCTGTTGGTACATTCCATTTGTATTGTAAATTTTGTATTTTTAATTCCTGGACCAGAAAGGAATATTCTCTTCTATCTTTAAGCATCTTGGCAGGAATTTCTTTCCATATCCTTATTTCTTGACCATTTGCCTGAAGATTATTATTAAAAGTCGCCTGTATGATTCTGTTCCGCAAAGCTCTGGTAGTGAAATATATTACAATATCCCTTGGCAAGTGGTTTTGTTTTGCATACCAAGAATTAACTCTGTAAATCTTATCGATTTGTGTAGCCAATTCATCTTTAGACAATCCAGACACCTGCTCCAGTGCCTCTGTCATTCTTTCTTTCAAATTTTCAAATTTTTTTTCCTTCAAGCCCGACTCTTATAGCAAATGTCATCTCTCAAAATTGGGACATCGCTTCTTTTTCCAATTTTAATATATCATTTTGAACCTTGGTTATGTATTCCTCTGAAGTTGTTAAATTTTGCTTATTTTTTTCCAAATCCTTCTCCAAAATCTCCATATTTGCTGCTAATCCTTTGCAAACTTTCACCACATCTGCTCTCAATTGTAAATTCATCTTCTCCATAGCAGCCTGCATTTTTTGTTCTATTTCAGCAAGTTTTGAATTAAATTCTAAAATTAACTCATTTTTCATTGCTTTTAAAGTATTAAAAATAGTCTCAGGTGTTAAAGACTTTGATGATGTTAAATCAGGCATAGATTGCTTCTTTACAATATGATCGAAGGAGTAGTCAGTTCTTTTATTCACTACAGTCTTTTCAAGTTTAGAAGCCATTTCAATGTTTTCCAAAAAAAAAAAAACAAAGAGAGGAAAAAAAAACCCAGACCTTTACTTTAAAAAATAATTCCTTTCCAAGTCCAAAAACCATTTAAATTTTATCTTTTATAAAACTATAGATTAATTCATAAAAAAAGGAAAAAAAGAAAAAAAATTCATTCTTGAGATCGAAAGTTTCCAGAGGAAAGGGCTGATAGCAAAGCAAAAATAACTTTCTCTTCTACACCAACGTTTCAAATCGCCATCTTGTTGCCACTCCTTATTAAGTTACTTTGTTTCTTCATGAAAACCCAAGAATGGAGTTAAAGAATAAACTAGTACCTCCAGGACTCCTGTCTTTCTCTGGCTGCTCTCTGTATTTTTAAAATAGTTGTATCTCTTTAAATCAGCAGCGGTGGCCGCGGCATCTTGCTCCGCTTTCTAGCGGAGGCTTCCAGCTTCCCGGAGCTGCAGACAGGCTACGTGGGGAGCCCTCACCCTACGTGCCCTAAGTTGACTTTTAGGGCACTAGGGGGGCTCTACCCCACCTGTCACGCTCTCATCTCTCCCCTTCGCCCAGGGAGAGATTTTCAAGCCGCCAGACAGCTGATCTGGCGGCTTTTACGGCAAGTTGAAAGGACGCCCTGCGAGGAGCGCCAGCGACGCCAACGAAACCGGAACCGGAAGTCGATATTTTATTAATTTTCAACAGGACAGTTGGACTGAACTTTTACCTTTTGCAGAGGTTGCATTTAATAACTCTGTACATTTGAGTACTGGTTTTACACCTTTTAGAGTAGCTACTGGGCAAGATTTCAGCCCAATGCCGGAACTACCCACAGAAAAACCCACTATCCCCTCACTTAAGGAGTGGATAAAAAATTTGCAAAATACATGGCCATTAGTCAGATTAGCTTTAAAGGAAGCTAGAGAGGCTTTCAAAATTCAGACAAGAAAAGAATAGAGCCTAAACCTTTCCATGTTGGGGATAGAGTATACTTATCTACAAAATGCCTGAGATCGTTACAACCATCAAAAAAATTAGGGCCTAATTTCATTGGAGCTTTCCCTATTATTAGGATCATCAACCCAGTAGTAGTTGAATTGGCTCTTCCAAAAACACTTAGACAAGTCCACCCAGTATTTCACATTAGTTTACTCAAGAGAGGGGTAACCTCATCACTTAGACCGGTGGTATCTGCACCACCTGCCCCAATCATGATAGAAGGGGAACAACACTTTGAAATCAAGGAAATTCTTGACTCTAGGATCCACAGAGGAAAGATCCAGTATTTGGTAGCTTGGAAACATTTGCCTCCCTCTCAGAACGAGTGGGTCGCTAAACAACATGTTAAAGCTCCCATCTTATTGAGAAGATTTCACTCCCAATACCCTAACAAACCTTGTTAATATATCATAATTGGCTTTGCTTATGTCTTACATGTGGACCTTTTTTTCTTTTTAAGGGGGCGGCATGTCAGATTCCAGCGACTCTGCCATTCAAAAGGAGAAGGGGGGTCTGTCTTGGGTTTGCTTGATCAGATGGTTACAACATATATCCGGATCTCAGACATCTGGGAACCTCCTCACTTTAGGATAGGATTTATGAGGGGCAATGTAAGTCAGTTGAACGGAAAAGGATCTGTGGGAATGTATGCTCATCCGCATTCCCAGGATAGAGAACTTTCACACTTTGTGTATTGGTCTACATTTGCATTCTGCCTAATGGGGAGGGGCGCTAAGGTTTAAATGTACTTGCCTTGCCTGGAGGCATTTAGATCTTGCTTTGAATGAATGGATTGTTACCACAGCTGCCAATAAAGGAATCCTTTTGAACTACTTGGCTCAGAAGTTCGTACTTTGTAGGTGGAGGGGGAGACGGTTCTTACAGTAAACCATTTTTTAAAATACAGAATCCAGGCTGGATGTTGCCAATGTTTGACATACATATCAAACACTGAAATCATTCTAAACAATGATATCTCTCCTAAAACCAGCATATTCATCCAATTATTACAACCATTATATGATGGATTAATTATAACAATTGCATGCAGAATTAGATAGTAATTTTGTCATAATACGATGAGGATTCTTTTATGGTGCAAACATATATTTTGGAAATATTCAGATGTTACTAAGCAATACCTAAAATCAATTTTAGCAATGAATCTTAACTTTACCAGTATATAATTTCAAACAATATACGGTATATGAAAAGTAACACATGAACAATGAACTATTACGACGTCCATTTTCATTGTACAAAAGACATAATGCTTTCCATCCAAATATGCATAGATTGTTTACTTTTCCTCAACAATTCCTTACTCAATCTTAAATTAGTAAGATTTATCTACACAAATACAAATACTGTGCTTCATTCAGCAATCTATATTACAACTGCTGTGATCATTACTTACTGGTGTACAATATTCCACCATTGGGTAGTGCATCTTATGACCTTTTGCAACTCGGCCAGAAAAGAAGCAGCTTTGGCAGATATCGTAGTTAAAGTGCTTTAAGCTTCTGTATCTGAAAGAAAATGCAATTTACAAATTTAAGACCAAACTGTGTTTAGATGTAAGTCTGAAGAATATCATATTAGAGCTTCATATGATACAGAAATTGCAGCTGATTTCAAAATCAGAGTCAAAAAAATTTCTAGATGCACTCTTATGAGAACAGGTTGTATCTATTCTACAAACCCTAGACTGGTAATAAATTGGGCATCATTCAAAATAATGGATCCAGTATCATTGTACTGTTACTATTCAAAAGTAGCTTAATTGTGCATAGAGGTAGTCCTTTACTTACAACTATTTATTTAGGGACTGTTCAAAGTTACAACCACACTGAAAAAAGTGACTTACGAGAGTTTTTCCACACTTATGATTGTTGCAGATCCCTACTATGATCATGTGATCAAAATTCAGCCGCTTGGCAACTGACTCATATTTATGATGGTTGCCATATCCTGGGCTCATGTGGTTATCTTTTGAGACCTTCTGGAAAGCAAAGTTAATACAGAAGCCAGATTCACTTAACAACAGTTTTACTAACTTAACATCTGCAGCGATTCACTTAACTATGGCAAGAAAGGTCATAAAATGGGGCAAAACTCACATAATTGTCTCATTTAGCAACAGAAATTTTGGGCTCAATATTATGGTTGTAAGTTGAGGACTACCTACATATATTTTTATGTGTCCAAACACAATTTTAAAATGAAGAAGGGATTTACTTTTTCATAAAGCTCGTTTGTTCAATTTCTGAATACTTAATTTGAAAAAAGACAAAATTGAGATTTTCAATGTGGAAGAATTAGTTCCTGCATTAGTTCACTTAAGAAAGAGAAATATATTTGATAAAAAACCAATTTGTTCTTTACAGAGATGTTCTATGCTACCACTGTTTATTGAACTTATAAGCTTCTATGCTGAATAACATTTCATGATTATATTTCCAGTGGTATGAAAGTGTTAATTAATTCAGCATTTTACCTGAATCCAATAATTGGACATTCTTTACAGATGTTGCACTTGGCCTGATGTTTGGCAGTTTCAGCAGCTGCCACTCTATGTAAAACTGGAAGCCATACCATTGATTGTGGTTCAAGTCTCATCCAATCCAGAAAAAGAGCTGCCTCAATTTCAGGTTTGTTATTTGCCTGTGAGAGAAAAATGATGCTGTCAACTATGAACTCTTTTCGGTAAGATGGTGACCAAGGCAGACGCCTAACCACTTCGCTGGAGAATAGTAATAGGAAAAATACCAAAAATCCTAGGGTTAGAGACAGGATTAGAAGCAACTAAACTAAGAAAACAGAATTAGATTAAGTCTTAAGTCTTAATATAATAATAGTTAGGGTCTAGGACCAGCGGAATAATATTTAAAAAATGAAAAACGATAAACCACGTGGAAATTGAAGCCAGCTGAGAAAAAGGCCGGTGGAAAACTGAAACTACCTTGCCGCCATCCTCCAAGCGCCAGAGGCCGGATACTCCGCCACGACGGAGAGAGACCAGAGCGCTAGATTCCACTGTGAATATCGTAAGTAAGATTCCTGTGATTCCCATGAGCAATCCCCCGAAAGTGATCTCACACCAGAGCCCTACGGTGCCCGGTGAGCGATCCCCTGGTGGAGCGACTAATTCCCGACGCCCAGCTGAGTTCTGCCCCAGCGAATCTCCCCCGGAGCCCAGCGTCTGAATTCCTGATGCCCAGCTGAGTTCTGCCCCAGTAAGTCATTCTCCACGGAGCCCAGCGTGTGCCTACAGCCCTACAAAGCCCGGAGAGCGATCCCATGAGAAGCCCAGCCGACAACCTCTTGAGCGCTTGATCATCTGGTGGCCGGTGACCGGCGAGGAAGCGAGGATCATGATCGCCTGATATTGTCTGACCTGGTGAGAACGAGATCGTCTGGCCTGATTGAGCACCTGTGAAATCTGATCCTGTGTGTGTGCGTGTACCCCAACAACGATCGGAGGAACGCCCGTTTCAGCGTGTGGAGCGCCTGTTTTGGAGTGTACCACCGGAGCCCGTTCCAGAGAGTCACATTCGTGTCCAGGGCGTTCCAGGGTACCTCAGTCTGTTCCAAGTGTTTCAACGGAGCCTGCTATGGCGCGGCTTGATCCCCCTGCACCCAGCAGATCGTCCGGTGGCCGCCATTAAAGAAATACAAACCTCGTGACTCAAGAAAAGAAATCCTTCCTGGACGATAGACTGGAATTGATAGATTGGGACTGATCATTGTTTTTTTTAAAAAAAAATATTTTTATTGAACATTTTTAACGTTAAAAACAGACACGGAAATTTAAACAGGCTCAAGCTCAACCCTGATAAGACCGAGTGGCTATGGATATTGCCCCCTAGGGACTATGTCGACTGTCCCTCCTTGGTTCTTGGGGGAGAGAAATTAACTCCCTCAGAACGGGTTCGCAATTTGGGTGTTCTCTTAGGCTATCGAGTGTTGAGCGAGGGGGTAGAAATGGACTCAGGAAAAGTAAAAGCCATCCTGGAGTGGCAACACCCTCGAACCCTCAAGCAACTGCAGAGCTTTTTGGGGTTCGCAAACTTCTACTAGCAGTTCATCCCCTCTTTCGCCAAAACAGCCCTGCCAATCACCAAACTGCTAAAAACAGGGAAAGGGAGGGCCAAACTGCAACCCAGCCAGCCACTAGAGTGGACCGTAGAGTGCCAGGGAGCATTTATTTATTTATTTATTTATTTATTTATTTATTTGGTATTCTTATATGCCGCCCAACTCCCAGAGGACTCAGGAGGGCGTACAACAGAGAAAAATACAGAATAACCAATTCATAAATAATATTTAAAAACAATATAAAAGTTAAAAGACTCAATATTTAAAATCAACCCAACAGGCATTCAACAACCATACATACTTGGGGGTGAGCTCGAGTGGATTAAGCTCTACCCCCAGCCTGCAAGAAGAGCCATGTCTTAACGGCTTTCCGGAAGGCCAGCAAGGTGGGGATAGTTCGGGTCTCTGGGGGAAGTTGGTTCCAGAGCACGGGGCCGGCCACAGAGAAGGCTCTCCCCCTAGGGCCCGCCAGCCGGCAGTGTTTGGCCGACGGGACCTGGAGGAGGCCGACTCTGTGGGCCCTAACCGGTCGAAGGGAAGTGTGAGGCAGAATGCGGTCCCGGAGGTAGCCTGGTCCTAAGCCATGTAGGGCTTTAAAGATGGTGATCAACACCTTGAATTGGACCCGGAGACCGATGGGCAACCAATGCAGCTGGCGGAGTATAGGTGTCACGTGGGTGTACCTAGGCACACCCACCACAGCACGCGCAGCCGCATTTTGCACCAACTGAAGTCTCCGGATACTCTTCAAGGGTAGCCCCATGTAGAGCGCGTTGCAGTAGTCCAAGCGAGAGGTGACAAGGGCATGAGTGACTGTGAGTAGAGCCTCCTTCTCCAAGTATGGCCGCAACTGGTGCACCAGGCGAACCTGTGCAAAGGCCCCCCTAGCCACAGCAGAAAGATGATGTTCCAATTTTAGCTGTGGGTCTAGGAGGACCCCCAAGTTGCGGACCTGATCCGAGGGGGTCAATTTCACTCCCTCGAAAATCAAGGAGGGACAGTTGTCGTAGTCCTTAGGGGGCAATACCCAAAGCCACTCAGTCTTGTCGGGATTAAGTCTGAGTCTGTTCCTCCCCATCCAGATCCTAATGTCGTCCAGGCATCGGCACATTACAGCAACTGCCTCACTGAAGTCAGACGGGGTGGTGATGTACAGCTGGGTGTCATCAGCGTACTGGTGGAAACGCACCCCATGTCTGCGGATGATCTCCCCCAGCGGCTTCATGTAAATGTTAAACAGGATGGGCGAGAGAACCGACCCCTGAGGCACCCCACATACTAGGGGCCTAGGGGACGATCTCTGCCCTCCTGCCAACACCGACTGCATCCTATCGGCGAGATAGGAGGAGAACCACCGCAAAACGGTGCCTCCCACTCCCAACTCGCCGAGACGATGCAGAAGGATACCATGGTCGATGGTATCGAAGGCCGCTGAGAGGTCAAGTAGCACCAGGACGGAGGAATTACCCCCGTCTCGGGCCCGCCAGAGATCATCCATCAGCGCAACCAAGGCAGTTTCAGTACTGTAGCCGCGCCTGAAACCCGACTGATAAGGATCTAGATGGTCTGTTTCATCCAGAAGTCGTAGAAGCTGAGTAACCACCACCTTCTCCACAACTTTCCCAAGAAACTCAAATGGCTATTCATGGAGGAACTGTTCCTAAAGCACCCAAACCCTGAGGAGCCATTCATCATTCAGGCAGACACCAGTAATGTAGCCGTAGGGACAGTCCTCCTCCAGAAGAACGAGGGGAACCTCTAACCATGTGCCTACACCTCCAGAAAACTCACCCACACTGAACAAAGGTGGGCAGTGTAGGAGAAAGAGGCCTTTGTGATCCGTTGGGCACTATTAACCTGGCAGCACTTTCTAGAAGGCAGCCAAGTGCTCCCTTGAAGTATGGACTGATCACAAAAATCTGGAGGCCCTTAGGACCCCTTGGAAGCTCTCTCCCAAACAAGTTTGATGGGCGCAGCATTTTAAACGATTCAACTTCATGCTAAAATACATCCCAGGAGGGAAAAACTTCCTAGCAGATGCCTTGTCCCAAATGCCCCAGTACAAGAATAAGCCTGAAGAGGTGGTCAATGCCATCATTCCCATCCCCCAGAAGGCAGCACAATTCACTATGAGGCAACAGATTCAGAGGCAATCGAGTGAACCGGGGGAAGATCTAACTCAAAAGCTCAAAGCTGAGCTGGTTCAGGGACAACCAACAACTCCTGACCTCCCGAGATGGATTGGCATGGAAAGGTCCAAAATTGTACATCCCTAGCACCCTCCAGGTCCAAGTTCTACAGAGAAGCCACGACTCCAAGCAAGCAGGCCACTTTGGATTCCTAAAGACATGGCATCTGGTGCGAAGACATTTTGGTGATCAGCAATGAAAAAGGACATTGAAAGCTATGTAAAAAGCTGCACATGTGATGAAAAAAGTGATGAAAAAAAGACCTGGGAAACCCCCAGGATTGTTACAAGTGGTCGAACCATCACAACCCTGGCAGGAAATAGCAATGGACTTTATCGTGGAACTCCCAGAAAGTGGAGGAAACACCATAATCTGGACAGTGATTGATCTTTTTTCCAAACAGACTCATTTCATTGCTCCGGCCTCCCTTTAGCTCATAAACTGGCTAAGCTGTTCCTGAAGCACATTTACCAACTGAATGGAGTCCCAAAGAGGATCATATCTGATGGTCGTCCCCCCCAGTTTACGGCTAAATTTTGGAGGGAGTTCATATAGTCAATTGGGAAGTCCCAGGTGCTTAGCTCACTTTTCATCTGAGTACTAATGGGGTGGCGGAATGTATGAATGCAATGATAGAACAGTACTTGAGTTGCTATGTAAACTACCAACAAACCAATTGGACTGATCTGCTACCTTTCGCTGAGGTGGCATACAACGCCATACATAGCAGTACAGGCTTCACACTTCTCTCTCTTGGAATCTTGTAGCTCTTTTTGATATATTTGTGCCTACTGAATATTCCCTTCTGGGTGCCCTTTGTCTCTGCTGTATTGTTTGAACACCCATCAACAAGACTTCCTTTTTTTTAAAGAAATTTTTCTTTTTTTGCTCTAAATCTTTCTTTTTTTAAAAGAGATTTTTCTTTACTTCTCTCTGTTCTATTATAAACTTTTAAGGAGTTATCTAATTGATTCCTACTTATTAATCCTTTTTCTTCTTTATTTTTAGCTTCTTGCATCTCATTTTGATTTTTCCCTTCCACTGCTTCTTCTAATTTCTCATCTATTTCCTGAATATCGTGTTGCTCTTTCCCCAATTGTTGAGTGATTTCTACATTCATTTCTGTGTCTTTAGACAATCCCCTTGTCTCCTTATTGTACTTTAAAGATTCACACATACTTTTTAACATCAAGAATATTTCTTCATATGCCTCTACCATCCCCTGTAAATCCATTTTATAACAATTTAATAAAAATTACTCAGTATATTTCAGTATATTTCTATAGTTCCGTCTCAATATTTAAAAACTCCTGCTTAATAAAATTTCATCAATCCCATAATTATACCTCCAAAACCCAGTCTTTAAAATTCTTTAGTGATTTACAGCCTTATAGTTTTCCAATTGTCCAAATTTTAGTCTTATTTAACTTTCCTTCTTTTCTCTTTTCTTCTCACCTTTCTTTTGTCTCGTAGAATGTTCTGTTAAATAATATTAATAGTCTGAATCCAAATTAATCCACTAGATTCCTCCAATCTTTCAGATCCATAATCCAATAGCCAATTTTAATGAAACTTAGTTATTTGCAAGTTAGTTCCTTAGAAATCTTCAGAAGGGGGGGAAAACCTCATTAAGTGTTCTCAGATTATCCAAGTTGTCTTCTAACATAAAGTCAAGGTCAGGCCGTCTTCCAGATGTTGCTACTTCTATTCTGTGTATTAGACTTTGTGGGTATTGAGTTCATTTTCACTACTTTCACTTTCATACTGCGTCTATAGTGCTTTAGTACTTCTCTTCTTCCAGTAGATGGCTCTCTTGTTCCCAAATCCAATGTTAAACAATCTGTCAAAAACAGCTGATTATCTGATAAATCCAGGGGGGTTAGAAATACAAATAAGCAAGACAGTTTCTCCCGAAAATCACCTTTCAAATTGTTTAAGCTTTTTTCAGGCTTTCTGTGTTTTAAAGCTTCCCTTGGGCTTCTTTCACCTCTTGATTTTCGGTTTTATTATTTTTTTCCTCTCCGTGTATTTAATCGCCGCTTTCTTAGGCTTGGAAGTTCTCTTTTAAAATTATTGTACTTAAATAATTAGAAGACCCGGGGGGAGGGCCTTGCGGTAGGGGATAGTGTTGTGGCCCACCCCCAGCTGGTGCAGCCTGGGCCTTTGGAACCTTCAGTGCCTCTTGGCAGTGCTGAGAAAGGAGGGGGCTACTCCTTTCCTGAATGCAAGAGCATGCAGGGCTGCCAAGAGGCAGGAAGGTTTACTCAAGAGGTGGTCTACTCGAGAGTAGAGCTGCAGGCTAATTGGCCACGCCCTTAGACTACTTAAGTCCTAACCACGCTGAGCCTCCTTGCAGAGAACAACAATTGAAAAAGAGACCTGTCTGATCCTACCTTGCTCCACGACTCTGGTTTTAGCATTCTCTGCATTGATTCCAGCTCTTGAATTCTGTGAATCCAGTTTGCATCTTGTCTTTTGCCTTTCCTAGCTCCGGGACTCATGCCAAGCACAGTAAGCTTTGCCAATTACCTCTTGGACTTTGGCCAGCTGTTAAGATAAGATATTAACAGCTGGGTTTATGAACTAAAGAACTTCTGCCTTTAATTTGCTTTGGACGCTTCTAAGAATGTATCAGAAGACTTTGCTTTCATTAGTAAAACAAACTATGTTTAGACGGTTGTGTGTGAGTAATTATTGGTGGGCTCGACGCCGGGGCAGAACAGATTGTTATCTGCCAAACCACACACAAACCGGGATTACAATGGACCAGCTTCGTGCTGAGAACGCCCAGCTCCAGCAGCAATTGACTGTGATGGCCACTCAATTTGGCCCAGTTACAAGCCTGGATGGCTCAACCTCCTCCTCAGAGACTTTGTCCATTAGCCATGCTGGATACGTTTGCTGGGAATATGGCTATGTTCCCAGCTTTCCTTGGGCAATGTAAATTGTTTATCAGCTTGCGAGATGAAGATTTTCCCCACGACCGAGATAAGGTGGGGTTTATTATTATTTTGCTTTCCGGTACTGCAGCTCAGTGGGTCACGCCGTTGTTGGTCCACAGCAGTCCGTTGTTGGACAATTTCCAGGAATTTTGTGCATTGATAACGGAAATGTTTGAGGACCTGATTAAAGACCAATCTGCCACCAGATGGTTGAAAAACTTGAAGCAAGGCAGACAAACCCTCCAGAAGTATATAAGTGAGTTCAGGATACTCAGTCGGGACTCAGCCTGGAATGAGGCGGCTATAATGGACGCGTTTCAGGATGGCTTATCTGAGGCATTGCAAGATGAGTTAGCACGCGTCGACCTGCCTTCCACGTTGAAAGAGCTGGTGCAGCTGTGCCTCCGCATCGATGCGAGACTTCGGAAACGGGACTCTCGTCGTGCATCCCAGAAACCACGAATGGATACTGTGCTAACCGAGACTCCGGCTTCATGGGAGGAGCCCATGGATATTGGGGCGACCAGACCCCGCATGTCCAACGTGGAAAAAGAAAGACAACAGACAGGGGGTTTGTGCCTCTACTGTGGGGAGCCTGGACACTGCGTAGCCTCTTGCCCTGTCAAAGTGCCAAAGGGCGTCGGCTCCTGCGCCGGCATCACAGTGGTAGCTTGCCCTGTTGAGACGGCCAGCGTCTGATCTAGGGGAAGAGTCTGGGTCAAACACGCCACACCATCGGGTCCATTTCGGCAGCCGTTGATCTCGGGACCCCTAATCATCTGCTTGTTGAGACCAAGGTTTTTGTCACCAATCACCCCCAAGGAATTCCTGCCCCTTCTTTGGTGGACTCTGGGGCGACAACCAACTTTATTGATGAGGTGTTTGTCCATCAGTTCGGCATCTCTGTGTCTCCTGTGGAGCCTCCCATGCGGTTTGACACCATAGATGGTCGGGTGCTTGTGTCCGGCCAGATTAAGGCTGCCACGCGCTCCGTGCGCTTGACCATCAGTCGGCATGAGGAGGCCATTCAATTTTATGTCACTACTGGACTCCATTTTCCCATAGTCTTGGGGCTCACCTGGCTGCGGAAGCATGAGCCCCACATACTCTGATCACAGAACGTCCTAGTCTTCCCGTCTCGGTCACATCCCGACCGACAGACCCGGGGGGGAGGGCCTTGCGGTGGGGGATAATGTTGTGGCCCACCCCCAGCTGGTGCAGCCTGGGCCTTTGGAACCTTCAGTGCCTCTTGGCAGTGCTGAGAAAGGAGGGGGCTACTCCTTTCCTGAATGCAAGAGCATGCAGGGCTGCCAAGAGGCAGGAAGGTTTACTCAAGAGGTGGTCTACTCGAGAGTAGAGCTGCAGGCTAATTGGCCATGCCCTTAGACTACTTAAGTCCTAACCACGCTGAGCCTCCTTGCAGAGAACAACAATTGAAAAAGAGACCTGTCTGATCCTACCTTGCTCCATGACTCTGGTTTTGGCATTCTCTGCATTGATTCCAGCTCTTGAATTCTGTGAATCCAGTTTGCATCTTATCTCTTGCCTTTCCTAGCTCCGGGACTCATGCCAAGCACAGTAAGCTTTGCCAATTACCTCTTGGACTTTGGCCAGCTGTTAAGATAAGATATTAACAGCTGGGTTTATGAACTAAAGAACATCTGCCTCTAATTTGCTTTGGACACTTCTAAGAATGCATTAGAAGACTTTGCTTTCATTAGTAAAATGAACTGTGTTTAGACGGTTGTGTGTGAGTAATTATTGGTGGGCTCGACGCCGGGGCAGAACAGCCTCTGTTAGGTCAGTGGAGGTCAGGAAGTCACCCTCCCGAATACCCTCTAGAATAGAGCTGAGGGAGTGCATTTTAAAACGCTTGTACACAAGGTATTTGTTCAGTCTATTGAGATCCAGGATAGTCCTCCAGCCCCCCGAGTTCTTAGGGACCATGAATATGGTAGAATAAAAGCCCTGTCCTTGCTGGTCCTGAGGGACCGGTTGAATGGCCTGAATGTTCAGCAGATGCTGAATAGCTGAAGCCATCAGGCCACTTTTAGTTGAGTCCCTTGACACAGGGCATCTTATGAAGAAACTCGGGGGAGGAGCCAGGAACTCAAAAGACAGACCAAACCTCACGGTATTAATTACCCAAGCGTCAGATGTCATAGCCTCCCATTGTCGGGCAAAAAGGCCTAAGTGGCCTCCAATGGGAGCATCGGTCCCACCCTTAGCAGGAGCGATGAAAGAGGCAACTTCCCAAGCCCCGAAGGGGGCGCTTACCTGGCTGTTGCTGTCTGTTCCTAAAGGCAGACGTGTCCAGAAGCCTTCCTTGACGGCCCAGAAATGGTCTTTGGGATTGGCTGAACTCCAACACCAACTCTGAGGCTCAAAAGGACTGCTTCCGAGGATAAGGCTAGTAACAACGTTTGCCTCTGTGATATAAGGAGGGCATGGTCTTGCCCCTATCCTTGGTGTCTACCAAGTCTAGGGCTTCTCCGAAGAGAAGAGGCTGGAGCCCTTGAATGGAGCGGAAGCCAACCTCCAATTTACTCTTAACGTCTGCCTGCCACTGGCGAAGCCATAACAGGCGACGAGTCGTCACAGAGGCCGCAATGGAACTTGAAGCAAATTTCGCTGCATTGAGGGTAACATTTGATATAAACTCGGCCGCAGCAATTAACTTGTTAAGGTCCTGATGGAATCATGCATCGTCAAGGGGAATCCTCGCTTGCATCTGACATAGCCAGAGCAAGGAGGTCCGAATGAAGAAAGATGCTGCTGTTGAGGCCTTAACAGCCCAGGCAGCCGCCTGGTGTGCTCTGTGTAGAGCCATCTCGGCTCTCTTGTCCTTTGGTCGAAGGTTGTCAATGGCCAATGGGGAGGCAGAAGTTAAAGCTAGTTAAAGTTAAAGGTAGGGCATCTACCATCGGAATCTGCAGCAGGTCTGAGAGATCTGAGGCCATGTTATACAACCTCTGCTCAGTGCCCGTGGGAGAGGCTCCTGTCCCTGGGGCAGCCCACTGCCTCTGAACCGTGTCTAGAAAGAGCTTAGGCGATGGAACAATCTCACTCTGAATAGTGGGTTCGGTAAAGAACAACTGGCTAGAGTCCAATGGCTCCACGGATGCCTCTGAGTTGAGATCAGGACCAAGGTTGGCTGTCGCCTTGGCCTTGCAAAGAAGGGTCTTAAAAAGGTCAGGACGAAATAACCCTGAAAAGGGTGAGGAGTCAGGGGCTGTACCCTCATCCTCCAACCAGGTTAGAAACTGGTCCTCCCCTTCTGAGGAATCCCCACTCTGGCTGCCAGGACCCGGAGGGGGGAGATTCTGAGCCTCCATCCATCAGCCTTGAGACATAGGTGCCAAGAGTGGTGCCTGAAACTGTGGGAAATTATGAGGCAGCAAGGAGGGGTGAGACCCCTGCTGTAAACCTGTAGCAATTCCTTGCGAAATAGCCTGGGCAATTAACGCCTGCAGGTGTTCAGACAACTCTGATTCATGCCCTTCTGAGAAGCCTGGGGCAGCCTAATCCAAGGGAATGCCCCCACCGCTGAATAGGCAGGGGCCTCGGCTATGGTCCGAGCCAGAAGGGTGGCTTACCAGTGGACCGATAAGCCCTCCGGACCGCTCTTCTGCGATCACTTTCCTAAGAAAATAAATTGCCCCGATAGTCTTACAATTGAAGATGATCCAGGAATGAAATTTCTCTGTCTCTACTCGACGGAAGACCGAGTCAAACTGGGAAGGAACCAGTCAGAGAAGGTGTGGCCAAAAAGATGATTCGGTCTCCAGGCAGAGAAGCAGAGCTACTACCCATTCCTGAATAATCTTCCCCTCCACTATGGAGAATGGGGGGAACACTGTTATTTGGGTTGTTACTGATCTTTTTTTAAAACAGATGCACTATGTTCCCTACCCCAAGATTCCTTCCACAAAGATGCTAGCTAAACTTTTCGTACAACATATGTATAGTCAGGGGTGGGTTCCAAATTTTTTTACTGCCGCTCTGTGGCCGTGGCTTAATTTTGTGGGCATGGCTTAATTTTGTGGAAGTGGCTTGGCGGTCATGTGACTGGGTGGGGGTTGCTGGGTGGGCATGTGACAGGGTGGGCAGGGCTAACTTGACGTCACTCACATCAAGGGTTAGGGTTAGGGTGCCTGGCCTCTCCTCGCCTCAAAGGCCTCAACGAGATACAATTTCCCTGTCTATTTACTACTACTGAACATCCAAAATATACTATTTAATCCTATGTATATATGCCATGTGTACATACATATTACATACAGGCACACAAAAATATACATTATCTACTATATATACTGTATGTGTATGTACACACACACACACACACACACACACACACCTCTCTTCTAAAACTATACACATTCAATCTCACTTACTGCATTTGGAAAAACACACCCAGTGTCACACATTTAACCATAACTTCTGTACATTAGAACATTACACATGCTTTCAGATGTACTTCCCTAGTTTGCAGAGAGAAGGGGGATGTCATGGATTGAGTAAAATGTGGTGAAACTCATTTAACCACGCTCTTGCTTAGCAACCAAAGTTTTGGGCTCAATTGTGGTCATAAGTCAAGGACTATCTCTGCCTTCCTCTGCATGGCAGCCTTGTCCTAGTAAACTCCTTCTCCTTTCTGGCAATTTTCCTCTCTGTTAGAGGTACCAAAATAATCCAGACAATGTAAGGTTTCCTGCTGCAGCAGGGGGTTGGACTAGATGACCTCCGAGATGACTTCCAGCCCTAAATTGCTGTGCTGTTTCAAAGTGTCTTCTGAAGCCATGTCTAGTGCCAGGGTTTGTGGTACTTCCTTCCTCTTCTTTCTTTCTTTCTCTCTCTTCTCTCACTTCCTTCCTCTTTCTTTTTCTTTTTTTTCTCTCTTTGTCTCTTTCTTTCTTTCTTATCTCTCTCTCTCCCTTCCTTCCTTCCTTCCTTTCTCTTTCTCTTTCCCTTCCTCTTTCTTTCTTTGTCTCTTTCTTTCTTTCTTTCTTTCTTTCTTTCTTTCTCTCTCTCTCTCTCTCTCTCTCTCTCTCTCTCTCTCTCTCTCACACACACACACACACACACACACACACACACACACACACACACACACAAACACACACACCTACCTGGTCTGGGCACAAAGTATATGTTGTTACAGAAGTTTTCATTTCTCTCTATAATACACCTGATACTAATCAATACCCTATCTCTCAACTACGTAAAGCCTATGCATATTTACTTGGCAGTAAGGCTACTCTCTTTCAGTGGGATTTACTCCTAATAGATACACAATCATGATTGCAGACAGGCAGCTAGCTCTGTTGTTTAATAGGCTCTAAGTAAAATTTCTACATTAACAAAATTTATACCTAAACAACAGAATATAGGAGCAAAAAATCATAGCAATAGTCTGAGCTATCCTTCTTCCCCCCTTCCCCCCTAGCTTTCTTTTGCTTTCAGGGTGGGAGGGAAAACCAAATAAAAACAGGAAGGAGGCAAGGACAGAAAATGGTGCATGCATGACTGCAAAACAGGAGAAGGGCATTTTATAGCCGCTTTCTGTGACTGAAAAGTTGAGGGGACCCAAGCAGGGATGGGTTCTAACTTACCTTGCTGCCTGTTTCCTTCCTCAAGATGGCGACCGCATGCACAGTGCCGGAAACTCGACTTCTGCACATGCTCAGAAGAAAAAATTAAAAATAAATTCAAAAAAAAGATGGCGGCGCCCACGGACTGGCACTGATCGATCCGGTTCGGTGACATCATCATGATGTCACCAGTGGGTCGCTACCGGTTCGGGCAAACCGATCCGAACTGGGAGGAACCCACCCCTGGTATAGGTTGCACGGTGTGCCTGAGCGCATTATTTCAGATAGAGGAGTGCAATTTACATTACAGTTTTGGCGAGAATTTTTGAAGCTGCTGGGAACTGGCCAGGGCTTAAGCTCCTCCCATCACCCCCAAACTAACAGGGCGTGTGAGAGAACCAACTCAGGTGCCTCAGGTGCTACCTTAATTACCAACAAGGCAATTGGGCTGACCTTTTGCAGAGGTAGCATATAACAATTCTGTGCATAGTAGCACAGGGTTCATCCCATTTAAGGCATCCTCCAGTCAAGACTTTGTAGCTATGCCAGGAGCTGCCTCAAGAGAAACCACACATACCCTCCTTAGTGGAGTGGATAGCACAACTGCAGAACACTTGGCCAATAGCCCGTAAGGCACTGGAGGAGGCACATCAGGCACATAAGAAACAAGCTGACAAAAAACATGTGAAGCCAAAAGATTTTAAAGTAGGTGATAGAGTTTACCTCTCCACGAAGTACTTACAATCCCCAACAATAAAAAACCCCTGGATCCTAAATATGTGGGGGCATTTCCAATTGTTAAAGTAATTAACCTTTTACAATTCCTGTACAACTGGAATTGCCCAAGAATCTTAAACGTATTCACCCTGCATTTCACTCCAGTTTATTGAAACCTGAAACTGTGTCACCCATTCGCCCTGCACCTTAACACCCCTCTTGTGCCCACTCTAATCAAAGGAGAACAGTATTTTGAAATTAAAGAAATTCTGGATTCCAGGAAACATAGAGTGAAGGTCCAATACCTCGTTGCCTGAAAACATTTCCCCCCTGCACTGTCTGAATGGGTGGATGCCAAACATATCCAGGCACTAAACTCCTCCAGGTCTTTCATAGAAAATACCCCGACAAACCCTGAATGAATCACTGCAAGGGTGAAATGCTACTGGTTCGGGCCGGTTCGCCCGAACCATTAGTAACAAATACTTCCGATTCTCCGAACGGTAGTAAAAATGCTTTCAAAAAGTAAAAAAATGTTTTCCACAATTGCAGGGCACAGCTGATTGTCACAGCTGATGAACTTTTTTTTACTTTTTTAAAAGCATTTTTACTACCTACTCCCCGGAGCTGGTAGTAAAAAAAAGCTTTAAAAAGTTTTTTAAAAGTCCCGACTCTCAGCTGTTTGACAATCAATAGAGAGGGGGATCATCGGAACCTTTTAAAAAAAACTTTTGTAAAGCATTTTTTTTAAACTACCTATTCGCTGTAACTGTGACTCTGTGAGGTTTCTGCTTTAGCAATAGCACTTAGCAATCGCAATAGCACTTAGACTTATTTACCGCTTCATAGTGTTTTACAGCCCTCTCTAAGCGGTTTACAGAGTTCAGCATATTGCCCCCAACAATCTGGGTCCTCATTTTACCGACCTCAGAAGGATGGAAGGCTGAGTCAACTTTTGTTCGGCTGCACAGTTCGGCTGATTCCCTGGTGGCTGGCTGGAACATCGCAGCATCAGGGGCTTTAGACCGAATTGCGCCTTTGCGACCTCTCCGTGGCAGTGGATCCCGGAAAGCCCCCTGGTTTACCGAGGAGCTCCGGGAGATGAAACGCCAGAAGAGACGTCTGGAGCGCCGCTGGAGGTCCAGCAAAACCGACTCCGACCGAACACTATTAAGAATTTACATCAGATCTTATTTAGTGGCGATAAGGGCGGCAAAACGATCCTATTTTTCCGCTCTTATTGCGTCCGCAGATTCTCGCCCAGCCGCCTTGTTTAGGGTGACTCGCTCCCTCCTTGCGAAAGGGGGGAGCGAGGAGCACTTGCAAGGCAGAGCTGAGGAATTTGCCGAGTTTCTGATGGATAAAATCGCTCGGATTCGGTCAAACCTGGACTCTGGCTGGGCAGAGTCCATGGAGTTGACAGGGGCAAGTCTTAGTCCACCGTTGTGGGAGGAGTTTGGGCCTGTTTCTCCTGAGGATGTGGACAGAGCCATGGGGGCAATGGGGGCCTCCACCTGTTTACTGGACCCGTGCCCCTCCTGGCTGGTTTCTGCCAGCAGGGAGGTGACACGCGGCTGGATCCGGGCGGTGGTCATCGCTTCTTTGGGGGAGGGTTCCGTACCGCAGTCATTAAAAGCTGCGGTGGTGAGACCCCTCCTGAAGAAGCCTTCCCTGGATCCAGCTGATTTGAAGAACTATCGTCCGGTCTCCAACTTACCTTTTTTAGGGAAAGTTGTGGAGAAGGTGGTGGCCACTCAGCTTCTGCGGCTTCTGGATGAAACAGACCATCTAGATCCCTATCAGTCGGGTTTCAGGCGCGGCTACAGTACAGAAACTGCCTTGGTCGCTCTGATGGATGATCTCTGGCGGGCCCGGGATGGGGGAAATTCCTCCATCCTGGTGCTACTTGACCTCTCAGCGGCTTTCGATACCATCGACCATGGTATCCTTCTGCATCGTCTCGGCGAGTTGGGAGTGGGAGGCACCGTTTTACGGTGGTTCTCCTCTTATCTCGCCGATAGGATGCAGTCGGTGTTGGCGGGAGGGCAGAGATCCACCCCTAGGCCCCTGTTATGCGGGGTGCCTCAGGGGTCGGTCCTCTCGCCCATCCTGTTTAACATTTACATGAAACCGCTGGGGGAGATCATCCGCAGACATGGGGTGTGTTTCCACCAGTACGCTGACGACACCCAGCTGTACATCACCACCCCGTCTGACTTCAGTGTGGCAGCCGATGTAATGTGCCGATGCCTGGACGACGTTAGGATCTGGATGGGGAGGAACAGACTCAGACTCAACCCCGACAAGACTGAGTGGCTTTGGATATTGCCTCCTAAGGATTATGACAACTATCCCTCCTTGGTTCTCGAGGGAGCGAAACTGACTCCCTCGGATCAGGTCCGCAACTTGGGGGTCCTCCTAGACCCACAGCTAAAATTGGAACACCATCTCACTGCTGTGGCTAGGGGGGCCTTTGCACAGGTTCGCCTGGTGCACCAGTTGCGGCCATACTTGGAGAAGGAGGCTCTACTCACGGTCACTCATGCCCTTGTCACCTCCCGTTTGGACTACTGCAACGCGCTCTACATGGGGCTACCCTTGAAGAGTATCCGGAGACTCCAGCTGGTGCAAAATGCAGCTGCGCGTGCTGTGGTGGGTGTGCCAAGGTACACCCACGTGACACCTATACTCCGCCAGCTGCATTGGTTGCCCATTAGTCTCCGGGTCCAATTCAAGGTGTTGATCATCATCTTTAAAGCCCTTCATGGCTTAGGACCAGGTTATCTCCGGGACCGCATTCTGCCTCATACTTCCCTCCGACCGGTTAGGGCCCACAGAGTTGGCCTCCTCCAGCTCCCGTCAGCCAAGCAATGCCGGCTGGCGGGTCCTAGGGGGAGAGCCTTCTCTGTGGCCGGCCCCGCGCTCTGGAACCAACTCCCCCCAGAGACCCGAACTATCCCCACCCTGCTGGCCTTCCGAAAAGCCGTTAAGACATGGCTCTTCCTGCAGGCAGGGGGTAGAGCTTAATTCCATCTACACTCTCCCCCGGGTATGTCTGGCGGTTGAATGGTGCTTTTATATTGAAATTTTTAATTTTTATATTTTGATTTTAAATTGAATTTATTGGTTTTCTTGTATTTTTCCTGTGTTGTAAGCCGCCCTGAGTCCCTCGGGAGTGGGGCGGCATATAAGAAACCATAAATAAATAAATAAATAAACTTTGAGCCTGGTGAGATTTGAACAGCTGAACTGCTGAACTAGCAATCAGCTGAAGTAGGTTGTAGTGCTGCTTTTAACCACTGCGCCACTGCTTTGTTGCAGGGGCCATTTTGTGTGAAGTCCAGCTGCTTCTGCATTGTGTGTGAATCAGTTGTGTAGGAGTCAGTTGTGTAGCTTTTGTGTTATTTTTGTGCAAAGTGTGAAAGTTGGTTTTTGAGCTCTTTGTGGCTCTGTGAGGTTCCTGTTTGTTGTTGCAGGGGCCATTTTGTGTGCTTTTGCATTGTGTGTGAGTCAGTTGTGTGGCTTTTGTGTTATTTTTGTGTGAAGTGTGAAAGTTGATTTTTGAGCTCACCTGGTCACATGACCATGACCACCAAGCCACGCCCACCATCACATGACGCCCAAGCCATGCCCACAGAACCGGTAGTGAAATTTTTTAGATTTCACCACTGTACCTTGTTGAGATGTGTTGTTTGTTTTACTTGTATTAATTTTATATGTGTGGCTAAAGCCTCTGTTACGTGGGGCCGAATGTTAGGCAGCCTGCTGCTTGCTGCCATGAAAATGGGGGGAGGGGTCAATGGAGAATTTTTCATTGCAGCTTTGCAACTACGGTTTGGCCTATGCTTATCTCTCCAAGGTCATTTCTTCTAGCTTTGGTATGCAGCAGCCAGAGATGACGTACTTGAATCAAAGACTTTCTCAAAACATTTCCTGGCCGGTGCTTGCCCTCTGAGTGCCTAGCTACCAGGGGGGTTGGGCTTTACAGTTTGTTTCAGGTTGCTGCATCACGCGCCTTTGCCTCAGATCTTGCCTGAAACTTGTTGTATTCAGTTCTCTCCTAGTAAAAGTATCTTTTCTCTGAATCTATGGAGCCAAAGTTTTTCTTTCCTAGGAATTGGATGGAGGCAGCCCCGACAATAAGCTTTATTAGCTTTATTTTAACCTGAGTAAAATAAAACAGAAACTGAATATACAAAATGTAAAGTTATAAACAACTACCCTATGTTACCTTTTTTAACATACAACAGAATGGGTTACTTTAAACAGCATATTAATGAGACCTCAAATGGCAAGAAAACTGATAAATAAAATTTTGTTAACTCCCAGACGCCTATAGTCATGAGATCTCAATGGCTATTCATGATCTTTATAGCTTTTGAAATACGCACTGATTCATTCAAGCAAGGCTTTTATCATGCACAACATGTTGAAACAGGAATTTAGAAGAAGAGATAGCTATTGTTTTACACTATGCTTTGCATTTATCACTTATCTATTGTCTCCTTTGAAATTAAAAAAAAGACTGACTAAGAGTAAATCAAGCTTTTCAATTCTTGTTCAAAATGCTAATTCTGGTTCTTCACTTATTAAGCTATTTTATTCACATCTGACATTTACTACCATTACTACAGTACTACATTCACTATTTGCTGTATTAGCTAAGAAATTAGCAACATTAGAAATCCATACACTTTGCTTTATTAATAATGGTTTCTTTCTGCCCAGGCAAATAAATCACATTAGAGTGTAACATTATTCATGTAAAACAAAATGGACATGAAATGAAAAACCAGAATTTAGATCACCTCCTTTACATCAAATAAAAGAGTATAATCCAAGAGTATTGAAGAACTCAAATACTTACTTTAGGTGCTTTCAAATTATGATTAGAGGCCACATTTCCTTTATTTATAGTAGTTATGTGGAAGAAACGTTTTTAGCTGAAATTCTCTTCTTTAAAGCTGCAACTTTACCTCCTCTCCTATTTTTTATTTGACCAAAGTATGCAATGATTGCCTTCAGGGTAATGACAGATCTTTGTTGCTTCAGAGAAGTCAAAGCTTTACAGGTTTGGGATGGGCTATTTTCACAAACCAAACCTTTTACCTATGCATATCTTACTTGTTCTGTTTTTAAATCTGAATTTAATATGATTTGTTGCTGGTAAATATCTATCATTTTTATAGATTTGATTGCTTATTTAGTATCCTATGACTATCACTAAGTGTTGTATCTTATGATTCATGATTAATGTATTTATGATGACTATGATCATGATTTATCACTTATATCTTTTATGTACACTGAGAGCTTATGCACCGAAGACAAATTCCTTGTGTGTCCAATCACACTTGACCAATAAATAAAGAAGAATTCTAGATGGAGAAATAAATATTAACACGGGATGGATCTAGTTCCAGCAGCACTTTCAGACTGGTCTGATTAATTTTTGTGTCAATTTAGTATGGCATTTTCAGTGAATCAAGGAAAGAGTTAAAGAAAATGCAGTCATATTTTATCAAAATATAATAATATTCATGTAATTGTTTCTCTTGAAATCTACATACAGTGGTACTTTGATCCTTGTTGGTAATTTGTTCCAAAAGATGTGCCAAATACTAAAACCAACAGGTAAGAAAACCATATGACTTACCACTTGACCCACTACTTTGGCCGGAAGAAATAGTGAGTCATATTGCAGTCAACATCAGCAAGTTCTTTCTTTCACTGGGTGCAGGTACAAGATTTCTGCTTCAAAATGTGTCCAATACCAAATTTGACAAGTTTTGAAGCAGTTGAGTGCTGATTGTGTTATTAAAATGTTGAGTCTTTTTAAAAGCAAAAGATATACTTACAAACTGAAAACAACTCCTAACACTGGGTTCAATATTACTGCCACCAAAAGAAGCAACTTCTCCCAGCTGCCTTGGAATCTGGATAGAGTCATGTAGGAGGAGACCCAGACGACGTTGATCACAGAATCCAGTGGGACTAGCTACTTGCTTGAACAGATCTGAAAAAATGGAATAAAAATATGGGGAAAATTCATGCAATCAAACTGGAGTATATTGCACATGATGTTACTAAATTATAGCAATAATCTAGACAAGTACAAGGCATGGGACTTTACATTATACTCTGAATCTTTTGTTTATCTTGGTGTAAAAATTCCCAGGAAGCTTTGTTAAATTGCAAATACAGTGTTTCCCCCCCAAAAATGCAATCTATTACAAAGATGCATCAGCCCCAGGGACTGTTAGAAATGGTATCACAAGTAAAATTCAACTGACTATGAATTTTGTGTATCATGTATTTTGAAGCGACTATACAGCACATCTGTGACAGAAGGAAGACCAGTTTGAAAAGACCTGAAATATTTATTTGACACTAATGCAGTTGCCAAAACATTACCTGATTAATCTTTCTTATTTTTCAAGGTTAGAAACATTTCAGTGCAATGAAAAAATATGGTTTTACTTTTACAGCTTCTTTAATATTTCATGCTTCAGTAGGAAAGTTCTCATGTTGTATACAGCTGTTTTTAAGAAGAGCTTTACACCTAATTTTATTTTGTTTCTCTTTAAGTTGTTAAAATAAAGAAATATAATTCCTAATCAAATTTTAGTATTTTAGTATCCAATCTACAATTTCCTGCAGACTCTTTCAAAGCCCTTGAAAATCTCTCTGTGTCAGATTATCAGTGCACATGTTTTGGATTTACTATAATTTGCTTACCATTTAGGTAAGAATACTAAAAGGAGATACATATGGAAAATAATTAGAAGATATACGTTCGATATACTATGAGATTTTGTTGGTCTTCAAGAACAATTTGCAACTTGGCTTGCAAATGAAATTAATAATTGTGACAAGCCAGTTTCTTGTAAATGCCTGGCAGTGTCTATGTGACCTTCACCAAGACAAAAGAAATATCAATTCTGCTCATATGAGGTATTAAACTCACTCCTGCATTCTAACAGTAACAAAATAAGATCCTTAGAATACAAGTCTAGGATACAAGGTGGATACCTGTAGCTAAAGGACAAGGTGTCATGCAAAGTTTTTAAAAAAGGAGTTTAAGAATAAAGAAAAAAAAGAAAAAAACCAGACTGTAAAATAACAATTGTAAACAAAATGGGCTGACAAATATGCTAATGAAAATAGTAAAATAAAATAAAAACCCCAAGAAGGAGTTACACTAGTCACACGGGCTATACAGGGATGGAAGCTCCCACTAAAAATTCTGTAGGCTTTGGAAGTTTACAAATGGGATTGCATAGCTGTATAATCCATCTGTGTGAATAACAGAAACCATTTCATTCCTTCTAATGGCTCTAAGGTGGTTTACATTAAAAAAGTAACAACAATTAAAGAAGAAAAAGATCATA
The DNA here is from genome assembly GCA_023053685.1 of Diadophis punctatus similis. NCBI lineage: Eukaryota > Metazoa > Chordata > Lepidosauria > Squamata > Dipsadidae > Diadophis > Diadophis punctatus. Next base: position 7,257,250 of record JALIGW010000010.1, on the reverse strand, counting down.
ATAGATAAGAAAGATGATGAAGGCTCAGGTTACTTCTCTTTTGAGTTTAATAGCAGAAAGAAAAGTGTAGTAGAAAATCACTTTAGAAGCAATGTCATGATGTATCTGCAATGAATATTTTTTAAAAATGGGCAATCACAATCAATACATTTAAGCCATCTAGTGCATGTGTAGTTTTCTTTGGATCCTGGCTCATTCCTATCACATGTCATTCAGCAACATTCTACAACTTGTTAAAGGTAATCCCCGGTTTACAAATATTCCCTTAGCAAACATTCGAAGTTACACGATAAGTGCCCCCTTACATGATAAGTCCTGAAACTACGAATCCTGCAGCACCACGACAGTTGTTCGCCCTTACGAACAACCGCAGAGGCTCTGCAACATTCGTCCTGCATGCTGCCGGCTGAAATGGAGTTTTTGAGTGGCAGATCCACCCCTCAGAAGGTCCGTTCGGGCATCCATAGGACTTGCTCGGCATGTTGCCGGCCGAAATGGAGCTTCTGATGCGGCGGATCCAGCCCTATGAGATTCTGTTCGGCCCTCTGCGGGCCTCCCCCGGCCTGTTGCAGGCCAAAATGGAGCTTCTGGGGCTCCATTTCGGCCTGCAATAGGCCAGGCGAGGCCCGTGGAGGGCCGAACGGAGCGTCAGAGGGCCAGATTCACCCCTCAGGAGCTCCAGTTTGGCCGGCAACCAGCCAGGCAAGGCCTGCGGAGGCACGAACGGAACTGCAGAGGGGTGCACATGGCTGAAAGGCTGGAGAGGAGACTGCTTGCTAGATCTTCACAAGGTAAGTGACCTGGCGCGGCAGGTTGGGGGTGGAGCAATTGTGGGGAGCATGAGGTATTTCAGTGGTTTGGAGAGGCCTTGGGTGGTCTTAGGCAGGTGGCCTGTTCTATCAGTAGACTCTCCATGGCCTTCCCCACCCTGAAATACCTCATGTGCACTTAACGAGCCTTGCATTAGCAAATGCATAGGTGAAAGGAGGGAGTGATCCAGTTCAAGGTATTCACTCCAACGAATCTTCGGGTTACAAACAGAATGGGCAGGCTCCATTACATTTGTAACTCGAGGACTACCTGTACTTGTGAACTATAAAGGCCATAATCTCCAATGGGGCTAAACTAGATGACATTAGGTAACATTTAGTGCAAAACCTGCTTATATATTTTAACTTCTAAGTTTTGTTAAAAAAATTGAAAAGATAATTTGAACTATTATCTTTCTTCATAACAAATGGCAAAAATTATAAAACACAATCATTACTTACATCTGTATTTATCTTCCAGATGTGCTTTACACAGTGAAATTATACCAGTTTTGAAAGACAGGACTCGAATCCTTCCAGTTCGACCCCTATTGATATTAAATAAATAAACAAATAAGCAATAATGTAGATGCAAATAATACCTATAATCTAAGCTTATTAAAATGCCAGAAATAAAAATGAATTTCCAGTTCTATTACAAAGCAAAATAAAAAAGATCAAAGGAATAGTTTTTATTGGAGTAGTACATACCGTATTTCCCTGAAAATAAGACCAGTCTTATTTTCTTTTCAGCCCCAAAAGAAGCATGTCTTATTTTCGGGGGATGTCTTACCTGCTTACCTTGGACCACCACAGTCACACCTCCTACGCCCCGACACCTGTTGCGCTGCTGCCCGAATTATTCTGTGGCCGCTTACAGCAGGACACCATGTGGCCCATCGCGTCGGTGCCGCTGCTTACGGCAGACCACAAGGCTCGCTGCGCGGATGCTACCACTCACGGCAGGACATTGCATGGCTTGTCACGGTGGTGCCACCATTCACAGGATGCCACAAGGCTCGTAGCGCCAGTGCCGCCACTTCTGTCAGCAGGCTGTGTAGTGCCTTGTGGGGTTGCACGTGTGAGCGGTTGCATCGGCATGATGTGCCATACAGTGTCCTGCCACAAGAGACAGTACCCACACGAGCCACATGGCATCCTGCCATGAGTGGCAGCAACGGCATGAGCCACGCAGCATCCTGCCACAAGCAAGCAGCACAAGGTGACATGTGGCTTCCTGCCACGAGCAGCAGCACCGGTGTAATGAGTCATGTGGCATCCTGCCTGGCACCGGCCTTGTGCTGTTCTGCTACGAGAGGCAGCACTTGCGCAATGAGCCATGTGGGATCTGGCCATGAGCAGCCACAGAAAAAGTCAGACAGCAGCGCGACAGTTGTCAGCACATGAGAGGACTAGCTGCGGTGGTCCTAAGGTAAGTGGGTGCAGGACGCATTGGGAACCTCCACCTCCCACCCTAGCTTGATTTTTATGCCTGCGCCTCACCCCACCTTGTGCAACCAGATGGTGGCGGGGCTTAACTAGGACTTATTTTTGGGGGTAGGGCAGGCTAGGGCTTATTTTCGGGGTGGGTTGTATTTTCAGGGAAACACGGTACAACATACTAGATGTAGAGCAATTATGTTTGCACAATTTTATAATAATTTGTATGCTGAATCTTTTTGTAATATTTTTAGAGTTATAAGCATTTCCCTAAGTCATAAATATAATCCATTTCCAATTCTGAATAGTAATTCTGCATATACAATTAGACTTATATATATACTTCATTTATATATTTACTGTGAAATGTAATTAAGAGTTACATTTTGGCACCCAAAAGATGTAATAATTTTATTAGTATATGAATATTAAAATTGAAAACAATTAACAAGCATGAAGTTCTAATTCTAGGGTCATACAGAACTTCAAAATTAAATGGTGTAATTAATTTATTTTGTTGTTTTTAAGATTAAGATTGGTAACTTTCAGCAACTCTTTGTGAATTTCAAAATAATCCCAAATTTTCTCCATAGAAACAACTACCGTATTTTTCGGAATATAAGACGCACCGGAGTATAAGACGCACCTAGATTTTAGAGGAGGAAAACAAGGAAAAAAGTATTCTGAACCAAATGGTGTAGTAATATATTATTTAATAAAATACCAGTGTAGCAGAATACTTTTTACAACCATGTATACTTTTTATAACCATGTACACTTTTTACAACCATGTATACTTTTTACAAACTTCAAACTTGACAGCTTTAAGACTAGTGGACTTCAACTCCCAGAATTTCTCCTCCAGTCATGCTAGCTCAGGAATGGGAGTTGAAGTCCACAAGTCTTAAGCTTGCCAAGTTTGAAGACCCTTGCACCCCTAACCCCTAACCCAGGGGTCTTCAAACTTGACAGCTTTAAGACTAGTGGACTTCAACTCCCAGAATTCCTCCTCCAGTCATGCTAGATGGGGTAATTAGAAGGCAGTTTTTGCAAAAAAATGGCTCATTTTTCACTTGTTTTTTTGCAAAAATGAGGGTTTGGGAAGCCTGCAGAGGGTTTGGGAAGCCTGCAGAGCACTCCTAGGGGGTGGGGAAAGGCAAAAACACCCCAATTTTTGCAAAAAATGGCCCGTTTTTCCCTTTTTTGCAAAAACAGGGCATGCAGAGGGTTTGGGAAGCCTGCAGAGCACTCCTAGGGGGTGGGGGAAGGCAAAAACGCCCCAATTTTTGCAAAAAATGGCCCATTTTTTGCAAAAATGGGATGTGGGGGCAGGGCTTCAGGAGGCCAAAAATGTATTCGGTGTATAAGACGCACCGACATTTCCACCCTCTTTTTGGGGGCAAAAAGGTGTGTCTTATTCTCCGAAAAATACGGTACCAGTTGTTATTTTGTTAAAAAAATGAACAGTGGTTTATTATAATCAACTGGTACAGAAAACTAGAGAGACCTACGTGTCATAAACATTCAAAAGCCAGTTGAGGCACATATCTACACATAGAGGGACGTTGACTAGGTTATTGTGCTCTTGTTCCAATTTATCATAAATGGTAGTTAAGCAGTTAATGATCTGAAGAATATCAATTGGTTGATCATTCTGTTTGAGGTTGTGCTGGTCCAAGGCATCACATGCAGCAGACAGATTCAAAAGATCCACTGTAATGACAAAAAAACAGCAACAACCCTAATATGAAACAGCTCTGATAAAATAATTACATCATTTAAACTCAGTAACAGTTTAACTGTTGAACTCAGTAACAGTTAAAATACAAATATGTTAAATTGAAGATACAAATTTTAAATTTATCTTTAGTGTTTTCTACCTATTAATGTCTTTTTTCTAAGCAAATGAACTCAGATTTTGTAGCATAATTGCAGGTACTAGTGTAAAAGCTGTTTCTTGTTCAGCAAAGATTTATCAGTCACCTTCCTGGGATCATGAAGAGATACTACCTCTAATACAGAATTTATTAGTCAATTAGACTAATAAATTGCTCAAAGAAATTTTGAGAATTTTCCTTCAGTTTTACTTAGCAAGAATATACACAAAGCCATTAACAACATCTTCAAAGGTATAAAATTCAGAAGGGTAGAAGAAAACAACAATAAGCTATTCTTCCTGTATATTCTCATCAGCAGACAGTGATGGCAAACTAGAAAAACAAAAAACACCCACAAAACAGAACAGAACAGAATTCTTTATTGACCAAGTGTGATCACCACTGGTACATATAAATAGCAAATAGTAGGTCATAGGCAGTGGTGGGATTCAGCCGGTTCGCACCAGTTCAGGTGAACTGGTTGTTAAATTACCCATCCCCAGCTATCAAAATGGATTCCGGGTGCTACGGTGTGTTGCAATGGAGAAACGGGCAATGGAGCAGCCGGCGCGAGGAAAGGAGAAGGCTGCTTTCCCTCCTCCTTCCCTTGTGACATCTGTTGTGGCCCGCCCGCGTCCTGCACAGCTGGTCATGGATCCTGAGGACCAAGAGGCGGTTGTGGCGCAGTACCATCGGCCCGTGCACCTGGCACCCGAGTCCGATAGCGAGGAGGTTGGAGAGGACTCGGTGCCAGAGGCTAGAAGTCAACCAGGGCCTTCTGCACCTCATGAGGTGCACATGAGTGACGCAGAAGAAGAGGAGGAGCCTCTTCTTCTCGATGCCAGGGTACGCAGGGCTGATAGAAGGCAAGAGTGGCTATGCAAGAGGAGGTCTCCTCGAGAGTAGAGCTGCAGGCTAATTGGCCACGTCCTTAGACTACTTAAGTAACTGAGCCTAGTTGCAGGAAACAACGTCGCTTCTAAATCTTGACTTCTGTGACCCCAGTTTGAATTCCAGCACGGATCTTGTTTCTTGCATTTTCTATTTCTGGGACTTGTGCCAAGTACAGTAAGACTTGTCAATTACCTCTTGGACTTCGGTCAGCTGTTAAGATAGTATATTAACAGCTGGGTTTCTGAACAGAATAACTTCTGCCTTTCTTTTGCTTTTTACGCTCCTAAGAAATTATTAGGAGACTTTGCTTTAATTACTAAAACAAACTGTGTTTGGACGTTTGTGTGTGCGTAATTATTAGTGGGCTCGGCGCTGGGGCAGAACAACATCCGCTCCATTGCCCATTTCTCCATTGCAGCACAGCACAGCGCCCAGGATCCACTTTGATGGGGGAGGAGTGTAATTTAACAACCAATTCGCCAAGGGTCAGATTGGCCATCGTGGGTGGCTTCTCCCGCATGTGCGGCAGAGCTAGAGGATGGGCCACAACTCCCACGACAGCCAACCTGACCCTGGGCGAACCAGTTGTTAAATTATTTGAATCCCACCATTGGTCATAATCATAGTTACAATCATTAATCAAGTTCTTCACTATCAAAGTAACAACCCAACCTCCCACAAAGGAACCTGTGTAAAAATACTATTTGGATGAGCACAAACACACTGCAACAACCTGAATATCAGAAAAAGGAAACAGATAATCTATACAACATCTTCCAACAAAATGGATATCCATGTTGTGTCCCAGCACAGAAACTCCCAAAGGACATGCACACAACCGTTTGCAAAAGAAATCAAGGAGTTTTACTAATAAATATTCTTAGTAAAGAGTCAGGGTTTTTCAAAGTCGAGAAACAAACGGCACGAGAGTCTGGGTGAATATTATCTTCGTGAGCTTTTTAGCCAGAGTTCAAATGTCCAAACAAAAGCTGGCAATTACTTAGTTCTTATCTCGTTACTCACTGGAGTTGGCAGGAATCTCGGAATCCAAAGCAAATGAGATGATATTTCCAAATACAGAACTCAGAGCAGGAACAAAGACGTCTTGAATGCTCGCAGAACACAGGTGTTGCTTCCAGCAACAATTCAGGCGTGCTCCAGGACTTAAATAGCCTGAGGACGTGGCCCATTAGCCCTCAGCTTTACCTGCGAGGAGACCTCCGGCTGTAAAGCCAATCCCGTCTGCTAGCTGCTCTGCGAGCCCTAGCATCCGGCAGAGGCTCCTCCTCCTCTAAGGACTCACTCTGCACCAGCTGAGAAGGTGCAGAAGGCCCTGGCTGGTCTTCCTCCTCTGGCACTGAGTCGTCATCGCTGTCAGACTCAGGTGCCAGGTACACGGGATGATAGTGCCGCGCCACGGGCGGCTCTGGAACCTCCGGATCCTCGACCAGCTGCACGGGACATGGGCAAGCCACAACAATCCATGCAACTTCATCCAGTGCCTGTCCACTCTATCCAATATAGCTAAACCAACACAATGTCAGGCCGAAGCCATTTTATTGGGGAGCTTAGGCCTGCCACACTTCATACTATTTCACTATGCATTTTCTACTGTGGGAAAATGGGAGGGGGGATTGTATGAGGTGGTTAGTATGTAGCCATAACAAATTCTTTCTAGAAAGCCAAGGTCATCCTTTGCCTCTGCACCTCTGCACATGCACGGAAGGAGATGGGTGGACTCTGCCAGCATGGCAATAGAAGATTGGACAATGTGATGGATTTGTGGGTGTGAGGGCAAGGACTTGAACTTTCAACTGGGTGGTGAAGCCCGGAGGACTTCAGATTCGGGTTTCACCCAGATGTGCCAACATGACTCTATTAATAAATTGGAACTTTGAGGAATGTTTTGCCTTGGACTCTGATTTAATTTTGGATGCTATTTGGAACCCTGACACACAAGCTGTGAAAAGGATAACCCAGCCATACATCAAAAACATCTCAGAAACCACCAACAGACTATTACATGGCATGGGACACATCAGCATATCACATCAGCATAGGATAGCACAGGAGTCCCGAACCCCCGGACTGTGGCCCTCTGCCAAGCTGCAGCCCGTTCTGAACCAGGCTGCGAAAATGGTGGGCGAGTGTGTGTGTGCATTTGTGAAAGTGGCATGTGCACGAAAGTATCCCCTCCCCCTGCCACCTCCATGCCAAGAGCGCTGGCATAGCACACAAAGTTCTCCAAAACATTCTAATTAACCCAAAAACCCCAGCAGCTCCAGAAGAAAAAAACCGGGAGTCTTCTACAACAGGAGTCCCCAACCCCTGGGCTGCAAACTGGCAATAGTCTGCAGCCCGCCAGGAAATGGGCTGCGCTAGTGAGCGAAGCCCCATCTGAGCACATGTGGGATCGAGGCAGTGGGTGAATCCATGCCCTTCCCAGTCCATGGAAAAACTGCCCTCCACAGAACCAGTCCCTGGGACCCAAAAAATTGGGGGCTGTTGATAAACAGTGTACTGCAATAGACACTAGATAGGACAAACAGGCAGAAGACTAGCAAAACGCATCCATGAACACCAATTAGCAACCAGAAGACATGATGAAAACTCCTTAATTTCACAATCCATGGAAAGACTTAACCGTAGGACATGCTTCACCAACTGGGGAATTGTGACCATTCTATACAAGTCAAGTCCAAAAACGTTAGAGAATTCCTGGACTCTTGACACTCTGGCAAATCACCCATCACCAGGGACATAAACAACAACTATATACCATTCAAATGAGACAATCAACAAGCCAAAAAGGAAGTAAAAAGACCAGAACACCTGTTCACCAATGATCAACACCCAGATGAGCAGAGATTAACACCAAGATTAGACCAACAATAAAAAAGCAAGCAATGCCCTTATCAAGGAACTGCCAAACAAGCTAACAGTAAGCAGTCCAACCAAAGAACCACCAAGACCACTCCCACCAATAGTGACAGGGCAAGCCACAAGAATATAAAATGAGAGCAAATCCCACTCCCTAGAAGCACTGATGATGTTACCTAGTTTGGGTAAGAAAACAACCAAACTCAGAGAACACCAAGGGTCCCTCAGTCACTTAAATATTGTATGGGACATCACTAATAAGCAGTAGCAATGTGAAAATATGTTTGATTAAGTAATGTTTAATATATGTGAGCTGATTTTTCTTAATAATTTACTTAATAAAAACATTTATTTCATTATTTATCTTGAGCAGAAACTTATCATTATTATATTATATTATTATTTATCTTGACCAGAAACTTTTGTGTGTGTGTGTGTGTGTGTTGGTTTGTATACACACACACACACCACATATTCAGTGGCAGTGGGCAGTAGCACTGAACCCCAAGGATTCAACTTAAGATGTCTTTATATTATCTTTACTAATGTCTTATTGAGAGTGATATGTGGGATAAACTCAAAGACTTTTTTTCTCAACTTTCTTCAGCTGCAGACATGTCTGCAAAGTGGGAGAAGGTTAATTTAACTGATCTATGCATGGAAGTAATAGATAATTTAAGAAGGATTTGATTTCTTGTAGCTGATTTGACAGCTTTTGTGTATCTTTCTATATATATCACTGGCAGCATATTGATTGAAAATACGGTAGTCACTAATCAGGAAAATAGCAATAGCAATAGCACTTAGACTTATATACCGCTTCATAATGCTTTACAGCCCTCTCTAAGCGGTTTACAGAGTTCAGCATATTGCCCCCAACAATCTGGGTCCTCATTTTACCGATCTCAGAAGGATGGAAGGCTGAGTCAACCTTGAGCCGGTGAGATTTGAACAGCTGAATTGCTGAACTAGCAGTCAGCTGAAGTAGGTTGCAGTGCTGCTTTTAACCACTGCGCCACCTCGGCTCTGTGAATACATAGAAGGGAGAGTGGGACTGTATGCATTGAATAGAGGTTCCAACCACTATGCGTTCAAAAAGCTGAATGCCAATTGGCTATTTATGAAAAAGCCATTCCATTATTGTATTGTAATCTGTATAGTTCCTTCAGTGAACAACATATTTAAAATATGGTTTGGCAAAGACCGGCAAGAGGTTTATAGAGAGTAGGACCCTAACCCTAACCAAAATACGATTTGCAATTCTACAGATAAAGAGGCACATTAGCATTTCTTATTCGAAAACTGCACTGTAAAGAAAGCTGCCTATCCAAACTGCACTAATCGAAGGAGCAGATCTAGCTAATGAATTTCATACACTAGGTAGCTGTGGTACATGAAACAAAAGAAGAAAATAACTAAATGTTTAAAATCTTAAAAGGAAGAGAAAATCTGAGATTTCTCCACTAGCCTCACCATCAAAGAACATGGCAGAAGGGTGATTTTCTTCTGAAGGATTTTCCAAAGAAGGTAAATACAGAAGGTTATAAAATTTTAAAGGAGATTTACATTTGATTTCTAGAGAGATAAGGACAGAAGAGGATTTTTGAGTGAAGGCATCACTTCTATTATTTTATTTTATTCTTACCATTTTCCCTTTTGTAAGAAATTTAACTCAAAATTCAGTAATGGTAAAGATTTTACTAATCTGGAGGTACTGGTTTGAAATATAATCATATTTGCTTTATTGGGATCTAATTCCTGCAATCAGCTTTAATCAGTATCTGGTCACGGTTCTATGATCTCTATTTTAATGGATCTTGGGGAGGGGGGAAATTACAAAAGAAACCCCAGCATAAGGGGTTTTGTTACTCCGGGTTTTCAATTTTGGAACATTTGAATGGGAAAATTTGGAATTTTAGTATACAGAATAACACTAATACCAGTATGTATTGCAAAAGTGTAGCCTTAACATCAGTTGTTCATTTAAGGCATTTGTTTATTCATTTCTGCATCATACTGTATTATTTGGAGATCTATATATAGTATTATGCTAACTTGGTATTGATTTATTTCCATATAAAATATTTTACTATTAACAATATACTTTCTGCCAGTTCTGTTGAATGAAAAGTGGATATAAACTAACTTTTTGTCAAAAGTGAATAGAAGTACAAAGACAAAATCAGAGGAATCCTAGCATTTATCATCATCATAATAAAATATTCATTATATATTAATACAATAATATATTTAATATAATTAATGTAATATATTAATTATATATTAATATAATATATTTATGTTAATTTATCATAAAAACCTCATCACAAGTTATGCATAGCAGAAAATAATATTAACAAATTAATTTTTAAAAAAAGACTTGAAAGCAAAATTGGATTCTTATAAGGATGACTTTAATAATAGACATGACAAATTAATCATCAAATTAGAATGCCAAGTTAAAAAAAAATAAAAGACTGGGGGGCAAAATGCCAGGAGAGTTCAGTTCCTAAAATCCAAAAGCTTTTTTACATTCCCTTGACTATGCTATCAGAATACTCACTAATTGTGACAAAACAGGGGAATACAGAAGATAAATAACAAACCGAAACGTGAACCAAGACCTGCTACCTTTTCATGAATTAATTTCGTAACTGACATTTTTATCAAATCAAAATATTTTCAACCAATATTCATGGATGAAGAGCCCATTTAAAAAGAAAGCAAAATCATTTTTGAAGCTAAAAATGGAAAAAAGGTAATATATCTCTTCAGGAGAAACCTATTAAAATGATAATGTAAGCCTGTCAGAGTGCATAACTTGAGGGAAAAAACCCTGCATCCTGGGTAGATGGGAAAGAAATTGGATAGTTATATATACATATACAGTATATATATGAAGAATTTACCACTGAATTTAGAAAAACCCACAATGATGAATGAAAATTTATAATCTTACATTTTCAGGTTGAATCTGGGAGAAAAATAATTCAGTTTGTGCCCCAAACGACAACAAAATAAAGTTCTATGGAAGATATTTTCATTCATTTCTTAAAATGCTATTAAGAAACATTCGCAAAGGTATTCAGAATACTCACAACAGAGAGCTTTCTGTAGTCTTCGGAGCTTCATGGCAGTTCTATATGCTGAGAATCGAACATTGTTCAAATCAGCTGTGACACAAGTAAAAGAAGAAAAGGACATAAATTATTTTATCACCAAGCATGTTTACTCAGTGAACATAAAAGAACTCCTAAAATATCTTTAAATGTAAACCAAATTATCTATCACCTTATATAACACAAAATCAGTGATTATAAAAAATAGTATTAAAGTCAACCTGCAAAATGACTTCAACTGAAACCATGCTTATTTATTTATTTATATATTTATTTGTTTGTTTGTTTGTTTGTCAAACATGTACAAGACAGTAGGTATTGGTATAAACATAAACATTAGCAAAGTAGGTACAGGTAAATTAGGCAGTAGGACAGGGACGGTAGGCACAATGGTGCGCTTATGCACGCCCCTTACAGACCTCTTAGGAATGGGGTGAGGTCGACTGTAGACAGTCTAAGGTTAAAGTTTTTGGGGTTTGGGAAAGAAACCACAGAATCAGGTAGTGCCTTCCAGGCATTGATCACTCTGTTGCTGAAGTCGTTTTCTGCAGTCGAGTTTGGAGTGGTTTACATTAAGTTTGAATCTATTGTGTGCTCGTGTATTGTTGTGGTTGAAGCTGAAGTAATCATTGACAGGTAGGACATTGTGGTAGATGATTTTATGAACTACATTTAGGTCAGATCGAAGGCGACGAAGTTCTAAGCTATCTAAGCCCAAAATTTCAAGTCTGGTGGAATAAGGTATTCTGTTGCGAGCAGAGGAGTGGAGGACTCTTCTTGTGAAATATTTTTGGACTCTCTCGATTGTATTGATGTCCAATATGCAGTGCGGGTTCCAGACAGGTGAGCTGTATTCAAGAATTGGTCTAGCAAATGTTTTGTATTCTCTGGTTAGCAGTGTAATATTGCCAGAGAAGAGGATACGCAAGATTAGATTAATAACTCTTAGCGCCTTTTTGGCAATGTTGTTACGGTGGGCTCTGGCACTTAGGTCATTAGATAGGAGTACTCCAAGATCCTTGACAGAGTGAGGGTCATCTACAAGGTCATGTCCTCTAAGCTTGTATTTTATGTTCTGATTCTTTTTGCCAATGTGTAGGACAGAGCATTTATTGGTTGAGATTTGAAGTTGCCAGTTGTCTGACCATTCTGATACATGGTCAAGGTCTTTTTGAAGGGTAGCAGTATTGTCGGTGGCGTTAAATAGTTTAACATTGTCAGCAAAGAGAATGCAGTGGCTTATAATATGATCACAAAGGTCGTTTATGTAAAGTATGAATAGTGTTGGTCCTAGAACGCTGCCTTGAAGGACACCACTGTTGACAGGTGCAGGATTTGATAGGGCACTCCCTATTTTAACCACTTGTCTGTTTGACAGGAACGCAGTTATCCAATCATGAGAGCCAGTAAAACCGAATCTGATCGAACACTATTAAGAACCTTCATCAAGTCTTATTTAGTGGCGATAGGTTCGCCTGGTGCACCAATTGCGACCATACTTAGAGAAGGAGGCTCTGCTCACGGTCACTCATGCCCTTGTCACCTCTCGATTGGACTACTGCAATGCGCTCTACATGGGGCTACCCTTGAAGAGTATTCGGAGACTTCAGTTGGTGCAAAATGCGGCTGCGCGTGCTGTGGTGGGTGTGCCAAGATACACCCGTGTAACACCCATACTCCGCCAGCTGCATTGGCTGCCCATTGGTCTCCGGGTCCAATTCAAGGTGTTGATCATCACCTTTAAAGCCCTACATGGCTTAGGACCAGGTTACCTCCGGGACCTCATTCTGCCTCATACTTCCCTCCGACCGGTTAGGGCCCACAGAGTGGGTCTCCTCCAGGTCCCGTCAGCCAAACAATGCCGGCTGGCGGGCCCTAGGGGGAGGGCCTTCTCTGTGGGGTGGGGCGTGCTCTGGAAACAACTTCCCCCAGAGATCCGAATTATCTCCACCCTGCTGGCCTTCTGGAAAGCCGTCAAGACATGGCTCTTCCTGCAGGCAGGGGTTTGAGACTAGTTTTTATCCGAGATCTCCCCCAGTATGTATGTTGTTGAACGTCTTTTAACTTTTTTAATGTTTTAAAATGGTTTTTAAATGAATGTTTATTGTTTAGTGTTCTTTTAAAATGTTGTACGCCGCCCTGAGTCCTTAGGGAGTAGGGCAGCATAGAAGAACCTAATAATAAATAAATAAATAATAAAATGAAGGGGACCAGAGATGCCATAAGATTTTAGTTTCAGAAGTAGTTTGTCGTGTACCACTGAATCAAAGGCTTTACAGAAGTCTATGGAAATTGTGTTTATTGTTTTACCCTGATCGAGTTGTGTGGTCCATATGTTTTTGCAGTGTAAGAGTTGCAGATTCTAGGACAATTTTTTCCTGAAACCAAATTGTTTGTTAGAGAGTAGGTTGTTAGTTTCTAAGTGGAGGGTAATGGATTGGTTTATGATTGATTCCATGACTTTGCAGGTGACGCAACACAAAGAGATTGGTCTGTAATTTTCAACGTTACTTGGATCTCCTTTTTTGAAGATAGGGATGACTGTGGCTAGTGACCATAAAATGGGTAAGGAGCTAGTCCTGAAGGATTTTTCAAAAATTATGCTTAGAGGTTCAGCTATGGTTGAGGAGAGCTTTTTTAAGAAGTATGCACATAGCAATAGACCAGGGGTCGGGAACCTTTTTGACTAAGAGAGCCATGAAAGCAAAAAATTTGGAAATTTATTTCAGTGAGAGCCATATAATATATTTTAAAAGTGAATTCAACTAAATGTCAGTATAAGCCTCTGAATTTATTCTTTTAAATAATGTTGTTATAACACTCACCATTAATGCGACTTCTGGTGCTGCATGGATTTGCTGATGTTTTTTTTTTAAGCGGGACGGGGGGGCAATTCCATTCCTACACACATTTTATTTCGAATAACCTCGACATTTTTGGAAATTCCTACCGTATATTCCGGCGTATAAGACGACTGGGCATATAAGACGACCCCCAACTTTTCCAATGAAAATATAGAGTTTGGGATATACTCTCCGTATAAGACTACCCCTCCTACCATCTTTCTTTTTCTTTCTGTCTTTCTTCCTTCCTAAAATCTTTCTTTCTTTCTTTCCCTCTCACTTTTTTCTCTTCCTCCCACCCTTCCTCTTCTTCTTCCTCTTCTTCCTTCCTTTCTTCCTTCCTTCCTTCCTTCCTTCCTTTCATCTCTGGTCTTCCTTCCTTCCTTCCTTCCTTCCTTCCTTCCTTCCTTCCTTCCTTTCATCTCTGGTCTTCCTTCCTTCCTTCCTTCCTTCCTTCCTTCCTTCCTTTCATCTCTGGTCTTCCTTCCTTCCTTCCTTCCTTCCTTCCTTCCTTCCTTCCATCTCTGGTCTTCCTTCCTTCCTTCCATCTCTGGTCTTCCTTCCTTCCTTCCTTCCTTCCTTCCTTCCTTCCTTCCTTCCTTCCTTCCTTTCTTCCTTTCATCTCTGGTCTTCCTTCCTTCCCTTTTCTCTTCTTCCCTCTTTCCTAGCCCTCAGCACCACAAGATCCTTTTTCCCAAATGAAGAAGAGTGTACTGGTGGCGGCTGCGGTCGTGCCGAGGGAGCGTACCGCTGAGAGGCATCTCGCGCGGGGAGGAAACTTTGTCTGGCTTGGCTTCGAGAGCGAGCAAGCAAGCGAGAGCAGCGCAGCCACAGCGGGAAGGGAAACAAGCAGCCTGCTCTGCCACTCAAGCCAGCGGCCGCCGGAAGCAACAAGGGTGTTAGGAAAAGAGAAGGAGAAGATAGAAGTGAAGGAAAGAGTGCTAGCGGCGGTGGCGGCGCTCCTCCTTCTCTTTTCCTAACGCCCTTGTTGCTTCCAGCAGCCACTGGCTTGAGTGGCAGAGCAGGCTGCTTGCTTCCCTTCCCGCTGTGGCTGCGCTGCTCTCGCTTGCTTGCTCGCTCTCGAAGCCAAGCCAGACAAAGTTTCCTCCCCGCGTGAGATGCCTCACAGCCGCGCGCTCCCTCGACAGCCAGCTCCTGCCCGCGTCTCCCGCCTGCCTCTTGCCTTATGCCGCCAGCTGATGGTGGCTGCTGCAGCCTTCCCAGCAGGCGACTAGAGCAGGGCAGCATCGGAGCTCCAAGGCTCCTTCGGCCGCTTGGCTGGAGAATGGCGGGGATGCGGATGCGGCTGTTTTTGAGCTCCCCCCGGCTCGGAAGTTTTAGTACCCGCCGTATAAGACGACCCCCAACTTTGGAGAAGATTTTCAAGGGGTAAAAAGTCGTCTTATATGCCGGCACATACGGGTACTTCCAAGTAAATGTAGATTGAGATCGGGCTATTAGATTACTCTGCAGTACTCTCCCCTAAAGATCTGCTGCGGGAAAAGGGATTTGGGGATCGCATCCGAGGCACTTTGCTGCCCACAACTTCATTCTCGGCAAAGCAAAGCTTCGCTCAGGAGAACTAAAGAAACCGCGAAAACCACCAGCCTTCTTCCAACTGAATCCACACCCGTTCACCTGAGCCACACAGTTTCTTGGCGATGACATCCAAAGAAATGGAAAGCGGTTGGCTTCGAAGTAAATTCTCATAGCCCACCCACCCCGCTCCAATTTCTCATTAAAAATTAACAGTCTTTCGCTACTTCGTATTGCTACTGTTGGGAGAAGGGGAGTGGGCCCGCCTTTTCGTAAACGTAGTTATCTTTACCAAAGTCCTGCTTCAATAGACCATTCTGTTCCTCGAGGACAAACCCGCCGCAGAGGAGATCGGTCCCGCCTTGTCCTTCAGGGTCGCCTTCCTTCAGGTGAGAGCGGACACCCTTCCGTAAGTGAGGCTTGAGGAGCGCGCTTCGGATCCCGGCTCGGGTCTCCGGCGGCCTCAGCGCAGCTGCGTTCATTCCCGGGCGGCGGACGTGAGGGGCTGAGCCAGGCAGCTGCGCTCAGCTTTGCGCTGGATGCCCTGCTTTTCCCGCCGGGCGCGCCAGCTCCAGGTGTTGGCTTTGCTCAAGGCGGATTCCCGCCACCGCGCCTTCCCAGGAGCCCGATCCCCTTTCCCGCTTCCAAAGTTAAGGACAGGCCGGTGAAAAAAGCAACAACATCATCAACAACAACAACAAAAACCCGCGGTTTTCCTCCGCTGCTTCCTCCTCTCCCCCGCCCCAGCGGCGACCAAACAAAACCACTCACCGCAAGCATCGCCTCGTTAGTTTCTCGCCGAAGTTCTCCCTCACCCTCTCTCCCGCCCCAGCGGAGCCGCCCGCCACAACAGGAGCGCACCGCGCTGAAGGCGCCTCCTCCCGCCCTCTGATCCCAAGGCCCGGAGGGGCGCCTCCTGCGCCGCGTGGTGGGCGAACGGCCGCGACTCCGTCGCCGCAAAGCGCGACAGTTCCTCTTCGCTTGGTTTGAGTTTTGACACAAAAGGGGAGGGGAGGGAGGGCGAGGGGGGCTCTGTCGTCTCGGCGAGTGTGTCTCCGGGAAGCAAACGAGGAGCGAGCCATATGCAATCATCAAAAGAGCCACATCTGGCTCGCGAGCCATAGGTTCCCGACCCCTGACATAGACCATCAGGTCCAATAGATAGGGATGGTTTTAGGTTGTGTAAAGCCTTTCCAACATTATCTTCTGTAAAATCGATTTGTGTTAGATTGTTGTAGTTATTTGTGGTATGACTAGGAAATATTGGGCATGAGCCATTACTGTTTACAAAGACTGAGCTGAAGAATGTGTTAAAGAGGTTGGCTTTAACGGCTTCATCATTATATTCTTTACCATTTGGTCCTTTGAGGGGTGGGATGGATCTCAAGTCTTTGAGTTGGTTGTTTACAAAGTTATAGAAGGCACGTGTGGATTTCGTGCACAGAAGGTTTTCTTCTTGATTGATGTGATAATTGGTGCATTCAGTCTTTATTTGGTGGCATAGATTTTTGTAGCGGCTTTTAAAGTTAGTAACGTAGCCAGTTTTGTTTTTCTGCCAAAGAGGTCTTTTTTGGGATTGGAGCTTCTTTATTTTTATGGGTAATTTGTTTTTGTTGCTTTTGGTGATTATTAGTGGTACATATAGGTTAATGACTCTTTGCATTTTGAGCAAAAAGATATTGTAGTAGCCTTCAACAGTATTACAGCCAGAGAATAATGTTTGCCAATCAAGAGATGAGAGGTTGGCATCTATGATACCATAGTTGGCTTTTTTAAAGTTGTAATTGGTTATCCTATTATTATGGTGATTTTTGTAAGGATGTATATTGAGACAAAAGTCAATCATGCTGTGGTCACTGTTGGAAAAGGGCTCTTTTATTTGCAGTCCATAAATTGAGTGTGAACTGTTGCAGAAGCTGAGATCAAGACAATTGCGGAGTCTAATATTGTTTGTAACTAGTTGTTCTAGTCCTAGATTGGTAATAGCATTGTAAAGGGTTGATTGTATGGGTTCAGTTATACATTCATTTAGGATCCAGTTGATATGAGCAGTAGTGGGTTCCTACCAGTGTGGTCCACTCTATAGCACCGGTAGCGGCCCGCTGGTGACATCACAGTACTGGTGCGGTTGGTTGCCGGTGCGCCGCCATTTTTTAAAAAAAAAAATTTAAAAAAATTTTCTTCTGCGCATGCCCAGAAGCTGAGTTTCCGGCACTGCTCATGTGCTGCCTTCCTACCCCACAGTGAGTCCAAGCAGGGGAGGAGGGCTGAGGGAGCGCGTGAGACGCTGAAAGAATGGGCGACAGGAGCTATCTCCATTCCCCTCCCTTCAGCAGTCCGAGAAGCCACGAACGTGCGGTGATGATCCTAGGCATTTTCGCACGTTTGAGGCTTCTTGAGCTGCTGAGGGGAGGGGGAGTGGGCAGCACGACCTATCTCAGTTCCCCTCCCTTCAGCAGTCCGAGAAGCCACGCCCACCCAGTCACATGGCTAGCAAGCCACACCCACAAAATAAGCCACGCCCACAGAGTGGCAGTAAAAAAATTAGGAACCCGCCCCTGGATATGAGGTAGGTTGAGGTCGCCAAGAAAAATGAGAGGGTGTCGGTAGGAGGCTGCCCACATTAGTAGTGAGGTTAACTTGTTCACATGTATGATGTCGTAATCAGGGGCTCTATAACATAGTAGGAAGCGAAGTGTGGTATTTAAGGTCAGTTCGCAGTTGATGGTTTTTGGAAGATTGAGATCATGTCTAATTTGGATATTTTTTAGGTTTAGTGATTTTTTATAGAAGATGGCAACTCCACCTCCTCTACGGGTTTCACGATTGGACCGGTAAACATGATAGTCTCTTACTGTGATAATGGAGTCATGGAGGGATGCTTTCAGCCATGTTTCGCAGACAAATATGTCAAATTTAGCAGCTTTTAGTAAGAGGAGGAGTTCAGGTATTTTGTTTACGATGCTTCTTGCATTCATTAGTTTGCATTTAAGATCAGCAGTGGGTGATGATGAGAATACTTCTGCTTTGTTTCTTGGTTGCCATTCAAGGGCAGGTAGGGGGGGACTTAGGAATATGGTGCCTCAGCTGGTTAGTCATAACATCTACCAGCCAGCATGTGAACCTATGACTGGACTGATTGGCCCATGTGATCTGAGAGACCTAGGGGGTGGGGAAATCCTATTCTTTTAACTATCCCTATGTGCAGGAATAATTTAGAGCTAGCTTCTGCTTTCTAAGTGCCGATATGATGGGATTCTTGAATCTGTGCCAAGCTTCAGAGTCCTGATTTCCCGCAGTTCATTACTCGAAACCATGACAACTACGCTCTGAACAAAAACAGCAGAGTTTAGCCCGAGCAAGGTACTATTTATAGCTGTAATTCTGTTCATACTTAGTGGGAATATATTCTATTGTGCTTAATGGATATCACTTCTAAGCAGACATTTCTAACAATTATCTATTAAGTTTCTTTGATCTGAAAGGCATATATTTATTTTTAAAAAGCTACTTTTGTGTGTAGTGGTTAAGGCATCAGGCTAGAAATTGGGAGCCTGTGAATTCTAGTTCCACTTTAGGCATAAAGCCAGCTGAGTGACTTTTGGCCAGTCGTTCTCTCTCAGCCCCAAAAAGGAGGCAATGGCAAATCATTTCTGAAAAATTTTGTAAGAGAAATTGCAGGGACTTGCCGAGTAATTGCCAGGAGATAAAACTGACTTGAAGGCAATACAGACACACATCTCCCTAACATTAATCAACTGAAGGGTCTAAAGCAGTGGTTCCCAACCTTTTTTGGCCATACCCCACCTAAGCATCTCTAAAATCCTGATGCCCCTCCCGTGACATATAATTCTTACTATTCAAAAAGTGAACTCCTACTCATGCGGAGGAAGCCTAAAAGTCCATTAACTTGGGCCTTGGTTTAAACAAGGTTACAATTGCCATTAAAAATCAAACTGCCCCCCTGTGGGGCGTGGGGCCCATGTTGGGAACCACTGGTCTAAAAGAAGTAAGCACTGTGACCCAGTATCAAATAATGTCATCTATCAGGGCCCTGGAAGGCCAGAGAATCAGGGCCCTGATTCTCTGTAGCAGCACCAGCCCGCTGGAATGAGATTCCCCCCCCCAAGACTGGGATGGCCAGGTTTTTCCCCCGATTGTGTCCAGTGTCAGAGTTCCAAGTAACATACCCACAGCAAACAAAACTCTGAGGCAGATAGGTTCTTCAAAGAATAGTTTTATTGGATATGCCATATTGGCACTGGCTGGTGAAAACCAACTCTAACCGTTCCTGCGGTTTTCACCTAATTTGTTAAGGATTTGTTAAGATAATCGGATTTGTTAAGAACAAGTCATGCCAAACCAACCTCATTTCATTCTTCAACACTGTGACCAAATTAGTAGACCAGCGTAATGCAGTAGACATAATATACCTGGACTTTAGCAAAGCATTTTACAAAGTAGACCACAACCTACTCCTTCAAAAGCTAGAAAAAAGCGGGATAGACAGCTACACAACCAGATGGATTAACAATTGGCTGACCAACCATACCCAGCAAGTAGTCCTCAATGGCTCTAAGTCCACATGGAGAGAAGTAAGCAGTGGGGTACCACAAGGTTCCGTCCTAGGCCCAGTACTCTTCAATATCTTTATAAATGACCTAGATGAGGGAATAGCAGGAGAACTAACCAAATTTGCAGATGACACCAAGCTGGCAGGAGTAGCAAACACCCCAGAGGACAGACTCAAAATCCAGAGGGACCTCGACAGACTCGAACACTGGGCCCAAACCAATAAAATGAAATTTAACACAGAGAAAAGTAAAATTCTGCACCTAGGCAAGAAGAATCAAAAATACACATACAAACTGGGCAAAACCACACTCAATAGCAGCGATTGCGAGAGGGATCTCGGAGTCCTGGTAGACAGCCAACTAAATATGAGCCAGCAGTGTGCAGCAGCAGCCAAAAAGGCCAACACAGTCCTGAGCTGCATAAATAGAGGGATACAATCAAGGACCAGAGAGGTACTAGTACCACTCTATAAAGCCTTGGTCAGACCACACCTAGAGTACTGCATCCAGTTTTGGTCACCACACTACAAAAAAGACATTGAAACTCTAGAGAAAGTGCAGAAGAGAGCAACCAGGATGATAAAGGGTCTGGAAAATAAAACATACGAAGAGCGGTTGCAGGAACTGAGCTTGGCCAGTCTGGCGAAGAGAAGGA
This sequence comes from Diadophis punctatus similis, assembly GCA_023053685.1. NCBI lineage: Eukaryota > Metazoa > Chordata > Lepidosauria > Squamata > Dipsadidae > Diadophis > Diadophis punctatus. The sequence continues at coordinate 7,236,623 of JALIGW010000010.1, read as the reverse complement.
CCAGGGGTGACATGATAGCAGTGTTTCAATACTTGAGGGGATGCCACAGAGAGGAGGGGGTCAGGCTGTTCTCTATGGCACCAGAAAGCCAAACAAGGAATAACGGATGGAAGCTGACCAAGGAGAGATTCAACCTGGAAGTGAGGAGAAACTTTCTGACGGTGAGAGCGATCAACCAGTGGAACAGCTTGCCAGCAGAGGTCGTGAGAGCCCCAACACTTGCGACCTTCAAGGAGAGACTAGACTGCCATCTGTCTCAAATGGTGTAGGAACTCCTGCTTGAGCAGGGGGTTGGACTAGATGACCTACAAGGTCCCTTCCAACTCTAATAATAAATCTAAATCTAATTAAAAGTAGAAGTTTTTTCACTTTCTCAAAACAATCAGTCACATGGTCCAATCAGGATACAGTCCAGTTAGGTGCTAGTTGACCTCAGCCCCCTCCTTCCAAGCACCTGCAGAAATGTCCTTGGTTCCCAAGGGAAAGTATTTTGCTTTGGCTACAAACCCCAGCTATCTCTACTCCCCCCCTCCCTACCCCTTAGCTCCAGTTGTGGCAGCCCTGAAGCCTCAAAATTGCCTCAGGTCAGCTTCAGGATTGACAAGCGCCCCCCCCCCCCTTTAATTGAAAAGGACATCCTGCAGAGAGAAGAAACCACAGAGAGATTAGTCATAATTCCCTCTGGAACCAGAAGGATTCCAGAGGGAACTTGGGGAGATACCTGAATCCTTGGTACACAATTCGTCTGAGTCCCTGGTGGATGCCTGGAACAGGGCAGCATCAGGGGTGTTGGATCGGATTGCGCCTTTGCGACCTCTCTGTGGCAGTGGATCCAGGAAGGCTCCCTGGTTTACTGAGGAGCTCCGGGAGATGAAATGCCACAAGAGACGTCTAGAACGACACTGGGGGGCCAGTAAAGCTGAATCTGACCGAACACTACTAAGAACTTTTATTAAGTCTTATTTAGTAGCGATACGGGTGGCAAAATGTTCACATTTTTCTGCTCTCGTTGCATCTGCCGATTCACGCCCAGCCGCCCTGTTTAGAGTGACTCGCTCCCTCCTTGCTAAGGGGGGAGTTGAGGAACCCTTACAGGGTAGAGCTGAGGAATTTGCTCAGTTTCTGGCTGATAAAGTCACTCAGATTCGGACAGACCTGGACTCCGATTGGACAGGGCAGGCCGAGATGACAGGGTCTGGTCTTAGTCATGTTATATGGGATGAATTTGAGCCTATCACTCCTGATGATGTTGACAAGGCCATAGGAGCGATGAGCTCCTCCACTTGTTTATTGGACCCGTGTCCCTCCTGGCTGGTTTCAGCCAGCAGGGAGGTGTCACGCGGCTGGGTCCAGGTGGTTGTGAACACCTCCTTGAGAGAGGGATCCATCCCGCAGCCCTTAAAAGCTGCGGTGGTGAGGCCCCTCCTCAAGAAGCCTTCCCTGGACCCAGCGGATTTAAAGAACTTCTGTCCAGTCTCCAACCTACCCTTTGTGGGTAAGGTTGTTGAGAAAGTGGTGGCGCTCCAACTCCTACGGTTATTGGATGACACTGATTGTCAATATGCTGATGACACCCAGTTATATATTTCCACCCCGTCTCAATTCAGGGAAGCAGTAGATGTGATGTGCTGGTGCCTGGATGATGTTAGGGTCTGGATGGGGATGAACAGGCTCAAGCTCAACCCTGACAAGACCAAGTGGCTGTGGATATTGCCCCCTAAGGATTATATCGACTGCCCCTCCTTGGTTCTTGGGGGAGAGAAATTAACTCCCTCGGAACGGGTTCGCAATTTGGGTGTTCTCCTAGATCCATAGCTAAAATTGGATCAACATCTGTCAGCTGTGGCTAGGGGGACCTTTGTACAGGTTCGCCTGGTGCACCAATTGCAACCCTACTTGGAGAGGGAGGCCTTACTCACAGTCACTCATGCCCTCATCACCTCACGGCTGGACTACTGTAACGTGCTCTACATGGGGCTACCCTTAAAGAGTATCCGGAGACTGCAATTGGTGCAAAATGCAGCTGCGCGAGCTGTGGTGGGTGTCTCAAGATACACCCACGTAACACCGATTCTCCGCCAGCTGCATTGGCTCCCCATTAGTCTCCGGACACAATTTAAGGTGTTGGTTTTAACCTTTAAAGCCCTACATGGCTTAGGGCCAAGTTACCTTTGGGACTGCATCCTACCGCATACCTCCCTACGACCGGTTATGTCCCATAGAGTTGGTCTCCTCCAGGTCCCATCAACCAAGCAATGCCGGTTGGTGGGGCCGTGGGGGAGAGCCTTCTCTGTGGGTGCTCCGTCTCTCTGAAACCAACTTCCCCCAGAGATCCAGACTATCCCCACCCTGCTGGCCTTCCGTAAAGCCGTGAAAACATGGCTCTTCCTGCAGGCAGGGTGAGAATAGAATTTAATGCCCCAGGTATGAATGAAGATGTGTTTTAATTTTTGTATTATTTTAAATTGTCATCTTTTGTTCGTATTGATTGTTGTTTCTTTTCCTTGTTGTACGTCACCCTGAGTCCTACGGGATATGGGCGGCCTATAAATAAATAAAATAAATAATTCAACCTAATCTCCACTTACACACACACACCCAGGTAGCCCCTTGGGCTTCTGGGGATACATGTCATGAAACTGCTTAACCAACCTATTCGCCTTCACATCCCAACTTTTGACCCAAGTGGCCTTAGACAGTGGGTACCCCTTCCAGTGCACTAAGAATTGTAATCGACCCCTATGCAGCCTAGAGTCTAAAATCTTTTTTTACCTCATACTGCATTTCTCCCTCAACCACAATTGGTTTTGGGGCTGCCCGATCTAGCGGCCTGATCTGGGAGCCTACCACCAGCTTTAACAAGCTGATGTTAAACGTTAAATGTTAAATGTTTAAATGTTCAGTTGACTGTGTTTCATATTTAATGAATAAAAGTTAATAATAATAACAACAACAACAACAACAACAATCCCGATGGGTGCCACCTTGCCGTGGTGGGGGGGCTTAACTGCTCCAATGATGCTGAGAGCTGTGCTGACGGTAATGTTACTACCAGAAGGTTCAACCAAGTCAGAGTGGTCTCAGCTGAGGAATGGAACTAAGAGCACCTAACTCATTAGCATTATGGAGAAACAAACAAAATTGAAGTCTATACTGGCTCGATCGTCGCCCAGGATAAAAAGGTCTGCAGCGGATGTTGTTGATTCCGGGCATTCGCCGGAAAGTGGGTTACGGAATCAAAACTCAAATGAACAATTACAGAATACACAAATACACAACTGCATTTTGGAAAGAGCTCTGGGAAAATGAGAAGGACTATAACAAAAATGCTGGGTGGATAAAAGAGTTTGAGGAAAAATTCTCACACAAGAAAATGGAACAGATGCAAATAACAACTGAAATGATCAGCAAACGTGTGAGGAAAGTAAAGAACTGGACATCATCTGGCAGTGATCAAGAGCATGGATTTTGGCTCAAATATCTGACCAGTCTGCATGAAAAAATGGCCCAAAAATTCAATGAGATGCTGCAAAAAGGAAGTATCACTGAATGGTTGACAACTGGGAGAACATACCTGATACAAAAAGACCCAGCAAAAGGAGCAGCACCAGGAAATTATAGACCAATAACGTGTCTACCCACTATGTTTAAACTATTGACTGGCATTATGGCTGACAGAAATCAAGATTATCTTGAAGAGAACGACATCTTACCAGATGAACAGAAAGGCAACAAACAAAAAAGCAGGGGCACAAAATTGATCGATAAAATGATTCTGGAGAATTGCAAAAGCCAAAAAATTAATCTTCACGCAACATGGATTGACTATAAAAAAGCTTTTGATTCACTCCCACACAGTTGGATCATCAAGTGCCTAGACACCATTGGGATTTGTAAAAATGTGGGCACTTTTATTGAAAACATGATGAAGCACTGGAAAACTGAACTGTTTGTGGGAAATGAAAATTATGGATTTGTCAACATCAAAAGAGGAATTTTCCAGGGAGACTCATTGTCACCATTACTTTTTATCATTGCCATGATCCCGTTGTCAACAATCTTACAAAAAACAAACCTTGGCTATCAAACATCCAAGAAATCTAATAAAATTTCACACCTGTTGTACATGGATGATCTGAAGTTGTATAGAAAAACTGAAACTGAAATTCAGTCTCTGATCAACACTGTCCGAATCTTTAGCACTGATATCAGCATGGAGTTTGGTTTGGACAAATGTGCCACAGTAGCATTGAAGAAGGGTAAAATCACTGAAAGCGTGGGCATAAACATGCCTAATGGTCAAGCCATAAAGTGTCATCAGCCAGAGGCCTATAAATACCTGGGCATACTACAACTGGATAATATCAAACATGGGCATGTGAAAAATGTGGTCAGTAAAGAATACATACAAAGAGTCAGAAAAATTCTCAAAAGCAAGCTCAATGGAGGCAACACCATGAAGGCCATAAACACCTGGGCTATACCTGTTATAAGATATACTGCTGGCATAATAAACTGGACACAGGCTGAACTGGACAAATTGGACAGAAAAACAAGAAAACTCATGACCATTCACTATTCACTTCATCCTCGTAGTGATGTCGACAGACTATATCTGCCCAGAAAAACTGGTGGCAGAGGACTTTTACAAGTAAAACAAACAGTAGAAGAAGAAAAACATGCATTGGCAGAATACGTCAAAGAAAGTGAAGAACCTGCATTGATTGAAGTAAACAACCGGAAGCTTCTGAAAGTGCAGCAGACAAAGAATCAGTATACGAAAACTGCAAGGCAAACTAGAGCCGACAGTTGGCGCAATAAAGCCTTGCATGGGCAATTCCTCAACAAGATTGAAGGAAAAGTTGATAAGGAGAAGACCTGGTTATGGCTTACTAATGGATCACTGAAGAAGGAGACAGAAAGCTTGATTCTTGCAGCCCAGGAGCAAGCAATTAGAACAAATGCAATCAAAGCCAAGATCGAAAAATCAGCTGATGACCCAAAATGCAGACTTTGCAAGGAAGCTGATGAAACAATTGATCATATCCTCAGCAGCTGCAAGAAAATCACACAGACGGACTACAAACAGAGGCACAACTACGTGGCCCAGATGCTTCATTGGAACCTGTGCCACAACTACCACCTACCAGTGGTAAAGAACTGATGGGATCGGCTTCCGGTTTGGCTCCGCAGACATCGTGGACGCTCCTCGCCGAGCGCTTCCTCCGAAATCCTGTAAAAGCCGCCAGAACAGCTGTCTGGTGGCTTGAAAATCTTCTCCCCGGGCATAGGGGAGAGATGAGAGCCTGACAGGCGGGGTAGAGCCCCCCTAGTGCCCCAGGACAATCAGGGTTGCGAAGGGTGAGGGCTCCCTAGGTAGCCTGTCTCCCGCTCCAGGACTTCGGATGCCTCTGCTTATGCGGAGCAAGATGCCGCGACCACCGCTGCTTTTACAATGGGATTTATAATAACTTGAAGCACTAAAGAAAGCAGACAGAGAAAGGCAGGAGTCCAGAAGGGCAAGTATCTTAATCTTTAACTCCACTGCTGATTTTCACTTCGGGAAGTTACAAAGTAGCACTAATAAGCAATAAAATGGTGATCGGAGATCATGGGCGTGGAAGTGAAAGTGATTAAGTTTCGTTTTGCCAGCAGCTCTTTTTATGGAAACTTTTGATCCTGAGAATTGGCTTTTTTCTTCTTGTTTCCTGATTTTGGATTAAAATAACAACTTATATTTTTTTAAAATAAAAGACTAACTGGTTTTGTATTTGGAAAGAACTTTGTCAACTAGAGATTTGGCTTTCTCTTTGTATTCTTCCGGAAATGTTGGATTTTGATGAGCATTGCTATTTTTTTTTAATCTAATACTTCAAATGGCTTCTAAACCTGGAAAGACTGTTTCAAATAAAAGAACTGAATATTCCTTTGGCTATACTTCAAGAATGCAACTTACTTCTGACTTAACACCCCCACAGACTCTAACACCTGAAAATTTATTTAATACTCTAAAAGTTATGAAAAATGAACTGGTTATGGAATTCAACTTAAAAATTAATGAAATTAATAAACAAATGCAGGTTGCTTTAGAGAAGATGGATCAACAAGTGAGGAAGGATGTGTTAGATGTTTGTAATGTATTAGCAGTAAATATGGAAGTTCTGGAGAATGATGTGGAAATAACTAAACAATCCTTGATAATCTCGGGGGAATACATAGACAAAACTCAAAATGATATTGCAAATCTTGAAACAGGTGTGAATGACTCAATTCAGAAGCATGGAATTTGCTATAAGGGTGAGGGGCCTGAAAGAGGAAAAATATGAAGATTTGAAAGGAAGGATGGTGGAGGCTTTGGAGCAGGTGTCTGGAATGCTTAAAGAGGAACTGGCTATGCAAATTGATAAGATATACCGGGTCAATTCTTGGTTTGCAAAACAAAAACACCTGCCAAGGGACATTGTAATGTAGATGAGCTTCTGGGGTGGAGCCACGGCAAGAGGGAGGAAGATCTTGCTCCTCAAAGAACTGTATATTTCCCCGAATTTTTTGCCAAAGGAGCCCCCCTTGTGAGGAATTTCTTCCGAAGGAGATTGCAAGAACATATGAGGCACAAGGTGGGCGCTTTGTTTGTAACTTTTCGCCCGACTGAAGTGCTGTTTTCCCTCCTCTGGAATGGCATTCGGGAAGTTGGTCACCCATTTTGGGGCTGACGAAGATGCCGTGAGGGCTTGATTGTTGAGCCTGGACTGTGGTTTGGAGGATTAAGAACTAAGGGCTAATTTGCATCTTCAGACGAAGGGGAAGAGAAGGGAAGAGAAGCGTAGGGGACTCAGAAACCTGCTGGCTATTTTGCCACTGAGAATTCCTGCTGCACCTCACCCCCCCCCCCGAACGCCATCGTATCGTCTGCTTGCTGCCTGCTGATTCTTTGTTGCTACAAATGGGCGGGGGATTTCTATCTGCCTTGTCTGTGATGGACTTGCCTAGGATCACAGATCAAATATCGAGGCTCCCCCCCTTCTTGGCAGTCTCTCTGGCGTCTCTGCAGATGATAATGATTACTGCCCTTCCCCCTGCCATTATTACAACTATGATGATTGAGGAGGAGGTAAAGGGGGTTTGTGGCCTTCTCTGCATGTTGACACACGGACTGAGAAACGAGGAAAATTATCTTCCTGAGGGAGAGAGACTTTGGAGTCATCAATATCACCTGTGTAGGAGACCTACATTTTCTCCCCAGAGAACTGCTCCAGTCTGCGACACCATCTGGGTTGGGAAACCTACATCTTTCCCCATAAATCTGGATGTTTTTAATGACCAACGCAGACCTTGGTGCAGGAGTCAAGGACTAAGATCTCATCTTGACTGGTCTGGAAGCTGCACGCATGCACCCCCGATTGGCTCTTTTACTATTGACTATTAGCTTTTTTAATCTTACCCCGGGAGCGGTGTGGCTGGTGTGAATGGATCTGGTTACGATTGAGAAAACAGAGCATGTTTATGGATGGATGGTATGAATAAATGTTTGTGGTTTAATTGTATGAGTACATGAGTGAGCTGGGTGGTTGGACCCTGCCCCCCTCTGCTGAGTGTGGAAACAGAAGCAGAGGGGGTTTTTGGCCCACCCCCAGGCTCAGTATGAATGGTATGCATGGCCTGCCGGGAGAATGGGGGACCAGCGGGGGGGAGGGGATCTCTGGGGGGACGGGGAGTAGGAACATTATGGTCATAACGGGGAGAGGCAGGTATGGCGGGAGCAGAGGGGTAGGCCGCTCTCGGGGAACGAGAATTCGCAGTTTACAAGCGATTCCTTGTTCTGGCCCCTCTGGTTTGGTTCCACCTAGCTCAACCCGAGTGCCTGGTAACCAGGGATGTCAGGGCCCTGGGCTCAAGCTGCTGCTGTTAAACGCCAGGTCGATTACCAACAAGGCCCCCCTTATCTGGGATTTAATCCTAGAAGAGGGGGCTGACCTGGCATGTATTACCGAGACCTGGCTGGGCCAGGAGGGGGGGTGCCCCTTTCGGAGATATGCCCAGACGGGTTCTCGGTTCAGCATCAGCCGCGACCCCAGGGAAGGGGTGGAGGAGTGGCTATTATAGCTCACCAGAATCTGCGTCCTCGAAGGAACCCTGCCCCGGAGATTGTTGGGTGTGAGACGCTCCTTCTGAAGTTGGACTTAGGGGTTCAGGTGGGCCTTTTGCTAACGTACCTGCCTCCTAGCTGCGTTGCAAAGGCCCTGCCTGTTCTGCTCGAGGCGGTTGCAGGGCTGGCGATTGAGTTCCCCAGGTTGATGGTGCTGGGGGACTTTAATCTGCCATCGCCCGGCGAAGCCTCGGATGCGGCTCAGGAGTTCATGGATTCCATGACAACCATGGACCTGACCCAAGTAGTTCAGGGTCCAACTCATGAGGGTGGTCACACGCTTGACCTTGTGTTTCTCTCGGGGCAGTGGAGAGATGATCTGAGGCTGAGGGGTTTAGTCACAGTACCCTTGTCGTGGTCAGATCATTTCCTTCTGAGGTTGGATTTCATGGCACCACTCCTCCACCGCAAGGAGGCGGGACCGATTAAGTGGTTCCGCCCCAGGCGCCTAATGGAACCTGACGGATTCCAGAGGGAACTTGGGGAAATACCTGAATCCCTGGTACACAGTTCATCCGAGTCTCTGGTTGCGGCTCTGGATCGGATTGCGCCTTTGCGACCTCTCCGTGGAAGTGGATCCAGGAGGGCTCCTTGGTTTACCGAGGAACTCCGGGAGATGAAGCGCCACAAGAGACGTCTAGAGCGACGATGGAGATCTAGTAAAGCTGAGTCTGACCGGACACTTTTAAGAACTTTCATTAAGTCTTACTTAGTGGCGATACGGGCGGCAAAATGTTCGCATTTTTCTGCTCTTATTGCGTCCGCTGACTCCCGCCCAGCCGCCCTGTTTAGGGTGACACGCACCCTTCTTGCTAAGGAGGAAGGCGGAGATCCCTTGCAGGGTAGAGCTGAGGAATTTTCTCGGTTTCTGGCGGATAAAGTCATTCAGATTCGGACAGACCTGGACTCTGATTGGGCAGTACAGGCCGAGACGACTGGGGCAGGTCTTAGTCCGGTTATATGGGATAGGTTTGAACCGGTGACTCCTGAGGATGTAGACAAGGCCATAGGAGTATGAGCTCCGCCACTTGTTTATTGGACCCGTGCCCTTCCTGGCTGGTTTCGGCCACCAGGGAGGTTTCACGCGGCTGGCTCCAGGCGTTGGTCAACGCTTCTTTGAGAGAGGGGTCCGTCCCGCAGCCCTTAAAAGCTGCGGTGGTGAGACCCCTCCTCAAGAAGCCTTCCCTGGACCCGGCGGATTTAAAGAACTTCCGTCCAGTCTCCAACCTTCCCTTCATGGGGAAGGTTGTTGAGAAAGTGGTGGCACTCCAGCTCCTACGGCTGTTGGATGACACTGATTTTCTGGATTCCTATCAATCAGGTTTCAGGCGCGGCTACAGTATGGAAACGACTTTGGTCAACCTGATGGATGATCTCTGGCGAGCCCGGGATGGGGGTCACTCCTCTATCCTGGTGCTACTTGACCTCTCAGCGGCCTTCAATACCATTGACCATGGTATCCTTCTGCGTCATCTCGGAGAGATGGGGGTGGGCGGCACTGCTTTGCAGTGGTTCTCCTCCTTCCTCTCTGACAGGACGCAGTTGGTGTTGACAGGTGGGCAGATGTCGAGCCCTAGGCCCCTACTATGTGGGGTGCCGCAGGGCTCGGTCCTCTCGCCCATCCTGTTTAACATCTACATGAAGCCACTGGGTGAGATCATCCGACGACACGGGGTGAGGTATCAGCAATATGCTGATGATACCCAGTTGTACATCTCCACCCCGTCTCAATTCGGGGAAGCCGTAGACATAATGGGCCACTGCCTGGACGATGTTAAGGTCTGGATGGGGAAGAACTGGCTAAAACTTAACCCTGACAAGACTGAGTGGCTGTGGATATTGCCTCCTAAGGCCTTGACCAATTGTCCCTCCTTGGTTCTTGGGGGGGAGAAATTAGCTCCCTCAGAACGGGTTCGCAATTTGGGTGTCCTCCTAGACCCACAGCTAAAATTGGAGCAACATCTTTCAGCTGTGGCTAGGGGGACCTTTGTACAAGTACGTCTTGTGCACCAATTGCGACCCTACTTGGAGAAGGAAGCACTTCTCACAGTCACTCATGCCCTTATCACCTCACGGCTGGATTATTGCAATGCGCTCTACATGGGGCTACCCTTGAAGAGTGTCGGGTGACTGCAATTGGTGCAAAAGGCAGCTGCGCGAGCTGTGGTGGGTGTACCCAGATGCACCCATGTAACACCGATCCTCCGCCAGCTGCATTGGCTGCTCATTAGTCTCCAGATCGAATTTAAGGTGTTGGTCGTTACCTTTAAAGCCCTACATGGCTCAGGGCCAGGTTACCTTCGGGACCGCATCCTGCCGCATACCTCCCTACGACCGGTTAGGTCCCACAGAGTTGGTCTCCTCCAGGTCCCATCGACCATGCAATGCCAGTTGGCGGGGCCGAAGGGGAGACCCTTCTCTGTGGGAGCCCCCTCCCTTTGGAACCAACTCCCTCCAGAGATCAGGACTATCCCCACCCTGCTGGCCTTCCGTAAAGCAATAAAAACTTGGCTCTTCCGGCAGGCGGGGTATGAGTGAATGTTCTTTTTAAAATATTGATAGCATTTTAACATTTTTTTTAAATCGCTTTTATTGATATGTTTCTATACCTGTTGTTAGCCGCCCAGAGTCCCCCAGGAGTTGGGCGGCATAGAAATTGTAATAAATAAATAAATAAATATTTTACCACAAGGGCTCTACGGAATAGAATCATACAGGCAACTTTTAAGAATAAGCTTCAGGTAAATGGCCAGGAAGTAATGATATTGAAAGAAATTCCTCCTAAAATGCTTAAAGCCAGAAAAGATTATATCTTTTTGGTAGAAGAGTTTAAAAGATAGAACCTACAGTACAAATGGGATGCCCCAACAGGGATAGTGGTGAGATATTTGGAAAAAAGATACCGGCTTAATACGATAATGAAAGCTACTGACTTTTATGTCAACGATTTAAAGGCTGATATATCCAAAATTCCAGAGGTAAGAAGCATGAAAGTAACAGAAGAGGAGAAGGGAAAGCCATCTATATTTGTTCAAATGGAAAGAGCTTTTAGCAATAGCAATAGCACTTTTCTTATATACCGCTTCATAGTGCTTTACAGCCCTCTCTAAGCGGTTTACAGAGTTCAGCATATTGCCCCCAACAATCTGGGTCCTCATTTTACCCACCTCGGAAGGATGGAAGGCTGAGTCAACCTTGAGCCTAGTGAGATTTGAACAGCTGAACTGTTGAACTAGCAGTCAGCCTGCAATGGCTGCATTTAACCACTGCACCATTTCAGCTCCTTCAGCTTTGAAGATTCAAGGTGATTTACAGAGCCAGACAGATGTTTATAATGTGGAAAAGGAGACAAAGGATCAAAGTCAGATGGGAGGCGAGCTGACAAACCCAAAACCATCAAGCTACAAAAGGCTGCAAGAACCAGATTCAAAATTTGATCGAGAGGAAGGAATGGTCAGAGTTTGGTGTTAGTGTTGGAATTTACAGGACGGATGGAGAGACTAACATGTTTTTTTCTCTCTTCCCTTTTTTTTAATCAATATATTTTAAAATAATTAATGATTCAGAATTTTTGTGAAGTTAATAATTTGATATATTGTAATATTAGGGTACTAATATTGTGTTTGACTTTATGATCAACTTTAAGGTTTTTAAGGTATAAGGGGTTAGAAATCTTAAAATACTGGAATTAATAATTTGATAGAATATTTTAAATACTTAGGTATTTTGAATAGGTATAAATACTTAATATTTACTTATTATCTATGTAATATTTACTCAAGTTTTATTTAATATTGAGGAAATGATGTGATGTTGCAACTGATTGAAATGGGGAGGAAAGACTCTCTTTTTTTCTTTTTTTTTTCTCTTTTCCTTTTTTTTCCTTTCTCTTTTTTTTATTTTTATTAGATCATATATAGATTATATAAAGGAAAGATATTTAGTGGGATAAATTATCAGCCTGAGATACTGAATGGTGTTTGATTAATAATATGCTTGATTTTCTGATTATGTTTAAAAAGTTTTGAATAATTAGGAGTTAAAGACTCAAAGAAATGTGGAAATTAAGAATTTCTTTTAACTTAATTTAAACTTATTTTATTGAATATTATGCCCTGTACTTTCTCTGGGAAGTCCGGGGGGTGGGGGGAGGGGGGAGGTTAAGGGGGTGGGTAGGGGTGTGGGGGGAAGGGGGGAGAAAAGAGAAAAATGTTTGTACTTTGTACTAATAAAACTTTTTGAATAAAAAAAAGAACTGATGGGATCATAAACCTGAGAAAGTAGTTGAAAACAAACATGCCAAAATACTTTAGGACTTTTGAATTCAGACTGACAAGGTTTTGGAACATAATACGCCGGACCTCACGATTGTGGAAAAGAAAAAAGTGATGTCGCCATACTAGGTGACAGTCGAATTGATGAAAAACAACAAGAAAAACTTAACCAATATCAGGACCTTAAAATCGAATTACAATGACTCTGGCATAAACCAGTACAGGTGGTCCCAGTGGTAATCGGCACACTGGGTGCTGTGCCAAAAGACCTTAACCAGCATTTGAAAACAATAAACATTGACAAAATCACGATCTGTCAGTTGCAAAAGGCTACCGTACTTGGATCTGCGCGCATCATACAAAAATACATCACACAGCCCTAGACGCTTGGGAAGTGCTCGACTTGTGATATAGTGATACGAAATCCAGCATATAAATCTTGTTTTCTGTGTATTACATTTTTTGTGAATAAATAACAACAACAACAACAACAATAATCATCATCTATTGAAACACTGAAGAGCTGCCTATTATGATGCAGTATATAGGGGTGATCTTGAAGAAAAAAAAATGAGGGAAGTAAGATCTAGTCCTCCAACATAAGAATGCAGTTTTACAAAGTACCACTTTCTCCTAATTTCTTGGTAGCATTTAAGTTCTTCCAAGACTGTCTTGTTATATAATATACTCATTTCAAATGTCTTTTTCAAGTTCCAATTAACAGAACAGAATGGAGTTTCATACAAATCAAGAATAAATGCCGTGCCTTGCCTGAAAGATTTATACCGGTCACCATCATTTTTTTAAAAAGAGCTGCAAAACACATGATACCATTCCTTTATGCTTATGCAGGAAGCATTACCGTATACAGGAAGATAACAAATGTTGTCTCCATACACAACATGACATTCAATTTCTTCATTCAGGTGTAATGCAAAAAACAAAAACAAACCCAACAACAGAAAAAAAAAATATAGTTTATACAATATTATTTTGGCTTCCATCCATTTTTTAACTTTTTTAGAACTGGGAGAAAAAGAACTTATATTAAACTGTATATTAAAAGGTTTAGGATGTGGCATTGCAATTAGTGCCAACACAGAGCACAGGAATCTTGTTTGAAAAGGAAGAGTAAACCAGAACTACCTCTAGTTCACTCTCAGCAAGTCTTATGTCCTATATTCCCATTTTACCTCAAATAAATCTCCACCTTCCTGGAATCCTCACATTTTCAAAACAAGCTTTTTGAATGGGAGAACAATAACTGTACTGCTGATTACAGGTAGTCCTCATTCAACAACCATTGCTGAGGAATTGTTCAAAATTATTATGAGACTGAACAAATGATATGTATAATTGGTCCTTGAAGTTAAGGATGCTTTAGTATCCTCATAATCACATGATCAAAATTTGGACATTTGGCAACCGACCCACATTTATGACCGTAGTGTACACTTCAACTCACCCCACCCTATTTCGCTGCCCTGTCTGCCCCTTTGGCCACTATGCACTCCGCCATTACCCCCAGCCCTGCAGCCACCCCCACTGCCCTCAGCTGACCTTCACTGTCTTCTTCCTCCTACTGCTGACAAGGTACACCAGGGGAAGGCAGCTGCTGGCACTTCATGAGGCCTTCACAACAGCTACCTATTTCCACTATCTCTTTCCTTTTTGCCCTCACACCATCACAACTTATTTCTTCCACTCCCTACTGACCTTTGATGTAAAACATTTTTTTTTGAGTGGAGACTATTAATGTAAAGTCACCTTTCCTTAACATGATGTCCTGCTGATGCATGGACTTTGAATCCCAGAATCTCAGCAATGGCTAAGCTGACCAGACAATTCTGGGAATTAAAGTTTATAATCCAGAGGATGACTAGGCAGGAAAGATCAATTCAAAAGTAATGAAAAATTATAATGCATCCTTCAGCAATGCTAAATGAAGTAGTGTATCTTCTACTATCTAAACAATTTAACAGGATCAGGCTTAGTATTTACATAGAGACTATTTGGAAATAACAGGGCTGGAGTTGTAAAAGATTTCAGAAGATGGCAACAGCAAATTACCTCCACATTGTTGTAGAAAAGTATTTGGGTGTGTCCCTGAAGCCACTAGGACTCAAGCATGACTCAAAAGAATTTTAATTATTTAATTATTATATTTAAAACACGATTAATTTTGATAGATCTTTGCTCTTTTTTATTAATAAATTAGTTTGGACCCTTTGCTAGTTATAAATTAATGTTATGGTGAAAACCTGCCTCATTAAAGCAACCAAATTACTTGAAGATATAAAATAATTTTATTTGCATGCATATAAATAATAATACAATATATACTGGATCCCCAGCAAAGTTTTGATACTTTGCTGAGCAGCCATGAATCCAAAAGCAGAACCAAGTCTACAGCCCACTACATGGCAAGAGAAAGGAAGCCTAAGGCAAAACAAGAAAATGGTAGGCACAATGTGTGACATCAAAGTGTGATGTTGGAATATTTTAGAAGAACCCACTCATGTGACATTATTTATTCCTTCCTACTAGATCAACATGTTAGCCATACTGTATTTGAGATATGGATAGTGAATAGAAAAATTTGGTTCACTACATCACAGGTTCCTGATCGTCCTCTCCCTGTTGTCATTCAAGATCAATTTAGTTGTTGTGAATGTTTTCTTACAAGGGTGTTTTAAGCAGAAAGCAGAAGTAATAATAACAATAATAGGCAATAAGTAAAATATAATGCTATCCATCCATTTCCTTTAAAATTCTAATTTAATTAGCCATTTTATTCTAAATTGAGCCTTTATTATCAATAAAAATATTTCTAATATTTCAAGGATTTAATAAAATTTTCTTACCTAAAGACTGGTAGAGCTCTGTCATTTTGGGATGATCCCAGCAAGTAGTCTGTGTCTCATGACTATAAGGCAAAAAACAAAACAAAATGACGAGTTTTAAATGTTTAAGCTTGCGTAACTCCCAATTACACTCCATCGTACATTTTCATAACTGTAAAGTGTTGTCATTTGAATTTCTTCACTATAGTGAGTAATGTACAGCAAAGTAATCATTTCAGGCTTACCAAAAATTTCACATTAACACATTTTTCCCTGATACCAAAGTATCATGAGAAGCAACCTTATTAAGTAAGGCAGATCTCTAAATCAGCAGTCCCCAACCTTTTGGGCACCAGGGTCCGGTTCTGTGGAGAAAGGTTTTTCTGTGGACTGGGCGTGGTTTCATGTGCCTCCTGCATCCAGTAAATGGGGGTTTCGCTTGTTTGCATGGAAATTTCTGGCATACCACGGACCGGTCCTGGTTCAAGGATTGGGGACCCCTGCTCTAAATGATATTATCTAGGGATCAGTTAAGAGGGACAACACTGTCCTGGAATAACAACAGTACTATCTGCTGAATGAGACTGTTGCTCAGCAATACACTAATTTATCTCTTACATCTTTTTATAATAAGACATACGTATACAGGTAGTCCTCAAGTTATGATCCAGGCAATCTAGGTTGCTGTCATAATCCCAAGAGTGAGGGTCGTTAAGTGGAAAGCAATAGGAGTTCCAGGTGTGCTTGGGTGCTGCAGGGGTGCAGGCTGGGGGAGGCTCAGCGCACGCCCAATGCAAGTTGGGGAGGGCATGTGCAGTGCAAGTGCAGAGAGGACAAGTGAAGGAGCATACTGGTTGATGCAAGTACAAAGAGACTGAAGTAAGAGTGCAACATGAGCGTATGCGAGTGCAAAGAGGCTAAGAGAAGGATACCATGGTAAGGAGGACAGGGAGGCCCATGGAACGATGGTATGTGCAAGTTCAGGGAGGCTGAGGGAAGGAGGGTATGGATTAGTATGAATTCAGGGAGAATGGAAGGAGGGCTCAGTGTGGTGTGTAGGAAGGTGGCAAAGATTTACCAGAGTGACTTGCAAACCTCCCCTGAATGTTTCCCCATTGACTTTGCTTGTGGGAAGCTGGTAGGGAAAGGTTGCAAATGATAATCACCTGACAATAGGTTACTGCAACCATTGTAAGTGTGAGCAGATTACAATTACAATTGCATGACCATGAGGATGCTGCAAAGGTTAGTATTTTAAGGATTAGCAATATGTACTACTAGTTCAACACTGTCACAACTTTGAACAGTCATTGAATGAGTGATCAGTAAGCAAAGACTACATTGTACAGACCATTCAAAGTGATAGCTCTGAACAAAGGGATATATGATTGGGTCTCCAAGTTCTAGACACTGCAGCACCCCTGCAGTCACATGAACAAGATTTAGGTAACTCACATTTATGATCCTGGGTGAAACACAAAATGTGGCCATGGGCAGTGTGTGAAAAGAAGCTCTGGCTGGCATGTGAACAGAGGCCCTGGATGGAGCATGAGAGAATCCCCAGCTACACTAGAACAAAAGCAGATAGCACCAAGGAAAGCTCTGGCCAGTACAGTAGTGGCATGTTTTGTGGGGGCATGGTAGGGGCATGTGTAGCTGGTGGCAGTGGGTCAGAGACAGGGGAGACATAGACTATGGGGGAGTTCAAGAGTAGGCAAAGGAAGAAGTCCCTTATCTTACTGAGGGTTGGGGCTGGGAGGAATCAAAATGTGAATGGCTTGGATTGGGGGGGGGGGTGCCCTTGCCTAAAAAACAATGAGATTTGGTTAACTCAAATTTAGTTAAACCAATTGTTAACTTTGGTTAACAATTGGAACTGCTAGGATTGGCATTGCTTAGTAATACTCACTAAGCACTAAATGCAATGACTCAATTTTATTGCATTTTATGACTACTTCAGTTAGCTCCCAATCACCATTGTTAACCAAGGACTATTTGTACATACATTCAGTAAGGTCTGAAATATCAAAGATTGGGGTGTGCCTACTGCAGCATGTAGAATGATACAAATATCAAAGTTTAACCCAGTTTGATATAATGCAAAGGCACCAGGTTTGAAAGTGGGAGACTGTGAGTTCAACTCCTGCCTTAGCCATGAAAGCCAACTGGGTGACTTTGGGCCAGTTACCCCCTTAATCCAACCCAATTCAACAGGGCTGTTGTTGTGGAGAAAAGAGGAGGAGGGAGATGTGCTGGATATGTTCGCCACTTTGAGTTATTTGTAAAATAATAAAGGTGGGATAAATTCTTATATTAGGTTGCAGTATACCACCTAATGTTTCTTGATGACTGACTGAAAAGAAAGGAACACAGCCTCAAATTAGAAGCTAAATATGCTACCTATATAATATAGTTGAAAATCTCTTTTTAGAAAAGAAAGATGTAATAATTAAGCTGATGGAAGAGCAAGGGATGACGTATTAAATATTTTTCCAAACTATCATTAAAAATGGTAAGGGGGAATACTGTAACTTTAATTTGCACCTAGAGGAACAGTTTTGCTTCCTTTAGACAATGTCTGCAATAGACAGAAGAAATAACACTGAGGAAAAGTACCAAATAAATACCGTATTTTTCGGAGTATAAGACGCACCGCAGTATACAAAACCCTTAGTTTTGGGGGAGGAAAACAAGGAAAAAAGGCCTCTGCCTCCCAGCAATTTGCCAAACAGCAAATAGCACAGATGATATACACTGTTTGCTGTGTATTTCTGTGCATGTGTGCCTGACCCATAGAAATAGCAAAGAATTGGACTTCCGCTTGGCTCCGCAGGCATCGAGGATGCTCCTCGTTGAGTGCCTGTTCCAAGGTCCCGTAAAGCCGCCAGAACAGCTGTCTGGCGGCCTGAAAATCTTCTCCCCGGGCTTAGGGGAGAGATGAGAGCCGACAGGTGAGGGTAGAGCCCCCCTAGTGCCCCAGGAGACAATCTGGGGCGCGAAGGGTGAGGGCTCCCCAGGCAGCCTGTCATTTGCTCCAGGACTTCGGACACCTCCACTTTTGCGGAGCAAGATGCTGCGACCAGCTCTGCTTTCAAGATGGGATTTATAATACTTTGATTTACTGCAGACAGCAGACAGAGAAAGGCAGGAGACTCGAATGGCAAGTACCTTAACTTTAACTCCAATGCTGACTTTCACTTCGGAAGTTACAAATTAACTGAGCTAACAAGCAACAAAATGGCGATTGAAGATTCAAAGGGTGTGGAAAGTGAAAGCTAGAAAGTTTCGTTTCGTTAGCAGCCCTTTGTATGAAAACGCCTGACTCTGACGAATTTTTTTCTTTCTCTTTGACTTTGGAATAAAATAACAAATCTAATTTTAAAACCTAAATGGCTTCAAAACCTGGAAAGACTGTTTTTAATAAAGGATTTGGCCCTTTGAACTTGTTATGGAATTTAACTTAAAAATTAATGAAATTAATGAAAAAATACAGGCTGTTTCAGAGGAGATTGCTACTCGACACCAGCAATTAAGGAATGATATGATATTTGCATTTAAAGGACTGGTAGGAAATATGGAAATTTTGGAGGACGTGGAAGAAATTAAACAGTCTGTGATAACTTTGGGTGAAGATATAAATAAGACTCAAAATAATATTGAAAATTTTGAAGCTGAGGTGTTAATGATTCAATATAGAAGTATGGAGTTTGCTTTAAGACTAAGTGGTGTAAAAGAGAAAAGACAAGAAGATCTAAAAGAAAGGATGGTGGAGGCATTTGTGCACACGTTAGGAATGACAAAAGAGGAATTGGGTATGCAAATTGATAAAATATATCGTGTCAATTCTTGGATTGCTAAAGAGAAACATCTGCCAAGAGATATTGTAATATATTTTACTACAAGGGCACTACGTAATGAAATTCTACAGGTGACTTTCAAGAATAAGTTTCAGGAAATTGACAGGAAGTAATGACATTGAAAGAAATTCCTCCTAAAATGTTGAGAGCCAGAAAGGATTATGCCTTTCTGGTGGAAGAATTGAAAAAACAGCAAATATAGTATAGATGGGAGGCTCCAACTGGGATAGCAGTGAGACATCTGGAAAAGAGATATCGGCTCAATACGATATTGAAAGCAACTGATTTTTATATAAAAGTGTTAAAGGCCGACATATCCAAAATTCCAGAAGGAAGAAGAATGAAGGAAGCAATGGAAGATGAGAGAGGAGAGTCGTTGACAGTTGTTCAAATGGGAGGAGCTTTGATGAGTCAAGGTGATTTACAGAACCAGAGAGATGTTCATAATGTGGAAGAAGAGACAGAAGATCAGAGTCAGACTAGAGCAGCGGCTACATGTATCGAAGTATCAAGACAACAACAACTTAAGCTGACAACTCAAAAAATTACCAAGCCACAAGTGGCTGCAAGAGTCAGATCTAAAGTTCAAGTGAGAAGAAGGAATGATTAGAACTTGGTCTTAGCATGGGAGGTTATAGGCCAGATGGAGAGAAGAATAAAAATTGGTATTTTGCAGTAAGAAGATCCATTTATTATTGAGGAAATGACGCTGATGGTTGTGTCTTCTTTTTGTCTTTTTATTTTCTTCTTTTTATTACTATATTTTAAAGATTATATAAATGAAAGACACATAGAGGATTGGTTTAAAAAAATTTTCTTTTTGATTACTTTTAAAAGGTTTTGAGTTATATGGAACTAAAGATTTAGAATAATTGTGAAATTAATAATTTGATATATTGGAATGTTAGGTTATTAACAATGTGTTTGATTTTTAGATTATGCTTAAAAGGTTTGAGTAATAAGGGGTTAAAGAATTAGAGAAATATTGGAATTAATAATTTGTTAGTATATTTTAATTTTTATGTTTATCGAAGAGGTATAGCGTTGGAAGAAGGAAGATCTATTCAGCATTGAGGAAATGATGTTGATGGTTGTGTATCTGAATGAAATGGTGAAAGAAAGATTTCTTCTTTCTCTTCTTTTTATTATTATATTTTAAAGACTATATAAATGAAAGATACATAGTGGAGTAAATTAACAGTCTGATATATTGAAATGTTAATTGATTAATAATATGCCTGATTTTTAGACTATGCTTAAAAGGTTCTGAGCAACAAGGAGTTAAAGATTTAGAGAAATTTTGAAATTAATAATTTGTTAGTATACTTTAATCTTATTTTTATTGAATATTACACCCTGTGCTTTTTCTGGGAAGTCGGGGGGGGGGGGGTGAGAGGGGGGAGGAGGGGGGAGGGAAGGGGGTTGGGGGGAAGGGGCGGAGAAAAAGAGAAAAAAGTTTGTACTTTGTACTAATAAAACTTTTTGAAATAAAAAAGAAAAAAGAAATAGCAAAGAATTGGAGAAATGTACATTATGGCAATATATTAATCCCAGAAAGTTTTCTTAAATGTAATCACACTAACTCCTCCCAATTATTTAAATAGATTAGGAGCTGAGATAGCGCAGTGGTTAAAAGCAGCATTGCGACCTTCAGCTGATTGCTAGTTCAGCAGTCCAGCTGTTCGAATCTCACTAGGCTCAAGGTTGACTCAGCCTTCCATCCTTCCGAGGTGGGTAAAATGAGGACCCAGATTGTTGGGGGCAATATGCTGAACTCTGTAAACCGCTTAGAGAGGGCTGGAAAGCACTATGAAGCGGTATATAAGTCTAAGTGCTATCTACTCCAAACATGACTAAGTCAGGATTTAACTCAGCTGCCTTATTTTAATACTAATACTTAATACTAAAACAGGACATTTCAGATTATACTTTTACAGATCTTTAAGATTGATGTGGCTTTCTGGAAGTATTCTCTGCTATTTAAAAGAAGATACAGTAGCACTGGGCCTCTTCAGATCAAGCATTTATTTTAAAAAGCTTCTTCATTTTGTTAAGTTGTCTAGAACAATAATAAAGCAGTCTTTAAAAAATAAGTCTAATAATTTGATCACTCTACAAACATTTAACAAAATAACATATTAACAGAATCTGCCTCTACCCAGGATAGAACTCACAACCTCCTGATTGTGAGGAAAGAGCTCTACCTCTAGGCCACAGCAGCTATAGCTTACCTCCTTGCAATTTCAGCAGTCTAACATTGCCAGCAGTTCATCTCCCAGCAATTTGTCTCATTACAGCCACCGTAGTTAGTTTCATTTTACCACGTGGCTTGCAAGCCTCAGTCAGCTGTAGGTCAGGAGGCAGATAATCTCTTCTTGTGCTAATCAGGGTTTGCCCTGTTTGCTACAAAGAGGTAAATTGCTGGCAGGCAGAGGCCAAAGGGTGGGGGTGGCTGGGTGGGGCTACATTCGGTGTATAAGACGCACCCAAGTTTTCACCCTCTTTTTGAAAAGGTGCGTCTTATACTCCGAAAAATACGGTAAGTCAGTGGTCGAATAAAAGAAACTTGGGCCCAAGTAATCTGAGAAAACATCTCAGAGAAGAATCCCTAACTCACACAAAGATAAAGAGGGGTGGGGTGGGGAATGTTAGTTCAGACTTGCAAGATTCTGTTGCTATAACTTTATATAAAAATGGTATTACCATGTATGACTTTGGTTTCCTACTCTGATCTACCTTGAAAGGTGACAATGTCCAATTATGACTGTGAGAGAGGTATGTTATCTTAATTGTTTTTACAAAAAATGCATTTCTAACAAATGGAGACGCTAGCCTTCTTAATTCATCTGAAAATCAGATTATTGGGATTCCTGACAATAATAAATGTATCTGCATACATATGTAAGTTGTACATATATCTTCTTCCTCCCTATTATATATAGAAAGTAGGAAAATCAGTGCCATACAAACAGAACGGCTGAGTACTGACTTGATAGAATATGGGAGATCTCCCACATACTCAAAAAAATATGAAAGGTGCAAGAAAGGATTAGTTGAAATTAGATTATTTCATATGACTATGATTGCCTTATCCTAACTATATTCTTCCAGCAAACAGCAAGAGCTGAGTAGGACCCAAAAGGAAGCATACATTTCTGCATCAAACATGTTATAATGAGATGCTGCTAAACCATTCCTTAACAGAGCTCATGTAATAATTTTAAGAGTACTTATCAAATTTTTATCCTATTAAAAATAAAAAAGCAATAAATTTACTCCCATATTAATGTTTTCTGAAGATCTTATAAACATAAAGCTTAACTGTAACTGGAAAGAATAAATTTGACCCTATACTCAGAGCATTAAAAATTGCAGATTTATTCTGCAAGCTAAAAAAAGTGTTTCTTTTTTCTGAACATTTTTAGCTTAAGACAGTTATCAACAATTTAAAGAAAAGTGCTACTTAAATACTTTTACTGAGATTTCTCTTCATAAGCTTCTTTACCATTTTTCAAAGGCAATTGTTAGCTTGAATAAGGACTATCTGCAAATAGTATATGTAACAAAATGCCAACTCAACAATTCCTAAAGAGTTTTAATCATATATAAAAATACAATAGCATCTTTTAGAAAAGAGCAGCAGGCCTACATAAAGCTTTGCATCAAATAAGTCTATCAGTTCTCATAAAGACACTGTTCATAATCCACAAAAATGAGCTATCGTGAAAAATAATGTTCAATATTAGTAGTGCAATGGATCATTTTTACTACATTCCTTGCATAACATAGGTTCTCAATATTATTAAATATAACATTATACTATACAATGTTATGAACAATTTTAAATAAATTAAGTGGTGCAAAAGATTAGGAAAGTCCCTAAATTTTTCCAGGTGAACTGTAAATTTGAAGAGAGAACATTTCAATAAATAAGCTATCTAGCTTATTTTCAAATATGGCATTCCTGAGGGGTATTTTTTCTCACATAATTAACCAACTTGGATAGCAATACTTCTTAAGGACACTACTTAGTATAAATACAGATCTTAAACTACTTTTAAAAAATCTTGCTTATGGTTTTGTTTTGTTTATTGAGCTGTTTAAAAAAGGCACACATTACCGTATTTTTCAGAGTATAAGACGCACCTTTTTCCTCCCTAAAAGAGGCTGAAAATTTGGGTGCGTCTTATACTCCAAATGTAGCTTTTCCGAAGCTTTTTTCCCCAGCCTTAAGGAGGTGCTAACAATCTTCCCTGCTTCCTACTCCTCTTTGCAGGCTTGTTTTCATTCCTACTCCCTCTGAAAAAGGTCTTTTCAGCCCTAACGAGGTGCTAACGATCTTACCAGCTTGCAGCATTTTTTAATTCCTACTCCCTTGAAGTAGTTTTTTTACCAGCCCTAAGTATTTGCAGGCTTGTTTTCATTCCTACTCCCTCTGAAAAAGGTTTTTTCAGCCCTAACCAGGGGAATAAAATAATGTGCTGAAGCTGAACAGACTAAGGACGCTAGCCAGATGAATACCTGGTAGGTAGATTTTTTTCCCTATTTTCCTCCCCCAAAACTAAGGTGCTCCCTCCCTCCCTCCCTCCCTTATACTCCGGTGCATCTTATACTCTGAAAAATATGGTATTTTGTTTTAATTAGATATTTATTCAAATAGTTTTGAATTTTTTAAAAATATTTTAATAAATTAATATTTAATTAATCTGATTTCTGTATTTTGAATCACAGGAATTGAAAGAACAAATTCTTAGGGGGGAAAAGTGAAAGGATAGTGGAAGAAAATTGGTGTTTGCTCAATAAACCAATTCATCTCCACTTTAGGAAAACAACCAATCTGCTCTAATTTTCTGAAGCAAATTGAGAATTCCAAAATGTAAGGTGTGGTATATAATCAGATCACATCTTTCCTTTATCCAACAGTAGGAAAATGCGTTTTTCAGTAATGGGTTTCACTTACCTTTGCTACCGGTTCGGAGATGTGCGCGTGCACCACTTCTACGCATGCGCAGATCATCCGTGATGATGTCCGGGCGGGTGGACGGAGACTCCCGCCCCCACCATCGGTTCGCCCAAACCGGGGCGAAGCGGTAGCAACCCACCACTGCCTCTTTTTTTTTTTGTCTTAGTTTAACATACTTCAGTGTAGAGTTAAATAGACAAGTGGTCTGGTTTAAGAAAAAATACATTCTGTTACACTTTTGTACACTTAGCCAAAACACTAAAAGGAAAAGGAAAAACATCTCCTTTCACTTGCAGATGAAATAATCTGGGTAACTGCTGACACATAGCATATAAAGTAATAGTCAACGTGTCCAGAAAAATTGTGACAGATGAAGATTCCTCCTTCATTCCTAATTATCAACTGGCCATCTTGGCTACCCAAAATCAGGTTCCTTATATAAAATCAGAGAAAAATATTTCACAAAGCATCATCCTCAATGAAGTGGTTAAGTGTCATTTTAGGTGTCTGGAAAAAGAATGCATGTCTGTAACTAGAAGTATAATATCATGGAATGAATGTTCATCTACACCAGGGGTGTGCTGTAATACTAAATGCTGAATATTCTAGATTTACAGTATAATATAATTTAATTTATGCTCAACTACCCAGATGTAGTTTAAATTTTATTGGCACTCACGATATCCACTCTGCAAGATGACCTCATTTCAGTTGATAAAGGCACGATTTAAAACAAACAAAAAAGTATTGTGTCAAACTACATTAGTAATTATTTCTATAGAAAAATTATACATAGGTCTTTTACAAATTAAACATTTTATAAGAGAAAATATTAAAATACATTCTTAGTGTTTTCTTTTTAATTGAATCCTATTATACCCTTTCAATTTAGTTTTCTTTACTGCACATTCTTTATTACGATTTGCTTTAAAATACATTAACCCCAGACCAATCTATATTCTTCAAACTAAACTATTCATCTATACACACACACACACGTTTCTTCTAAGAAGCTGAAAATGAAATTGAAAAACACAACAAATTCACCCTGTAGATTGTATTTAATTTTCCATAGCCTTGGAGTAAATTGTGTCCTCCACTCCCAAATCCATGTGTTAAAAGGGCAGTAAAATTCAAAACATAAAACTGCAAATAAAAAAATGCTGTGAGAGGGCAACTGACAATACCTATCTATATAATAATTTTAAAATCAAGGAATAATTTTACAATGCATAATTAAAGTAATTTAAACTGTAGAACTGCTACAACTGTTTTAGTTTAATACGTTATGTTGTCACTGGTGTAAATTAAGCAGGAACATATATTACTTACTATAAAGAGAACTTTGTGCAGTGTTACAATAAGCAGAAAACTATTTAAAATCTAGTCTTTCCCAGTCATAAACAAAAATTATGCAACATAAAATTCATACCATCCCAAAATGAATAAAAAATTGAAATTGAGATATTGAGAAAGCTTGAGTGAACAGAAAACTAAAGAATGATATCCAACATACGTTCTACTAAAGAGACCTTAATAGTTTATTCTGGAAGCAGAAACTGAAAATCTGCTTTTCTATATATTCCATTCAGTGGTGGGTTCTAAATAATTTTGCCACTGGTTCGCGCGCGCAACGCTTCTATACATGCGCAGAAGTGTCCCGGGACGGTGGGCGGAGCCTCCCGCCGCTGGTGCTACCAGTTTTAAGAACCGGTCCGAACTGGGAGCAATCCACCGCTGATTCCATTGTATTTCTGGAGAAAATGGGAGTAGTACCGGTAATGGAGAAAGCAGTTTTTTGCACTTGAGAAGGACTACACATTTACACTCTCAAATTATTTCTGCCTTTCTTTTCTTGTGCAACATTTTATTTTATGCACTCTGAGAATAGTTGGGAGCCAGTAACTCCAGCTGTTACTTGCCCACTTAGCCATTTGTTTTTAAAAACGTATCCATTACACTTCTACCAAATTCAAAATCATGTATCTGCAACCAGTTATACCTAGAGATGTAAAATTTCTGGAAATTTTGAAGCTCGGAAAAAAACCCGGGTTTTTTCCGTTTTTTTCGGGGGGGAAATGGAAATTTTCAGAAAAATTGAAAAAAATGCTACATTAGCACTTTTTTGTCTTTTTAAGATTGAAAGTCATTCTGTTACTTTAGGAACATAAAATATGACTATGGACAATTTGACTTGGCATAAAATTATCACAACTAGCATATTAAAAATATAGTATAGCCAAACAATTATCACAAACAGAGTTTACTTTTTTATAATATTTATTTGTAACAAAGGGAGCAACAATCTCCTGAACTGCTTACTAGTTTATGTGGAACAGCCAAAAAGCCTTCACAAAACAATTTTCAAAACCAAATTTTTTTCATATTTCCTCTCCACAGTATTAAATAAAAATAAAAACCCCATTCTCATAAAAAGAATTGAAGGTGGGGGAAGTGTTAAGAAGAGAGTGGGACTAACTTTCAATGGACATTTAATCAGAATCATTTTCTGAGCTGAAATTGTCAGTATCCGTCTCTGCTTCTGCAGCTACCCTCTTTTGTCCGTCATCACAATTAGGAACTTCTAAAAACTGAAGGTTTGCCCGGATCGAAACAAGCTTCTCTACCCTTTCACATGTCAGTTTATTTCTTGACTTAGTGTGAGTGTTTCCAAACATAGACCAGATTCTTTCACATGCTGCAGAAGATGGAGGTATCTGGAGAAGGCGAGAAGCAATAGGAGTCAGAGGCTGTGTTGTGCAAAGACCTTACCACCATGTTGCAGGAGGAATATGTTTGGCAGAATCCCAGATTGCATTCCTGGACCAAATCCCTGAAGATGTTCTATATTCTGCAACATTTGAAAGTACCTTCCCAACATCAAGTCCTAAATGTGATGCTTGTTTTGTGATCCAGTCAAATGCAGTAGCAGTGTTATCATCATCACTTATGTTTGCACCTTTGAATCTTGGATCCAACAGATTTGCAGCAGCATGAATTGGATGACAACAAAATTCTTCCCTTTTTTAAATAAAATCTTTCACTTTACTTTCTTCTATAGTTGTAAGTGGAGATATACTGAGATTTTCAAAAACAGTTGTTTTTATCTTGGTCATTAGATAAGGAATTTCTGACAAAAGTGATTCAGATGCAGTGATTGCTGCAGCAATAGGCTTTAGAATCTTCAGGGAATTTTGCAGCTGAACCCAGAAGACATCCTGATCCAAAACAGTGTTTCTTACACTCCTGGGTACTTTAAGATCTTCAACTATTACTGTTTCTTGAAGAGCTTCTTTGTTTTTTAGTAAACTTTCAAAGGAGATCACCACTCCAGCCCACCGAGTTTTACTACAGAGCTTCAGCATAACTATGCTATTCTTTGCATTTTTTTTACTTGCTTCTTCTTGAAAACTGCAGCTACAATATGAGTACCTTTTACATGTTGAATAACTTCTTTTGCTCGTCTATAGACCATTTGAAAGGTGTCCAACTTCATAATATCATTAAAAAGCAAGTTTAGCCCATGGGCTGCATAGCCTATTGCAGTAATATGTGGATACTTCTCCATTATGATTTCCCATGCTGCTTTCATATTACTGCATTGTCAGTAAGCAAAGCAAATACTTTACCACTCCCAATTTTCTGTAGGACATCACAGATTTTACAGCTGATATACTCTGCAGCAACACAAATATAAAAAACAGATTTGAAGCAAGACTCAACCTAAGCAAAAATACAGTAAGAGATCACCTATCTGAACTTAACGAATACAAAGCACCAGGACCTGATGGATTACATCCCAGAGTCCTAAAAGAACTAGCAGAAGTCATTTCGGAACCACTGCACCACATCTTCCACAAATCCTGGAACGCAGGGGAACTCCCCGAGGACTGGAAAAGAGCTGATGTGGTCCCCATCTACAAAAAAGGTAAAAAAACAGACCCAGGAAACTACAGACCAATCAGCCTAACATCAATACCTGGGAAAATACTGGAAAAAATAATTAAAAACCAGATCTCACATCATCTAGAAACAAACCAAGTAATAACCAACAGCCAACACGGATTTGTTAAGAACAAGTCATGCCAAACCAACCTCATTTCATTTTTCAACACTGTGACCAAATTAGTAGACCAGCGAAATGCAGTAGACATAATATACCTGGACTTCAGCAAAGCATTTGACAAAGTAGACCACAACCTACTTCTTCATAAGCTAGAAAAAAGCAGGATAGACAGCTACACAACCAGATGCATTAACAACTGGCTGACCAACCGTACCCAGCGAGGAGTCCTCAATGGCTCTAAGTCCACATGGAGAGAAGTAAGCAGTGGGGTACCACAAGGTTCCGTCCTAGGCCCAGTACTCTTTAATATCTTCATAAATGACCTAGATGAGGGAATAGCAGGAGAACTAACCACATTTGCAGACGATACCAAGCTGACGGGAGTAGCAAACACCCCAGAGGACAGACTCAAAATCCAGAGGGATCTTGACAGACTCGAACACTGGGCCCAAACCAATAAAATGAAATTTAACATGGAGAAAAGTAAAATTCTACACCTAGGTAAGAAGAATCAAAAATACACATACAAACTGGGTAAAACCACACTCAATAGCAGCGATTGCGAGAGGGATCTTGGAGTCTTGGTAGACAGCCAACTAAATATGAGCCAGCAGTGTGCAGCAGCAGCCAAAAAGGCCAACGCAGTCCTGAGCTGCATAAATAGAGGGATACAATCAAGGACCAGAGAGGTACTAGTACCACTCTATAAAGCCTTGGTCAGACCACACCTAGAGTACTGCATCCAGTTTTGGTCACCACACTACAAAAAAGACATTGAAACCCTAGAGAAAGTGCAGAAGAGAGCAACCAGGATGATAAAGGGTCTGGAAAATAAAACATACAAAGAGCGGTTGCAGGAACTGAGCTTGGCCAGTCTGGCGAAGAGAAGGACCAGGGGTGACATGATAGCAGTGTTCCAATACTTGAGGGGATGCCACAGAGAGGAGGGGGTCAGGCTGTTCTCTATGGCACCAGAAAGCCAAACAAGGAATAACGGATGGAAGCTGACCAAGGAGAGATTCAACCTGGAAGTGAGGAGAAACTTTCTGACGGTGAAAGCGATCAACCAGTGGAACAGCTTGCCAGCGGAGGTTGTGAAAGCCCCAACACTTGCGACCTTCAAGGGGAGACTGGACTGCCATCTGTCTCAAATGGTGTAGGAACTCCTGCTTGAGCAGGGGGTTGGACTAGATGACCTACAAGGTCCCTTCCAACTCTAATAATAAATCTAAAATCTAAATCTAAAATGTCTGTTCTCTCCTGTTTCAATGCTTTTGTAAAAAACTGGCTGAGGTGTTGTTATAACAAAATTTATAATTCCTTCTCCTCTCACATTTGCCCATCCATCTGTAAGTAGCGCAAGACACAGTGCTTCATTAATTTTTCCTTGCACCGATTCCATTACACGTTCATATTCTGACTCCAAAAGAGGCTTGCTCAAATAATGTCTGCTGGGCAATTGGTATGATGGCCTTAATAATTTCAAAGCTTCCTGCCAGTATGTATTTTCAGTTATTGAAAACGGTGTTCCAGAAGAATATATTGCTCTTGCAAGAGCTTGATCAATTTTTTCCTGATCTTCAGGTGTCATCTTGTCTATAAATGAAGTTAGTGAATAATTTTTGGATGCAGCTGTCTTCAGTATCTGTTTACTTGAAGATGCTGCTCATGGGACAACACTTTGTGTTGCTGCTGACGTTATAGATGGAGTAGAAAGAGGACTTCTTGAACGAGAATGTTGAGAAAAACTATGTGCATTGTCATCATTGTTGTCCTCTTCACTTCGATCCATGAAGGATTTTTTAATATCTACAGGACACTTGTTACATACAAGAATGTGTTTTGTCATCCTGGTAGCATTTGGAAATGCATATTTCATCTGACAATATTTGCAAATCACATTTTTCTTTTCAGAAGAACTTGTAATGTGAAAATGCCTCCATATGCTAGATTTCACCAGTAGGAAATAAAAACAAGAAAAAATGACTACTTTGCAAGAAGATACTAATCTATGGTTGTGTGTGTGGGTCACTGGGGGAAGAACCAGATTACTGGTAATTAAATTATTATTTACACAAAAGTTTATAAAGATAAACTAATGTATCTAAATGATTCAGTTTTCTGGATTCAAATAAATGTAAACTCTTACCTTTTTAAATTAAGTATATACTTTCAGGTCCTTTTTGTTGCTCTGTATTTTCTTCCAATGTTTTTGAGGCCTAGTGAAGAGGACAGAACAAACCAAACACACCCACTAACATGCAAAAGCAAAACTGAAACCTTTTTCTTGTTACAATAGCAGCACCTCCTAAAGGAAGAAATGCATACTGTTCTTGCATTGGAGGGTTCAGTTTGTTACCTAGGACTTGCTTGTCCTCACTCAGTGCATAGAAATTAGAATAATATGATATCATACATTTTTTTTAGAAATGATTTGGAAAATATTTGAACACCCTGTCTTAAAATATTTTATTCATCATATTCATATTTATTCATCATATTCATCATAAAATATTCCACAATGTTTTTTTTTATTTTTTCAATTTTTCCAATTTTTTGGGAAAAAACGAAAAAAGCCTTCAGGAAAAAACCGGAAAAAAACGTTTTTTTTCCCGAATTTTCCCGGGTTTTTTCCGGGCCTTCACATCTCTAGTTATACCTGAGAATGAGCCAAACAACTTACACAGAACAGCCTTCTCAAGTCTTAATATTACATGTACAATGTGTCAATAAATTATTTTTTATTTTCATAAAAAATACATAAAAATGAAGGTTCTTTTCTCCACTAAGAATTAGTTAGTATAGACTAGAGCAATGATGGTGAACCTTTTTTTCCCTTGGGTGCTCACATCCATAATTTAATGCCCCACACATGCCCCACCCCTCTGGGCATGCGCACACGACCCCCCCCCCGCTCCCTTGTTTCCCGACTTCCAGTGGGCCCAGTACACCTGTTTTTCGCCCTCCACAGGCTCCAGAGGTTTCCCTGGTGCTTCGTGAGGGTGAAAACGCCCTCCCCGCCCCCTGGAGGCCCTCTGGAGGCTGAAAACGCCCTCTCACAGCCTCTGCGCGAGCCAAAAATCAGCTGACCGGCACACACATGCACGCTGGAGCTGAGCTAGGGCAACGGCTCGCGTGCCGGCAGTTATGGCTCCGCGTGCCACCTGTGGCACGCGTGCCATAGGTTCACTATCACGGGACTAGAGTATAGAAAAGTAATACATTAAAGCACTGTCTCCTACATAATAGCCTGCACTTTGAAATGCCCAAAACGTAAATGGAAATACCAATATGAAATGTATTTGACTCAATATATACATTTAATTCATTATTTGCTCTGCTCTACCATTCTTTTTTAATAAAACAAGAATATTGATAAAAAATAATGCATGCACAAGTGGCATTGATATCTTTCTCCTCTACTGGGAGATGAGTACCAAAAATAATCTTCAAGATACATCTAAAAATCAATTCTCTTATTTTGTACTAAAGTTTTCCTTCTTGAGGCTAACTGCTTTCTCCAATAGCACATTTCACAAACATTTGATACCAACTTGCTTCCTGTCTTCCAATTCCCTGCTCAGCTCTTCCAACCTGCATTGTTTCATTCATTCCTATACAGCCAGCATGTTCTAACTAGACCACATTTATCAAGACAAGGAAATCACATTGCAGAGAAAGAATGCACTGAATTAAATGTCAGTTCCTATTCCCCAAAGAAATCAAGCAGAAATTTGACCTTTCCATGGTGAATGAAAGGCATAGTATGTGTTTTTTTTCTCCAGGATCTTTGCACAAATGAGATTGAATAGGATGGTTTCCCGGAGGTGGGGGCGGGGGTTATCTTAACGCATGGAGATACATACAACACGATTGAAAAGAGCAGTTTACAAAAGGCAAGATTAAAAAATATAAGGCTTTTAAGAAAATAAAATCCACAGTATGGCAGAGATGTAAGAATTCGGATTGTGCTCGGGAAAATTACTATACATATACATAAACACACACACGCAAACAAAATAGGGAGAAGAAATTTTTAAAAAAATCCTGGCGTTCCTGCATTGGGAGAAACCTTTAATCTCTAAGGTACACAGCAGTAAATGAAAGCGTTAATTTAGGTGTGTGCCAGTCAATAAGCACACTTGCACCAAGAATCAAAGAAAAACAACTGGCAGGAAGGACTTTCAAGCTGTAAATTAAATTCCCTATATAAAGACACGGACGTTTAATGACGCTTTAACTGCTTTGCTTGTCTAATGACTTTTACCACTTGACGGGTTATTTATTCAGGAAATATAAACATTAAACTTACCCTTTGGATTGTTCCTTCATCGCCTTATATCTTTGATTCAATGACTCCAGAGGGAGGAAAAGAAAAACGCGGCAGCCTAACGCAAAACGAACCCACCGCTGCGCCCAAGAACGACTAGCACTGCAGCGAGGGCGGCAACCGTGGGCCAGCTGCGGGAGAGGTGTGGGAAGCTGCAGAGGGCTAGACGAGGCGGAGCCTGCACTGCCTTGGCTCCACCTATTGAACCTGCAAACAACAATTGAAGAGCTCCGAAGAGACGGCGCGGTTGGGAACAAAAACAGTGCGGGGGTAGTGGTGCTGGTATGTGTGATGGTGGCGGTTTATTTAAGGTAGAAGCAGAAATTCTGAGCCAGCCTGCGTTTTAGAGCTGTCAAGATAAGCAGAATGTGGCCCAAATCCGCAAAGCATTTCGCGGAAGCACCCATTTTCACAAAGGCTGAGTACGAATGATGGAATCTAACGAACGCTTACCGACTTTGCATTTAAACTGGGTTACCTGTTTATTTTCTTGTTTTTTCAGGGGACATAGAAAAACTGATAAAGGTTTTAAAGTAAATTTGTTCCTGATCTAATTATTTCCAACTAGTTCCGCTCGATGAAATGCAGCCCCCAAGTATTACTGAAGGTAGTATGAAATTAATAACTCCCTACATAGTCTCACTGATTTTCTCCATGGCCAGATCTGTCCAGTTATCTTTCCTTCCTTTTCCATATTTACACTTAGTTAATATTAACACATGGATAGTTTAATGATTTAACCTCTTAAGGAGATCTCATAGCACAGGCTTTTCTATCTCACAAAGCAGGGATTCAGTAAGCATCCACTCTGAAATCAGTACTACTTAGGCCAGTGATGGCGAACCTTTTTTTCCTCTGGTGCCGAAAGTGCACATGTCCACACCCATAATTCAATGCCCCCCCACGAGCCCCATCCCCCTGTGCATGTGACCTCCCCACGCTGCCCCGTCCCTGCGCATGCGTGCACAACTCCCCCATGCTCCTCCGCGCCCAGTTTTGAGCCTATCAGGTCTCCCTGAAGCCTCCGGAGGCCGGGAACGGCCCATTTCCAGACTTCCAGTAGACCCATTTTTCACCCTCCCCAGGCTCCAGAGGCTTTCCTGGAGCCTGGGGAGGGTGAAAACGGCCTCCCCCACCCCCTGAGGCCCTCTGGAGGCTGGAAACAGCCCGTTTCCCGACTTCCGGTGGGCCCGGTAGGCCCGTTTTTTCGCCCTCCCCAGGCTCCAGGAAAGCCTCTGGAGCCTGGGGAGGGCGAAAATGGCCTCTCCCGCCCCCTGGAGGCTGAAAACGCCTTCCCAGAGCCTCCGCATGAGCCCTGTACTTACCTGGGATCCAAAATGGACCGCGTGGAGACTCCTGGGAGGGGAGGGGTGGTGTGGGCAGGGCCAGCCAAAAATCAGCTGGCCGGTGTGCACATGCGCGCTGGAGCTGAGCTAGGGCAACACCTCGCGTGCCTGCAGATATGGCTCCACGTGCCACCTGTGACATGCGTGCCATAGGTTAGGACATATACAGGATGACAGCTTAAGTCCCTACTATGAATTTTTTATTCTGAAATAAATACACGCACATACATTTTATAAATGTAACACATTGGTACAATAAAGAAATAGGTACAACACAAAGTCGTGCTTTAGGAAAGTGAATTTTATTTGTCTGAATAACAACTAATGTTAGAGAAAATTTGGGGATTTTTCTCTCCATTCCTTCAGTGAGCTAGCCAGGATAGAAGCAGCTGAATCCAGCAAATGCCCCTTATGTTATCTTGAGCAGCTGCCTATAACAAAGTTCAGCCTGAGGGGAAAGGTATAGTGTATTGCAGAATCAGTTTTTAGTGCTGTTAATGTTTTACCTTGTATCCAGTACAGAATGGACATTTGAACAGAATTAATATGGTGTAAATCCGCTAGTACAGATATGCCACTAAATTATGCCACTAAATAATTGCATAGTGAGGGGGAAGATGTAGTTTTATATCTATACATTAAAAAAGAAAATTATAGAGAAAATTATAGCATACATTTAAGGTTAGAAATATGCAACAGTTCAAATGGATCAGCCTAAATATGGAAAACCTTTGCATGTAATTCAGTTATTGTTTTTTGTAAGCCATACAATTGTTGGAAAGAAAGCATCTTTGGAAAAGTATGTCAATAGCTTTCTGAAATCAGGGCAGGACCAAATTCAGTGTGGCAAAGCAGCTGGAAAAAGAAACATTGAATAAAAAAATGAGCTGGACTTGTCCAAAGGCTCTGGAGAGAAAAAAAATCCCCCCAGCACCTTGCTATAAGAGAAACAGTAAGGCAGTGATTCAGGATGCTGTCAACTGTGCCATTCCTACCACACACACACCCCGGTCGTATGACCCAATGGTTCATCATGTGCTTGCCCACATACACAGATGTGGTATATATTCACACACAATATTCACAAACAGATGTGCATCCATCCTGATAAGATCCTTGCAGACATATACATACAAACAGGAAATATGTATGCACACAATCTGATTCATCCATAAAGACACACATTTGTTACACAAAATAAACTACAGATGTTTCTTCAGCTACTGCTTTCTCCTTGTTCAAAGTGAATTCCTTATGAAGTCTACATCTATATAATTAAGTTGTAGATTAACACATTTTGGTTTTATGCAACAAACTGATAGGGCAGTATTTGGTGCACTAAACTACTTTCCTTTTCCAATAATGTGGCATCTGTAGATAAACATAGTTATTGGGTACCCATTCCAGGTAATCAAGTCAGGTACATAGAGTGCCCAAGAACTAAATAGGCTTCACCAATTGATATTTGTTTTAATTGTTAGACATCATTGGAAAAATTATCTATAACTGAATTTTTAATCTGTTCTGTTAAGTATGCCAATTAATTGTAAGGTCCAGATTTTCTCTAACAGTAACTAATATCTTAATTTACAATAAATGTAACAGGAAAATATGCTTCATATGTATTTGCAGGTATGTGTCACTTAACATAGTACCCTGTGATTGAAAGGCTAGTATTTACCAAAAGTGAATAACAGTGAAATAATAATGAATTCATTATGTATAATAAAGAATAATAAGCTGGAGGGATTAATATTTAACTTTTATCCCACAATATTTGCCTTTATCCAATTGTACCATTACTTTTAGAAGAGGAAATGTCAAAATCATTTTCATTTTTCAAAGCTATTTATACACTGTTGGAAGAAATGTACATCTAGGTTCAATTCCAAGTGGGGAGAAAGATACTGGAAACATGGAGACTGCTTGAAAGGATGGTTTAATGGAACAGAACCATTAAGCACATGGTCCTGGTGCAGCTGAACACATGGAGTGGAGAGTGAGATATATTTATACCCTCTCTTGGGCCTTGCAAGAAATGTATCCTATTGGTTGTCAGACTCCCATGGGGCTATGCAGTCATAGCTGAGGTTGTCTGTGTCCCAGGCTTGGTTGAATCATGCTGGGTGATGCAATGAAGGGCAAGTTCCTATTGTGGCTGACTGGCTTTGCCCTGAAGGATAAACCCCTCAACCTGGAGCTGAGGTCTTTTGTTTTGTAGATAGACTGGCCCAGTCTTTTGTCTTGTAGATAAGCTGGCCCAAAATGTCTGCTGGGGGCAGGGAGCTGGGGTCTTTTGTTTCTGTTTCCTTCAACATTTTTATTTCTCTTTTAGGGGAAATATTCTGCCTTTTTAATATTTCCTAGAATATTTCATTCTTCTAGGGGAGGGGTGGGTGCTAACTTTTTACAACACCTTCAAATAACTTATTTGTTTAATGATAAATTTTCTGTTTAATGTTAGCCACAACATATGCTGAGTGGACAACTATATAAATTGAAATGAACAGACAAACAAATAAAATGTT
This sequence comes from Diadophis punctatus similis, assembly GCA_023053685.1. Taxonomy (NCBI): domain Eukaryota; kingdom Metazoa; phylum Chordata; class Lepidosauria; order Squamata; family Dipsadidae; genus Diadophis; species Diadophis punctatus. Next base: position 7,200,270 of record JALIGW010000010.1, on the reverse strand, counting down.
CATTCCTGAAATTAGAAGAAGCAGATTCTGTCAGAAGTATTCAAACCCAAAAGTTTGCTTTAAAAAACATAATCAGGGTCAATTTTTAATTGTAGCTTTTAGCTCCAACCCTACCTTAAGTATAGATGAAGGTTCTCTTTAAATAAATCTGTGTTCTTTCCCATGTACTGTAGTAAGGAATAAAGTATACAGGCAGGCCTGGAGTTGAGAAACCAGGAACAGCATTTGACTGCTGCAGGGTTGCATAATCTGGGCACCCCCAGATGAGGGCATCAACCAGATGTGGTATTCACTTACTTTCCCTACTGGTTTGCAAATGTGAGCGTGCACGCACGCACGCGCACTCGCTTTGCTCACGCTTGCCCCTTCCGCGCATGCGTGCAGCTTTCCGTGCATGTGTTTTGCTCGTGCGTGCAGCTTGCACTCATGCGTGCAGCTTCAAAATGTGTCTAAATAGGACGGCATAGCGCCGGGGTGTGTGCCCACCAGCCACACCTGGCTGCCAAGAGACATTCTCCCTGAAGCCAAGATCATCTCCCAGGCGAGCCCCTTTCCCTTCCTAGACCTATTGATCAGCCTCGGCCAGCACCACCCAGCCTTGTGTGCCTCTTTAGGCAACGCTGAGTGCTCAGAACAGCCCCTGGTCCAAGCCAGAATGGGCCTTGGACAATGCATTGTATCCAGTTTGGGTCACCACAATACAAAAAAGATGTTGAGATTCTGGAAAAAGTGCAGAGAAAAGCCACAAAGATGATTAAGGGGCTGGAGCAGGGGTGAAATGCTCCCTGTTCGCTTTTGCCTGTCGGTCGTCGGAGAGCCGATCGCGAAGGCAGCACGACGCTCCGCCCACCCGCCTGGACACCACCATTTGAGTTCTTGTACCCTCTGTGCATGCATAGAACGCTTTGTGCATGCGCAGAGGGTAAAAGAACTCAAATGGCGGTGTCCGGGCGGGTGGGCGGAGCGTCGTGCTGCCTTCGCAATTGGCTCTCCGACAACCGACAGGCAAAAGCGAACTGGGAGCATTTCACCGCTGAGCTGGAGGGTGAAACATAGGATGAACAATTGCAGGAAATGGATATGTCTAGTTTAATGAAAAGAAGGACTAAGGGTGACATGATAGCGTTCCAAAATTTGAGGGGCTGCCACAAAGAGGGGGGTCAACTATTCCCCAAAGCACCAGAAGGCAAGATAAGAAGCAATGGATGGAAATGAATCAAGGAGAGAAGCAACCTAGAACTAAGGAGGAATTTCCTGAGAGAATAATTAACTAGTGGAACACCTTGTCTCCAGAAGTTGTGAGTGCTCCATAACTGGAGGTTTTTAAGAAGAGATTAGATAATCATTTGTCTGAAATGCTATGGGGTTTTCTGCTTGAGCAGGGAGTTGGACTAGAAGACCTCCAAGGTCCCTTCCAACTTCTGTTCTGTTCTGTTCTGTTCTGAGTATATGAAAAAAGAGGTCTGAGATTCTGATACTTTGCATAATCTTCTTTCTCCTTCAGTAACAAAAAAGGCATTGTACTCAATTAGATTCACAGCAGGTGAAAACCCCAATTAGTGTATACATTCCCTTGGCTTTCTTTTTTCTTACACCCACACACCACCTTTTAAAAAATACAGAAGAAGAAAATCTGAAACATTTCACAATTCAAAGCACATTAACTGTTTGATCTGCAGATCAAACAACACTTATGTTTTCTTTTTTAATATATTGGGGAAATGGAAACCAATTATTTTGGGCTGGCTTCAGAATTTCACAATAGGAAACCAAATCTATAAAATTCCCGTACTAAGCTTTTCCTGTATGTTGTCTCCTTTATACTGACAAAACTATTCTAAAACGATATACCGTATTTTTCAGAGTATAAGACGCACCGGCGTATAAGACGCACCTTAATTTTTGGGGAGCAAAACAAGAAAAAAACAATTCTGCCTCTGCCTACCAGCATCAGGATCAGCTACATCCTCACTTCCACTCAGATTTTGATAAGGAGCAGTACAGATCTTTTTATCCATTTAAAACAAACCCTATCACCATATGGGCATTTAACTGGAGTGGGTAGGGAGGCATTAAGGGCAAACCAACTTGTAAAAGAGCAATATGTCATTATTGATAAATTATAAATAAGGATAACAGCCCTATGCTAATTTGTTAAAATAGGCTCATTCAACAAAGTGAGGATTTATTCCTCAGGATTTACTTGCATGTTTCTAGAATGGAATTTTATCACTAGGTCCATCCATAATGAATGATTAAGTGGTTTCCTCTTTTGATTTCTTCTAAGTGCCATAGAGAATGGACAAGGGTGCGAATAGGGGCAAGACCAGAGCAAAGCTTAACTTTTGAAATGGGGGGGGGGCTGGGAATTACCTGCCCTCCGATGATGGAATGGGATACACAAAGGGGAAATCAAATAGGGCAGCCAAGAACAGGCTGTCCTGAAGTAATAAAGGCAACATAAGCAGACCAGAGCTACAGGTGAGACCCCACCGAGTCTGCTCTCCACTTCCTGTCAGGAAAGGAATATTCATAGGTGATTCCTACTTGGACACGTAAAAAAGCCCAACCAAAGCACACCCCTCCCCTCCCTCTATGCTGGCAGAGCAACTCACCCTTGTCTGCTCGCGCGGAAGAGTGTTTATCGCTCCGGCTTGGTTGCCATAAGAATGGTTTAGTGAGGGGTAGTTTCCAACAAGCCTCCTCTCAGATTTTTGGCATGCCCGGTCTTTCTTTTTCTTATTCTTTTGCTTAGAAACGTGTTTAATCAATATAAAGAGGAAACAACTCATACAAAAAAAGGGAGACTCAAGCAATGGGATTCTGGTTTTCGATCCCGTCTGCAAAGAGGATCGAGGACTTTATAAAAAAAATCTCCTCTCTGCCCTCGGAAAAGCAGAGACGGGTCCCGTGGGAAGCAAGAGGGAGGAAGAGGGTCTCTACCCTTTGTTGGCAAAGCTCCTCAGAAAAACCATCCTTGAGATTAATGCCCGATATTGTTTTCGGAAGGGATATTCAAGCGCTCTCCATCTGCTTTCCATCCTGGGCAGCACGTTAAGCTAGAAAAAAAAGGGACAGGCTTATGAAGCCAGATTTACTCGCAACACAATTGCTTGGGGGGGTCTTTCCCGCAGACGGGGTCCTTCGCTGGAAGAGACCAGCCAACGCCTCCCTTGTGGTGGAGGTCCCAGAATGGATGGGAGACAAGCTCGAATGGGAATCGTCTTCAGCCGGGGTGGGTGGCGTTTATCTTTGCACGTGTCTAACGAAAGCCTGCACCAGCTGGAAGAGGGGCTCCTGGCTTTCTGGCCCCAGCTTGGAGGAGGGTTTTCCCTGGGGAGAGGGCAGAAGGCCCCCAGCAGGCGAGGAAGGACCACGGCGATGGAAATAGCGAGACAGGCTGGAGAGCAGCGTGCTCAGCTCTGAGCTGAGAGCTCCTGCGCTGTTTATCTTGCGGGTGCACCGCCACATTCCCTATTTTCAATTATCGTCTCACTTCGCTTTTCCTCAGATAAAGTTCTCTGTACCACGCATTGTGTCCCAGGCGTATAATAAACTGTCCGAGCCTCCGCTCCGCACTTTTTCGATCATGATGCCCTTCTGGCCAGCGGAGGATCCAAGCGGCTTCTCTTCCTGTGGGGCTGAGCGGGGACTCGGTTGTTAGGGCCTCCCATTTAATTCCAGTTAACCTCCGAAGGGAGGGGGCTGGCGGGTGGGTAGGGCTACATTCAGTGTATAAGACGCACCCAAGTTTTCACCCTCTTTTTGGGGGTAAAAAGGTGCGTCTTATACTCTGAAAAATAAGGTAAGTGTTTCTGTACTCTTTTTAAATTAATAGCTGAATAGCAACGATGAGAGACAATTCAGCAAAATAATAAATGTGCATTAATCCATAAGGAATAACATGTTCAGCCTTTCATGCTTATTTCTTAAGAAAATATTTGTTATAAAATCTCACAAATTCTCTGGTCATATAAATCATTTCTCCATTTAATAAGTTAGCATTTTGGTCGGTATCTATTTTGAGCAAGTATTTGATATCTATGTTACTTTTGCTTTCCCATAGAAAGTAGGAATTCTTGTGTGGGACAGAGTTAAGGATCTGTGTCCAACTTATGTGATGTAGATGACCCATCTAAGTTTAATGCCCTGGGTAATACTTGGATCAGAACTCATCTTAGAGCCTAGTTATTTGATTCTAGAACTTAAAGAACATCTCAACACAATATTTCATTGACTATAGTAGCATACCTGTACATATGCAGGTAGTCCTTGGTTAACAACAATTCATTCAGTGACATTTCAAAGTTACAACCACTCAGTTACAAAGGATGGTTAGTTCTCAAAGTTGTGGTGATTGCAGCATCCCCAAGTCATGTGCTCATGATCCAGGTGCTTACAATTGGCTTGCAGTTATATCAATTGCAGCATTCTGCAGTCACCATTTTACTGCCAGTTTCTGACAAGCAAAATCAATTGGAAGCTGGCAGGAAGTTGCAAATAGTGATCACACAATGTCACGTTCAATAACCATGTGGGATTTGCTTAATGACCTCAGCTAGAACTGCCAGAATTGCCATTGTAAATTGGCAGAGTCATGTGACATCACATTTAATGACTGCATTGCTTAATAATGTGAAGTTACCATTGTTAACCAAGGATAATCTATTTTTTATGCAAACTATAGACATAAATTGCAGCGTAGAAGTGTTTGTCATCCCCCCCCCCAAACTGGTGCAAATTCTGCTTTCTTTATCTCTTCCTATATATGTAAGCTTCTTTGTCATCATATATTATGCAGATTAATTCCAACAACTTAGAGAAGTCTGGGACAGGAATAAAAGATTAACCCTTTGTATCACCATGCTATCACAATCCTGTTATCATAAATAGATCCTACAGAATTTAGTGAGGCTTACTCTTAGATGAGTGTAAGTGTAGCAAGTTTGCAGCCGTGCTAACTCAGAATGTGGTCAAATAATATCTTGATTCTCTTTGACTAGTCAAATATTTTTTCTATTTATCTTAACTCTTCCCAATGCAGAGATAGTCAAAATGGATTGTTTTTTTAATCATTATCTCTCAGGAAGAAATCATTTTTCTTGTTTGGTTCTCTTTTATGACTGTAATACTTTATGGGGGGGGGGGTGCTTCATCTTTGTGCTCTCTTTCATTTGATTGATGGGGCCTTGGTGAGACTATTTGTCTTGTCCATTTTATGACAACACCTATCAACTTCCTAATGCCTCTTCTAGGTTTCCTTACTCATAGTTAAGCAGGATAGGATTCTTGGCAGAGTCAAGAATCTGTGAAATTTTATTCTCCATCTATTAGTGGGTTCCAGTAGTTTGGCACATTGATTTTAAATGTATTTCCAAACAGAGGATTTCTGATTATTTCTGATTTTTTTTTTCAAAAGACTATGATTTAAAGCTCAGAGCAGATATCTGTAAAGGAGAAAATACATCCACAGCATTTTATAGAGCAAGAGTGCAGTTTTTCTATAAGTCGGGGGGGGGGGTATTTAGTCTTTTGGACTCAGGCTCTTTAGACCAGCTAATTCAGGCTCTTTAGACCAACTGTTCCAAATCAGTTCTGAAGTACATTCATTATTTGGTTTTGGAATGCTTTCTCTAAGTTGATGCCAAGAATGTCTTGCTGATTTGTGGAGTTTATTGAAATCAGAATGAGGTATTATAAGAATGATAACTGCCATTTTAGTGAATAATAAGGAATGCTGAAAAGTTAAAAGATAGAAAAGATAAAAACTGAGTCCTTCTGAGAACAATTTTTAGGGGGAGCTGACAAATTTCACCACACATCTGAATTTTAATACCAGCCTCATCATATTCTTAATCTATATGAATGGCTGGTGTAAATTGTTATCCTGTATATAAATTGGACTATAAAAATTAATTGTATATGTATTAATTCCTTAGAATAATGTTAAAAAACACATTTACTTTGGTAGCAGAAATTGTGAAATTACTTTTAGATTGTCTTCTTTAAAAGCGGGGGGGGGGGGCAGAGAGAAGATATTGCTTTGCAGATACACATTGTATCTACTCCAATGGAAATTTAATCAATAAATGAATGTTTCACTAAGACGGGAAAAATTTCAGTTTCACTCGTGAGCTGAATTTTTTAATTTAGCTATTCTGGTCATGCAGTATTTTAATTTAGTATAAGAATATACACACAGAACTTGGGAAAAATACATTACTGCTTTTATTTATTTTTTATTTTTTTATTTATTTGTTTGTTTGTTTGTTTGTTTGTTCTTATAGGCTGCCCCACTCCCGAAGGGACTCTGGGCGCCGTACAACATAAGAGAAGAACAATTAATAAAAACAATACTAACAATTAAAATAATTATAAAAATTAAAAAACATAAACCATCATTCGTAAATGGGGAGACCAGAGATGTTCTATTGGTCTCTATTTCACCCTGCCTGCAGGAAGATCCATGTTTTAACGGCATTACAGAAGGCCAGCAGGGTGGGGATAGTCCGGATCTCTGGGGGAAGTTGGTTTCAGAGAGATGGAGCTCCCACAGAGAAGGCTCTCCACCGCAGTCCCGCCAACTGGCATTGCTTGGTTGATGGGACCTGGAGGAGGCCAACTCTGTGGGACCTAACCGGTCATAGGGAGGTATGCGGTAGGATGTGGTCCCGGATGTTTCCTGGCCCTGAGCCATGTAGGGCTTTAAAGGTTGTAACCAACACCTTAAATTGCGTCCGGAGACTAATGGGCAGCCAATGCAGCTGGCGGAGAATAGGTGTTACGTGGGTGTATCTTGGAACACCCACCACAGCTCGCGCAGCTGCATTTTGCACCAGTTGCAGTCTCCGGATACTCTTTAAGGGTAGCCCCATGTAGAGCATGTTACAGTAGTCCAGCCGTGAGGTGATGAGGGCATGAGTGACCGTGAGTAAAGCCTTCCTCTCCAAGTAGGGTCACAACTGGTGCACCAGGCGAACCTGTGCAAAGGTCCCCCTAGCCACAGCTGACAGATGTTGATCCAATTTTAGCTGTGGATCTAGGAGAACACCCAAATTGCGAACCCGTTCCAAGGGAGCTAATTTCTCTCCCCCAAGAACCAAGGAAGGACAATCGACATAGTCCCTAGGGGGCAATATCCATAGCCATTCGGTCTTGTCAGGGTTGAGCTTGAGCCTGTTCATTCCCATCCAAACCCTAACATCGTCCAGGCATCGGCACATTACATCCACTGCTTCCCTGAACTGAGATGGGGTGGAGATGTACAACTGGGTATCATCAGCATATTGCTGGAACCTCACCCCGTGTCTACGGATGATCTCCCCCAGCGGTTTCATGTAGATGTTAAACAGGATGGGCAAGAGGAGAGAGCTCTGAGACACCGCAAATCAGGGGCCTAGGGGTCGACCTCTGTCCTCCTGTCAACACTGACTGCATCCTATTGGAAAGGTAGGAGGAGAACCACCGTAATACAGTGCCTCCCACTCCCAATTCACCGAGTTGACGCAGAAGGATACCATGGTCAATGGTATCGAAAGCCGTGGAGAGGTCAAGTAGCACCAGGATGGAGGAGTGACCTCCATCCCGGGCTCGCCAGAGATCATCCATCAGGGTGACCAAAGCAGTTTCCGTGATATAGCCGGGCCTGAAACCCAATTGAAAGGGATCTAGATAATCAGTGTCATCCAATAACCATAGGAGCTGGAGCACCACCCCTCTCTCTACAACCTTACCCACAAAGGGCAGGTTGGAGACTGGACGAAAGTTCTTCTGCTGGGTCCAGGGAAGGCTTCTTGAGGAGGGGCCACACCACCGCAGCTTTTAAGGGTTGCAGCATGGATCCCTCTCTCAAGGAAGCATTCACAACCACCTGGAGCCAGCCATGTGAAACCTCCCTGCTGGCCGAAACCAGCCAGGAGGGGCACGGGTCCAATAAACAAGTGGAGGAGCTCATCGCTCCTATGGCCTTGTCAACATCATCAGGAGTGATAGGCTCAAATTCGTCCCATATAACATGACTAAGACCAGACCCTGTCATCTCGGCTACCCTGTCCAATCGGAGTCCAGGTTCATCCGAATCTGAGTGACTATCTGCCAGAAACTGAGCAAATTCCTCAGCTCTGCCCTGCAAGTGTTCCTCGACTCCCCCCTTAGCAAGGAGGGAACGAGTCACCCTAAACAGGGCGGCTGGGCGTGAATTGGCGGATGCAATAAGAGCAGAAAAATGCGAACGTTTTGCCGCCCCTATCGCCACTAAGAAAGACCTAATAAAGGTTCTTAGTAATGTTCGATCAGATTCAGCTTTACTGGCTCTCCAGCGTCACTCTAGATGTCTCTTGTGGCGTTTCATTTCCCGGAGCTCCTCAGTAAACCAGGGAGCCTTCCTGGATCCAATGCCACGGAGAGGTTAGGGGGGAGAAAAATAAAAAATGTTTGTACTTTATATTTAATATTTAGCTATTATCTATGTAATTTTGTACTAATAAAACTTTTTTGAATTAAAAAAAAAGACTCGCCCCTGTCAACTCAACTGGCTCTGTCCTGCCAGAGTCCAGGTTCGACCGGATCTGAGCGACTTTATCCGTCAGAAACTGCGCAAATTCCTCAGCTCTGCCTTGCAAGTGTTCCTCACCACCCTTTTTTGCAAGGAGGTGGCGTGTCACCCTAAACAAGGCGGCTGGGCGTGAGTCTACAGATGCAATAAGAGTGGGAAAATGTAAATGTTTTGCTACCCCTATCGCCACTAAGTAAGACTTAATAAAAGTTCTTAATAGTGTTCGGTCAGATTCGGCCTTACTGGCTCTCCAGCGTCGTTGTAGACATCTCTTGTGGTGTTTCATCTCCTGGAGCTCCTCGGTAAACCAGGGAGCTTTCCGGGATCCACTGCCACAGAGAGGTCGCAAAGGTGCAATCCGATGTAAAGCCCCTGATGCCGCGTTTTTCCAAGCAGCTACCAGGGACTCAGTCAAATTGTGGACTAGGGTTTCAGGTATCTCCCCAAGTTCCTTCTGGAATCCTTCCAGCTCCATTAGGCGCCTGGGGCGGAACCACCTAATTGGTCCCGCCTCCCTGCGGGGCAGGAGTGGGGCTCTGAAATCCAACCTCAGTAGGAAATGATCTGACCACGACAACGGGGAGATGACTATATCCCGTAACTTCAGATCATCTCTCCACTGCCCCGAGAGAAATACTAGGTCAAGCATGTGACCTCCCTCATGAGTCGGACCCTGGATTACTTGGGACAGGTCCATGGTTGTCATGGAATCCATGAACTCCTGAGCCGCATCCGAGGTTTCACCGGCCGAAGGCAGATTAAAGTCCCCCAGCACCATGAGCCTGGGGAACTCCACCGCCAAGCCTGCTACCACCTCAAGCAGCCCAGGCAGGGCCTTGGTAACGCAGCTGGGAGGCAGGTACACTAACAAAAGACCCACCTGAACCCCTAAGTCCAACTTCAAAAGGAGAGTCTCACACCCGACAATCTCCGGGGCAGGGCTCCTACGAGGATGCAGATTCCGGCACGCTATAATAGCCACTCCTCCCCCCTTCCCTGGGGTCATGGCTGATGCAACACTGAGAACCCGTCTGGGCATACTTCAGAGAGGGCAACTCCCCCCTCCTGGCCCAGCCAGGTCTCAGTTATACATGCCAGGTCCACCCCCTCATCAGTGATTAAATCACGTACCAGAGGGGCTTTGTTGACAATTGACCTGGCATTCAACAGCATAAGCTTGAGCCCAGGGCCCTGAGAGCCCCAGTCACCAGGTATTCGAGTTGAGCAAGATGGAACCACATCGGAGGGGCCAGAACAAGGGATCGCTTGTAACCAGTGAGGTCTTATTCCCCGAAAGCGGCCCACCCCTCTGCTCCCGCTATACCTACCTCTCCCTATCATGACTGAAATATTCTGGCTCTCCACCCCCCCCAGCGATCCCCTCCCCCTCCCTGCTGGTCCTCCTCCCTCCCTGCAGGCCATACATACCATCCACACTTAGCCGGAAAACTGAGCCCAAGCCCCTCTCACTTCTGTTTCCACACTCAGTGGAAGGGGGACGGGTCCTAATCCCAAGCCCACTCATACTCACACATCCAAACATTATATTTTTCCCATGCATCCCCCGCACTCATATCCTCATACTTACAACCCAGACACGCACTTCCGTGGTAGAATTTAAAAATCAACAAGAGAAACTAATTCTGTCAATGTCATCAGTCAATTTCATTCAATTACATTCCTTAAAAGACCTCAAAAACACCAGACACACCAACATACACACTACCCCCGGGGTAAGGATTAAAGCAGCAATGGTACAGGGAGATAGTAAGAGAACAATAAACATTTACAAGCCCTTGACCAGAAACAGTAGATTGTATAGTTGGTTATCATAAATATCATAGTCAAACTAAAGATGTCAGTCAGCCAAAGAGTCTTATTAAAGGGGGAGAATATCCATCTGGTCATAAATTCCCTAACTAGTCCACAGATGTTATACTTTATAAGCCTCAAGTGTTCAGCCGCAAAGGTACCACAAAGAATAAGAGTCACAATTTGTCCCCAACTTGTTATGCCATCCCTAATAGTCTGTGTTGTAATTTCCGGTGAAAGCCCCACAACGTCTGTTTTTTCAATGTCCACTTTCTTCAGCAGCCCCTGGGAGGACAGCTGAGCTGTTGTATTATCACCACAAGCCCTCCACATCATCTCCCCTGCCTGTGCGACCATCTTAGGCTTGATAGAAAAAACCCAAAAAACGGCCCGGCCAGCTCCCACGCAATTTCCAGCCACCGTCCTCATCGGCGACCTGCTTGCAGGCTCCTGGTCGGCTGCCACAGTAACTCCACGGCCGTCCACTGAAGTGTCCTCTCATGCCATGTTGAGGGATGAGAATAAATCTTATAGAAGCGATTTGGATCTTTACTTGGAATTCAGACAGTTAGAAATAAAGCCGAGATTAAAAGTCTAATAGAAATATTTATTTCGGTACAAAAACAATAAATCCTGAATAATTACATCTTTGCTAAGAAAATGCGACCATTCCGGTCAAGAGCCTAGTCAAAAAGTGATTAATGGTGGATCAGGAATGTGGACATGCGTACAAGATCATATCACGTGTTCTGCTTGTATTGGAATATACCATAATATTAGAATATGGGTGCATCACTCTGCATAGACATACAACTGACAATATTCACACCATGACATGCTGCACACCGCACATCTCAAGGCTGAGATGGAAGATCAGGGAGATGAAAACCCTGGTTACGATGTAAAAAGCCAGGGAGGGAGGGGGGAAGCAGGGAGGCTCCTTTCCACTCTGCTCTGAGGTGGGAGGGGTCATCCAAGCTGTTATCCAAAACTTCATGTCCCGCTGGGGACGAGTTAGGGGTTCTCCGCTACGAAAAGTCTCTCACAACCAAACTAAAAATGTCTGGTTCGTGATTTCTTAGGGGTTCTTGTTCCTTGTCCCTTGTTATTATAGTGGTTGTCAGACTCCAGACTCTGCCATTCACAAGGAGAAGGGGGGTCTTGGTCCTGCTTGATCAAAAGGTTATAACAGATATCCGGATCCTAGACACCTGGGAACCTTCTCATCTTAAGATAGGGTTTTATGAGGGGCAATGCAAGTCAGTTGAACGGAAGGGGGCTGGGAACGTATAGCCATCTGGATTCTCAGGAAGGAGTTTCACACTTGTGGATTGATTGTGTTTGATTCCTGCTAAATGGGGAGGGGCATTAAGGTTAAATATGCTTGCCTTGCCTGAAGGCATTTAGACTTTGCTATTGTATGACAATTGGATTGTCATACAATAGCAATTGGATTGTCATACAATTGCTAATTAAAGGAATCCTTTTGAAAACACTGACTCAGAAGTTCGTACTTTGAATGTGGTTGGGAAGGCAGTCCTTACAGTAGTTTACAATTGTAGTTATTTGCAGTCTCACGGTAGAAACGAAGCGGTAATGGCGCCTCTGTTCGAAATTCGGCATCTCAAGCATCCCACTGTCCCTGCTCCTCTGTTATCAAATTTGTCTGACTCTCACGGCGTCGTAGCCACCTCCAAAGATGGTGACCGCCTTCCCGCATTCCAGCTGGAGATAAAGAGCTCACCTCGTCCATAATACCACGATATTCCTCGGGAGCCTTATTCGTTCGCACACTTCCCCATAGTAAAGGTATTTTCATAGGGGTCTCCAATTTAATTTAATTTAATTTAATTTAATAGATTTGTATGCCGCCCAACTACCGGGGGACTCTGGGCGGCTCACAACATATCCAAATCTATTACAATAAAAACATCACAGTTAAAAAGATATAGAAAAATTAAAAAGAAAATCTCCAACATTCATAACAAGGGGGGAGACCCAGAGATAATATGCTCGGTCTCACTTTCACCCCGCCTGCCGGAAGAGCCACGTTTTTATTGCTTTCCGGAAGGCCAGCAGGGTGGGGATGGCTCTGATCTCCGGAGGAAGTTGGTTCCATAGGGAGGGAGCTCCCACAGAGAAGGCTCTCCCCCTAGGCCCCGCCAACCGACATTGTTTGGTTGATGGGACCTGGAGAAGACCCACTCTGTGGGACCTAACTGGTCGTAGGGAGGTATGCGGCAGGATGCGGTCCCGAAGGTAACCTGGCCCTGAGCCATGTAGGGCTTTAAAGGTAACGACCAACACCTTAAATTGGATCCGGAGACTAATGGGCAAGCCACATAAAAATCGGGAGATTCAAGATCGAGGGTGGACCGCCCGCTGTCCGCCCGTCCGCCGTGGCTCCACATTATTCACATTTTCTTAGTTCCATTTGCCTTTTTTGTACTTAGCATTTTAGTCTTATTCAGAAAAATGGGGGGAGAGATAGTTGTTGATAAATGTAAAGAAATGTCATGATTTTCAAATGTTATTCTTTTAGACATTCAAAACCTTTTTTGTAACCCATCTTTTATATGCATATCCATTCTTTGTAAATTAAACAATCTGGAATTTACTGGTCTGTAACAGTCTATCTCCAAGTAGAAAAATATCCACTTAAAATGTTGTACATTCATATACAAATACAGCATAGTAATTAAGAACACAAAATGTAATGTGTATTTTATAAAGATTTCCTCAGAGATGGACCTGAGAAATTGTTGAATAAGCAAACAATGGAAATCAGAGGGGTCACTTCAGTGTGATGGTTTAGATACATACTTACAGATAATTAACAAACTGAGCTATCCTATCTGATATAGGACACAAATTGGAACAGATTAAAGTATTTAAATATTTGGATTTTGTTTTTCATGTTAGAAAACTTGTCTTTTGCAAATTGCTTAGATATCATCTCTGAGCATACAAACTTTTTACTGATCAAGAAATAGCCTATATATTCCAGCAACAATTAAAGCTTAAATACAGCATTCAACACCATTCCTTCCAAATTGGATAATGTAATGGTATGTTGGAATGACATTGGAGACAGGTCAAAGAGATGCTTCCTAGGGACCGCTAAGAGACAGCGTAGCCTGCAGCTGCATGGGTAGTGGGTGGAGCAAGAGGCTCACCAGGGGCCCTCCCTATGTTCTTGGAGTGTAAAGATGATGGCAGGAGAATTGTATTTTCAAGTTTGCAAGATTCTGTTAATGCAGCTTTACAATAAAGTATATTTATTTACTTATTAAATTTGCCAAATTTAGGTAATGCATATGTCACTAATAAAAATTAGCTACTCTAGTCGTGTCTGGTCTACTTGCTAAGGCTGCTAGTGGGCTCCAACTCTAATGGCTTTCTATAAGGCCCTGAAATTTTGCCTTTCCCCCTGGCTATTGGGCCTTAGTGTTGAATGAACCTATCTAGAAATGAAATGTTTTGAATATGCTATAATTAACCCTGATTATTTTTCTTTTTATTCTACTATGCTTTTTCACTATATATAACCTGCCTGGAGTTGCTATTGTAAGTTGGGTGGCTATGTAAATAAAAGAAATAATAAATAGTGCAGGTTTGGAATCCATGTTTTTGAGAAACATTTTTCAAGTATGCCAGTTTATCCCAAATGGAATCCTTTGACAATAAACTGGTACAAATTGAGTTGAAACTGCAATGTACACTAATATCAAAATATATTGATTAAAATTATCTTGTTTCCCTTTCTTCTGGATTGGCTCCAAGATGACATACTAAAGTATGATGAACAATTTCTCAAGGTATATGTAGTAAAGGCTTGACAATGATGTCCAGTAATTTCTAATTTATCCCTATTAATGGTATAGGATACAATTTCAATAAACATAAAATCCTGTAAAAGAGTATTGGGGTATTTTGTTTTTTGAACTGCTTATAGAAGGGATAACAATCTTGAACTTTCCTGTTATGGATCCTCTTCCCTCAACACCAATAAGAATGGACAATGGAGAAATCTATAATCTCAAACCTTTGGTTTTCCCTAGCTTCAGACTGTAGCATGCAGCACTGATACTTATTGAACAATAAGAAGTGTAAAAGGCTGTATACATAGCAAGTAGAATTAATGAAGCTCATGGTGATATAGAAAGTTATCAGACTTTGAAAATGAGCCATATCACAGTATGAAGGATGTTACATTCCAGGCTTCATTATATATTAATAGAAGCAAACAAACTTCTTACAAACAGAGAAGAAACAATAGAAGGAGTCGAAGCTGCGGGAACACTGGGCGAGAGTGACCACGTAATACTAAAATTCACCATAACGCAAACACAAATAACTGAACATAACGACACCTATATATATCCCAGACTTTAAAAAAACTGACTTCAATAAACTCAGAGAAAACCTGGGAAAGATCTCTTGGATGGAAGTATTAAAGGGTAAAACAACTCAAGAAGCCTGGGAGATCCTGAAAAACACGATCATAAAAGCCCAGAACACCACAATACCGATGAGGAAGAAAAACAAGAAATCCAAAAGGAAACCAGCATGGTTAAAAAAAAATCTCACCGATAAACTGAATGAAAAAAAAGATAAATACAAAAAATGGAAAGAGGGGCACATAACCAAGGCAGAGTACCAACAGACAGCCAGAATCTGTAAAGAAACAATCAGGACAGCAAAGGCCCAGAATGAACAAAGACTCGCAACAAAAGTCAAAGACAACAAAAAAAGCTTCTTCCAACACATTAACAACAAGAAAAAAAATCAAAGAAACAGTTGGTCCACTAAAGAGAGAAGACGGCAAAGAAGTAACAGACAACACAGACAAAGCAGAGCTACTGAACACATTCTTTGCATCAGTCTTCACACAAAAGGAAACTGCAGCTCAACTACCCAGCAACACAAATATAAAAAACAGATTTGAAGCAAGACTCAACCTAAGCAAAAATACAGTAAGAGATCACCTATCTGAACTTAACGAATACAAAGCACCAGGACCAGACGGATTACATCCCAGAGTCCTAAAAGAACTAGCAGAAGTCATTTCAGAACCACTGCACCACATCTTCCACAAATCCTGGAACACAGGGGAACTACCTGAGGACTGGAAAAGAGCTGATGTGGTCCCCATCTTCAAAAAAGGTAAAAAAACAGACCCAGGAAACTACAGACCAATCAGCCTAACATCAATACCTGGGAAAATACTGGAAAAAATAATTAAAAACCAGATCTCCCATCATGTAAAAACAAACCAAGTAATAACCAACAGCCAACACGGATTTGGTAAGAACAAGTCATGCCAAACCAACCTCATTTCATTCTTCAACACTGTGACCAAATTAGTAGACCAGCGTAATGCAGTAGACATAATATACCTGGACTTTAGCAAAGCATTTGACAAAGTAGACCACAACCTACTCCTTCATAAGCTAGAAAAAAGCGGGATAGACAGCTACACAACCAGATGGATTAACAATTGGCTGACCAACCGTACCCAGCGAGTAGTCCTCAATGGCTCTAAGTCCACATGGAGAGAAGTAAGCAGTGGGGTACCACAAGGTTCCGTCCTAGGCCCAGTACTCTTCAATATCTTTATAAATGACCTAGATGAGGGAATAGCAGGAGAACTAACCAAATTTGCAGATGACACCAAGCTGGCGGGAGTAGCAAACACCCCAGAGGACAGACTCAAAATCCAGAGGGACCTCGACAGACTCGAACACTGGGCCCAAACCAATAAAATGAAATTTAACACAGAGAAAAGTAAAATTCTGCACCTAGGCAAGAAGAATCAAAAATACACATACAAACTGGGCGAAACCACACTCAATAGCAGCGATTGCGAAAGGGATCTCGGAGTCCTGGTAGACAGCCAACTAAATATGAGCCAGCAGTGTGCAGCAGCAGCCAAAAAGGCCAACACAGTCCTGAGCTGCATAAATAGAGGGATACAATCAAGGACCAGAGAGGTACTAGTACCACTCTATAAAGCCTTGGTCAGACCACACCTAGAGTACTGCATCCAGTTTTGGTCACCACACTACAAAAAAGACATTGAAACTCTAGAGAAAGTGCAGAAGAGAGCAACCAGGATGATAAAGGGTCTGGAAAATAAAACATACGAAGAGCGGTTGCAGGAACTGAGCTTGGCCAGTCTGGCGAAGAGAAGGACCAGGGGTGACATGATAGCAGTGTTTCAATACTTGAGGGGATGCCACAGAGAGGAGGGGGTCAGGCTGTTCTCTATGGCACCAGAAAGCCAAACAAGGAATAACGGATGGAAGCTGACCAAGGAGAGATTCAACCTGGAAGTGAGGAGAAACTTTATGACGGTGAGAGCGATCAACCAGTGGAACAGCTTGCCAGCAGAGGTCGTGAGAGCCCCAACACTTACGACCTTCAAGGAGAGACTGGACTGCCATCTGTCTCAAATGGTGTAGGAACTCCTGCTTGAGCAGGGGGTTGGACTAGATGACCTACAAGATCCCTTCCAACTCTAATAATAAATCTAAATCTAAATCTAAATCTAAAGCAAGACAGTGGTGGGTTCCTACCGGTTTGGCCCAGTTTGGGTGAACCAGTAGCAGTGGCAGCTGGAGGCTCTGCCCAACTGGCAGAACGTCATCACGAAGCTTCTGCGCAGAAGCGTTGCGTGCGTGCAAAGCGCGCGTGCTCCCGCATACTCCAGTTCCTGAAACGGTAGCAAAGGTAAGTGAACCCACCACTGAAGCAAGAGATGTGTTCTGAGAGAAGCAAGAATATGTTGACCTCTGATTAATGGAAAGTTAAACACATGTTCAATTATGTGCTTGTGAATAAGTTTTTAAAGAAACAATGAAAACACAAATGCCAGTTGTTAAACTATCATTTACACAAATAATTTAATTAATTATCAAAATAGTCTTAAATTTAAAGAGCAACAACAAATCAGACTATGGTATCTGTAAAAGAAATAAAAAGAACACATGGAAGAATTTATTTATTGAGATAGTTCATTAATAAATCATTTGAGTATGATTTCTCCAGTAAACCATAACTGGTTTGTATATTACATTGAACAATTGACTGTGACATAAAACACAATCATTGAGTTAATTTGTGCTAAAGCAGAACTAAAGGAATCATATTATCACTTAACACAATGTGCAAAACCTGTTCTTTAAATAGATCATTTTTCCGGAAATAAGAAGGATGAGAATTAATTTTGATGCTGATACCTCCTACTTGCAGATGACTGAACAAACACTCCTTGGACACTTTAGCATCCTCTGCTACCCAGCCCTGCTAACTGTGAAATTTTTTCTTGTCCTTTAGAGACAAAGGGTTCTAGTCCAATAGTCTTCAGTCTCTAATCACTTCAATGTTGGGCTTTTGCCAAAAAGATAAAACAAATCCCCAGACTATTCTTTTCACCACTGTTTGGGTGGATTCTCCAAAACTCCCTGTTTGTAAAGAAGCTGAACATAAGCACAAGAGCATGTTTTAGAACAAACTCTCTTATAAAAGAAGACAAGATGAGGACATCTTAAAACTGATTTTGACTCCTGCTCTGACTTTGTGAGCATGCACAATTCATTTTTGGATAACAATAAGAAATGACTTACTATTATCTTTTATGGGATTTTTCCAGTGGTGGGATTCAAATAATTTAACAATTTAATGGTTCTCTGCCCTAATCTGACCTCAAAATCCAGAGGGACCTCGACAGACTCGAACACTGGGCCCAAACCAATAAAATGAAATTTAACACAGAGAAAAGTAAAATTCTGCACCTAGGCAAGAAGAATCAAAAATACACATACAAACTGGGCGAAACCACACTCAATAGCAGCGATTGCGAAAGGGATCTCGGAGTCCTGGTAGACAGCCAACTAAATATGAGCCAGCAGTGTGCAGCAGCAGCCAAAAAGGCCAACACAGTCCTGAGCTGCATAAATAGAGGGATACAATCAAGGACCAGAGAGGTACTAGTACCACTCTATAAAGCCTTGGTCAGACCACACCTAGAGTACTGCATCCAGTTTTGGTCACCACACTACAAAAAAGACATTGAAACTCTAGAGAAAGTGCAGAAGAGAGCAACCAGGATGATAAAGGGTCTGGAAAATAAAACATACGAAGAGCGGTTGCAGGAACTGAGCTTGGCCAGTCTGGCGAAGAGAAGGACCAGGGGTGACATGATAGCAGTGTTTCAATACTTGAGGGGATGCCACAGAGAGAAGGGGGTCAGGCTGTTCTCTATGGCACCAGAAAGCCAAACAAGGAATAACGGATGGAAGCTGACCAAGGAGAGATTCAACCTGGAAGTGAGGAGAAACTTTCTGACGGTGAGAGCGATCAACCAGTGGAACAGCTTGCCAGCAGAGGTCGTGAGAGCCCCAACACTTGCGACCTTCAAGGAGAGACTGGACTGCCATCTGTCTCAAATGGTGCAGGAACTCCTGCTTGAGCAAGGGGTTGGACTAGATGACCTACAAGATCCCTTCCAACTCTAATAATAAATCTAAATCTAAATCTAATGACTGGCTGGGTAGGCGTGGCTGGGTGGGCAGGTGACTGGGTGGGCAGGGCCAACTTGACGTCACTGCACTAAGTGTACACGCCAGAACATTATTCCCACATTAAAAGCATACATTATGATACATGACAAAGAAAGCTCTTTGGAGAAGCAAACACTCGCATATTATACAATGACCTCCGACTTAGAAATAAAAATATTTCTCATTAAATCACCAAGCTAGGGTCCTCGGTAAGGATCCCAAAGAGAAGAGGTGCCTGCTTATATGCATCTCAAACCTTTGCCCAGGTAGGCAAAGAAAGGTGCATTCAAAGGAGCAAAGGCCATTACACCCGGGAGAGGGAAGGGAGAGAAGGCAGGGGAAGCAGAGAGCCGCCGGGTTTCCCTGAGAAGTGGCCCAACACATGCCCTCCTTCCATGCCCTGAAGACAAGCCCACCCACCCACCAAGAGTGCGCTGGCGCGCGCTCACCCCACTATCATGACCACATTGTAAATGGCTAGATAGGCCATCACTAAGGTGTCAGGGCCTTTCCGCCACTGGCCTCAGGCCTGCTGAGGCTTTGGGATCCTGCTCCGGACCTGGTCTCTGGTCGGTGCCCACTCCCACTGCAGCTCCTGGAGGTCACCATTTATTTATTTATTTATTTATTTATTTATTTATTTATTTATTTATTTATTTATTTATTTATTTATTTATTTATTTATTTATTTATTTATTTATTTATTTATTTATTTATTTATTTATTTATTTATTTATTTATTTATTTATTTATTTATTTATTTGGCAGTTTTTCTATGCCGCCCTACTCCCTCAGGACTCAGGGCGGCGTACAACATTTTATAAAAACTGCAAACAAATAATTAAAAACGACAATTTAAAACAATTTAAAAAACATATAAACACCATCCATACATGGGGGAGACATCAGATATAAAGTCGTCTCAAACTCATGGCACCACTTCAACTTCTTTCCTGTGCTGGGAGAGTGCGAGAGCATGGGCGTGAGTGAGGCAGTCATCCAGGAGGGCCTCACTTTCTGAGGCATCATGTGGCTCTCCTGGGGAGGTAGGAAAGGAAGAGAGAGGCCGCCTGGCCAGGGAAGAAGAGTGGAAACTGCAGCGGGAGTGGCCTCCGCCCAGAGAGTGGCTCCATGAGCAGGAGCTCGTAGCCTCAGCAGGCTGGCGGCTGGTGGCGGAAAGGCTCTTGTGTTTTAGTGATGGCCTATCTAGTCATTTAAAATGTGGTCATGACAGCCAGGTGAGCAAGTGCCGGTGCACTCTGGGCGGGTGGGTGGGTTCATCTTCAGGGCATGGAAGGAGGGCGTGTGTTGGGTCACTTCTTCTCGCTGGGGCTTCCTTGCAGAGAGGAAGGTGAGAGGAGCGCTGCACGATGAAGCAGCACCATGGCTGGGATTGCAGTTCAATTAGCAAGAGACAGAGCACTTCTGGCAGTGATGTCACTGTGCTGTGGAGTGAAGGAACTGGGCTCTGTTCCCGAAGCTCAGATTTTCCTGTCGGTGAGCCTGAAAAAGGCACGCTCGGTCCCGGAGGGATCGACTGAAAAAAAGAGGAAATCCCGGGGACCTTGTGGTAATACACAATTGCCTCGAAGGGACAGGGAAAACCCCTTAACGCCTTCGGGAAAGAACCAGCCATTTTGGTTGGCTTAAAACAGTGACAACCGCACAGAAGGAAGGAGAAGAGTGAAAATAATAAGCTGCATCGGTGAGGAAAAAGAGCCCCAAAAGAAGGCAAAGCTGGAGTTAAGTGTCGAGGGGTGATATTATTGAGTCTCCAAGTTGGTAAAGAACGGCGATCAGGAGAACTGGAGCGGTTGACGGAAGCTATAGAGTGGTGACAGTGACAGTGATAGTGCGGGAAAAAAAGGCTGAGAAGAGGTGAAAACTCCGAGTGGATCGTATTTGGATTGACGAGTGGTGAATATATCTAGGATTTAATGTTGCGACTTTCGGATTGATTTGGCGAAAAAGATCTTTAAACGTGGAGATATTTGAAACATTTTAAAACTTGGTGGATTAAAGGAAAAGAAGATTGGACATATTGAATGGTGTCAGCCATAGTGGATTGAACAGGAGGAGGAACCTAAAAAGATTGAGAGGTCAAATAACTCATAGTGGATTATTGAGATATAACTATAAAAAACGAACAAATTTGGAAAACTACAATTGAAGAAGGGAGAAAGAGAACACAAGACCTAGAGTCGAAAGAGAAGGAGAATTAATGAAATTCTAAAGAAATGATGTAAGACTGTGGTGTGGTGGAGTCAGCTTGTTGAAGTGTTGAATTGATAAGATCGAATGGGGGGGGGAAACGGTTCAATATCATTTAATATTGTTGATAGATAATCACTTAAGAGATTCTTTAATCAAGTAATTTATATAGAAAACTGATTTTTGTATTTAATATTTATATTGCTTGTGTACCGATAATAAGATTTATCTTAGTTTTACTTTGCTTTATCTTTAGACATAAATTTATTGAAAGTGATAGAGTATTGGTTATTTAATATATATTTACTGATTAGTTGTTACTATATGAGGATATAGATTTATAAGTGTAGCTAAATATAAAAGAAGTGATATAATATTTAAATTGACCTTAACAGTAACATAGTAATAATACCCTATAACAAAAAAATAAGGAAAAGAAATTTATTTATTTCTTTTTTTTTCTTGCATGCTATTGTGGAAAAATATATGTCAAACAATTAAAATGACTAGCACAACTACTACAACTAACTTAGGGGAAAAACCAGTCCCAAATCCTACTGCAACAATGTCATCCCCCTCACAACAAAGATCGATAGGGAAAAAAAGCAGGTTCGACACTGAGTCTACAGAGTATGCAAGATACACTTTTGATGATCCAGGAAATGATGGTTGGAACACAACAAGCGATAGAAAACAATCATGAAGAAACAAGAAAACATCATGAGGAAATTAAGATGGAAATGAAAGGAAATATCAAGAGTATGGATGAAAAGATTGGAAGTATCCAACAGACAATTATAGAAAATGAACAAAGGATTAAAATGGTGGAAGTGAAAGTGGACCAAGTAGATCAGAAGGTAGAAAAATTGGAGCAAAAACATAAATTGATCGAGAACCTATCTTGAGATGGAAAAAGCTTCATACTACCCAAGGTTCCAAAATATCATGGAGGAGAAGGGAGAAAATTTGGGTGAGAAAATGGCAGAGCTATTGGCAGAATTACTACAAATAGACAAACAAGAGGTGAGAAGAGATATGGATGAGGTACACAAAATTGTGTAAGAAGACATAGATTAATGCGAGAAGTGCATATCAAATTTACTAAGAGAACAATAAGGGACGAAATATACAAAAAAAAAAAAACAAGAGAGGAATCGATATTATATAAAGGAAAATAAATTATAATATTAAAGCAAATACCACAGAGAGTGAGGAATAATAGGAAACAATACCAATTTCTAACAAATTATTTAGTAAAACATAAGACAATGTTTCGATGGTTGATGCCGGAAGGGGTTTTAATAACTTGGCAAGATAAAAAATTTAAGGTAGACACGTTGGAGAAAGTTCAAGAATTCTACGACCATCACTGTGAAATAGAAGAGGAACAAGAGAGCAGAGAAAGTAGAGAAGAGGTGGAAAGTAGGAGTCAGGAAGAAGAAGACCAGATAGAAGAAAGAGAGAAAGAGAGAGAAGAAAAAAGGAGACAAGAAAAGGAACAAGAAGAACGAGAAGGAGCCAAAGGAAGAGTATTAAGAGAAACAAGAAACACAGAAAAACAATATAGGTAAAAATGGAAGAGGAAATCAAAATAACCTCAATAAACATAAATTGATTAAATACACCAAAGAAGAGAACACAAACATTTGCAAAATTAAGGAAACTAAATTCTAATGTGATATGCCTTCAAAGAAGTCCACATCAAAAAAGAAGATTGTAAATTACTTGAAAACACAAAATTGAGGAAACTTTATACAATATTAACAACAACAAAAAAGGAATAGCGACATATGTTAAAGATAAAATAAAATCTGGTTTAATATATAAGAATGAAGAAGGCAGAATTTTAATGATTGAATTGGAAATAGGACAAAAATTAATATTATTAACAATAATTTATACATCCAAAAACAATCAGTTTGAATTTTATGAGAAAATACACAAAAAATTAATACAACTGGGATATGAAAACATATGCATAATTGGGGATTATAATGCAATTGTAGACTGTACATTAGATTATAAAAGCAAGAAACAAAACAATAAGAAAAAAAACATGCTAACAAAATCTTTTTGGGAAATGACATTAGAACTAGGCCTGAAAGATGCATGGAGAGAGGTTCACCAGACAAAAGAATGATACACATTTTTTTCTAATCCGCATCAATCCTGGTCAAGGATTGACATGGTTTGGGTGTCCCCGGGATTGTGCAATGATATAAAGAGATTGACTTAGAATCTAATATGTGGGCAGATCATAGCCCGGTAAAAATAACATGGAAAGGACAGAAAAGGAAAATTAGATGGACAATGAATCAAAATTTAATGAAAGATAAGGAATATAGAGTAATGTTGGAAAAGGAGTTAAGATTATTTTTCAAAGTAAATACAAAAGAAGATACATCACTGCAAAATCTCTGGGACACCACAGAAGGTTATATTCGTGGATTAACGATAGCTTATACTGCAAGGAAAAACAAAAAAAGAAGGCAACAAGAGACCTTACAGAATGAATTGAAAAAAATGGAATTGGAATTGCAAAAGGACCCCCAAAGTAAAACAGCAAGAGAAGAAAGAGATATCATAAAGCACAAAATTAATCTGGGTTAATTAACCCAGGAAGATTTGGCACAAAACATTAAGATGTCCAAACAAAATTATTTTAAATATGCAAATAAGCTTAGTCGTTGGCTGGCATATAAACTGAAAAAACAAAAAGAAAAAAAATGATATACCAATTACAGGATGCAAAAGGAATAATACAACATAACAGAGAAGAAAATAAAAAGATAATAGTAAATTTCTTTACAAATTTATATGCCCAAAATGATGTTACAGAAGATAAAATTAAAACATATTTAGAAACAACAAATATAAAACAAATTACAGAAGATCAAAGAGAGATGTTGAACAGGACAATTACAACAACAGAATTTGATATGGCATTGAAAAAACAGAGAAATAATAAAACACCAGGCCCAGATGGGATTCCCCTGGAATTATATAAAAATACACAAGAATTGCTAGAAGGGATAATGATAGAATTCTTTAATGAGGTACTCAACAAAGCTAAGTTACCGGCAACATGGTCAGAAGCACTAATCACTCTGATACCCAAGGAAGATTCATACCATCAACAAATCCAAAACTATAGACCCATCTCATTGTTAAACTCAGATTACTAGATATTTATATCAATAATTTCAGAAAGAGTTAAAAGAATTTTAAATGAGAGTATACACCAAGATCAAAATGGTTTCTTGCCAAAACGACAAATTAAAAATAATATGAGAACAATAATGAAACATTAGAGTATTATGAGGAACTCCATGAAAAACAAGCGGCACTGGTTTTCCTTGACACTGTAAGGACTGTCTTCCCAACCACAATTAAAGTACGAACTTCTGAGTCAGGGTTCTCAAAAGGATTCCTTTAATTTGCATTGGTATAACAATTCATTCATTCAAAGCAAAGTCTAAATGCCTTCAGGTAAGGCAAGCATATTTAACCTTAATGCCCCACCCCATTTGGCAAGATACAAGCACAATCAATCCACAAGTGTGTGACACTGAGTAACCAGATGGCCATACGTTCCCAGCCCCCATTCCATTCAACTGACTTGCATTACCCCTCATAAAACCCTATCTTAAGATGAGAAGGCTCCCAGGTGTCTAGGATCTGGATCTGTTATAACCTTTTGATCAAGCAGAACCAAGACCCCCCTTCTCCTTTTGAATGGCAGAGTCTGGAGTCTGACATGCTGCCCCCTAAAAGAAAAAAAGGTCCACCTGTAAAACATAAGCAGAATCAATTATGATATATTAACAAGGTTTGTTAGGGTATTGGGAGTGAAATCTTCTCAATAAGATGGGAGCTTTAACATGTTGTTTAGTGACCCACTCGTTCTGCAAGGGAGGCAAATGTTTCCAAGCTACCAAATACTGGGTCTTCCCTCTGCGGATCCTAGAGTCAAGAATTTCCTTGATTTCAAAGTGTTGTTCCCCTTCTATCATGATTGGGGCAGGTGGTGCAGATGCCACTGGTCTAAGTGATGAGGTTACCTCTCTCTTGAGTAAACTAATGTGAAATACTGGGTGGACTTGTCTAAGCGTTTTTGGAAGAGCCAATTCAACCACTACTGGGTTAATGATCCTGCTAATAGTGAAAGGCCCAATGAAATTAGGCCCTAATTTTTTCGATGGTTGTAACGATCTCAAGAATTTTGTAGATAAATATACTCTATCCCCAACATGGAAAGGTTTAGGCTCTACTCTTTTCTTGTCTGCTTGAATTTTGAAAGCCTCTCTAGCTTCCTGTAAAGCCAACCGGACTACTGGCCATGTGTTTTGCAAATTTTCTATCCACTCCTTAAGTGAGGGGATAGTGGGTTTTTCTGTGGGTAGTTCCGGCATTGGGCTGAAATCTTGCCCCGTGGCTACTCTAAAAGGTGTAAAACCTGTACTCGAATGTACAGAGTTATTAAATGCAACCTCTGCAAATGGTAAAAGTTCAGTCCAATTGTCCTGTTGAAAATTAATAAAACATCTTAGATACTGTTCAAGAACGCCGTTCGTTTTTTCACAATTTCCATTGCACTGAGGGTGATGGGAGGAGCTTAATCCTTGGGCGGTACCAAGAAAGCCCAAAAACGCCTTCCAAAAGTTGGAGGTGAATTGGACTCCCCTATCCGAGATTATTCTTCTAGGAGCTCCATGAAGACGATAAATGTGTATTAGAAACAGTCTAGCCAAGCCTTTGGCAGTTGGGAACTTTTGGCAAGGAATAAAATGTGCTTGTTTTGAAAACAAGTCTATCACAACCCAAATGACCGTGTTTCCCCCACTTTCCGGTAGTTCTACAATAAAATCCATAGCAATTTCTTCCCATGGGGCTGACGGCTCAGCTACTTTCTGTAGAAGTCCTGGAGTTTTGCCCTGTCGTCTTTTCGCTGCAGCACAAATGGGGCAACTCGCTACATAGCTTTCTATGTCCTTTTTCAACGAAGGCCACCAAAATTGTCTCTTTATTAAGTGTAAAGTTTTTACAAACCCAAAGTGTCCAGCTAATCTAGAGTTGTGGCACCTTTCCATTAACCGTAATCTTTGGCTAGCGGGTACATAAAGTTTGTCACCTACCCAAGCTAATTCATCTTTCATCACGCAACTGGATTTGTGGTTCAAAAACCATTCATCATTGACTAATGCTTGTTTAAAAGCGTGAGTGATGTCTGCGTTCCTCAATGCGTCTTGTCCTCCTTGGGGCCTGGTGATTACTTTGGCTGCCAATTGATTTGTTTGTACTATAGGTTTAAATACCTCTGATTTCACACAATTGTATAGTGGCTTTCTGGACAGTGCGTCTGCTAGAAAGTTTTTCCCCCCAGGGATAAATTTAAGAGTAAACTCGAACCGTTTGAAGTATTGCGCCCAACGAACCTGTTTAGGAGATAGTTTCCTTGGTGTCTTTAAGGCTTCTAAGTTTTTGTGGTCAGTCCAGACTTCAAAAGGGATCTTACTCCCTTCTAAGAATTGTCTCCAAGTTAAAAGTGCCCATCGCACCGCATAAGCTTCTTTTTCCCAGATTGCCCACCTTTGTTCAGTTTCACTTAGTTTCCTGGATGTATATGCACATGGCTATAGTTGTCCTTGCTCATTACTCTGGAGTAGGATTGCTCCTATTGCCACATCACTAGAATCTGCTTGTATTATGAAGGGTTTTTCTGTGTCTGGGTGCTTCAAAATTGGTTCTGTTGAGAACAGCCATTTTAGTTTTTCAAATGCTGCCTGGCATTCCATTGTCCAATTCACGGGCTGTCTCGGTTTAGGATCTCCCTCCCCCTTTGTTCTTAGCAGTTTTGTGATGGGCAGGGCAATTTGAGCAAACGCGGGGATAAATTGGCGATAGAAATTTGCAAACCCCAGGAAACTTTGCAGCTGCTTGCGTGTGCGAGGCGTTTCCCAATCGAGTACCGCCTGCACTTTTTGAGGATCCATTTCTATGCCGTGGTGTGAAATACGATACCCCAAGTAATCAATTTTTTCTCGGTGGAATTCCCATTTTGAGAGTTTGGCATAAAGTTTTGCCTCGCGGAGTTTGCTCAGTACTGCCCTCACCAATTTAACATGTTCAGCCTCGGTCTCTGAGTATAAGAGAATATCATCTAAATAAACAAGAACCCATTTGTATAAATGTTCACGTAAAACATCGTTGATTAATTGCATAAACACTGCAGGTGCCCCTTGTAGCCCAAAAGGGAGCACCTTGAATTGTAGCATCCCAGGGGGGTGTTGAATGCCGTTTTCCATTCATCCCCCCTCCTTAATCCTGATTCGGTAGTATGCCTCCCTGATGTCTAGTTTGGAAATTTTTTTCCCTTTTGTGAGGTGGGCCAGCATATCTTTCATCAGGGGGAGGGGATACATGTTTTCAACACTTATTGTGTTTAGGTTTCTAAAATCGACACATAAGCGTTTTGTGCCATTTTTTTCCCCCTAAATAACACTGGAGCTGCTATCTTTGGTTGGGCTGGTTCAATGAAACCCCTTGCTAGGTTTTTCTCAATGAAAGCTCTCAGCTCTTCTAACTCCCCTGGTGACATGCTATACATTTTTGGTTTAGGTAGTTTAGCCCCAGGTAAGATTTCTATTGCACAGTCAGATGCGCGATGCGGGGGAAGTTCATCCGAAGCTGCTTCGCTAAAAACCTCTGCCAAGTCTTTGTATTCCTTGGGTATGCCTTCTGTTGGCACGCTATAACCAGGCATGGATGTTTCCCTGCGTTCAGACCCCTCAGTTCCTATCTGTGGGTCCTCCGCAACAGTCACGTGCATTTGGAATTTTATGGTGACTTGCTCCCAATTTGCTCCCTGATTAGGGTTGGGCTGATTAAGCAACGGGTGCACCCTGAGTCTACTAATGTGGAGATATTTTTTCCCTCATCTTGGTTAGGGATAAATAGTCTGAGAGGGAGGGTAAGCAGTTCAATTGGTTTGCTTACCAGTGTTCATCCTCTGGGTTGCTCTCGAATGATGCTGGATCTTCCCTTCGAAATGCCGGGATGTTGTCTCCAGCGGGAGGAGGGGATGGTGGTCCTACCATCTCACTGCTCCTCAGGGCTGTTTCCCTCCCACGCTGGATGGGTTTCGCTGGTCTCTCCCCCGTTTGGCGTTCGGGTTTACGGGTGGGTGTTTGGGGCCAGCATTCGGGTGCTCGGTGTCCCTCCTTCCCGCACTTGTAACATATTGGAGGTTTAGGGGGAAAACCCTGTTGCCTTCTGAAGGGCTCTTTCCTCCATTGGGGTGGGGATTTCTTCCATGCTCTCCCCGTACGGTACTGATTCCTAGCCATATCAATCTCCGCTTCTTCAGCGGTGAGGTACCACTCATGCAGATGATTCGGTGCACCCCTAGCCACGCAGGCATTATACAGATCGTCACTCAGTCCATCCTTAAAACAGCTCACCAGGATGTCTTCTGGCCAGTTTAACCAACATGCGAGGTCCCGGAATTCTTCAGTGTACTCCGCCACTGGTCGTCGTCCCTGTTTCACCACCTTAATATGATCACGTGCTTTGCGGTCAGCCAGCGGGTCCTCGAACCGTCGTCGTAGAGTCGTCATGAATTGGTTAAAGTTGCGCAGTTCGGGTGCGTCGTCGTTATGTAGGGTCACCATCCATCTGGCAGCAGCTCCTTCCAGAGTTAAGGTAACTGCTCGCACCCAGGATCCCTGTGTTTGGAACTCACGTCCATATTCTTGCATATAGGTGAGCACGTGTGCTACGAAGAATCACAATTGTTGCTGGTCCCCATCAAATTTCACTCTCAGGGTGGGAGTTTTCCTTTCTAGTTGTGGGGCTTGGAGTTGGTTAGGAAGGGGTGCCGCTGCGTGTGTTACCCTGGGGGGTTTGTTGGGTCCCCTGCCGCATCCTCCATCTGCATGCCAGCTTCCCGGAGGTTGTTGCCCCCCCCCAGCCTCTTCAGCGGTTGCTGTGCTCCCGGCACTCCTTAGTCGTCGTTCTGGGGTCCCTCGGATGTTGAGATTTTCCAATGTTTCCATCACCAGTTGGGCTAGGTATCTCTTCAACCGCCCCTCCCTTAGAGGTGCTTCGGTGAGCTCCTCCTGGTCAGTGAGAGCTTCTAGCTCCAATTCCCAATGAGGCTTCCGATTCCTTCGATTAAGGGTGACTCCTCTGGTTCTCCCATCCCAGCTGTCCTTTTTTCCAATGCCGATAGACCAGCGGGGTTTCTCAGAGGTCTCGAAACCTCCCTCAGTCTCTTTGCTGGGGAGTGCGGAACAGGCATCCGCCTGGGTGGTGATTGGTGTCTCCCCCCAGCATTCAGTTTCCTCCTGTTCCTGGTTTTGTTCAGACATGATTTGCCCGGTCCCCTCAGTAGAGCGAAGTTACTCTCTGGGTTGACCAATTTTGCAGACTTTGCTTTCTGTAAGGACTGTCTTCCCAACCACAATTAAAGTACGAACTTCTGAGTCAGGGTTCTCAAAAGGATTCCTTTAATTTGCATTTGTATAACAATCCATTCATTCAAAGCAAAGTCTAAATGCCTTCAGGTAAGGCAAGCATATTTAACCTTAATGCCCCACCCAATTTGGCAAGATACAAGCACAATCAATCCACAAGTGTGTGACACTCCCTTCCTGAGTAACCAGATGGCCATACGTTCCCAGCCCCCCTTCTGTTCAACTGACTTGCATTACCCCTCATAAAACCCTATCTTAAGATGAGAAGGCTCCCAGGTGTCTAGGATCTGGATCTGTTATAACCTTTTGATCAAGCAGAACCAAGACCCCCCTTCTCCTTTTGAATGGCAGAGTCTGGAGTCTGACAGACACCCAGAAAGCCTTCGACAATGTAAATTGGAATTTTATGATTAGTCAATTAGATAATAATTAAAAATAATTTAAAAGAAAAACAAATTCAAAGACTTTTGATAAAATAAGATATAAGGATTTAATAAATGAGCAAGGAAATCTGAAAAGTAAAGAAGAATTAATAGAACATGGGATAAATATGGATTGGTGGACATATACACAAGTGCAAGCCAAATACAAGAGCGATACCAAAATATATGAATTTCAAAAAGAACCACATAACCTTGATAAGATATTATTTGGTACGGATGAAAAATTGATTGGCAGAATTTATAAATTTTTATTAAGATATAAAATGGAAGAGGAGGTGGTCAAGGATACTGTAAGGATTATTGAATGCGACTTCCGCAAAAGGTAAAAGTTCAGTCCAATTGTCCTGTTGAAAATTAATAAAACATCTTAGATATTGTTCCAAAACCGAATTTGTTCTCTCACAATTTCCATTAGTAGCTGGGTGGTGGGAGGAGCTTAATCCTTGGGCGGTACCAAGTAAGCCCAAAAATGTCTTCCAAAAGTTGGAGGTGAATTGGATTCCCCTATCAGAGATTATTCTTTGTGGAGCTCCATGAAGGCAATAGATGTGTATTAGAAATAATCTGGCTAAACTTTTAGTGGTTGGGATTTTCTGGCAAGGTATAAAGTGTGCTTGTTTTGAAAACAGGTCTGTCAATTTTTTCTTGGTGGAATTCACATTTCGAGAGTTTGGCATAAAGTTTGGCAGCGCATAGTTTGTTTAACACAGCCCTGAATAGTTTTACGTGCTCTGCTTTGGTCTCGGAGTATAATAGAATATCATCTAAGTAGACCAGTACCCCTTTATATAGGTTTTGTTCATGCAAAACCTTATTTATTAATTGCATGAACACTGCAGGTGCCCCTTGAAGCCCAAAGGGAAGCACTTTGAACTGGTAGCACCCAAGGAGGGTGTTAAATGCAGTTTTCCATTCATCCCCCTCCTTAATTCTGATTCGATAGTATGCTTCCCTTATATCTAGTTTGGAAAATATTTTCCCTTTAGCGAGGTGTGCTAGCAGGGGTGAAATGTGAAAATTTTCCCTACCGGTTCTGTGGGCGTGGCTTATTTTGTGGGCGTGGCTTGGTGTCTGGTGGGTATGGCTTGGTGGTCAGGTGACCGGATGGGCATGGCCAAGTTGATGTCACAAAGAGCTGGAAAAAAACCTTTTACACTTCACACACACACACACACACACACACACACACACACACACACACACACAACACACAACAGGCTCACACACCATGCAAAAGCAGCTGTACTGACTCACACACCATGCAAAAGCACACAAAATGGCCCCTGCCACAAGCATGAGCCTCACAGAGCAACAAAGAGCTGGGAAAAAAACTTTTGCACTTTACACAACACACAACAGGCTCACACACTATGCAAAAGCAGCTGTACTGACTCACACACTATGCAAAAGCACACAAGCATGAGTCTCACAGAGCAACAAAGAGCTGGGGGAAAAACTTTTGCACTTTACACAACACACAACACACAACAGGCACACACACTATGCAAAAGCAGCTATACTGACTCACACACCATGCAAAAGCACACAAAATGGCCCCTGTCACAAGCATGAGCCTCACAGAGCAACAAAGAGCTGGGGAAAAACTTTTGCACTTTACACAACACACAACAGGCTCACACACTATGCAAAAGCAGCTGTACTGACTCACACAAAAGCACAAAAAATGGCACCAGCAACAGATTTAACACATTTAAAATTTTAACAGATTTACAGAGTTGGAAGAAGGGACCTTGGAGGTCATCTAGTCCAACCCCCTGCCTAACCAGAATTGCAAAAGCACACAACATTCCATATTTTATTTTATTTATATTTTTAGATAAAAACAGCTAAATTTAAAACTTCTTAAATTTTAAATGGATATGTCTAAAAAAAATTCCTAAAAAAACCCCCAAGAAAATAAATCCCATTTGCTATTTTTTTAAAACTAAAAAAAACCCCAGTTACTTACCCCAGGGGTGGGCAAACTACAGCTCTTTGAGGACCTGTGGACTTCAACTCCCAGAATTCCTGAGCCAGCCATGCATTGAAGGAATTGAAGGAAGGCAGGCACAATCAGTTGTTCACAAGAGATGGATTGCAGGCTGCAATGCGATGGATGGATGCATTTCATTGGTGTGCAACTGCTTCTGCCTGCCTTCTTCCTTCAACTGAGTAAATGAGGTTTTTTTGCTTTTAAAAAGGCGAAGCAAGCCACGCATGGAGAATGTGAGTAAAGAAAGGCTGTTCTGATTAAACGAAGCAGCAGAAAGAATATGAAAGGTGTTTCCATTTTAGAGAGGAAGGATCCCAAAGCAGCATATTGCATGTTTTTCACTCCGAGCAGCCCGGACTGAAAAACGCTGCTGGGAGCGTTCCTTTTTAACAAGCTCTAAACTCCACCACTCGTGCAGGAAGGCTTGCAGCCACAGTGAGGAAGGGCAGCTGCTCGCTGGCCCTGCCCCGCCCAGTCTCTGCTGAGCAACTTGCCTGCGTGAAGCAGCCTTTGCAAGCTGGCCATGGGGACACCGGGAAGGCAGGCAAGCTGCAGAGTAGAAACTGGGCTGGGCAGGATGAGCAAGAGGCAACCGGGAACTGGTTCGGGGGTGTGCCTAGCCAGCTATCGCTGGCGGTTCGGCGAACCAGGCCACATGTCTGCTACCGGTCCTCTGGAACCGGGCCGAACCGGAAGGATTTCACCCCTGTGTGCTAGCATATCTTTCATCAGGGGGAGGGGGTACATATTCTCTACACTGATAGTATTAAGGTTCCTAAAATCCACACAGAGGCGTTTTGAACCATCTTTTTTCTCCCTAAATAACACTGGGGCTGCAATTTTTGGTCGGGCAGATTCAATGAAACCCCTTGCTAGGTTTTTCTCAATGAAAGCTCTCAGTTCTTCCAACTCCCCCGGTGACATGCTGTACATCTTAGGCTTGGGAAGTTTAGCCCCGGGTAAGATTTCTATTGCACAGTCAGTGGGGCGGTGGGGGGGGGGGGAGTTCGTCCGAGGCTTTTTTCACTAAAAACTTCAGCCAAATCTTTGTATTCCTTGGGTATGCCCTCGGTTGGCCAAGGTATAACCCGGCATGGCTGTTTCTTGGTGCTCTCCCACCTCAGTTTCGATCTGTGGATTTTCTGCAAAAGTCATGTGCATCTGGAATTTTATGATGCCTTGCTCCCAATTTATTTTTGGGTTCGATTTTTTCAGCCATGCAAGTCCCAATATTAGTGGCCATTCCATGCCAGGTGCCACTATAAATGTAAGTATTTCCTTGTTGCTCCCAATGCCTATTTTCAGGGGTTCAGTAGCAAATGAAGCTGGTTCCCCCCCCTGCTATTGACCCATCTAGTTGGCAAAAAGCGATGGGGCTTTTCAGCTTTCTTACCTTGATCCCCAACTCCCCGATTAGGGTTGGGCTGATCAAGCATCTGGTGCACCCTGAGTCCACTAATGCGGAGATATTTTTTCTCCGTCTTGGTTAGGGATAAATAGTCTTAGAGGGAGGATAAGCGGTTCAATTGGCTTGCTTACCAGTGGTTCATCCTCTGGATCACTTCCGAACGAGGTTGGATCCTCCTCTTGAAATGCTTGGATGTTTTCTCCAATGAGGGGGGGGGATGGAGGTTCTACCATCTCACTGCTCCTCAGGACAGTTTCTCTCCTGCGCAGGACAGGCTTCGCTGGTCTCTCCCCCATCGGGTGTTCTGGTTTCTGGGCGCGTACTTGGGAACGACACTCAGGCGCTCGGTGCCCCTACTTCCTGCACTTGAAACAGATTGGAGGTTTAGGAGAAAACCCCTGTTGCCTTTTGAATGGCTCTTCCTTCCATTGGGGTGGGGATTTCTTCCATGCTCACCCCACATGGTACTGGGTCCTGGCCATATCGATCTCTGCTTCTTCGGTGGTGAAGTACCACTCATGCAGGTGATTCGGTGCATCCCTAGCCATGCAGGCATTATATGGATCATTTGTTGGGTCCTCTGCTGTGCCATCCGCTCGAATGCCAGCATCCCGGGGTTTGGTGGTTCCCCTGGCCTCGTCAACGGTTGCTGTGCTCCCAGCGCTCCTTATCTGTTGTTCTGGGGTCCCCCGGATGTTGAGGTTTTCCAAAGTTTCCATCACCAGCTGGGCTAGGTATCTCTTCAGGCAACCCTCACTCAGCAGTGCTTTGGTGAGTTCCCTCTGATCAGAGAAGGCTTCTAGTTCCAACTCCCACCATGGTCTCCGATTCCCTTGGTTGAGATTGACTCCTCTGGTTCTCCCATCCCAGCTGTCTTTCTTCTCCAGAATTTCCTCATCCTCTTCGATGGGAAGTAGGGAATAGGCATCCGGCTGGGTGTTTGTTGAGGTTTCCCCCCAGTATTCAGTTTCCTCCTGTTCTCTGTTTTGTTCGGACATGGTTTGCAAGGTCCCCTCAGTAGAGCGAAATTGCTTATCTGGGTTGACCGTTTTGCAGATCTTGCTTTCTGTAAGGATTGCCTCTCCGTCTAACTTAGAAAAGCACGAACTTCTGAGCCAAGTAGTTCAAAAGGATTCTTTATTTAAGTAGATGTGAAAGCATTCCATTCAAAGCAAGATCTGAATAACCTTAGGCAAAGCAGGTACAGATATAACATTAGAAACCCCTTCCCATTAGCCAGAATGTAGATCCTGGCCAATACACATGTGTGAGAGGTTTTCTTTAATCCACTGCTCTGGGAACCAAATAATCATATGTTTCCCAGAGCCTCTTCCATTCTCTATTCCAGTGAAATATCCCAGCTTGCCCCTCATAAACCCAAGATGAAAGGATCTCAAGACACTTGGTGCCGGGATATAGTTGTAAAATATCAGTTGACACAGACAATGCTAATAAATCAAGCCCAAGACCCCCCTTCTCTCAACTGAATGGCAGAGTCACTCTTTTGGGACTCTGACAGATACAATGATATGGTGGGCAAAAAAAATTGGACATACTATTGATTTGGAAAATTGGGAAAAATTTGGGAAATAAATTTGAAATTGACAATGTCTGCGGCGTACAAGGAAAACCAGTATAAAATGTTTTACAGGTGGCATTTACCAACCACAAGTGTTGTGGTTGGTAAGTGTTTGCCAAGATGTTCCCAAATACATCCCCATCATGTTGGAAGTGCAAAAAAGGATTTGGAACATATAACCACTTATGGTGGACTTGCACGATAGCAAAAAAATATTGGAATAAAATAAAATTACGGCTAGAAGAGATAACAGGAGAGGACATAGCTTGGAAACCGGAATTATTTTTATTGGGCATAATGGAAAAAAATTACAAGAAGGAAATAAAATATTTAATTATACATATCATAACGGCGGCAAAAATAATTTATGCACAATATTGGAAAAATGAGGGTATACCAAAAGATGATGAAATAATAAGAAAAATTCTGGAATGTGCAGAGACGGATAAATTGACAAAGGAAATAAAGGAAAAGGAAGAGACGGAATATTATTTAATATGGAATAAATTATATAAATGGTTAGAGGAGAGAAAGAAGAAGAATAGTATATAGTAGAAGCGAGAAACGAGAATGTTGATAAATCGGGTAATTACAATATTAAATGTAAAATATCATAGAAAATATAAGAATTAAGGATTATGATATATAATTATATTAATAACAAGGGAAATTAATTGTAATATGTAATATGTAAATATATTTGAAAGGGAAAAATTTAAAATGTGAATATACACCGATGCAAACTTATTGTAAATAGGGGAAATTGATCCCCCACTGTTTTGTATGTTTTATATGTATATTTGTTGGTGTTGTCATGTCTTTTGAAAAAATAAAAAAGTTAAAAAAGAAATAGCAAAGGACAGGCATATTGCGCAAGAGCTGGGCCTGGGCTCCAACTCTAAAGCCATGAAATATTTGTACCAGGGCTTTCACACACTGAGGAATGAGTGTTTGGAGGTGGGCAAGCGCTTTCAAAACCCCTCTTTCCCCACGGCCACGCCTTCTCTGGGCTATAAAGACTCCACGTCCAACAAAGGGACCGAGTGGAGAGCTTACTCCCCTCCCTCTTTTGGGCAGATTTACAAAGAAAGGGCTGGGAACTTCAAACCAGGAGTGCCCCTCAGCCCCCGCCTCACCCACCCTTGCCGGCAGGTCTCGGCTGGGCAGCAGTTTGGCTTTCCCGGCTGGCTGTGACACCCGATCCCCGCCTGCCCTTCCCTTCCTCCCACAACTGGTGGCAGAGAGGAAGGTGAGCCAGGGCTGAGTCGCCGCCGTTCAGGCCCCTCCCCCAACCCACATCTTGCCCCCCCTGCCCGGACTCTCTGCAGCTGCTGGGCCTCGCCTGCCACGGCTGCAAGTGGGTGGGGGTGGCCTGGGACCATGAGGCTGCACCACCCACATTGCCCCTCTGCCAGCCAGCCCTCCTCTGCCCACCCAACCACCCACCAGCCTGCATCCTTCGGCTGAGTGCGGCAGTCCCAGAATGGTTATCCCTCCCCTGCTGTCAGCCTTACCTTCGCAGACAGCTGTGGTGAGCAGAGCGGTGTGAGCCCCGCAGACTGGTAGGTAAAGGCCAATGGCAGGGGAGGGAGATTTTCTCCAGGCATGCCACACTTGGCCAAATGGGGAGGGGGAGGCAGTAGCCGGCCTGGCACTGGAGTTCCCCAGACTCATGGTGCTGGGGGACTTTAATCTGCCATCGCTGGGCATTTCCTTTCATGCGGAGCGGGAGTTCATGGCTTCCATGACAACCATGGGCCTGTCCCAGGTAATTCAAGGTCCGACTCACAGAGGGGGTCACACGCTCAACTTAGTATTTCTCTCTGGGCAGTGGATTAATGATCTGGAACTAAGGGGTTGAGTCATCTGTCCCTTGTCATGGTCAGATCATTCCCTATTGAGGTTGGACTTTTCCACTCCACTCCATCACCGCAGGGAGGCGGAACCGCCCCAGGCTAGGTGCCTAATGGACCCAGAAGGATTTCAGAGGGAGCTTGGGGATTTACCTGAATCCTTGGTACACAATTCCTCTGAGGCCATAGCGGCTGTCTGGCATAGGGTGGCATCTGGGGCTTTGGATAGAATTGCGCCTTTGCGGCCTCTCCGTGGCAGTGGACCCCGGAGGGCACCTTGGTTTACCGAGGAACTCCAGGGGAAGAAATGCCAGAAGAGACGCCTAGAGCGACGATGGAGGGCCAGTAAATCCGAATCCAACTGAACACTATTAAGAGCCTTTATTAGGACTTATCTAGTGGTGATAAGGGCAGCAAAATATTCTCATTTTCCGCTCATTGCATCTGCAGACTCTTGCCCAGCCTCCCTTTTTAGGGTGACCAGGTCCCTTCTCAAGGGGGAGGGGACGGAGGAACCCCTTCAAGGTAGAGCTGAGGAATTTGTTCAGTTTCTGACAGATAAAGTCACTCAGATTTGGACAGACCTGGACTCCGATTGGGCGAAGCAAGCCGATATGACAGGGGCAGATCTTGGTCCTATTTTATGGGAAGAGTTTGACCTGGTGACCCCTGAGGAAGTGGACAAGGCAATTGGAGCAGTGAGCTCCGCCACTTGTATGCTGGATCCGTGCCCCTCCTGGCTTGTTTCTGCAAGTAGGGAGGTGACACGAGGTTGGTTCCAGGAGTTAATCAACGCTTCTTTAAGAGAGGGGTTCTTCCCCCAGCCTTTAAAGGTTGTGGTGGTGAGGCCCCTCCTTAAGAAGCCATCCCTGGACCCAACTGACCTTAAAAACTATCGACCAGTCTCCAACCTCCCCTTTATGGGGAAGGTGGTGGAGAAAGTGGTGGCGCTGCAACTCCAACTGCTGTTGGATGAAACGGAGTATCTTGACCCTTTTCAGTCAGGTTTCAGGCCTGGTCATAGCACAGAAACTGCCTTGGTCACACTGATGGATGACCTCTGCTGAGCCCAGGATGGAGGTTATTCCTCCATCTTGGTGTTTCTTGACCTCTCAGTGGCTTTCAATACCATTGACCATGGTATCCTTCTGCACCAACTCGGGGAGCTAGGAGTGGGAGGCACCGTATTACATTGGTTCTCCTCCTATCTCTCTGACTGGTCACAGTCGGTGTTGGCTGGGGGACAGAGGTCGACCCCGAGGCCCCTCGTATGTGGGGTTCCTCAGGGGTCGATTCTTTCCCCTATGCTTTTTAATATCTACATGAAACCGCTGGGTGAGATCATCCGTAGGCATGGGGTGAGGTTCCAACAGTACGCTGATGATACTCAACTGTACATATCCACCCCATCCCAATTCAGTGAGGCAGTTGATGTGATGTGCCAGTGTCTGGATGCTGTAAGGGTCTGGATGGGGGTGAACAGGCTCAAACTCAACCCGGACAAGACTGAGTGGCTCTGGATGTTGCCTCCCAAGGACTTGGACATCTGTCCCTCCTTGGTTCTGGGGGGTGGGGAAATGATCCCCTCAGAACGGGCTCGCAACTTGGGGGTCCTTCTGGATCCACAGCTAAAATTGGAACAACATCTAACAGCTGTGGCCAGAGGGACCTTTGCACAAGTTTGTCTTGTGCACCAGTTGCACCCTTTTTTGGACCAGGAGGCACTACTCACAGTCACTCACGCCCTTGTTACCTCACGTCTTGACTTCTGCAACGCACTCTATATGGGGCTACCCTTGAAGAACGTTCGGAGACTACAGCTAGTGCAGAATGCTGCAGCGCGTGTGGTGATGGGTGTCCCTAGATAACACCCATGTGACACCCATCCTTCGCAAACTGCACAGGCTGCCCATAGGTCTCCGAGCGCAATTCAAGATGTTGGTGATCACCTTTAAAGCCCTACATGGCTTAGGACTACCTCCAAGACCGCCTTCTTCAACATACCTCCCTAAGACCGATTAGAGCCCACAGAGTTGGTCTGCTGGTGGTCCCATCAGCCAAACAATGTCGGCTGGCGGGCCCACGAGCAAGGGCCTTCTCTGTGGCAGCACCAGCTCTCTGGAATACATTCCCCCCGGAGATCCGCATTATTCCCACCCTGCCAGCCTTCAGGAAAGGCGCTAAAACCTGGCTTTGTCAACAGACCTGGGGCCAATGATTTCAATATAACATCGAGTACTCTTGGCCCCATGAATGAATTAATTGTATGGGGGTTTTAAATGGTTGTTTTTTAATGTTTTTAATGTTTTTAATAATTATTGTTTTTATTGTTTTTTCTATATTTATTATTTGCATGTAGATTTCTTATTGTTGTGAGCCGCCCAGAGTTTCTGTGGAGTGGGTGGCATACAAGTGCGAATAATAAATAAATAAATAAATTCCCCCTTCTGAATTTGGATTATTACATAACCACATGAGATAGTATAAAATCACACTACTAAGCACAGTAACACCTGGACTATAGCAAAACTTTGCGAAAAAAAATGATATAAATTCCTATACCCCATATATAGATTATGTTGAACACATGTAATGTCTTTGAATTGATTTAAAGCCAAGATATGAAAATAAGGAAAACAAGAAAACTTCATCAAAAACTTGAATTGCCATAATGTTGTCTTCCTAAAGCCCCCTGCTTCCTTCTGTGCTCCAATTACAATTTCTGTACTAATAAACTTTATGTCCAGTTTTAGAACCAATTCTGAGAAAATAAGCTTGAAAGAGAGTAAAAAATCCTTCCACTCACTTGGACCTTTTCCTCATATCAGTACATCTCTTTGCAAAACAGGTTGTGCTTTAAAACACATATCTGTCTCTAGGACATTTAGTTGGACAACAAGCAGACTCTTTGGAAAGAAATCAAGGAAAGGAGGGAGGAAAACCAAGAGACCCCACCCCAAAAAAGTAATGGGGTGGGGTAGGGAAGAAATCTTAAGTATCAGTGTAAAAGTCCCTTTTTTCCAGTAATAACAGTTCTAGGATAAATCAGATCAATAATAATGTCTGTCCATGTATCTCCTGCTCAGCTTTTCCTCATTATCTGACTATTCCAGAATATAAATAAAAACAGAGGAGGACAGTTTTATGATTGGGATAAATTTGTGTCTATTTTTAGGGTCTCACACTATAAATAAAGAGAATGGAGGACAATTCTTGTGATTGAGAGAACTTTGCGTCTATTTTAGGGCCAGAATGATCACCGCTCAATGACAGAGCATAGATATTGCATATTCAGGCAAAGCAGAGCTGAGGAAAACTTCTGTTGAGATCATTGCGAACTTCTTCTCATAAATGAAGAAATGAAATGTCCATGAAGGTGGGGAGATTAGTGATCCTTAGATGCCTTTTTATATTTTTATGCATAAAGCATGTTTCTATTAGATATTTCCTTCATAGATATGCTGCTCAGGATAATCTGTAATATGTTTTTTTTAAAGGAGACCAAAGCACAGATCCCTAAAAAGGATCTTAATTTGCCCATTTTTGACAGGGTTTTTCAAACTTGCAATCCTAAAATGTGTGGACTTCCAGAATTGCCCATACAACATTCTGGAAGTTGAAGTCTACACATCTTAAAAGTTGCCAAATTTGAAAAACACTGATCTATCAGAACATCATGGGTATCCAACCGTGGCAACTTTAAGACTTGTGGACTTCAAAACGCGCCAAAAAATGGGTGGGGCCGGGGCCAGCCAGTGGTGGGATTAGCCCGAACCGGTTCAAACTAGCTGAATCCCACCTCTACCTTTGAGGTGAGTGGCCGGGAGGCGGGGCTGGGTGTGATGAGTGACATCGAGTTGGCTACGTCCACTCAGTCAATGGCCACCCGGCCATGCCTACCCAGCAAGTCATTAGGGCAGAGAACCAGTTGAATAAGGGCAACTGGCAAGGTTAGATATACACAGCTATAGAGAAAACAAAGCGTAAGTCAGGAGCTGAGGAAAATAAATTGTTAAAACAAAACTTCCACACTATTTTAAATGAAACATATTTTGCTGGGATTTATTGGGTTTTTTGCCTCTAGTACAAATGTATGAGAAAAACCTTTTATTTGCAAACAAAA
This sequence comes from Diadophis punctatus similis, assembly GCA_023053685.1. Lineage (NCBI taxonomy): Eukaryota > Metazoa > Chordata > Lepidosauria > Squamata > Dipsadidae > Diadophis > Diadophis punctatus. The sequence continues at coordinate 7,159,256 of JALIGW010000010.1, read as the reverse complement.
GCACACCAAAACATTTTCTGTTGACCTGAATACTAATGATGGAAGACTGTTGCTATGGTAAAGCTAATTCTAACACAGTTGCCTGTGGATTTCATATGAACTGCCTGTTTTACCTCCTGCAAATGCCACTCATGAAATGAAAATCCATTAATGACTCACAAGGGTGCAATGTTTCACTTTAATTAGTATAATAAGGAACATTGATGCAAAAACTACAGATTTGCAGACTGTGACAAGGCCTACATTGTCACAGGTAATTTACCAATGACAAGATACTTAGCTATTTTTTTAAAGGAAAAATATTAGGATATTTTATGAAAAACATGCAAGATGTTTTTATTTAAGTCATTTGCTTTGTGTAGCATATCCCAACTGTTAAATGGGCATTTCAAACCACACCCATGATTTCAAGGTAAAGAAATAATTATATTGGTCCGGCTTTATAGATCTCAAGGCAGCCTTTGATACGGTTACCAGGACTAAGCTATGGGAGAAGCTGGAAGCTGCCTCAATTGACCACAGGCTTCTTCATCTATTACGTGCCTTACATACTAAAACATCCCTCAAAGTGAGGTGTAATGTCCAAGGGTTCCTCTCGAAATCAGTCAAACTCAAAAGGGGGTTTAAACAGGGGTGCATTTTGGCCTCCTTCCTTTTCAACTTCTATATAAATGACATGGTACAATGGTTAAATTGTACTTATACATGTTGTACGCCGCCCTGAGTCCCCAGGGAGTAGGGCGGCATATAAGAATTGCTAAACAAACAAACAAACAAACAAACAAACAAACAAATAAATAAATAAATAAATAAATAAATCAAATTACCCCCCTCCCAAAATAGGTGATAGAAGCATCACCCTGGTGCTCTATGCAGACGATGCTGTGATCCTCTCCAGGACATCAGTAGTGCTCTGGCAGGCTGGAGAACTGGGAGGGAGCAGGGTAGCCGACAGCAGGGTCCCCTCTCGCCTCCACCACCTGGCTTCAGCGTGCTGAGTGACTGGGACTGGAAGAGTCGAGCCCTTTTCCTTTGGTGGTGGCAGCCCCCTTAGCTGCCTTTCCACGGGGCCAGATGGCGGGCGGCGTCGAAGTACTTTAAAAGGACAGGCTGTGGTAGCTGCCTTCTGAGCAGCTCTGCTGTGAAGGGAGGCAGAAAAATTTGGTCTAGTCATCTCCTCTTCCTCAGCCTCAAACATACACACAGAGCCAACACGCACACACCTCACGGCGCCGGGACCTTCTGCAAAGAGTCCCTCCGGTGCTGTGAGATGTGTGTGTGTTTGCTCTGTATGTAGGTTTGGATGAAGAAAGAAGCGGTTGTCAGGGAAGAAGTGGGGAGAGTGAGTAAGGGGTCTCTGAAGGAGGGGAAACGGGGTGGAGGTAAGCGAGCTGAGCCAGCGAGTCCGCGGTGGAAGCAAGCGGGGCAGTGGGTGGTGGGGATATGACCCTTTAGAAAGGCAGGAGGTGGACGCACTGACTGAACATCATGGCTTGTTTTGTAGGATATGGAGCTTAACAGGATCTAAGCCCCTTGCCCTGAAGTGAACTTTTCTTTGAAGCCTGGATGGCCGAGCACTGAACCATCTCTCCAGTTGTCCTTTGTATTCTCTGCTGCCGCCTGCCACCTTTTGCTGGTCCAAGCTAAGAAATTTGAGGTTACTTCATGGACCTCGCTCTGCTGCCTTTCCGTCCTTCCCCCTCTCCCGCCCATTGAATTTCTCATCCTCCCTCAGGCTCTAGGCCCGATTTAGCAAGATGAAGCCGACGCACTGGGTGGGGAGGGGAGAGCTGGTTTTTTTGGATCGGGATTGGATCTTGGCTGCCGCATTGGATGTTTCATTAAAGGTCCTTTTTAAAAAGTGCGGCCGTGGAGCCCTTCTTCACATGGGATCGCCCGACAGTGAGGAGGGAGAGGGAGAAGGGGGCAGCTGCTAGCACAGAGGGGAGTGCTTCTGGGATGAGGGGAGCTGGGAAGAGAAAAGGCAGCTTGCAAGAGTGGAGAGAGCAAAGCAAGTGAGTGAGTGAATATTTGGCCTGCCGGGTGGCCTCTTTATTCCCGCTCGCTCCCAAGGCCCAAGGGTAGCATCCATCTCCTCCATGAAAAGTGACCAAAGGGCCTTCTTGCCAGGAGTGCTGCCCTCATTTAGATTCCCCGCCTCCCTCTGGCAGCCCTTGGCCGAGCAAGGCTGCCCCACCAACCGACACCAGCTTTGGCAACACCACCACCACCTGCGCCCAAAATCTTTCATCTTGAAATGTTTCTTGAAAGTCACCCCAAAGTGGTGAACAAAGTAGGCTCCTTATCCTACATTCTCATTAGGGGTAGTCCTCGATTTATGGCCACAACTGAGCCAAAATTTCCATTGCTAAGCAAGATTTAATTGAGTTTTGCTCCATTTTGTGATTTTTCTTGCCACTGTTAAGTGATGTTCAGTAATAGTAAATAGAGATTGTATCTTGTTGAGGCCTTTGAGGCAAGCAGCTGTGAGGCGGGGCCAAGCGTGGTGAGTGATGTTGAGTTGGCCATGCCCACGCAGTCACATGCCCACCCAGCCACACCTACCCAGCACAGAACCTGTCAGATTCCAGACTCTGCCATTCAAAAGGAGAAGGGGGGTCTTGGTTCTGCTTGATCAAACGGTTATAACAGATATCCGGATCTTAGACAGCTGGGAACCTTCTCATCTTAAGATAGGGTTTTATGAGGGGTAATGCAAGTCAGTTGAACGGAAGGGTCTGTGGGAACGTATCGACATCTGTACTCCCAGGAAAGAACTTTCACACTTTGTGGATTGCCTTACTCTTGCATCCTGCCTAATGGGGAGGGGCACTAAGGTTTAAATATGCTTGCCTTGCCTGGAGGCATTTAGATCTTGCTTTGAATGAATGGATTGTCATATAACTGCTAATAAAGGAATCCTTTTGAAACACTGACTCAGAAGTTCGTACTTTGAATGTGGTTGGGAAGGCAATCCTTACAGAAAGCAAGATCTGCAAAATTGGTCAACCCAGAGAAGCAACTTCGCTCTACTGAGGGGACCATGCAAACCATGTCTGAACAAAACCGGGAACAGGAGGAAACTGAATGCTGGGGGGAGACACCAATCACCACCCAGTCGGATGCCTGCTCCGCACTCCCCATTAAACAGGTTGAGGGAGGTTTTGAGACCTCTGAAACACCCCGCTGGTCCATCGGCATTGGGAAAAAGGACAGCTGGGATGGGAGAACCAGAGGAGTCACCTTAATCGAAGGAATCGGAAACCTCATTGGGAATTGGAGCTAGAAGCCCACGCTGACCATGAGGAACTCACCGAAGCACCACTGAGGGAGGGGCGTCTGAAGAGATACCTAGCCCAGCTGGTGATGGAAACGTTGGAAAATCTCAACATCCGAGGGACCCCAGAACGGCGACTAAGGAGCACCGGGAGCACAGCAACCACTGAAGAGGCCGGGGGAGCCAACAACCTCCGGGAAGCCGGCAAGCAAATGGAGGACGCAGCAGGGGACCCAACAAATCCTCCCAGGGCAGCACACGCAGCGGCACCCCTTCCTAACCAACTCCAAGCCCCACAACTAGAAAGGAAAACTGGGAGTGAAGTTTGATGGGGACCCGCAACAATTGGGATTCTTCGTAGCACACGTACTCATCTATACGCAAGAATATGGACGTGAGTTCCAAACACAGGGATCCTGAGTGCGAGCAGTTACCTTAGCTCTGGAAGGAGCCGCTGCCAGATGGATGGTGACCCTACATAACGACGACACACCCGAACTGCGCAACTTTAACCAATTCATGACGACTCTACGACGACGGTTCGAGGACCCGCTGGCTGACCGCAAAGCACGTGATCGTATTAAGGTGGTGAAGCAGGGACGATGGCCAGTGGCGGAGTACACTGAAGAATTCCGGGACCTCGCATGTTATCTAAACTGGCCAGAAGACATCCTGGTAAGCTGTTTTAAGGATAGACTGAGTGACGATCTGTATAATGCCTGTGTGGCTAGAGGTGCACCGAATCATCTGCATGAGTGGTACCTCACCGCCGAAGAAGTGGAGATTGATATGGCCAGGAACCAGTACCGTACGGGGTGAGCATGAAAGAAATCCCCACCCCAATGGAAGAAAGAGCCCTTCAGAAGGCAACAGGGGTTTTCTCCTAAACCTCCAATCTGTTTCAAGTGCAGGAAGGAGGGGCACCGAGCACCTGAATGCTGGCCCCAAACACCCACCTGGAAACCTGAACGCCAAACGGGGGAGAGACCAGCGAGACCCACCCAGCGTGGGAGGGAAACAGCCCTGAGGAGCAGCGAGATGGTAGGACCACCATCCCCTCCCCCCGCTGGAGACAACATCCCGGCATTTCGAAGGGAAGATCCAGCATCGTTCGAAAGCGACCCAGAGGATGAACCACTGGTAAGCAAAGCAATTGAACCGCTTACCCTCCCTCTCAGACTAATTATCCCTAACCAAGAAGAGGGAAAAATATCTCCGCATTAGTAGACTCAGGGTGTACCCGTTGCTTGATCAGCCCAACCCTAATCAGGGAGTTGGGAATCACAGTGAGAAAGCTGAGAAACCCCATCGCGTTTTGCCAACTAGATGGGTCAATAGCAGGGGGGGAGCCAGCTGCTTTTGCCACGGAACCCCTGAAAATAGGCATTGGGAGCCATGAAGAAAGACTTACATTTATAGTAGCACCTGGCATGGAATGGCCACTAGTCTTGGGACTCGCATGGTTGAAAAAGTGGAATCCAAGAATAAATTGGGAGCAAGGCACCATAAAATTCCAGATGCACATGACTGTTGCGGAGGACCCACAGATAGGAACTGAGGGAGGTGAACGCAGGTAAACAGCCATGCCTGGTTATAGCGTGCCAACAGAAGGCATACCCAAGGAATACAAAGACTTGGCAGAAGTTTTTAGCGAAGCAGCTTCGGATGAACTTTCCCCACATTGCTCCTCTGACTGTGCAATAGAAATCTTACCTGGGGCTAAACTGCCTAAACCAAAAATGTATAGCATGTCACCGGGGGAGTTAGAAGAACTGAGAGCTTTCATTGAGAAAAACCTAGCAAGGGGTTTCATTCAACCAGCCCAACCAAAGATAGCAGCCCCAGTGTTATTTAGGGAGAAAAAAGATGGCACAAAATGCTTATGTGTTGATTTCAGAAACCTAAACCCCATCAGTGTTGAAAACATGTATCCCCGACAATGTGGAATCTGTACTTAAAACTATGGCTGTTAACATGGAATTATTGGAACAAGATGTGGCTGAAATTAAACAGACTATGGTGACTTTGGGTGAAAAAGTAACGGAGATGCAGAATAAAATTGAAGGAACTGAGGCAGAACTAACGATGATTCAATATAAAGATATGGAATTTGCTTTACGTCTTAGGGGGGGTAAAAGAAAACGAACAAGAGAATTTAAAGGATAAGATTGTGGACGCATTGGTGCAGATTTTGGGGGAAACAAAAGCGGAATTGGGATGGCAGATTGAAAAAATATACCGGGTCAATTTCTGGTTTGCTAGACAAAATCATTTGCCAAGAGACATTGTAATATATTTTACTACAAAGACATTGCGAAATCGAATCTTACAGGTGACTTATAAAAACAAGCTGAAGGTGGAAGAACAAGAGGTCTTGACATTTAAGGAAATTCCTCCAAAAATACTGAAAGCACATAAAGATTATACCTTTCTGGTGGCAGAATTGAAAAAGCAACAGATAAGATATACATGGGGAATCCCAGCTGGTCTATCGGTTATTTATAGGGCAGAAAGATATAGACAATACGATTTGTAAAGCAAAAGATTTTTTTGCCAACGTGTTAAAGGTGGGGAGACCAAAACCATCAGAAGACAAAGGAAATGATTATGTTAAAAGAGAGGGAAAGGAAGATTTGTGTATTGTACAACAGAAAGGAACTCTGAATAGACAAAAACAAACAAAGGATTTAAGACAGATTAGAGAAGTAATTGTTGAAAGTGAAAGTGTTGAAAGTGAAGAATAATCAAATTATCTACTTCAGTCCCCAACTCCTCGAAGTGAAGCAAGATTAAATCGACATACTTTCAGATGTCAACTTAAAGAAATACTGGAGGCTGCAGATTTGAAAGCAAGAGGAATTAAAAATTGATGTTTTAGTAATAGTAGGATAAAGCAAAATAAATAAGAATAAAGTTTAAATGTATATATGAGGTTGTATAAGGTTAGAGGAATTAGATTATAAGATTATCTATGGGGATTAACTATAGAAGGTAAAGTGATGTAATAGAGATTAAATTGGTTTTAAATAACAAGATTAAATTAATATTACAGTTTGGGGAATAAGTATAGAAGGTAATGTAACGCAATAGAGACTAAATTGGTAGAGAATAAGATTAAATTATATTATAGGGTGGGAATAAGTATAGATTGCAATTTAATGTAACAGAGATTAAATGAATGTGAAGTTGTTAAGTATTTTTTAGATATGGTTTAAGCTGCTTTTGAATTTAACAATTGCGGCCAGGTTGCTGGTGGTACAAAATTGGAAGTGGAAGACTTATTTAAAATCAATATTGTATTGGGCAGAAAAGGCAAAAATTTTAGAACATTTTAAAGGCTATTTAAATGATATATTCGATAATGGAGAAGATGGACGGATCATATTTAAATTAAGTATTAGATTAAGAACATCAAAATAGATTGTGAAGGATATATTTCAATTTAACTTTTTGTTTAATTTACAGTATAAGGAGTTAAGATTTTTATGATATTTGGAAGTGAATAATTTGCTAGTATATTTTAGTTTTATATTTCTGTAAATTATATTATACCCTGTGTATGTTCTGGGAAGTCTAGGGAGGGGGGAGGGGAGTTGGGGGGGAGGGATGGGGGGATGGGGGAGAAAACAACAAAAAATGTTTGTACTTTGTACGCATAAAACTTTTTCAATAAAAAAAAAATGTATCCCCCACCCTGATGAAAGATAGCCTGGCCCACCTCACAAAAGGAAAAAAAAATTCCAAACTAGACATCAAGGAGGCATACTACCGAATTAGGATTAAGGAGGGGGATGAATGGAAAACGGCATTCAACACCCCCCTAGGATGCTACCAATTCAAGGTGCTCCCTTTTGGGCTACAAGGGGCACCTGCAGTGTTCATGCAATTAATCAACGATGTTTTGCGTGAACATTTATACAAAGGGGTTCTTGTTTATTTAGATGATATTCTCTTATACTCAGAGACCAAAGCTGAGCACGTTAAATTGGTCAGGGCAGTGCTAAGCAAACTCCGCGAGGCAAAACTTTATGCCAAACTCTCAAAATGTGAATTCCACCAAGAAAAAATTGATTACTTGGGGTATTGTATTTTACACCAGGTCATAGAAATGGATCCTCAAAAAGTGCAGGTGGTACTAGATTAGGAAACGCCTCACACACGCAAGCAGCTACAAAGTTTCCTGGGGTTCGCAAATTTCTATTGCCAATTTATCCCGGCGTTCGCTCAAATTGCCCTGCCCATCACAAAACTGCTAAGAACAAAGGGGGAGGGAGATCCTAAACCGAGACAGCCCGTGAATTGGACAATGGAATGCCAGGCAGCATTTGAAAAACTAAAACGGCTGTTCTCAACAGAACCAATTTTGAAGCACCCAGACACAGAAAAACGTTTCATCATACAAGCAGATTCTAGCGATGTGGCAATAGGAGCAATCCTACTTCAGAGTAATGAGCAAGGACAACTACAGTGCATATACATCGGGACTTCCGGTTTGGATCGCGCCATCGCGGACGCCCCTTTGTTGGGCGCCTTTCCGATTCCTGTAAAAAGCCGCCAGAACAGCTGTCTGGCAGCTTTGAAATCTCTTCCCCGGGCAAAGGGGAGAGATGAGAGCTTGACAGGTGGGGTAGAGCCCCCCAGTGCCCTAGGAGCCATCTAGGGGCGCGAAGGGAGGGCTCCCCATGCAGCCTGTCTCCTGCTCCGGGAATCAGGAAACCTCCGCTTTTGCGGAGCTAGATGTCGTGACCACCGCTGCTTCCAGAATGGGATTTACAACTATTTTTTGATTTATAGAAGCAGACAGAGAGAAACAGCCGTGAGATGGGCAAGTACTGAAACTTCCTTTTTCTTTTTTCTTCAACTTCTTTGTTAGCTTTCACTTCGGTAAGGAAACAAAGTAACAATATGGCGATTGAAGAAGTGAAAGTGACTTTCATTTTCCCAGAGGCTTTTTTTTTTCTTATGGAAACTTTTGATTTGGAAAACTGGCTTTTCTCTCTCTGTCTCCTAACCCTGGATTAAAGTTATAACTGATAGATTTTTAATAATAAAAGACTACCTGGTTTTGAAATTGGAAAGAACTTTAGGGATTTGGCCTTTTTTTTCCCTTGCACTCTTTTGAAACACCACAATGGCTTCAAAATCTGGAAAGATTGTTTTGAGTAAAAGAAATGATTATCCCTCTGGTTATATTTCTAAAATGCAACTTAATACTGAGTTAAAGCCTCCACAGCCTATGACACCTGAAAATTTATTAAATAATTTAAAGATTATGAAACATGAACTGACTTTGGAATTTAATCAGAAAATTAGTGAGATAGACAAGAAAATGCAGGCTGCTTTGAAGAATATGAATCAACAACTTAGGTCGGACGTGTTAGAGGTTTGCAAAGGATTAGCAACAAATATTGAAGTTCTGGCAGAACGTATTGAAACAAATAAACAAGCTTTGGCAACTTCGGTGGAATATATAGATAAAATTCAAAATGACATTGCAAATTTTGAAACAGAGGTGTTGATGACGCAGTTCAGATCAATGGAAGTTGCTATAAGGGTCAGAGGATTGAAGGAGGGATTATATGAAGATTTAAAAGGAAGGATGGTTGATGCTTTGGACCAGGTGTCTGGAATTTCTAAAGTGGAACTGGCTACACAAATTGACAAGATATACAGAATCAACTCGTGGTATGCTAAACAAAAACATTTACCAAGGGACATTGTTATATATTTTACTACAAGAGCCTTACGGAATAGAATTATACAGGCAACGTTCAACAACAATCTTAAGGTGAATGGCCAGGAATTAAAGATTTGGAAAGAAATCCCCTCTAAAATGCTCAAAGCCAGAAAAAGTTACACCTTTCTGATTGATGAACTCAAAAGATTAAATTTACAATATAAATGGGAAGCGCCAGTAGGAGTAGCGGTGAAATTTTCTGGAAAAAGATACCGGCTTAATACGATAAAGAAAGCTACTGAATTTTATGTCAATGTTTTAAAGGCTGATATATCCAAAATTCCAGAGGAAGGATGTATGAAAGTAAAAGAGGAGGAGGAGGGGAAGCCATCCCTGTTGGATCAAAAGGAAATAGATTTAAAAAACCAAGATGAGTGCCAGAGCCAGACAGTCGGGGAAAAGGAGATGGAGGATCGGGACCAGATGGGAGACGAGTTGATAAACTCAAAATCATTGAGCTATTAAAAGATGCAACTATCAAGAAAAAATAAAAAAATGTTTGTACTTTATATTCAATATTTAGCTATTATCTATGTAATTTTGTACTAATAAAACTTTTTTTGAATACAGTGCATATACATCCAGGAAACTAAGTGAAACTGAACAAAGGTGGGCAATTTGGGAAAAAGAAGCTTATGCGGTGCGATGGGCACTTTTAACTTGGAGACATTTCTTAGAAGGGAGTAAGATCCCTTTTGAAGTCTGGACTGACCACAAAAACTTAGAAGCCCTAAAGACACCAAGGAAACTATCTCCAAAACAAGTTCGTTGGGCTCAATACTTCAAACGGTTCGAGTTTACTCTTAAATTTATCCCGGGGGGGGGAACTTTCTAGCAGACGCACTGTCCAGAAAGCCACAATACAATTGTGCGAAATCAGAGGTATTTAAACCTATTGTACAAACTAATCAATTGGCAGCCAAAGTAATCACCAGGTCCCAAGGAGGACAAGTCGCATTGAGAAACGCAGACACCATTCACGTTTTTAAACAAGCATTAATCAATGATGAATGGTTTTTGAACCACAAATCCAGTTGCTTGATGAAAGATGAATTAGCTTGGGTAGGAGACAAACTTTATGTATCCGCTAGCCAAAGATTACGGTTAATGGAAAGGTGCCACGACTCTAGATTAGCTGGACACTTTGGTTTTGTAAAAACTTTATACTTAATAAAGAGACAATTTTGATGGCCTTCATTGAAAAAGGACTTAGAAAGCTATGTAGCGAGTTGCCCCATTTGTGCTGCTGAAAAAATATGACAAGGGAAAACCCCAGGACTTCTACAGAAAGTAGCCAAGCCGTCAGCGCCATGGGAAGAAATTGCTATGGATTTTATTGTAGAACTACCAGAAAGTGGGGAAAACACTGTCATTTGGGTTGTGACAGACTTGTTTTCAAAGCAAGCACGTTTTATACCTTGCCAGAAAATCCCAACTGCCAAAGGCTTGGCTAGATTGTTTCTAATACACATTTATCGTCTTCATGGAGCTCCTCAAAGAATAATCTCGGATAGGGGAGTCCAATTCACCTCCAAATTTTGGAAGGCATTTTTGGACTTACTTGGTACCGCCCAAGGATTAAGCTCCTCCCATCACCCTCAATGTAACGGAAATTGTGAACGTTTGAATTCCGTTTTGGAACAGTACCTAAGATGTTTTATTAATTTTCAACAGGACAATTGGACTGAACTTTTACCGTTTGCAGAGGTTGCATTTAATAACTCTGTACATTCGAGTACTGGTTTTACACCTTTTAGAGTAGCTGCTGGGCAAGATTTCAGCCCAATGCCAGAATTACCCACAGAAAAATCCACTATCCCCTCACTTAAGGAGTGGATAGAAAATTTGCAAAACACATGGCCAGTAGTCAGATTGGCTTTAAAGGAAGCTAGAGAGGCTTTCAAAATTCAAGCAGACAAGAAAAGAGTAGAGCCTAAACCTTTCCATGTTGGGGATAGAGTATATTTATCTACAAAATTCTTGAGATCGTTACAACCATCAAAAAAATTAGGGCCTAATTTCATTGGACCTTTCCCTATTAGTAGGATCATCAACCCGGTAGTGGTTGAATTGGCTCTTCCAAAAACACTTAGACAAGTCCACCCAGTATTTCACATTAGTTTACTCAAGAGAGAGGTAACCTCATCACTTAGACCGGTGGTATCTGCACCACCTGCCCCAATCATGATAGAAGGGGAACAACACTTTGAAACCAAGGAAATTCTTGACTCTAGGATCCACAGAGGGAAGATCCAGTATTTGGTAGCTTGGAAACATTTGCCTCCCTCGCAGAACGAGTGGGTCACTAAACAACATGTTAAAGCTCCCATCTTATTGAGAAGATTTCACTCCCAATACCCTAACAAACCTTGTTAATATATCATAATTGATTCTGCTTATGTCTTACAGGTGGACCTTTTTTTCTTTTAAGGGGGCAGCATGTCAGATTCCAGACTCTGCCATTCAAAAGGAGAAGGGGGGGTCTTGGTTCTGCTTGATCAAATGGTTATAACAGATATCCGGATCTTAGACACCTGGGAACCTTCTCATCTTAAGATAGGGTTTATGAGGGGCAATGCAAGTCAGTTGAACGGAAGGGTCTGTGGGAACGTATCGCCATCTGTACTCCCAGGAAAGAACTTTCACACTTTGTGGATTGCCTTACTCTTGCATCCTGCCTAATGGGGAGGGGCACTAAGGTTTATATATGCTTGCCTTGCCTGGAGGCATTTAGATCTTGCTTTGAATGAATGGATTGTCATACAACTGCTAATAAAGGAATCCTTTTGAAACTGACTCAGAAGTTCATACTTTGAATGTGGTTGGGAAGGCAATCCTTACAGAACCGGTTGTTAAATTATTTGAATCCCACCACTGAAATTGAGTTTAAATATGTTTCTCTGTTTCATAGAAACATAAATTGCTTACATTGAACATAGGGGCACAACTCAATAGTACTGTACCTCTGATTCTAGTTTTTATTTTGGATTGTCTCCTTTTTTTCATTTTTTTTCTTTTTTTCTCCACCACTTTTACAATTTAATAGACATATACCTTAAAATGTTACAATAAAATACACAATTTTACATTTATAATCCATCATTCAAAAGTTAATATCTTATATAAACGCTTACATCACCTTGATCATCATTCAAAAATCAATATCTTATATAAATGCTTACATCATCGATCATCAGTCTGTTCTGCTTTTTTTAGTTCCCATTGCACTCCCCTCTCTCTATCTCCATCATCTCCTTCTACTTTCTTACTCCTTCACTCCTCCTCTACTCTCTCTATTCCTTCTCTTCCTCCCCTTCTACTTCCTCTTACACTCTCTTTGCCTTCCTCCGAGTACTCTTTTTAAAATCCTCTTATGTTTGACAGGCTGATGATACAATCTCAAATTTAGACTCATCATATCTCTTCTAAGAATTTTTTTTCTTATTATTATATCATTTCTTTATATATTGTATAATACTTTATTCTAGGTATATGCTGCTAACTTCATCTTACCTCCAAAAAGAAAAAAGAAAAAAAAGAAATTTAATTTTGTCATCTGGGATATTCACCAGTTAATTTTTAAGTTCTCCTTCCAAATTATCCGCTATTAATTTACTTTCCAAGATAATTACTATTTCTCCTGTTTCTTAATTTTCTGCCATAATGCTTCCTCCACTTTTTTGTCTCTTTATTAATCATTTATATTTTTTATCCTTATTCTATAACAAAAACCAAATGCCCAATTATACATTCCAATTTCTTATGTTAATCATCAAAATACTTCCTAGGTTATTTACATTCTATTAAATGTTTAACTCTTGAAATAAAGAATTTTTAAATTTAACATTTGAATAGCTCTCATATGTAAACAAAATAATACACAATACTAATATACCTTTTCACATACTAATCATCAAAATTCTTTCTGAATTATTCAATTAAATATTCAACTTAAAATAATACATTTTTCCCTTTTAAAATTTTCATTTAAGCAAATTTCACATATAAAAGAGATAATGTCTTTTAAGCTTTAATATTCATGTTTATCATTCATAGTTCTCATATTAATTAACATTGTTTTATCTAGAATATCAAATCTTTTAATTCATTAAACAATATTAATCTATATAGAAAGAACAAGAAAAAAACAAATTCTTAACTCTTAATAAAATAATAATACTAAATAAAAAGAAAAAAACCATTTCCATAATATTTCAATGCCATCATCCATTTCCTTTTAATTTCTTGACTTTCATTTTTTGTATCCACCTTATTTATTTATTTATTTATTATTTGTTCTTCTATGCCGCCCTACTCCCGAGGGACTCAGGGCGGCGTACAACAATTGTATAAGAACATTCATAACAGTAATTTAAAAACAACAGTTAAAAAGATATACAAAAGTTAAAAAAATGTTCACAATCAGCCATACCAAGGGGGGGAGTTCAGATGGATTTAATCTTTCCCCCCTGCCAGCAGGAAGAGCCATGTCTTAACGGCTTTCCGGAAGGCCAGCAGGGTGGGGATGGTTCGAGTCTCTGGGGGAAGTTGGTTCCAGAGCGCAGGGCCCCCCACAGAGAAGGCCCTCCCCCTAGGGCCCGCCAACCGGCATTGTTTGGCTGACGGGACCTGGAGGAGGCCCACTCTGTGGGCCCTAACCAGTCGAAGGGAAGTGTGAGGTAGAATGCGGTCCCGAAGGTAACCTGGTCCTAGGCCATGTTGGGCTTTAAAGATGATGATCAACACCTTGAATTGTACCCGGAGACCGATGGGCAACCAATGCAGCTGGCGGAGTATAGGTGTAATGTGGGTGTACCTTGGCACACCCACCACAGCACGCGCAGCCGCATTTTGCACCAACTGAAGTCTCCGAATACTCTTCAAGGGTAGCCCCATGTAGAGCGCATTGTAGTAGTCCAATCGAGAGGTGACAAGGGCATGAGTGACCGTGAGCAGAGCCTCCTTCTCTAAGTATGGTCGCAATTGGTGCACCAGGCGAACCTGTGCAAAAGCCCCCCTAGCCACAGCAGTAAGATGTTGGTCTAATTTTAGCTGTGGATCTAGGAGGACCCCCAAATTGCGGACCTGTTCCGAGGGAGTTAATTTCACTCCCTCCAGAGCCAAGGAGGGACCGTTGTCTTGGTCCTTAGGAGGCAGTATCCAAAGCCACTCAGTCTTGTCGGGGTTGAGTCTGAGTCTGTTTCTCCCCATCCAGGTCCTAACGTTGTCCAGGCATCAGCACATTACATCAGCTGCCTCACTGAATTGAGACGGGGTGGTGATGTACAGCTGGGTGTCATCAGCGTACTGATGGAAACTCACCCCATGTCTCCGGATGATCTCCCCCAGCGGTTTCATGTAGATGTTGAACAAGATGGGCGAGAGAACCGAACCCTGAGGCACCCCACATAGCAGGGGCCTAGGGGACGATCTCTGCCCTCCTGTTAACACCGACTGCGTCCTATCGGTGAGATAAGAGGAGGACCACCGCAAAACGGTGCCTCCCACTCCCAACTCACCGAGACGACGCAGAAGGATACCATGGTCGATGGTATCGAAAGCTGCTGAGAGGTCAAGTAGCACCTGGATGGAGGAATTTCCACCATCCCGGGCTCGCCAGGGCGAGCCAAGGCAGTTTCAGTACTGAAGCCGCGCCTGAAACCCGACTGGTAGGAGTCTAGATGATCCGTTTCCTCCAATAGTCGCAGAAGCTGAGTAGCCACCACCTTCTCAACAACTTTCCCTAAAAAAGGTAAGTTGGAGACCGGACGAAAGTTCTTCAAATCCGCTGGGTCCAGGGAAGGCTTCTTCAGGAGGGGTCTAACCACCGCAACTTTTAATGGCTGCGGTACAGATCCCTCCGTCAGAGAAGCGATGACCACCGCCTGGATCCAGCCTCGTGCCACCTCTCTGCTGGCGGAAACCAACCAGGAGGGGCACGGGTCCAATAAACAGGTGGAGGCACCCATCGCACCCACGGCTCTGTCCACGTCTTCCGGAGAAACAGGCCCAAACTCCTCCCACAATGGTGGACTAAGACTTGCCCCTGTCATCTCAATGGACTCTGCCCAGCCGGAGTCCAGGTTTGACCGAATCTGAGCGACTTTATCCGACAGAAACTGCGCGAATTCCTCAGCTCTACCTTGCAAGTGTTCCTCGCTCCCCCCTTTGGCAAGGAGGGAGCGAGTCACCCTAAACAAGGTGGATGGGTGAGAATCTGCGGACGCAATAAGAGCGGAAAAATGGGATTGTTTTGCCGCCCTTATCGCCACTAAATAAGACTTGATGTAGGTTCTTAATAGTGTTCGATCAGACTCGGTTTTGCTGGCTCTCCAGCGGCGTTCTAGATGTCTCTTTTGGCATTTCATCTCCCGGAGCTCCTCAGTGAACCAGGGAGCTTTCCGGGATCCACTGCCGCGGAGAGGTCGCCTAGGGGCAATCCGTTCTAATGCTGCTGATGCTGCGGTGTTCCATGCAGACACCAGGGAATCAGCCGAATTGTGTACCAGGGTTTCAGGTATTTCCCCAAGTTCCCTCTGGAATCCTTCTGGCTCCATTAGGCGCCTGGGGCGGAACCACCTAGTCGGTCCTGCCTCCCTGTGGGGGAGGAGTGGGGCTGCAAAATCCAACCTCAGTAGGAAACCTCACCTCCATCTCCTTGACTTCTTTTTCCTTTTCCTTTTAATTTTATGCCAATAAATTCTCTTTCACCACGCTCTTTTCCTTCCTCTTAAGTTTACTTTCTGTGTATATCTAATTTTCTCCAATCTTTTTTCCATTTTATGTATCTCAAAATCCTTATCATCAATCTGAATATACCGTATTTTTCGGAGTATAAGACGCACCTTTTTGCTCCCAAAAAGAGGGTGGAAATGTCGGTGCGTCTTATACACCGAATACAGCAATTTTTAGCCTCCCGAAGCCCCGCCCCCGCATCCAATTTTTGCAAAAAAACGGGCCGTTTTTTGCAAAAATGGGGGGGTTTGCCTCCCCCCACCCCCTAGGAGTGCTCTGCAGGCTTCCCAGATCCTTTACATGCCCTGTTTTTGCAAAAAAAAAAAGCAAAATAACGGGCCATTTTTTGCAAAAATTGGGGCATTTTTGCCTTCCCCCACCAGGAGTGCTCTGCAGGCTTCCCAGATCCTCTGCATGCCCTGTTTTTGCAAAAAAACAAGCAAAAAAGGGCCATTTTTTGCAAAAAATTGGGGCGTTTTTGCCTTCTAATTACCCCATCTAGCATGACTGGAGGAGGAATTCTGGGAGTTGAAGTCCACTAGTCTTAAAGCTGTCAAGTTTGAAGACCCCTGGGTTAGGGGTTAGGGGTGCAAGGGTCTTCAAACTTGGCAAGTTTAAGACTTGTGGACTTCAACTCCCATTCCTGAGCTAGCATGACTGGAGGAGGAATTCTGGGAGTTGAAGTCCACTAGTCTTAAAGCTGTCAAGTTTGAAGCTTGTAAAAAGTATACATGGTTTTAAAAAGTGTACATGGTTGTAAAAAGTATACATGATTGTAAAAAGTATTCTGCTACACTGGTATTTTATTAAATAATATATTACTGCACCATTTGGTTCAGAATACTTTTTTCCTTGTTTTCCTCCTCTAAAATCTAGGTACGTCTTATACTTCGGTGCGTCTTTTACTCCGAAAAATACGGTAATCGTTTTCTATATCTTTATCTCTATTATCACTGTTATCTTTATCTCTATTATCACTGTTAAACCCAGTGGAATCATTATCATTATCATTAACATAATCATTAATCAGCATTGCATTTTCAATATTCTTTCCCTTTTCATCATCATTTATAATATTTTCAATCTTCTTTTCTTCTTCTGTTATGTTGTCCATTTTTTTCCATTTGTCTTCTAAAGTCTTCAAAGAGATCCTTCAAAAACCCAGCCAATTCTTCACAGTCAATTCTCTCCATCTCTTTACAGTCTCAATTCTCAGATCTTAAATCCAAAGCTTAGATAGGTTCAATCTTTAGTCAAAGTTCAATCTTTAATCAAAGTTCATTGAAAGATACCACCAGTTCTCAGTAATCACTAATCTCCATGTCTCAGTATTCAGCTGCTAACAATGTGTTCCACAGCCTTTTATAATTTGCAAGTTTTTGCTATAGTGATTGAAGAAAACCAGATCCTTCTGTTCTTTGTTGTTAACATCTGTTCACACTCCTTCTTATCCAGACCAGTCCAAACATTTTCTTTCAAGTAATAACAAATTGTAGTTTATTTAGATTCTCTCAACTTTCTCTCAACTTTCAAAGAAAAAAGGTTTTCCCCCCTTATTCAAGGTCAGGGCAGCTGTCCAAACATCCATGAAGGTATTCTACCATAACAGTAATTTTTCCAACTACCAGATGGCATTCTCCAGTCAAATTCTCATCTCTACATTTCCTGTTTTGGTTTTTCTGTTTTTAATCAATTCCAATTTACAGATTATTTCCTCCAAATTTATTTTCCAAGTACTTCTTCACCTTTATTAAATGTTTAAAGCAAAAATCCAGATCTTTAAAAGTTGGGCTTTAGTTATAAGTCCCTTTAATTTTGTTGCACTATTGTATCCATCTATTATCTGCCGCTCCTTAATTTCTGGTCCTTTTGTTCCTGTTTTAAATATTAGAATATTTCTTTTAACATTTCTTTTGGCAATGTAACTCACCAGCTTCCACCTTCTTCAACTTCTCCAATACTTCACTTTACTTTTCTTTCCCAGATGACTTCAAGCTCAAAGTTTTGATCCTTTCAAAAGTAACTGCCACGGCTAGAGACGACACTTTGAATGGTCGTCTTCCATACGCCGCCGGCGAGGAGACTGAGCTGATTCCCTGGGGGGTTTGCCGGCCCCCCAGTCCGCCACCAGGTGCTCCTCTTCTTCACCACCCCTCCTGGGTGGTTTCGACCCAGTCCTGACCAGACCGGGTCCCCAGACGACGCAGGTTCGGGGCTTTCCCACAGGAAGCGGGGAAAGCTCCGTAGCGCCACGGCGCTGGCCACGCCTTCCTTCAGATTGTCTCCTTGATGTCACAATTTTTTGTCAGTTCTTCCACCTCCAACTCATCACTTTTTTACTTTCAGTGACATTATAGCACATTATAAGCTCTTAAATCTGAGAAACATTATTTTAGAAGCCTACACAATGTTATATTCAATGTTTTAATGAAAGGCTGCAACAAATTATTTGATCCTACCAATTATAACCAGATACTTATGCAGTTGATTATTTAATGGCAGTAGCCAGCAATTACTATTTTTGCAAACTGGAATTGCAGTTCGTGTGAGAAAAAATAATGGGCAAGCCTGAAATTAAGGGAATGTGGCCCAGAATTCTCAACAATTCATAGTTCATTTCCTTCAGAAATACAGTAATTAAAAAGTAGGTTTCCCACTGCAGTGGCTGTTAATTGAACTCTATTACCATAAACATGATTCCTCTTTAGGGCCACCTACTTTCTTCCTATTCTTCACCTCAGTAGAATGATCCTTCCAAAACATCACTTCATACTTCTGGACTATGGGCATGATGTGTTGTTTTGGGATGAGCTTGATTTGATGGCCAGCCCCAAGAAAGAAAGTAATAATTAGCAATAGCAATAGCACTTAAACTTATATACCGCTTCATAGTGTTTTACAGCCCTCTCTAAGCAGTTTACAGAGTCAGCATATTGCCCCCAACAATCTGGGTCCTTATTTTACCGACCTCAGAAGGATGGAAGGCTGAGTCAACCTTGAGCCGGTGAGATTTGAACAACTGAACTGCAGATAGCAGTCAGCTGAAGTAGCTTGCAGTGCTGCAACTCTAACCACTGCACCACCTCGGCTCTATAATTCATTATAACCAGGGCTGGGTTCCAATTTTTTTACTACCACTCTGTGGGCGTGGCTTATTTTGTGGGCGTGACTTGATGGTCATGTGACAGTGGGCGTGGCTTTGCAGTCATGTGACTGGGTGGGCATGTGACTGGGTGGGCATGTGACTGGGTGGGCATGGCCAACTTGACGTCACTCATGTCAAGGGTTAGGGTTAGGGTTAGGGTGCCTGGCCGCTCCTTGCCTCAAAGGCCTCAACGAGATACAATTTCCCTGTCTATTTACTACTACTGAACATCCAAAATATACTATTTAATCCTATGTATATATGCCATATGTGTACACACATATTACACACAGGCACACACAAATCTTCTAAAACTACACATTCAACCTCACTTACTGCATTTGGAAAAACACACCCAGAGTCCACTTTCTGCCACACATTTAACCATAACTTCTGTACATTAGAACATTACACATGCCTTCGGATGTTCTTCCCTAACTTGCACATCACTGTTAGAGCCAGGAATATAGCAATAGCAATAGCATTTTTCTTATATACCGCTTCATAGTGCTTTACAGCACTCTCTAAGCGGTTTACAGAGTTCAGCATATTGCCCCCAACAATCTGGGTCCTCATTTTACCGACCTCGGAAGGATGGAAGGCTGAGTCAACCTTGAGCCTAGTGAGATTTGAACAGCTGAACTGTTGAACTAGCAGTCAGCCTGCAATGGCTGCATTTAACCACTGCACCACTTCAGCTCTTCAGGAAATGTCATGGATTGAATAAAATGTGGTGAAACTCACTTAACAACGCTCTTGCTTAGCAACCAAAATTTTGGGCTCAATTGTGGTCATAAGTTGTTCTTTCTTTCTTTCTTTCTTTCTTTCTTTCTTTCTTTCTTTCTTTCTTTCTTTCTTTCTTTCTTTCTTTCTTTCTTTCTTTCTTTCTTTCTTTCTTTCTATATAAATATACGAGGGGCTGGTGAGTCCAGTCCTTCCTCGAGGATGGTTTTTGTAGTTCTGCTGTGTGGACGCGCCCAGCAGCAGCAGCAGCGGCGGCGGCGGGTGCAGAGTTTGCCTAGGCTCTCTGCCATCCTGGAACTGCAGGGGAGTTTTTCGGCGTGGTGCAGTTTTGGGATGGCGGAGAGTTTGCTTGGGAGAGCCAGCAGCGGTGGCAGAGATTGCTTGGGAGAGGCCAAGGAAGCTCTCCACCATCCCGGAACCGCACCGTGAGGCGGTGGTGGTTTACCTGTTGAGGCTTCAAGCCTCAGCACACGGAGCCGGAAGGGAGGCTGGCAGGCAGGAAGGGCCTGCCTTTTCCTCCACCAGCCTGGTATGCCAAACTTTGCGCGGCAGCGGGAAGCAGCCCGAGAGCCAGGGCAGGCGCCCCACATGCTCTGCGGCCGGGCTGAGCCCCGTGTGCCTTTCTGCCTCCCACCTCGCCTGCCTCCTCCTCCTGCCAGGCAGGGAGGGAGGGCAGCGAGATGGACGGTGGCAGCCCCTACCAAGCGCAGCACACGGAGGCGGCGGGCAAAATGTGTCCCCATCACGCCTGTTAATCCGGCCAGCCACGCAACTACAAGTGTGGTGCAGAAGCCACTGGTGGCCGGGGATGGCAGTCCCCCTCACAGGGGGGGAGAGAGAGCTGGCGGGGGGTGATACGAGCAGCGGGTGGACCAATGCATGCGGGGAGGGAGGGAAGCGCACTGGAGATCCTAGATGCAGTTTACTCATGACAATCTCCCACGTGCTCCCCTCCCTCTCCCTCTCCCCCTCCCTCGGTTCACCCACTGCTGGCATCACCCCTCCACCAGCTGTCCCTCCCAGAGCTCCGGAGCCCTTCCCATGGGTTTCCCCCAGCGGGCCTGGGCTGGGAGGGAAGCATGTGGGAGATCTTAGCTGCAGTTTACCCACATTGATCTCCCGTGTGTTCTCTTCACTCCCCCCTCCCTCCCCGCATGCATTGGTCCACCCGCTACTGGTATCACCCCTCCGCCAGCTCTCCTACCCCTGCCCACCCACCGGTCCGTTCCCTTCTGCCTTACCTTTGCCAGCATCGGTGAGCAGAAGTATGCGGCTAGATTCTGCAAGTAGGGCCTGGGCGGGGTGAGTGAGCATCGGGCAGGCAGGGTGAGCTAGCATCGGGTGGGCAGTGGGGAAAAATCCAAAAAAATTCAAAAAGAAAAAAGAAAAAAAGCCAAAAACAAGATGGTAACGCATGTGCAGTGCCAGAAACTCGGCTTCTGCGCATGTGCAGAAGAAGAAAAACCCATAAAAAAATAAACTCAAAAAAAAAAGATGGCGGCGCCCACGAACCGGCACCAACTGATCCAGTTCGGTGACGTCATCGTGATGTCACCAGTGGGTCGCTACAGGTTTGGGAGAACTGGTCCGAACCGGGAGGAACCCACCCCTGATTATAACCAAATCATATTTTATCCTACTATACAAATAAAATATATATTATGGAATAAATTCCCACTTGAATTAAAGCAAATATCTCCTCTCCTCCTTACTGCCCACCCGATGCTAGCTCACCCTGCCTGCCCGATGCTCACTCACCCCGCCCAGGCCCTACTTGCAGTTTAGGGGTGAACTGGGCATGTGGTCAAGACACTAGGCTTATCAACTGGAAGGTTAGCAGTTTGAGACCTAAGTACTGTGTGATGGAGTAAGCTCCCATTACTTGCCCCAGCTCCTGCCAATCTAGCAGTTTGAAAGCATGAAGAATACAAATAGATAAATAAATATCGCTTAGGTGGAAGGTAACAGCATTCTGTGGACCTCTGTCATGATCACCACATGATCACAGAAGTGTCTTCGGACAATGCTGGCTGTTCAGATGTGAATTTGAGATGAGCACTCCCCTCCTACCCAGAGTCAGAGATGATTGGCACGGAAAACCTTAACTTTTTTTAACTTGAGTTTCATAATAGGAAAATGTATCTTAAGTGGATGAGTGGATGGATGAATACAATATATAGAATAAAATGCATATTTTAGGAAAAAATATTTGAAGTACATATTTAAAATCCTAAATTGCATTAACAGGGATACAATCAAGATCAAGTTAGGTACTAATACCGTTCTATAAAGCCTTAGTAAGACCACACCTAGAATACTGCATCCAGTTTTGGTCACCACACTATAAAAAAAGATGTTGAGACTCTAGAAAGAGTGCAGAGAAGAGCAACCAAGATGATTAGGGGACTGGAGGCTAAAACATACGATGAACGATTGCAGGAACTGGGCATGGCTAGTCTAGTGAAGAGAAGGATCATTGGAGACATGATAGCAATCTTCCAATATTTGAGGGTCTGCCACGGGGTGGGGGGGGTTTCAACCTTTTTTTACAAAGCACTTGAATGCCAGAATAATGGATGGAAATTGAACATGGAGACATACATATTACACACAGGCACACATACACAAATCTTCTAAAACTACACATTCAACCTCACTTACTGCATTTGGAAAAACACACCCAGAGTCCACTTTCTGCCACACATTTAACCTAACCTCTCTACATTAGAACATTACACATGCCTTCAGATGTTCTTCCCTAGCTTGCACATCACTGTTAGAGCCAGGAAATGTCATGGATTGAATAAAATGTGGCTTAGCAACCAACATTTTGGGCTCAATTGTGGTCATCAGTCTTTCTTTCTTTCTTTCTTTCTTTCTTTCTTTCTTTCTTTCTTTCTTTCTTTCTTTCTTTCTTTCTTTCTTTCTTTCTTTCTTTCTTTCTTTCTTTCTTCCTTCCTTCCTTCCTTCCTTCCTTCCTTCCTTCCTTTCATTTCCTTTCCTTTCCTTTCCTTTCCTTTTCGCCACTCTTGCTGCCCTCCCTCCCCGCCTGGCTGCAGACATCCACCTGCCCTCCAAAAGCAGCCCTGCTGCCATTTGCTTTTGTTTTGCGGCGGGAGAAGGAAGAAAGTGGGCAGCGACAGCAGCAGGAGAGAGGGAGGGAGAGCTGGTGTCGGGGTGATATGAGCAGTGGGTGGACCAATGCGTGTGGGGAGGGAGGGAAGCATGCTGGAGATCCTAGCTATCCTATTCCCTGTCGCCGCCACCTGCCACCTTTTGCTGGTCCAAGCTAAGAAACTTGAGTTTACTTCATGGATCTCGTTCTACTGCCTTTCTGTCCTTCCCCCCTCCTGCCCATTAAATTTCCCATCCTCCCTCAGGCTCTAGGCCCGATTTAGCAAAATGAAACAGTGGGGAGGGGAGAGCTGGGTTTTTTTGGCTCGGGATTGGATCTTGGCCGCCGCATTGGATGTTTCATTAAAAGTTCTTTTTAAAAAGTGCGGCCACAGAGCCCTTCCCGGGGAGCAAAGCCTGGCTTGGATGAACTGATCCATCCTGAAGGTGAGCTCCAGAGTTTCCACACACCTCTGCTGACCTGAGCGCCCTGCCCTTTAGATCCCAATGGGGCCACCACCGGTGCTCTGAGTGGGTGAGTGGGCGGATGTCCCAGGGCTGCACATGCGCACCACAGAGGTGCAGAGGTCTCGGCCCCAGTGTGGTGGTCTCCCAGAAGTGGCGCATCTCCCCATCGCAGCTGAAATGCAGAACCCAAGGCAGAGAGGGTAAGCAGGCAGCATGTGGGCGGAGGCCCTGCAGAAGTTGAGAGGAAGGAACTGGTGCATCCCACTGAGGCAGAGGGTGAGCGGGTGGCATGTGGGTGGAAGGATGGTGAGAGCCAGGCCCAAAAGGCGGCTGAGTCTTGCTGTGTGCACCCCAAGGCAGCCCTTCAACCAAGCGCCTTACCTTTGCGGGCAGCCACGGTGAGCAGAGCAGCTGAGGCAAAGAGATCAGCTGGGCTGCTGGGAACGCGTGGTCTAGGCAAGCGAGCGAGCGAAGGAGCAGAGAGCAGCTGGGCCACAGGCATGACTGTAGGTACTGGCCAAGGCGGGCTAGGCAAGATAAGGAGTGTCTGGGTGGGGTAGAGAGGGGCGGGGCCAGCCAGTGGTGGCATTTGCTGGTTTACTGAACTGCGCAGAATCTTAACTACCGGTTTGCCCGAAACTGATGCAAACCGGCTGAAGTCCACCTCTGAAACTCGTACATGGTAAGACAGAATAACAGTTTCTATACACCATATTTTTCAGACTATAAAATGCACTTCCCCCCCTCGCAAAAGTGGGTAGAAATGTCTGCGTCTTATAGACCGTATATGGCATGTTTTTGGCCTCCCGAACCACCCCGCGCATCCCATTTTTACCAAAAATGGCCCAGTTTTTGCAAAAATGGGATGCGTGAAGGGTTTGGGAAGCCTGCAGAGTGCTCCTGGGGGGTTTGGGAGGCCAAAAATGGGCCCATTTTTTTGCAAAAAGAGGACACGCAGAGGGTTTGGGAGGCCTGCAGCGTGCTCCTAGGGGCTGAGGAGGGCAAAAACAGGATGCGTGGGGGTTGGAAGGCCAAAAATGGGACCATTTTTCATGAAAACATGCCCATTGTTTGCAAAACAGGATGCACAGAGGGTTTGGGAGGCCTGCAGAGTGCTCTTGGGGGTCGGGGAGGGCAAAAACTGGATATGCGGAAGCCAAAAACTTTTTTTCTTGTTTTCTTCTTCGAAATCTAGGTGTGTCTTATACTCCGGTGTGTCTTATACTCCATAAAATACGGTAGATTGTAATCTTAAAATAACTATTTGGATACTCAAAGAACAATTTGAAAAATATATTCCCTTATTTGAGATTAGTTCTGTGTCATGCTGTGGCTGGATATAATTAAATCTTTTATATCTTTTATTTTCAGCAACCTTTAATGAACTAAAACTATAAATGTGGAAGAAATGAGTATTTGTCCAAGCTATGTAGCATCTGTTTTTCATAATCAAAACAATATTATATCATCTAGAATCCAAAATATATTTTTCAGCTATAGAGTTAAAAGATTGCTTAGATAAATTGATTGATCCGTTTTATGGCCAAAACATTTTATCAGGAAGCATATTATTTTTCTGCAACTCTCCCGCCCCCAAAAAACCAAACAACACTCTAAAATAACCTCATTTAAACTTCTGCATATTCAATTTATAAAATGTTTTTAATATTAGTATAATTTTATTCCAAATGTAATAAACCGATTTAAAAAGTAGCTTTTTTCCCCTAGAAATAAAGCTTATATAAAATGGTTAGTTCAGTAGATTCTGCTCCTAACCATAGTGTTAGCAAAAGAAGATGTTTGCATGCTGTTTAGAATCTACTCAGCAGAAAATGTACCACACGCTCTCAGTGTTTCCAAACACCATCCTGTCAGGGATGAAATCCTCCCGGTTCGCTCTTACCTGTCGGTCGTCGCAGAGCTGATGGAGCCGGTGGCGGTCGCGGTGCGGGGCTGCCCTGGCCCGCTTCCCCCGCCCGCCTGGACGCTGCCATTTGAGTTCTTTTGCCCTCTGCGCATGCGCAAAGCATTCTGCATGCGCAGAGGGCAAAATAACTCAAATGGTGGCATCCAGGCAGGCGGGGGAAGCAGCCGGGGACAGCCCCGCACCGTGACCGCCACTGGCTCCATCGGCTCTGCAACGACCGACATGTAAGAGCGAACCAGGAGGATTTCACCCCTGCATCCTGTCCTGTGCTACAGGATATCTGCCCACAAAACAAAATGCAATGTGTACAAGTTTGGCCAAATTAGTTTGATATCTTAACACAGAAAAAATAATAATGTTTCTGTTAGTAAAAATGCAGTCATAATGCATTAACTAACATTTTGTTGATCTTTCATGACAGCCAGTTTAATGTGGATACTACATTCTGCCTAATCATAGGCTGATTACCACTGAAAAATGTTTACTGGATTTGTATAATGAAAACATAGTTGAGTTTTAACAGCAAGCAATCTTCACAACTTTATTTCTTTAAATAATTACTTTCATGATGATAATAGATGGCAACTGAAGTATCAACCAGTATCGTTCAAAGGAATGGAACCCTCGTGGTTTCAAAGCAAATTAATTTAATTACCTGATAAGCTCCCAAAGGTTAAGCATTATGAGTTTTTAATACTTACTTGATATAGTAGGGCACTTTGTTTGGTGATATGGCCCTTTCCCATGGGCCCTGGACAGAAGCTGTTAATTTAAAAAAATGGAACATAAAATCATCACAAATGTATTTAGTTCAAATTCAAAGCAAATATTATTATTACTAATTATTATTGTCTTAATCTTTATGATTAAAATGTTAGTTCACTGATGTAAGTCTCTTTACTCAGTTGTCCATGAAGACAGAAAGCACTAACATGTGTTCTGTTTTAATCTTAGTAAAATTGAATTTATTCACTTGCAAAGATAAATGCAAAATCTTTTCAGTTATTAAATAACAGAAACAAAGAACAATATTTCCCTATTCCTGGTCCTTGGGAAGGACTTGATAGGTGG
Source organism: Diadophis punctatus similis (assembly GCA_023053685.1). NCBI lineage: Eukaryota > Metazoa > Chordata > Lepidosauria > Squamata > Dipsadidae > Diadophis > Diadophis punctatus. The sequence goes on along the minus strand of JALIGW010000010.1, from coordinate 7,133,038 downwards.
ATAAAGATTCCAAAACTATTCTAACCATCTGGCTGTAATAATAATAGTATCGAGAACTTCATACGAATGGAGGCCAACAACAGGTAAATAACTGGCAGTTGTGATTTCACATTGTTATGAATGTAATAATGCCATGAAAGAAGTATATTGCACAGCATGTGCTTTACATTTGTATTCTATAGTTCTGTTTATATAGATAGTTCTCAAGTTATGACTGTAATGGAGTCTTCCCATCACAGTCTGTTAAGGAGTTATTGTGCTGTTGAGCACATACACAGCGAAATAGTGATTGTGGTTGTGGTGTTGCAGTTTGATATGAATGCTATTCAGTCAATAAACAGAATACGTTTAGTATTTACAAATAGTTTACTTAAAGTAGTAGCAAAGTTCAATATGAAGTCCAAGTCATACACAGTAAGTCAGTCAATGCGAAGATTCTTCTTCTTGCCTATCTTTATTTTAACTAACCAAGATTACAGCTAACAATCAAGTCTACACTATCACAGATAGTTATTGTTTTCACAGCAGCTCTTTACAGCAATTTCACACAGTCACAAAGACAATTACTCATCAGTAAAGCAGCAGTAGAGTTAATCAGCAGAGAGTCAGCACTCCGGAACACACCTTCAAACACACACAGCAGCATTCAGAGACAATCACCATTCTGAGCATGCTCTCTTGCTTCCTTATAGAGTAATCAGCCTTCAATGCAGTTAAAGCAATACACACATAACATTGATTTGTGGCTTGTTCATATATTAGCAAACCAATTGTTTGAACAGGGTTCTAACATTCTCTCCTTTGGGTTGTTAATATATAACTCTTTACAATCTTAGATTATACTGCAACGCGCTCTACATGGGGCTACCCTTGAAGAGTATCCGGAGACTTCAGTTGGTGCAAAATGTGGCTGCGCGTGCTGTGGTGGGTGTGCCAAGGTACACCCACGTGACACCTATACTCCGCCAGCTGCACTGGTTGCCCATCGGTCTCCGGGTACAATTCAAGGTGTTGATCATCATCTTTAAAGCCCTTCATGGCTTAGGACCAGGCTATCTCTGGGACCGCATTCTGCCTCATACTTCCCTTCGACCGGTTAGGGCCCACAGAGTTGGCAATGCCGGCTGGTGGGCCCTAGGGGGAGAGCCTTCTCTGTGGGGGGCCCCGCGCTCTGGAACCAACTTCCCCCAGAGACCCGAACCATCCCCACCCTGCTGGTCTTCCGAAAAGCCATCAAGACATGGCTTTTCCTGCAGGCAGGGGGTTAGAGACTAATCCATCTGAGCTCTCCCCCGGGTATGTTTGGTGGATGGATGTTTTTTTTGTAATATTGAATTTTTAATTTTTATATTTGATTTTAATTATGTTTATTGCTGGTTTCTTGTATCTTTTCTGCTGTACGCCGCCCTGAGTCCCTCGGGAGTAGGGCGGCATATAAGAAAACCAAAATAAATAAATAAATAAATAAATAAATAAATAAATAAATAAATAAATAAATAAATAAATAAATAAATAAATAAATAAATAAATAAATAAATAAATAAATAAATAAATAACCTTCACAACTTTCTTTATGTCTTACAGCACTTTGTGCTTTCGTAAAATGATCTGCCATATTACATTCACTGGTACAATACTCTAATTCTAACTGTATACTGTATACTGTATACTGTAACTATAACAATACTCATTTTACTCTGTACACATTGTCTTACATTAAGATATCTTAGATCTGTATGCTTTGATCTCGTTTTCACACCAATATTTGTTGCCATATTAATTGCAGCTTGATTATCTTCAAATACATTGATTGGTTCATTTACAACAATTCCCATGTCTTTACACAATTGTTTGTAATAAATAAGCTCTGTACATATTAGGGATTGCGAGGGTCCACCCGTCCCCTTCCAGTCAGGTTTATTGTTTTGTCTTGGTAGTGATTTGTGTTTAATTTTCTTAAATTTATATCTCCCTGACCAAGAGTCACACCGTCTGTTTCACTTCTCTCTCTCTTTAGAGGCTTGCTTTTACTTTTACAAGATCTCTAAGCTCTGCAGGATTGTTTAAGATTTGCTTTATGTGAGGAATAGTCAGGTGTTGACACGTTTCTTGAACAAACTAGTAAACAGTTTATTTAAATACAACTTCTCAGTAATTGTCAAGTGAATTTGTTACAGCCACAAGCAGCTATTTAATTCTTTCTTTGTCTTTTCTTCCCCTCAGAGACTCTCTTTGCTTTCCTGACTAAATCTAAGCAAATACAATTCTTCTTTGTTTCTAGGCCTATAGATAAGAGCACGTTTCACCGTTTATCTCTATCTACAAATTACTCAATATTTATCAACCAATAAAGTTCCCTGACCCTGGCACCTGCTTCCCACAGAACTACCTAGGGCCTATCTTTCTCTCCTGTTAACCTCCTTCTTGGACAGTTAAACTCAGGCAGAGATTCACTATAATCCTTCCCTCTTTGGAAGTTACACAAATCAGAGCTCTTGTCAGCTCTTCTCACTAAATCCTTCCCTCATGGAAGTTACACACACTGACAGAGAGCTTTCTTCACAGCTCTTCTCACTACACCTTCCCTCCTGGAAGTTACCACAAAACAGAGAGCTTTCCAGCTCTTCACACTAAACCTTCCCTCATGGAATTTACCATATAACAGAGCTTCCCTCAGCTTTTCTTACTAAACCTTCCCTCTTTGGAAGTTACCACAAAACAGAGAGCTTTCTTCACAGCTCTTCTCACTAAACCTTCCATCCTGGAAGTTACCACATAACAGAGAGCTCCACATCTCTCTCAACCAGGCCTTTTATAGTTCCTGGCCCTGCTATCTATGCTCTGATTGGCTGTCTCTTATGATGTCATCTATCCCCCTCCCTTCTGGAGCACTGGGATAAACACCTCCCCCTCTCTACTTACCATACATTTAAAAGCTGTTTGGCTCTATACTTACTTGTTTAAACAGTTCCATTTAACCACATTTTAACTTGTCTTATTGACCTCCAACTAATCAACATATTTCCTAATAATATAACAATTCCTGATGTTGATTTTCATGTAACTCTGTCTGTTGCAAAACTAGCATCTGCATATGCCTTTAATTCAAGTTCTGACCTTGGTTCTAGATAAAGTGAATAATACATTGTTTGTTTTAAATATCTCAATACATGTTTTGCTGCATTCCAATGTCTTTCACAAGGTTCTGCATTATACCTTGCCAACTGATTTACGCTATATGCGATATCTCGACCAGTTTGCCAGCTACGACAAGCTACCAATTAACGCTTGATATATGTTTTTATCAAACCTTGAATCAGTTACCTCACTATGCTGAAACTCAGTACTCATAGGAGTTTTGGCTTCTTTACAACTATCCATATTATAATGCTTTAATAAACTATTTATTTTCTGAACCTGTGATATCTTGAATCCTTTACTTGTTCTAGTAATATCTAGACCTAAATAATGTTTTATTTCTCCCAAATATCTTATTTTAAATTTTTCTTTTACTTTAGCTACAATATCCTTTACTACATTCTCTGTTTTAGCAACAATGGCAATATCATCTGTAAATAATAACAATAAAGTAACTTCACCATCATTTTCTCTCTTAAACAAACATGGATTGGCTATACCAGCATTAAATCCCATTTTTACTAGTTCATTTACAATGCATCGGTTCCATTCATATCTAGCCTGTTTCAATCCATATAAACTTTTGTTTAATTTCCAATAACCTTTACCATTGTCATTTAATCTTGGTGGTTTTCTCATATATATTGCATGCTGTAGCTTTGCATGCAAATAAGCTGTCTCTACATCAACATGATGTACCACACTTTTATTCCTAGCTGCCCACACTAACGCTGCCCTCAAAGTACTAGCCTTCAGACTTGGAGTGAAAACCTCATCATAGTCTTTTGTACTCTGACCAAATCCTTGAGCAACAAGCCTCGCTTTATGGGTTATAGTGCCATCACTGGCTGTTTTTAATTTATAAACCCATTTGCAGCCAATAGCTTTCTCTCCTTGTGGTAAAACAACATCCTCATAAACATTAAGATCCTTTAAAGACTTAAGTTCCTTACTCATTGCTTCTTTCCAATCCTTCTGATTCTTTTCAGATATAATTTAATTTCACCATAACTAGAAGATTCTAGGCTTATTTCACAAGTAACATTAGCCTGATACCTATCAGATGACCTTCTTACTCTAGTCCCTCTTCTAGGCAAAGGAATACTATTTGTAGCAATTTCCTCATCTTTCAATTCTAATTTTACCTCCCCTATCGAAGATCTTTCCTCATCTAATGAATCCTCATCTTCTGGTGATTCTTCCTATTCTATATTATTCTCTAAATACCTCTTAGGAGTATCATCTTGGAACAATGGAGTCTCTATCACAACACTATCTTTATTGCTATTTTCTTCCTGCTCTAATTTACTCCATCCCACATGTTCCATAAATTTGGCACTTGCACTCTTATAAACATTTCTAGTGCCTTTGTCCCAAAATCTAAAAGCTTTGTGATTCCTATTATAACCAACAAAATACATTAATTTTGCTCTATGTTGACCCTTCTTTCTAACTTCTGTTGGAATATGCACCCAAGCTGGTGCACCAAATACATGCAAGTAATCCAATTCAGGTTTTCTACCATACCATCTAGTAAATGGAATCTCCCCTGTTGTAACATTTACAGCATTGTTCATTATATGGTTAGCGCACATTAGACCCTCTCCCCACAAATGATCAGGCAGACCAGAATCATTAATCATTGTTCTTATCATGGCTTGCAACGTTTGCCCTCGTATTTCAACGTATGAATTGTGTTGAGGCCAATAAGGAGCAGAACGCCTGTGCTCTATTCCAGCTCTTGTTAACAAATTAACAAACTTACTATTTGTGAATTCCGTTCTTTTATCTGTTACAACACTTACTAACTTATTCTTCTGTTTTCTGTCTACAAATCTCAACCAATTTGAGAAATGTTGATATGTTTCTGATTTAGATTTCAATAAATAGCAAAAACCATATCGAGAATAATGATCTACAATACTCAGAATATAGCAAGCTCCACCCATACTTCGTTTCTTTGGTCCAATTAAATCTACAAACACTACATCTAATGGTGCTATAGTTTTGAATCCATTATATCTATTAGCAGGAGTAACTTTACTTTTCTCCTGATTACAGGCATTGCAATTAAAATACTTAGAACATGGTTGTAGTTTAATACCATTAGCCAACTCCACAGTTTTCTGCAACAATTTAAAATTCAAATGCCCCATTCGTCTATGAAGTAAGTGAATACAGTTGTTATGTGGCTGTTTGTTCTCAAAAACTGAATTAGCTTTTTCTACTGGGTTTTCATGCAGCAAAAATAAACCATTTTCTAATTTAGCTATAACATTGTTACCTTCTTTTTGGATTTTACATTTATCATCCATAAATGTTACAGTATAACCTGCTTTAACTAATACTTTCACAGATAATAGATTATAAACCAGTCTTGGCATATATAGCATTGGCAGTTTTTCCTTAATTCCTAAACAATATGCATTTCCTTCTCCCCTTGCTCTCATTTTCCAATCATTTGCTAACGCAACATATTGACTACTTTTCTCCATTTTTACAAAATTTTCCTTATTGTGTGTTATACAGTTTGTAGCCCCACTATCAATTACCCATAAATTATGGTTTATTTTATCAGTTACGTTAGGCATAGTTAAACCAACATTTTTGTGTTCTCTCTGTTCATTTCTTATATTCTGCTTTTTATTCTTTCTACAAAACTTAGCTATATGTCCTCTAGCCCCACAAGTATAGCATTTTCTAACAAAATAAACATTAGAATATGTCTTCTCTTCTTCTTGTGGATGTTTTGAAGTCATCAATTTTCTGTCTTCTGGACTCCTGTATGTGTGCACCCACACTACCTCGAACATAAATCTTTTTAAATATGTCCCAACACTTTGCAGCTTTCTCTTCTCCACGAATATGGACAAGCTGTTGGTCATTTAGTGTTAGTCCAATTATGCTTAAAGCTTTATCATTGTCTCGTTTAAATTCAGCTAGCTTCTTCACGTCTTCATCTCTTGTTGGATCCCAACCTGTTGTATCCGGTGGATTTGTTATCAAAGTCCATAAGCCTTTATTTCTCAGAAGTAGGCTACATTTAGTAGACCAAGTAGCATAGTTAGTCCTATCCAGCCGGGTTATCATTTCTAGATAAGTTGACTTTGCTTGAGCCATTATTAATGTAATACTTCTTTAAACTTTCTGAATATTAAAACTGAATTTCCACACTCAATATCTTTTTCTAGCAACTACTCCTTTGGGACCTGGGCCCATAACCAATGTTAAGGAGTTATTGTACTGTTGAGCACATACACAGCAAAATAGTGATTGTGGTTGTGGTGTTGCAGTTTGATATGAATGCTATTCAGTCAATAAACAGAATACGTTTAGTATTTACAAATAGTTTACTTAAAGTAGTAGCAAAGTTCAATATGAAGTCCAAGTCATACACAGTAATCAGTGAATACAAAGATTCTTCTTCTTGCCTATCTTTGTTTTAACTAACAAACAAAGATTACAGCTAACAATCAAGTCTACACTATCACAGATAGTTACTCTTTTCACAGCAGCTCTTCACAGCAATTTCACACAGTCACAAAGACAATTACTCATCAGTAAAGCAGCAGTAGAGTTAATCAGCAGAGAGTCAGCACTCCGGAACACACCTTCAAACACACAGAAGCATTGAGAGACAATCACCATTCTGAGCATGCTCTCTTGCTTCCTTATATAGTAATCAGCCTTCAATGCAGTTAAAGCAATACACACATAACATTGATTTGTGGCTTGTTCATATATTAGCAAACAAATCATTTGAACAGGGTTCTAACACAGTCATTAGTTGTGATGGTCGTAAAATGAATCAGTTATGTGACCAATCAAATTTTACAATAGTTTTTGTGGTGGCTGTACAGTGGCTGTCAAGCATTGGGGAAATCAGGAGATTCAGGCAGTTCAAATGAGTATAAAGATTTATTGCAAGTTTAAACTCTCTACGAAATCTGAGCTATTAATGGTCAAGGGAAATGAGCAGGTATTAAGAGGCATTCAAGGTGGCCTGGACTTAGATATCTTGATAGTGCATTTGAACTTTTCCTCGGCCTCAGTCTGGTCATCTCCTACAGTAGCTGTTGGGGTCATTAAGCAAATGCCACAATTGTTAAGCAAACTAATGGTTCACTATGGGTGTAGTGGCATTCAACGAAATTGTAATAAAACACAGCTACATGATCATGGGGCACTGCAAACCTCCCTGATCCATCTAGAAATGGATAGGTCCTCCTACTTCCTGAGGTTTCAGAATATTATTGAAGATAAGGAAGAGAATTTGGGAGAAATTATGACAGGACTGGTGGCGGAAATCTTGCAACAGGATAAAAATGAGATAATAAAAGAAATAGACGAAATTTATAGACTACAAATGAATTATGCGAGACATCACCACCTGCCACATGAAATGCATGTAAGGTTCGCTAGAAGGAAAATCAGGGACAATATATATACAGCTACTCGAGGGGAGACTTTGACATATAAAGGAAGGGAGATAAATATCTTGAGACAAGTCCCCAGAAGGGTGAGAGAACTCAGGAGAGACTTTAGGTCCCTGGCAGCGATCTTGAACAAGAAAAATATTTTGTTCCGATGGATCATCCCGGAGGGGATAATAATTACACTGGATGGAAGGAAGATCAAGGTAGACATGGTAGAACGAGCGCAAGAGATTTATGAACAACTGGTTGGAGTAGAGGAGGATACGGAAAGTGGAGAATAATTGGAGTCAACAAGTCAAGAGGAAGGACAGGAGATAGGAGAAGAGATCAGGGAGGAGGGAACTGGAGAGACAGTAGAACAAAACCTAAGAGTAGAAAGAATAAAAACAAAAACAAAAACAGCAGCAGAAGCAAATAAATAAATACTTGGAAGAGGATAAGGGAAAAGGGGAAAAAAGAGTAAAGGGAGATGCAAAAAGAAGTTAAACTTTTATCATTAAATATTAAAGGATTAAACAATGCACAAAAAAGAAGGAAATATTTTCAAAATTAATCAAACAAAAAGTGGAAATAGTCTGTTTACAGGAAGTCCATATCAAACAATCACAAAAAAAATATTTAGAATATCCAAAACTAGGAGAACTATACACATCATTAGGAAAGAAAAAAAAGAAAGGAGTAGCAATATACGTACAAAAGGAAATTAAGTCAAAGGAAATAGAAACAGATCAAAAAGGCAGGTATATAATGATAGAGATAGAAATGGGAGGGGAAAAATACTATTAGTGAATATATATGCACCCAACAAAAAACAAAATTTTTAAATCAACAATTACATGAGAGATTGATAGTCAATTATAAAAATATTTGTATAATAGGAGATTACAATGGTATAATAAACCCTAGAACAGACTATACAACGAAAGAAAAAGTGAAAACAAAAAAAAGTACACTACCAGAATCATTTAATGAAATGCCAGAGGAATTGGATTTGATTGATGTCTGGCATCTATTACATCCTAACAGCAAACAATACACATTTTATTCTGTGAGAAATGAAATTATTTTAGTTAAAAATGACATGTAACAAGAACCATAGTGTAACCATTTTGAATGATTTTGTAATGAAATAATGATGTGTGACAAAATGTAATATGTCAGCTTATTTTCACTTTTCTCAGAATAACAGGAAATGTTTTGACCAATTTTGTGGAAACAGAGAGAGAACAAGTGTTGTGCCTTGGCCGCGTCCGGCGCCGAGTCTGGAGGATCCGGAGGACGCGGAGCCGCTCATGGTGCAGCAGTACCAGCCTATGTGCCTGGCACCAGAGATGCTGATGAGGACTCGGTGCCAGAGCAGGACGATCTCCCAGGACCTTCTGCACCTGCGCAGCAGAGTTCTTCATCAGGAGATGAAGAACTCATGCTGAATGCCAGAGCACGCAGAGCAGCCAGAAGACAGGACTGGCTGAGTAAGCGTCGGTCCAATAGGAGGAAGCAGTGAGGGCTAATTGGGTCACGCCCTTCAGTGGCTATATTAGGCCATGGTAATTAGTGCTCATTGCTGAGAACAACAATTCACTGACCGCAGCATATCCAGAGTTTCGTTTCTACGTCTGTTTGGGAATCTTATCACCAGCTTCTGCCAGCTTTATTCCGGGAAGCCAGCCAAGTTGTTCAGATAAGAATTAATGAGTCTTGCTTTGAACTTTTGTCTGTGTGCTATTTAACCCTCACGTAACCCAAAGAACCTTATTCCTGAAGACTTTCCGTTTGTGTTGTTTTGGACTTCTAAACCCTCTGAGTTTTACTAAGAAACTTTATTAGGAAAAGGAACCTTTTTGTTTGCCTCCCAACGACTGTGTGTGTGTGTTTCTGGGGGGTTGCGGTGCTGGGTCACAACAACATGCTTGTTTTTCTCCTTTGTTATGAAGGGGATGAGCTAATGGGAATGTGCAGGTTCACACAGAAAGAGAGGAAGTGTGGAGCTGTCAGGATGATGAATATGTTCTGGGTTTTTCCTATGTTGTAAATATTGTGTTAGGATGTTACATAATGGAGGTTGGACGATATGATGGGAGGATGATGGGAGGAGTAAGGTGGAGTTATGTTCATTATAAATCTATGTTTCAGGATAATGGCCTTTGTCTCTATTTTGTGTCATGGATGACCATGTAGGGACCCTTTGATCAAAGTGTAATTAAACTGTTTATATTGTACATAATTCTGGATTCCTGTTTAATTATTTTTCTCACAATTGGTGCTCCAACTAGGGCCTGGACGTTCTTTCTGGATTTGGGAAATACCTTGACCAGGAATGCGCGCACACGCCCTATCTTTGGGTGACCGGGGTGAGGGTTTCGCTTATCCGGGGGAATTTGCTCCTCAAATGGACTGAGACTGCAGGATCCAGTGACAATATAAACAGCCCCGAGTGAATGAAGGCCGGCCGGCAACTACTTGGCTTAGGTGAGTAAATACGTAAATACGAGAGGCACTGGGAGATTGATCGTCTCTGTGTTATGTGCTATGACGTCTAGTCCCTATGTACAAGGGCACGTCTATTAGAATATTCAGGAGGAATATTCATATTCAGGAGGAATCGAAGAGAACAAGTCTCGGGGGGAAAATGGGGCCCGGTTAACTAGAAATGCTAGCGGAAGGAATGAAATTCCTTTGAATCCCTTTGATCTCCTACATTGGAGAAGCTGTGAATGCAGTGGAATGGGGGGTAGGCTAAACTAAGTTGTTATGCCTGAAAGTTGTGCTTGAATATGGCCATGGTTGTCATTGGAATGAGTGTGGAAACTCTAAACCATATTGTTTTAAGGAGTGTGCTTGGCAAGACAAAGTGTAAAGCTTAACTGCTGTATGTTCGTTCCAGTTTGTTTGGATGACCTTTCTCTCTATCTTTGGTAATATGGAATGTGACCCTTTCATGTATGTTTGGTGTCTTTGAATTCCTTCAAGACAGAGTGCCAAATGGCTTGATGGCTGCTGGGGATTTCAGTTACATTTGTTAATGTGTTTATGTGTTGTTGTTTTTCTTTGCCTTTCTGTCTTAAGGGACTATAAATTAATGGTGATTGTACCTGAAAGATAACACAGATGTTAGGAATTATTTTGCAGGCAGGACAGTATTTGTACATGGCACTGGCGGGGTGTGAAACATATTGAGGTTTCAGAATATTCTGATATGTTAGTTTATAGATATTGTTTAGGGTGCTGGAAATGTTCAGCCGATCTGAAAGATGTTCTGATATTGCAGGTAAAGAATGGAATCAAGGGGTTGTTGGTTTTTTTTTGCAGATAAAGATTTTTTCTTTGGAAGGTTTAGGACATTAGGGAATAGGCTTGTCCTTGGAGCTTTGGGAAATGGGCTGTGGTTAGGGCCCAAAATCAAATTTTTGATTTAAAAACCTTAAAGCCATTTCCCACTGCTTGTAAGTTCAAGTTCAAGATGCTATAAGATGCAAAGGGGCATTAACTCCCTGATAGATCAGTTGATGGGGAGGAAGATTTTTTTTTTATGTTAGTTTGCACAAAAGTTTTTTTTTTAATTCAATGGAAGTGAGAGTTCTCAAATGGAGGTGGTCTGGAGACCTGTAATTGTGTGTTTGCGAACATGGGGATGTTTGTAAACATTTGCTTGTTTACAAGGGGATGAGAGAGATCTCCTTCACTAATTATAGTAAGTAACAAGGATTTGTACTTGGAAAGTATTTGACAGAAAATACTGATTGGAGAGACATTCTATGAAGAATGTGAAGAGAGGTGTTTGGCAGTTAGAAGTTAGAAGAGTTAGTTGTGCATTTATTTGTGAGTTTCTGTGTTGAAACGATGTTGAAGAGAATGGCTTATTCTGAATTGAGTATTCAGCTGTGTGAGGGTGCGAGAGAGAGAAGAGGGGGGGAAGCGGCTTGTTTTTTTCCCTTTTACACATTTTTTTCCCTAGAGTCTGCAGAGAGAGAGGAGGGGCAGAAGGGGGAATTTGCGGAAGTTGATGTTTTCCACAGATGTCCTGCTCTGAGAGCTCTGCGTTTGAAGAAGTTGTTGAGTTAATGCACTGCTGATTGTGAATAGGTGGGAGATACTGACAAGGTTGAATTCTTATATAAGAAGTGGTCAGAAGTAGAACCATGGAGGTGAGATGTGAGATGTAGAGATAAGTAAGTGGAGTTGAAGAAAGTTAAGTTGATATGAGTTTGCCTGATTTGGGGAAGTCTTTTGTTTGTTTGTTTGAAATAGTTCACATTAGATAGGATGATGTGGCTAAGGGTGTGTTAGCTTAAAAAAAAAAAAAAGAGCTGGTAAGTTGATAGACCCTGTGGTGAGAGGGTGATTTTATCTTAGGATAGTTTAGTACTGCTTTCTGATTTTTATCAGGAGAAGGGAAGGATTGGAAAAATGTAGAGCATGATGTGTAGACGTAAGGGATCTACAAATAAGAATGCGTAAGCCTATAGAGGCTATTTGTTTTTTTTGTTTTGTTTATTGATGGCTCATCCCGAGAGGGGGATGAAAGAAGGGAAATTGGATATGCAGTGAGTAATAGGTTGCTGTTTGAATGGTCAGCAGAAACATGTGAAGTGTGTTTGCTTTGTTACAAGCGTTGAAGATATTGGCAAATGAAGTGGGTAATATTTATGCCTATGGTATTTGGAATACCTTTGAGAGGATTTGGATGGAACGGGTTTTGATTCCAGGCAGGGAAAGAAGCTAGGATGAATAGGATCTGGCAGAGACCAGCGTGGCTAGCTGGCACATGAGGAGAGATCCTCGAGGTTGATTGTGGCTAGCGAATAAGGCTGTAAGAAGCGGCGAGAATGGGAAAGGAAGTAGAGATAATGGTAAATACAATTCCTATTTTGGAATGGGATGTCAAGCCTAAGTTTAGAAGGTGTGGAAATAGTGGATATGAGATGGATTTCAAATGGTGAATGAACCTATTATGAGAAACATTTTTGAGCGTGTGCATTGGGGTATACAAGCATTGACTGGCATTATGAAAAGAAAGTATGTATGCAGAGGAATGTGGGTAATTGCAATGCAGATATTGGGGAAATGTATACATTGCATTAGATAAACAAAAAAGAGCATGAGGATGCAAGTGACTGGGGGAAAGTGAATGGCTGTTTGGCCATTCCAATGAATCCAGGTGGGATACCAGCTGTGGGGATATTGAGAAATCTGCTGGTGATAGTGGTTTATTTAAATGGTTGGGTGGAAGTATTTCCATGAGGATTTCCATGAGGAATGGTAAATACTCAGATGCTAGAATGAAATATTGGAGCAGATTGTTCCAAGAAATGGGTTGGAGAAAACTATTGAAAGTGATAGAGGTACGCATTGTCTAGCCCAGGTAGTGTAATAGGTAATAGACCAATTAGGTATTAATTGGCAATTACATTTATCATTTTGTCCGATTTTGTTTGGCAAAGTTCGGAAAATGATTCAAATTTTGAAAAACACCTTACAGAAGTTAATTTTAGAATTGCCGCTACCTTGGATGAAATGTTTACCTTTAGCAATATTGCTTATTAAGATAAATATAAGAAAAGACATTAGAATTTTATTATAAGAAATGATGTTTGGTATTTCTTATACTAGAAATGTGGGAATGTCACAGATAAAATGCGAAGCTGTTTGTTTTTGAAAAAATATACAGGAACTGTCCCAGTGTTTTTCTCTTTTAAGGTTCGGAGGACTATTGGCACAGATTCCTTCCCTTGATTTTCAAATACGTGACTTTAAGAGCGGTGACTGCATCCTGATTAAAGCTCTAAAGAGACATGAACTAAAGCTAATGTGAGAAGGACTGTTCCAAGTGCTGTTGACTACTGAGTTGACTACCGAGTCGGGATGAGCGGACTAAAGAGACAGGCTGAGTCCATTGTTCGTGTGTGGAAGGACTGGGGACTACACCCCATGGATGGACAGTGACTGCTAAGACAATAGATCCTTTTGCATTGACTTTTAGGACTAATCGATAGCACTTTGGGAGGTTGAGTTGCTTATTTGGTTGGGGGTTGCTTATTTGGTTGCCTATCACTCCTGAGGATGTGGACAAGGCCATAGGAGCGATGAGCGCCTCCACTTGTTTATTGGACCCGTGTCCCTCCTGGCTGGTTTCGGCCAGCAGGGAGGTGACACGCGGCTGGCTCCAGGCTGTTGTGATCGCATCTTTGAGAGAGGGGTCCGTCCCGCAGCCCTTAAAAGCTGCGGTGGTGAGGCCCCTCCTCAAGAAGCCTTCCCTGGACCCAGCGGATTTAAAGAACTTCCGTCCAGTCTCCAACTTACCCTTCTTGGGTAAAGTTGTAGAGAAAGTGGTGTCGCTCCAACTCCTGCGGCTATTGGAGGATACTGATTATCTGGATCCCTTTCAATCGGGTTTCAGGCGCGGCTACAGTACGGAGACTGCTTTGGTCGCACTGATGGATGATCTCTGGCGAGCACGGGATGGGGGTCATTCCTCCATCCTGGTGTTACTTGACCTCTCAGCGGCTTTCGATACCATCGACCATGGTATCCTTCTGCGTCGTCTTGGGGAGGTGGGAGTGGGAGGCACTGTTTTACGGTGGTTCTCCTCCTACCTCTCTGACAGGACGCAGTCAGTGTTGACAGGAGGGCAGAGGTCGGCCCCTAGGCCCCTGGTTTGCGGGGTGCCACAGGGTTCGGTCCTCTCGCCCATCCTGTTTAACATTTACATGAAACCGCTGGGTGAGATCATCCGACGACACGGGGTGAGGTATCAGCAGTATGCTGACGATACCCAGTTGTACATCTCCACCCCGTGTCAGTTCAGTGAAGCAGTTGATGTAATGTGCCGCTGCCTGGACGATGTGAGGGTCTGGATGGGAGTGAACAGACTCAGGCTCAACCCAGACAAGACTGAGTGGCTCTGGATTTTGCCTCCCAAGGATTATGTCGACTGTCCCTCCCTGGTTCTCGGGGGAGAAAAATTGACTCCCTTGGAACAGGTCCGCAATTTGGGTGTCCTCCTAGATCCACAGCTAAAATTGGAGCAACATCTTTCAGCTGTGGCTAGGGGGACCTTTGCACAGATTCATCTTGTGCACCAATTGCGACCTTACTTGGAGAGGGAGGCTTTGCTCACAGTCACTCATGCCCTTGTCACCTCACGGCTAGACTACTGTAACGCGCTCTACATGGGGCTACCCTCAAAGAGCATCCAGAGACTCCAACTAGTACAGAATGCAGCTGCGCGAGCTGTAGTGGGTGTACCGAGATACACCCACGTAACACCTATTCTTCGCCAGCTGCATTGGCTGCCAATTAGTCTCCGGTCGCAATTTAAGGTGTTGGTCGTTACCTTTAAAGCCCTACATGGCTCAGGGCCAGGTTACCTTCGGGACCGCATCCTACCACATACCTCCCTACGACCGGTTAGGTCCCATAGAGAGGGCCTCCTCCGGGTCCCATCGGCCAAACAATGTCGGTTGGCGGGGCCACGGGGGAGGGCCTTCTCTGTGGGAGCCCCGTCCCTCTGGAACCAACTCCCACCAGAGATCCGGACTATCCCCACCCTGCTGGCCTTCCGTAAAGCCATAAAAACTTGGCTCTTCCGGCAGGCGGGGTGAATAGGAAGATCAGATTCCCCCCTTGAATGTTGTTTTTATAATTGTTTTAACTATGCCTTTTAATTTTAAATTATGATAATTGTTTTTATTGTACGCTTCTTATTCTGTTGTACGCCGCCCTGAGTCCCACGGGATTGGGCGGCCTATAAGAACGTCTATTAAATTAAATTAAATTAAATTAAATTAATAAACTTTTGTATTGTGTTATTGTTTTCTATAGGGAAGAGACATAGTAGGGTGGTATGGTTACATGTTGTGAAAGTATGTGGATGAAAGTCCCTGGAGTGATTGCATTGAAGTTTGAGTTTGTATTACATTACATATACATACACAGGGGGGCCAGTCCACTGGAAGCATGAATTCGACAGTAGGGGTGATTATTGTCTTCTGGGGAATACGGACGTATCTTTAAGTAGGGATGGAAACGTTTGCTGTGTTGCTGTGTTATTTTATAATGTGGCAGCAGTTGTGTTTCCATGCTGAACTTGAACAACGATTTTCCCAGATACATAAATCACTGACACTGATTGAGCCGGAAATTGGAGGCTGGAATTTGTATTAGATCTACCTTTAGTGGTGGCACACCACATATCAAAGGAGTAACCATACATATGAGATAGCTGTTCATAATAGAGATGTGTCCAATAGGATGGAAGCTGTACATAGTCATTGCTATGAGAGATGTGGCAATTATACACCTTCCTATAAGAGGAAGGATTGATTTTACTATATGGAGAAATAAAAGCCCCATCCAAGCTTATGTTTTTATATGACAATATAGCATTGTCAGGTCTGCTATTTGGTTGAAGGGTAGATGTACAATTAGAAAACGCCACTTAGATACATATGACATGTGAGAGAAGCCTATGAAGAAGGAAGAGGAAATATTTTCCTGATGACAGTGGCTTTGAATACTATATTCTTTTGTGTGAAAGGAGAGACAACGGTCTCGGATATCATATCTATATATATTGTGGGTGTACTAGTTCCTGGGAAGTTTTCGTTTGAAGATGGAAAGATTGTTATGGAACATAACATCTATGATCTATCAAAAGTGATTACTTTGCTTGGTCAGTGAATGAGTGAGTGAAGCCCAGTGAATGGACTAATTAGAAGAAGCTGGTACTTTGAGGTGAAGAACATTTTGCCAGACTGTGATTGTGTAATATGGATAAGTATAAACAAGAATGTGTTTACTTGAACTGAGAGTGAAGAGATGGATCATTAGGATAGGTGCTATACCTACCTGAAGGATGGTTTTTGTTTTATAGCTTATATGCTTATGCAGTTATTCTTGCTAATGCAGTGGGAGGATCTTATCCTATAAGATGCCTGAACACAGGTTTATTGTTTTTACTGATGAATGCTACACTGCATCATAGTACTTGCATACCAGCAAGAAGACCATGATTGGAAAGGTGGTGAAAAATACACGACAGGTGAGACACATGATCAGAAACCTGAACATGAAGAAACATCTAAGAAAGCAGGTGAAGCTCACCTGGCAATACATAATTTGCATATCATATATATACAAAGATCTATATCTCTAGTGCAGTATAAGACAACTGAATATGCTGCCAAAAGGAGTTATAGGGGTAAAAGGTACATAAAGAATGCATATGATGCTGGAGGTAGTGATGCGGTGGTGATATTATCTGATGTAGAAGTTCGACTTCTAGGCATATTTCCTTGGTTTGCAACACAATAGAATCATAAGCAGATAGGACATTTTGCTTGTGCTTTGGCAAAAAGTATTAATGAAACTTCGTCTGCCATAGCAGCTCTGGCTAATGGGGGAGATAAGGAAGTCTTTATTAAGGATGGGCCATGGTTACGTGGAATTCGTAAGGATTATGCTGCTTTGGTACAGGACATAAATCACATTTAAGAGCTTTGCTACCACCTACAACATAAAACTGAGAATTCTGCATTCCATGGGATATGGAATGTATTAACTCTTGCTTGTGGAGTTTTGCATGGTTGAAAACCATATGTGGGCACTATAATCATTATAGTTATAGATTGTATATCTTGTGTCTGTATTAGATGTACTGTATGCCTGTATGTGTGTGAAGTGTTGTAAGTCTTGTTGTAAGATGGGACGCCTTAAGGAGTTGGGGATGTGGGCCCTAACTACGAAGGATGTGCGTATTGTTACAAAAATAAGAAACTGATCAATTAGGATCAATAGTAAGTATTGATCAGAAGTGAAAGGGTGGATTGTGAGAAATGAAATTATTTTAGTTAAAAATGACATGTAACAAGAACCATAGTGTAACCATTTTGAATGATTTTGTAATGAAATAATGATGTGTGACAAAATGTAATATGTCAGCTTATTTTCACTTTTCTCAGAATAACAGGAAATGTTTTGACCAATTTTGTGGAAACAGAGAGAGAACATGCTTGTTTTTCTCCTTTGTTATGAAGGGGATGAGCTAATGGGAATGTGCAGGTTCACACAGAAAGAGAGGAAGTGTGGAGCTGTCAGGATGATGAATATGTTCTGGGTTTTTCCTATGTTGTAAATATTGTGTTAGGATGTTACATAATGGAGGTTGGACGATATGATGGGAGGATGATGGGAGGAGTAAGGTGGAGTTATGTTCATTATAAATCTATGTTTCAGGATAATGGCCTTTGTCTCTATTTTGTGTCATGGATGACCATGTAGGGACCCTTTGATCAAAGTGTAATTAAACTGTTTATATTGTACATAATTCTGGATTCCTGTTTAATTATTTTTCTCACATATTCAATACCCCATAAATCCCTATCTAGAATAGATATGGTCTGGACAAGTAAAGAAATATGTAAAAATATAAATTCGGTGGAAATAGCACCGAATATATGGGCAGACCATAATCCATTAATAGTTGTATGAAAAGGAAAGAAGAGACGAGTAAGGAGATGGACACTAAATACTAGATTGTTACAAGATGAAGAATATATAAAAACAATAACTAAAGAAATAAAATTATTTATAATAGAGAATAAAAAACAACCCACTACTATACAAAATCTTTGGGACACATTTTTTTTAATTCAAAAAGTTTTATTAGTACAAAGTACAAACATTTTTCTCTTTTCTCCCCCCTTCCCCCCTAACCCCAACCCCCCCTCCCCCCTCATCCTCACCCCCACCCCTCCTCCCCATCCCTTCCCCTCCCTGGACTTCCCAGAACATACACAGGGTATAATATAGTTTACACAAATGCAAAACTAAAATATGCTAACAAATTATTAACTTCCAAATATCAAAAACTCTTAACTCCTTATACAGTAAATTGAACAAAAAATTAAATTGAAATATGTCCTTCGTCGTCTATTTTAGTCCATTCATCTTCTCCTTTATCAGGTATATCATTTAAATAATCTTTAACATGTTCTAAAATTTTTGCCCTTTACAATATTAATTTTAAATAAGTCTTCCTCTTGCAGTTTTATGCCACCAACACCTGGCAGCAATTATTAAATTCCAAACCAACTTAAACCAAATCTAAAAATATTTAACAACATCACATTCATTTGATCTCTATTACATTAGATTACAATCTATACTTATTTCCACCTCTAATATAATTTTAATCTTATTCTCTACCAATTTAATCTCTATTACATTAACTATCTTCTATTCTTATTCCCCAAACTGTAAAATTAATTTAATCTTATTATTTAAACCAGTTTAATCTCTATTACATTACTCTACCTTCTATAATTATTCCCCATAAGTAATCTTGTAATCTAATTTCTGTAAACTTAAACA
This sequence comes from Diadophis punctatus similis, assembly GCA_023053685.1. Classification (NCBI taxonomy): domain Eukaryota; kingdom Metazoa; phylum Chordata; class Lepidosauria; order Squamata; family Dipsadidae; genus Diadophis; species Diadophis punctatus. The sequence goes on along the minus strand of JALIGW010000010.1, from coordinate 7,114,094 downwards.
GCCTCATATATACATTTAAACTTTATTCTTATTTCTTTTACATTATCCTACTATTAGTAAAACGTCAATTCTCAATTCTTCTCCCCTTAAATATTTCTTTAAGTTGGCATCTGAAGATATGTTTATCCATTCTTGCTTCATTTGGAGGAGTTGAGGACTGAAGTCGGTAATTTAAATCTTCTTCGCTTTCAACCTTTACTTCACTAATCTGTCTTAAATCCTTTGTATCTTCTTGACTTTTCAGAGTTCCTTTCTGTTGTGAAAACCATCAGTATTCCTCTCCCTCTTCTTTAATTTCCTCATATCTTTTGTCTTCTTCACTTTCAATCTTTACCTCTTTAATTTGTCTTGGGTCCTTTGGTTCTTCTTGACTTTTCAGGATTCCTTTCTGTTCCTCATTTCTTTTGTCTTCTGGTGACTTTGGTCTCTCAACCTTTAACACGTTGGCAAAAAAATCTTTTGCTTCGCAGATCGTAATAAGTCTGTATCTTTTTCCCCTAAAGGTAACAGACAGTCCAGCCGGGATTTCCCATTTATATTGTATCTGTTGCTTTTTTAATTCTGCCACCAGAAAAGTATAACCTTTACGTGCTTTTAATATTTTTGGAGGAATTTCCTTAAACGTCAGAACCTCTTGTTCTTCCACCTTAAGATTGTTTTTATAAGTCGCCTGTAAAATTCGATTTCGCAGTGTCCTTGTGGTAAAATATACTACAATGTCTCTTGGTAAATGATTTTTTCTGGCAAACCAAGAATTAGCCCGGAATACTTTTTCAATCTGCCATTCCAATTCAACTTTTGTTTCCCCCAAGATCTTCACCAATGCATCCAGGATCTTTTCTTTTAAATTTTCTTGATTATTTTCTTTTGCCCCCCGTAGCCATAAGGCAAATTCCATGTCTTTATATTGAAACATCGTTAATTCTGCCTCAGTTCCATCAATTTTATTCTGGATCTCAGTTACTTTTTCAACCAAAGTCCCAGTAGACTGTTTAGTTCGAGCCACGTCTTGTCCCAATAAGTCCATTTTAACTGCCAAAGCTTTAAATACAGATTCCACATTGTCTCTGGTTTGTTGAGTCTGAGAAACAAACTCCTCTGAGACAGCTTGTATTTTTTCATTAATTTCAGTATTTTTTCCATTAATTTCTTTAATTTTTTTATTAACTACTAAAGCAATTTCTTTCTGCATATCTTTCATAATTTGCTGCCACTTTTCCAATGTAAGAGGCTGTGTTGGGGGGGCAAAGTCTTGCAAATTAACAATATTTGTGGGAAGATTTTCAATTTTTCCTATTCCTTTAAAAGAAACATTCTTTGCCAGTTTTAAAGACATCTTCAATTTGTATTAATTCTTGTATAGCCAAAAAACAAAGTTCATCAAAGAAGAGAGCAAAAACCAAAAGGAGTTCTCACCAACATCTGTTAACAATCAGAACTCTCATTAGCTTCAGTAGCTTTCGCTTTCTCCACGCCTTTCAAATTCCAAGCGCCATCTTTAGCTACTTTGTTGCTTCCCAAATAATCCAAAAAGCAACACCGGAGTTAGGTAAGAATACTTCCTTTTAGATTCTCCTGGTATGTTCCGTCTGCTGCATTGTTTAGAGTAATAAAGTAATAAAACCATTTGTTACCAGCAGAGATGGTCACGGCTTCTTGCTCCGCTAAAAACAAGCAGAGGCATTCCAGGTCCGGAGCTGTGACAGGCTTCAAGGGAGCCCTTGCCCTTCACACCCCAGAGCTTCTTCTGGGGTGTTAGGGGGGCTCTACCTCTGCCCATCTGCTCTTCTCCCCTCCCTTTGCCCGGGACGGGAGTTTCCAAGCCGCCAGACAGCTGATGTGGCTTATCTGGCGGCTTTTATGGAGCCTGGAATGGAGCACCCATAAAGAGCATCCAGCGAAGCTCGCGGCGCCACTGGAAGTCGGGACACATTAAAAGCATATATTAGAGGTATAACGATTGCTTATGCCGCAAAGAAAAATAAGGATAAATGGGAAGATTATAATAAACAATTAAAAGAAATTAAGGAATTGGAACACAAACTTCAGAAAGACACAAAAGATGATAATATATATAAAAGATTGATAGAGGCCAGACATAAAGCAAATTTAATAGAACAGCAGGAATATGCAAAAGACATCAGATTTGTTAAACAAATATACTTCGAATCAGCTAATAAACCAAGTAGATGGTTGGTGTATAACATTAAAAAGGAAAAGGAAAAGAGAATTATATATCAATTAGTAGATACAACGGGGGAAATACAACATACAGAGGAAATGATAAAAGAGATAGCTACAGAATATTATAGGAAATTGTATGGACAGGAACCAGTAGATGTAAACAAAATAACTAATTATTTAGAAAGAATAAATATGCCATAAGTAGAAGACTTAGATAAGGAAATGTGAAATAGGGAAATTACTATACAAGAAATCCAGAGTGCACTAAAAAAAAACAATAATAAATCGCCAGGTCCAGATGGTCTCCCAGGAGAATATTATAAAAAGATAGGTGAGGTATTAGAAAACACTTTATTAGAATTGTATAATGATGTTCTTACAGGAGCCAGGATACCAAATACTTGGAAAGAAACCATGATTATGAAAGAAGGTGCCGAGAAAGATCAAATTCAAAATTATAGGCCAATTTCATTGTTGAACGCTGATTACAAAATTTTTATGACAATTATGGCTGAAAGAACAAAAAAAATATTAAATAAAATTATTAACTCGGACAAAAATGGGTTTTTACCAATGAGACAGATAAAAAATAATACAAGATTTGTTTTGAATATTTTGGAATATTATGAAGCACATCCAGGAAAGCAGGCAGCTCTTGTTTTCCTGGATGTGCAAAAAGCATTCGACAATGTAAATTGGCAATACATGATAAGGTTAATTCAAAAAATGAAATTTGGCAATAGATTTGAGAAGATAATGGAAATAATCTATATCTCCCAGTCAGCCAAGATTCTAATAAACGGCGATATGACACAATCATTCTTAATATCCAAAGGAGTTCGTCAGGGATGTCCGATGTCACTTCTGCTCTTTATATTAACATTAGAAACACTATTAAATAAAATTCGGAATAATGATGAAATTAAGGGAACAAGAGTTAAGAAAGAGGTATATAAATTACAGGCATTTGCCGATGACTTAGTGTTCTTTTTAGAGGAACCAAAGGAATCAGGCCAGAAACTAATTGAACAAATAGGGAAATATGGAGAATCGGCAGGATTGAAAATTAATAAGCAAAAGCCCAAACTTTTAACAAAAAATATGACAAAAAAGCAGAACGAGGAATTGCAAAGAACTTTAGGATTGCAAATAACAAAGAGAGTCAAATATTTAGGTATAATATTAACAAATAAATGCTCATCTATTAAAAAGGACAATTATGATGAATTAGTAAATCAAATGAAATTGGAATTGGAGAAATGGGAAAAATTACAACTTTCATTATTAGGACGCATTGCAGCAATTAAGATGAGCATTTTACCCAAATTCTTATATCTATTCCAAATGATTCCCATAAAATTAGAGACGAATTTTTTTAATGAAATGAAGAAAATTACGACTAAATTTATTTGGCTAAACAAAAAACCAAGAATTAAATTAAAAATTTACAGGATGATAAGAGCAGAGGCAGCCTCGGACTCCCCGAATGGAAACTATATTACAAAGCAGCATCCCTGATGGGGATTAAGGATTGGATAAACCTATCAAACAAGAGATTATTAATATCAGAGGGCCATGACCTTCAAATGGGATGGCATGCCTATATATGGAAAGACGGACTTAAATTACAATCAAATTTCAATCAACACATAATTAGGAAATCTCTTATAAAAACATGGTATGAAATCAAAAAGAAAAACTATATGAAGATCCCCAGATGACTTTCAACTATGGAAGCCATGAATTACCCAAATTTAACAGATATTACAAAAATAGTGAAATATAGTGATATATTGGATTCATTAGGACACCTGAAAAGTAGGGAACAATTGGCTGAACAAAATATCAAAATTGATTGGTGGCCTTACACACAAATAAAATCAAGATATAAAAAAGATATGGATGAAATGGGTATAGATATGGTTCCACAAAAATTAGATAAAATCCTGATGGGCCCGGATGAAAAAACGATATCGAAACTATACAAATATCTGTTAGCATTTGAAAATATGGAAGAAATTGTGAAAGATTCAATGATAGCCTAGGCCAAAAACGTCGGGCACAATATTCATTTGGCTGACTGGGAGAGGACTTGGAAAGTAAATTGTAAGATAACAAAATCTGTAACATATAAAGAGAATTATTATAAAATGTTTTATAGATGGTACCTAGCTCCATCAAGATTGGCTAAAATATACCCAAATGCTAATTCGACCTGTTGGAAATGCAACAAAGAGTTAGGCACCTTCTTTCATATGTGGTGGACATGCCCAAAAGTGAAGGGTTTTTGGAAAAAAGTCCACAAATGGTTAGAGGAAATTATGGAAAGAACTGTGGAATTTACACCAGAATTCTTTTTATTGGGAATAATGAATAAACAATACCCTAGAGATTTACAGTATTTAACCCTTCATATTATAACGGCAGTGAGGATAGCCTACGCTCAGTGTTGGAAGAAGAACTATACACCACCGGATAATTTACTATTGGACAAAATATACAGATGTGCCAAAATGGATAAATTGACTATTGAACTTAAGGGACAGAATAATTAGGAGTATTACAAGGTTTGGGCTAAATGGTTCAACTGGACTAAGACGGAGAAAACAAAAGAGAAAGAAGAAAAGACTGAGAGACTACGAGTGACAAAGAATGAAGATATGTAAATATGAGAAATATTGTATATTATTTAGTAGGAATAATATCAAAATGGGTATGGACGTATGTCGAAATATAGTGATGTTTGAAAATAAATAAAATAATAAAAATGTTTTTTAAAAAAACAATTGAAGTTCTGGAGCTCTGGGGCATCGACATTGTGGATGGTTACCATCCACCTAGCTGCTGCCCCCTCCAGGGCCACGGTGACAACTTTATGTTTTTTTTAAATATTTTTATTAATATATAAACATTAAAAAAGACAAACATACATTGAAGACAACACCATATGTACTTACATGTACATATATACAAACTTTTACAGTAAATGTCTTGGCCATAGGTTTTAGTAGATTAATACATATATAATTATATTTATATTACTTATAATTATCTATTATTCTATCAGTTAATAAATTCTCAATTGTGACTTATCTATCTATCTAAATATTTCTATATTTCTTTTGTTCCATTTCTTTTTTCTAGCCAGTTATAGAAGAGATTCCAAGTTTCAAAGTATTCTGAGTTTCCCTTCTGTTTCAATTCTAGTGTTAATCTGTCCGATTCTGCACATTCTAAGATTTTCCTTATTGTTATGTTTTCTGTTGGTACGTCACCCTGTTTCCAATGCTGCGCTAGTACTATTCTTGCTGCCGTTAGTATGTGTGTTATGATATACCAGTTCTTCTTTTCTATTTCTTGATCTAACATCCCTAGCAAGAGGGTTTCTGGTGTAAAATTTATTTTTAATTTAGTTATTTCTTGAATCCAATTGTGTATAGTTTGCCAGAAATTTCTAGTTTTGGGACACGTCCACCACATGTGATAATAGGTTCCATTTTTGTGGGGGCATTTCCAACATTTTGGGTTCATGTTTGGGTACATTCTGGCCAATCTCGCTGGTGGAAGATGCCATCTGTAGTACATTTTGTATATATTCTCCTTGTATGCTGCTGATTTAGTTATTTTCAGATTTTTAATCCATGTTTCTTCCCACTGTTCCTGATTTATTTCATATCCAAAATTTTTGATCCAACTCGTCATATTTCCCTTAACTCTTTCTTTTTTCATTTTATAGTTTATTAAAAATTTATAAATTTTTGTTATCATCTTTTTTTCCGGTCCCAATAAGATTTTATCTAGTTCTGATTTCTTTTTTGCTACTCCAAATTTTTTCATGTCCTCCTGTAGTCTGGTTTTAATTTGGTAATATGGCCACCAATCTATCCCGATTCCTTGATCTCTTAGGGTTTGGATCTCTTTTAGGTTCCCTTGTTCATCTAGTATTTGTTCGTATTTAACCATTTTGTATATGTCCGTTGTGGTGGGGTATGTAATCGCCTCCATAGTCGAAAACCATGTTGGGATTTCTGTGTAGTGTTGTTGTTTTATTTTGCTCCAAGTGTTATATAATGAGTCTCTGATTTTATGTTTTTGGAAGTAGGAATGTGTTTTGTGTTTTCCGTCCCATATGAAACTATGCCATCCTACCTGTAGATCATGTCCCTCGAGGGTTAATATTCTTTTATTGTTAATTTTAATCCAATCTGTTATCCACTGTAGTGATGCTGCTTGATAATAGGTTTCCCATTCTGGAAGTCCAAAGCCCCCTTGCTCTTTATTCTGCTGTAAATATTTTAATTTAATTCTTGCCTTTTTTCCTGACCAAATGAATTTAGATATCATTTTATTTAAATTGTCAAAATATTTTCTATCTAATTTAATTGGTATCGTTTGGAACAAATATAATATTTTTGGTAGCACTGACATTTTAATCGTGGATATTCTCCCTGTTAATGAAATAGGTAGTTTTGTCCATTTTTCTAAGTCTTTTTCTATTTGTTTATTCAGCTCTATATAATTATCATTTTTAATTGTTATGCATTTGGCCGTTAGTATTATTCCTAAGTATTTAATTTTTTTAACCGTTTGAATACCCAATTTCTCTTCCAGTTCCTGAATTTGTTTATTTGATAAATTCTTCGTTATTATTTTGGTTTTATTTTTATTGATTTTTAGGCCTGCTACTTTCCCAAATTTGTTAATTTCCTCTATTAATTTTGGTCCTACCTCAATCGAGTTTTCCATATTAAAGACCATATCATCTGCAAAAGCTTGCAGTTTGTATTCTTGCCCTCTAATTTTAAGTCCTTCAATATTTGAATTTTGCCTAATTCGTTGTAGCAGCGTTTCTAAAGTGAATATAAATAGCAAGGGAGACAGTGGACATCCCTGTCGTACTCCTTTTTGAATGTCAAATTTGTCTGTTGTATCTTGATTTATAATTATTTTTGCTGTCTGTTTTGAGTATATCATCCTGATATATTTGGGGCCGAAATTTGTAATCTCTAACTTTTTAATAAGAAAATCCCAATTTAAATTATCAAATGCTTTTTGAGCATCGAGGAACATGAGAGCTACAGGTTTTCCTGGATTTGCCTCATAATATTCTAGTATATTCATAATTGTTCTTGTGTTGTTTCTAATGTTTCTATGTGGGAGGAAACCATTTTGATCCGGATGTATGTTTTTGTTAATTACATATTTAGTCTTTCTGCCATTATGGTCATGAATATCTTATAGTCCACATTTAACAGTGAGATTGGCCTGAAGTTTTGTATCTTCTGTTTTTCTATTTTCTCTTTTGGGATTAGTGATATTATTGATTCTGCCCATGTTTTAGGAATTTCCCCTTTATTTAGTACTTCATTGTATGTTACTAGCAATAATTGTTTAATAGGGTTCTGCAATTCTTTGTAGTATTCTGCAGGTATACCATCTGGTCCAGGCGTTTTGTTGTTCTTTTGTTTTTTTATAGCTTTTTCTAGTTCTAGAGGTGTTATTTCTTCATCTAACATGTTTTTGTCTAATTCTATTATTGGTGTGTCTTTTGCCTGTTGCAGGTAGGTTTGTATATCCTCTTCCCTTATTTTCTCTTTTTTATATAGTTCTTTAAAATATTTAAGTATTATATCTTTTTTGTCCTCTAATGTTGTCTTTACTTCACCCTTCTCATCTTCTAATTGTTGTATATGTCTTTCCTCCCTTTCCTTTCGTAGTTTATAGGCTAGCCACCTGCCTGGCTTGTTAGCATTTTCAAAGTAATTTTGTTTTGCCATTTTAATTTTCTGTGCCACCTCCTCTTGTGTCAGTAAATTAATTCTATGTTTAATTAGGGCCTTTTCTTCTTTAATTTTTTCATTTAATTGTTCCGTTTGTTGTCTGTATTCTAATTCTCCCATTTTTTTTGCAGTTCATTAATTTGTTTATTTCTGTTTTTATTTCTTTTAATGGTATATGTTGTAGTTAATCCTCTTATGTATGCTTTTGCGGTATCCCATAGGTTCTGAATTGTAGTATCGTTATTCCAATTTTCCTTCATAAAGAAGGCTAATTCTTTTTCCATATAATCAATATAGCTCCTTTCTTTTAGTATTGCCCTATTCATAAACCATCTCTTGTTTGTCTTTCTCCTCTCTTTTATTGTAAAAACTACAGGATTATGATCCGCCCATATATTTGGTTTTATTTCAATTTCTTGGATTTTATTCAATATTTCTGTGTCGGCCCAAACCATGTCTATTCTCGACCAGGAGTTTTGTGGGGTGGAATAATATGTGTACTGGTTTTCGTGTGGGTGGTTTTCTCTCCATGCATCCCTAAGGTTAAATTCCCTAGTTAGGTCAAAAAATTCACATGGTAGTATCTTTCTTTCATGTTGTTTTTTATTTGCAGATTTGTAGTCCAATTTATTATCTGATACAGCATTAAAATCTCCCACTATACATATGTTTTCTTTTTCTAATTTGACTATTTGTTTATGTAATTCTTTAAAGTACTCTTTTTGTTTGTTATTAGGTGCATAAATTATTATGAGTAGCATTTTTTTTGGTTTATTAAGGTCTCTATCATTAGTGCTCTACCTTCCTTATCCTGGTATACCTGTTTTGGTTGCAGCCAATCCTTAACATATACTGCAATCCCTCTCTTTTTTGAATCATCCAGTGATGTGAACAACTTTCCAAGTTTTGGTGCCTCTAATAATTTGATATGCTTTTTTTTAACATGTACCTCTTGCAGACAGATTATATCTAGATTCTGTTTTTGTAGTTTATTGAAAGTTTGTCGTCTTTTAATTGGCGAATTGATTCCATTTATATTTACTGATAAAATTTTAACTAAATTTTCCATCTTATTATTTTGCTGCTGCCTTGGCTGTTCTTGCGCTTCGTGTTTCTATTTGGGTCTTGGTGTATATTTTCTCTAACTTCTCTCTTTCTTCTGTGCTTTGTTCTTCTTGGCTCTGTGTTTCTAATTCTATGCTGCTCTCTCCTTCTGGTTCTAAGTAATGCTCAATAAAATGACCTGCTTGCTCAAATGTGTCTATTCTAACTTTTTTGTCTTTCCATGTGACCAGAAGTCCTTCTGGCACTAACCATCTAAATGACACTCCTTTTCTTATTAGTTTCACTGAAAGGTATTGGAAGTCTCTCCTTTTGTCTCTTATTCTCTTTGGTATCTGTTTCAGAACTGTAATATCTTTTCCTTTATAATTTATTTGTTCTGTTCTTGTAATTTTGTAAATCTCGTCTCTTATATGTTTTTTTGTAAATCTTACATGAATTTCTCTTGGTAGTTTATGTTTCCTTATGTAATTGTTCTGAACCCTATATATCTCATCAATGTTAGTTTTTATTTCTTCCTTGTCTACTTGGAGAACTTCCCCCAGAATTTCCGACATTACATTTCTAGTGTCCTCTTCCTTTTCTTCTAGTACATTCTGGAATCTTAGATAATAATTTGCTTTCTCAAGTTCCAACAGTGAGATTGCCCCCTCTAACTCCCTGTTTATTGTTCTCAATCTTTCTTCTGTTGCATCTTGTCTTTTTTCTGCCTTCTCTGTTTTTTCCACTATTATCTGTATTTGTTGTTCGTGATTGGCAACTATTTCTTGTATATTTTTCATTCTACTGTCTAACTTCTTAATATCTCCTTTAACTACTTCGAAGTTCCCTTTCATTTCCTCATGGTTGTTTTCTATTGTTTCTTGCGTTTTTATCATTTTTTCCTGTGATGCAAGCATAAATTCTGTAATTCTGTCTAATGAGGCCTGCATAGTTTGTAGGGAGGGGGTTTGTCCCTGTTTCTCTACAGTCGTCATTTCTGTTAGTAATCTTTGTCCTGCCGGTGATGGCGCAGCTGAAACTGCTTTCTTTACAGTTTTTGTCACCGTGGTCGAGGACATTTGTGCTTTTAAGAAAAAATTATAATTTTTAAAGAAATTACTCCAAACCTTCATATAGCCTCCTCCTATATTTCCCCCTTCCCCTTTCTCCACCAAGCAAGCAATGTCAATATTCTAATTCCACCTTTGTCACAGTTTTATACATTTTATCATTTGAACTCCTAGTTCTTAATTCCTAAGTCTTGATTTCAATTTTCTATGTATATATAGACAGTCAATTTCTATTATTTTCAATATTATAACAGTATTAATCAATATAACCATCTATCTATCGGTCAATTTATAAATCAATCAATCTATATATCTATTTTTACAATTATTTATCACAATCTATTTCAATCAGAACTAAATTTAACTTTTTGTTAATACTACAATCTTTCTTTTAAATTAATTAAGATTAATTCTATTTGTTATAATTATTTCAATCAAGTATCAAATATTTAATACCAATCAACTGTCTATATTCAATATCCAAGTAATTTTTTTCCCTTGTTTACCAGTAGAGGCAATCAGTGTGTCTTCTTTTAAAGTTCCAAAATGTCTTCTTTTTCAGAAGCTGCACAGTCACTGTCACTCTTTTTTTTCCTTTTATATGTCTCTGTTATTCTCCTCCTTCTATACCAAATCCAATGTATCAAATTCAAATCCAATATTAAGCAGTAGTCTCTTTAAATCACTATAGTTTCTAAATTTCTGATTTTTACTGCAACAGTTTCCAAATGTGTGATGTTGATCTCAAGGAACAGTTGTTAAAAAGTATCTCCTTCAGCTTCTCTAAGATGTCACTGTCAGCTTAAAGAAATCTTTGCTTGCTTCCGCAGTATAACAGAGCCAGTATTCCCACTGGTTTCACTTTTCCTTAGTTGTTTATTTAGGCACCAAAACAAAGTTCCGATCTTAAATCTAGCAGCAGTTTTTTTTCCCTTCTTTTTTCCCCAATCTTTCAGAACTCCTTTCTTTTTATTTGGTAATGTCCTCTCTTATCGCTCCTTACCGCTTCTGTGCCGCCTGTTCCACTCGGGAGACTTTCACTTTTCCGCCCTTTGCTGTTCCGTCTCCAATTTCAGGTTCCGCACTTTAAGATTGATGAAAATATTCGGCCAAGGGTTACTGTTTCCCTCTCGCTTTCTTCCTCTATGTCAGGATCAAGGCGCCATGACTCTGGATCATCTATCCACCTCCGATCTCTTTCGCGGCTGTTATCGGGGGTTTCCACCTATTTCACCAGGAGATAGCACTTTCTCCTGGTGCAGTTCAGTGTCCCCCTTCTTTTAGCGATCTCCTCCAGAGAATCGCATGCCGCTTTCAGCTACCAGCTCCGCGAAAAGTCGGGCGAAGTCCGCTGTCAGCTTTCTTCGCTCCGCACCAGCATAGCGCCCGCCCCGGAAGTCTCACGGTGACAACTTTAACCCAAGCACCCTGGGTTTGGAAGTCTCGCCCATATTCCTGCACATACGTGAGAACATGCGCCAGAAAGAAACCTAATGTCATGCCCCTGTTGGAGTCTGACACTGCAGCGGAAGATGAGCTGGAACAAGAACTGACAGCCAGTGAGAGGGCAGCTCCACTGGCCATGGTGGAAACTGGGGAAGGGCAGAATCAGTCCAGGCCAGGCTGTTCAGAATTAGCAAGGCCTGCAGGCAGGGAGGAACAGAGATCAACTGAAGAGCATGAACCACCCCCTTCTGATGCAAGAGCTTGGAGAGTGCAGAGGAGGAGGGATCAGCTCCAACAGAGGAGGCCACTCACGAGGAGAGGGCTCCGCCCAGCTTCCCCAGGCACACCTGGGAAATGAGACTTAAGGAGACTCTGTGGGGAGGGACATTTGTTGGGAACAAACACTGAGTTCCTGGAGTGTTGTGTGCCGACGTTTGAACTTGCCAAGAATCCTTGCATTCCTCTGTGGTGTTCTTGACTGATTATCTGTATCTTTTGCCCTCTGAACTCTGTGCTTTGTTCTTGTTTTGCTAGATAAATTTGGGATTTATTGCCATGCAGCCTTGGTGCAGACAGTCGATGCTTTCGCAAGGACCCTTTTATATTGCGAAGTTCCAATTTACTATGTATGGAAAGGCAACCAGTTCTGCAGGAGGAAACAAGGGAAGCCTGTGCCAGGTTATCCGGGGGTGAAGAAAGATCAGGTTTTGGGTAGAGTGTACACCGTCCATTCCGTTAATGCTGAGTGCTACTACCTACGCCTCCTCTTACATGAGATCCATGGCCCAATGTCATTTACCGCCCTAAAAACTGTGGCAGGGGTACTTCAACTAACATTTCAAGCAGCGTGCAGTGCACTTGGTTTGCTGGAGGACGATGCTCACTGGGACCGCACTCTGGAAGAAGCCTCCATCTCTGACTTTCCTAACAAACCCCCTAAAATTGTGGGAGAAATACAGAGACAGTCTTGCGGAAGATGTTAGAAGGCTAATGGAGAGAGAGTGTGGAGATGCCCAACTGTCCTCCAAATTGTTTACAACCAATGCCTTATCCTTCTTGAGGATATTGTCATATCCATGTCAGGTAAAACACTCCTACAGTTCGGATTTCCACCACCTTCACGAGAGCAAGGAGCCACTGTCAGCAACCATCAATACCTGAGTGAACTGTCTTATAATATCATTCAGCTGACACAAGCAGTTGCTTTGAATGTTCCAAAATTAAATCAAGAACAGAGGAAAGCCTATGATGAAATCATGCACAGTATTGCTTCTGATTCTGGGCAGTTGTTCTTTCTTGACGCTCCTGGTGGCACTGGCAAAACATTCTTGATCAATCTGGGATGGGGGAGAAAACAAACTCAAACGCCAAACAAGAGACAAAGAAAGAACACCCACAATCAGGCACAAAGAACTCAAATGCCTCTACACAAATGCACAAAGCCTAGGGAATAAACAGGGTGAACTTGAAATGTTAATGCACGAAGGTACACATGACATAGTTGGAATAACAGAAACTTGGTGGGACGAATCACACGATTGGAACACACAGAAAAAGGATACAAACTCTACAAAAAAACCAGCTCACACAAAAAGGAGGTGGAGTTGCACTGTATATAAAGGACCACTATGTAGCTACAGAGCTACAAGTAACCAAGGAAGAAAACCCATTAGAATGCATATGGGTCAACATAAAAGAAAAAAAGAACAACACAACAATAGGAGTTTACTACAGACCACCAAACCAAACAGAAACAATGGACACCCTTTTTACCAACCAGCTAAAGAACGTATGCAAGAAAAATAGCATTGTAATAATGGGAGACTTCAACTACACGGACATCAACTGGAAAACCAACTCAGCACCAAGTGAGAAATCTAACAGATTCCTAACCAGCCGAGCCAACAACTTCATTGTTCAAAAAGTGGAGGAGGGAACTAGAGGGGCAGCCATACTGGATTTAATACTTACAAACAGAGAAGAAACAATAGAAGGAGTCAAAGCTGCGGGAACACTGGGCGAGAGTGACCATGTAATACTAAAATTCACCATAACGCAAACACAAATAACTGAACATAACGACACCTATATCCCAGACTTTAAAAAAGCTGACTTCAATAAACTCAGAGAAAACCTGGGAAAGATCTCTTGGATGGAAGTACTAAAGGGTAAAACAACTCAAGAAGCCTGGGAGATCCTGAAAAACACGATCATAAAAGCCCAGAACACCACAATACCAATGAGGAAGAAAAACAAGAAATCCAAAAGGAAACCAGCATGGCTAAACAAAAATCTCACCGATAAACTGAATGAAAAAAAAGATAAATACAAAAAATGGAAAGAGGGGCACATAACCAAGGCAGAGTACCAACAGACAGCCAGAATCTGTAAAGAAACAATCAGGACAGCAAAGGCCCAGAATGAACAAAGACTCGCAACAAAAGTCAAAGACAACAAAAAAAGCTTCTTCCAACACATTAACAACAAGAAAAAAATCAAAGAAACAGTTGGTCCACTAAAGACGGCAAAGAAGTAACAGACAACACAGACAAAGCAGAGCTACTGAACACATTCTTCGCATCAGTCTTCACACAAAAGGAAACTGCAGCTCAACTACCCAGCAACACAAATATAAAAAACAGATTCGAAGCAAGACTCAACCTAAGCAAAAATACAGTAAGAGATCACCTATCTGAACTTAACGAATACAAAGCACCAGGACCAGACGGATTACATCCCAGAGTCCTAAAAGAACTAGCAGAAGTCATTTCAGAACCACTGCACCACATCTTCCACAAATCCTGGAACACAGGGGAACTACCTGAGGACTGGAAAAGAGCTGACGTGGTCCCCATCTTCAAAAAAGGTAAAAAGACAGACCCAGGAAACTACAGACCAATCAGCCTAACATCAATACCTGGGAAAATACTGGAAAAAATAATTAAAAACCAGATCTCCCATCATCTAAAAACAAACCAAGTAATAACCAACAGCCAACACGGATTTGTTAAGAAAAGTCATGCCAAACCAACCTCATTTCATTCTTCAACACTGTGACCAAATTAGTAGACCAGCGTAATGCAGTAGACATAATATACCTGGACTTTAGCAAAGCATTTGACAAAGTAGACCACAACCTACTCCTTCATAAGCTAGAAAAAAGCGGGATAGACAGCTACACAACCAGATGGATTAACAATTGGCTGACCAACCGTACCCAGCGAGTAGTCCTCAATGGCTCTAAGTCCACATGGAGAGAAGTAAGCAGTGGGGTACCACAAGGTTCCGTCCTAGGCCCAGTACTCTTCAATATCTTTATAAATGACCTAGATGAGGGAATAGCAGGAGAACTAACCAAATTTGCAGATGACACCAAGCTGGCAGGAGTAGCAAACACCCCAGAGGACAGACTCAAAATCCAGAGGGACCTCGACAGACTCGAACACTGGGCCCAAACAAATAAAATGAAATTTAACACAGAGAAAAGTAAAATTCTGCACATAGGCAAGAAGAATCAAAAATACACATACAAACTGGGCGAAACCACACTCAATAGCAGCGATTGCGAGACGGATCTCGGAGTCCTGGTAGACAGCCAACTAAATATGAGCCAGCAGTGTGCAGCAGCAGCCAAAAAGGCCAACACAGTCCTGAGCTGCATAAATAGAGGGATACAATCAAGGACCAGAGAGGTACTAGTACCACTCTATAAAGCCTTGGTCAGACCACACCTAGAGTACTGCATCCAGTTTTGGTCACCACACTACAAAAAAGACATTGAAACCCTAGAGAAAGTGCAGAAGAGAGCAACCAGGATGATAAAGGGTCTGGAAAATAAAACATACGAAGAGCGGTTGCAGGAACTGAGCTTGGCCAGTCTGGCGAAGAGAAGGACCAGGGGTGACATGATAGCAGTGTTTCAATACTTGAGGGGATGCCACAGAGAGGAGGGGGTCTGGCTGTTCTCTATGGCACCAGAAAGCCAAACAAGGAATAACGGATGGAAGCTGACCAAGGAGAGATTCAACCTGGAAGTGAGGAGAAACTTTCTGACAGTGAGAGCGATCAACCAATGGAACAGCTTGCCAGCAGAGGTCGTGAGAGCCCCAACACTTGCGACCTTCAAGGAGAGACTGGACTGCCATCTGTCTCAAATGGTGTAGGAACTCCTGCTTGAGCAGGGGGTTGGACTAGATGACCTACAAGGTCCCTTCCAACTCTAATAATAAATCTAAATCTAAATCTAAAATCTCTTGCTGGCCAAAATTAGAAGCAGAAGGAATATCGCCCTAGCCGTTGCTTCCTCAGGAATTGCAGCTACCTTGATCGATGGAGGCAAGATGGCCCACTTTGCCTTCAAGTTACCTCTCAACCTGAATCATTCTGAGTCTGCACTTTGTAACATCTCTAAGCAGAGTGACATGGCCCAGGTGCTTCGAGAATCCAAACTTATCGTGTGGGATGAGTGCACTATGACTCACAAAGGAGGTCTTGAGGCTGTAAACAGGATGCTCCAGGACATTAGGGGCAGCAATCCTCTTATGGGTGGAGTTACAATGCTTTTGGCTGGTGACTTCAGACAGACTTTGTCTGTTGTGCCACGAGGGACACGTGCAGATGAAGTCAAGGCCTGTCTCAAGTAATCCATCTTATGGCCTAAAATCAAAGTCCTGACCTTGACAGTTAACATGCGTGTCCACCTTCAATGTGATTTGAGGGCAGAATAGTTTTCTAAATTATTACTTGACATTGGTGATGGCAACCTTTTGGAAGAGGAGGGAAGAATAACTATTCCGAGTAAACTTTGTGATGTTGTGACAGATCTGATCAGCTTGACTGACAGAATATACCCCAACATTCATCTGCTGGAAAAGTTGTTCACTCAACATATGAAGTATGAATCTGTGGACTCAGTAATGGAGATCGGGGATGCTGTACATTACCCTGTGGAATTCTTGCACTCTCTCAACCCACTAGGATCACTACCTCATGTCCTCTACCTCAAGGTTGGTGCTCCAATCATGCTGTTACGCAATCTAAGCCCTCCGAAACTGCAATGGCACCAGGCTTCAGGTTAAGACTCTGTACAAACACATAATCGAAGCCACAGTTTTCACAGGCGTCAATCAGGGAGAAACCATTTTCATACCCCAAATTCCTTTGATCCCATCAGACTACCACTTTGAGTTCAAACATCTACAATTTCCCGTTAAGGTTTGCTACACCATTACCATCAATAAGGCACAGGGACAGACTTTGAAAGTGGTTGGTGTGCATCTCACGAGTGACTGTTCCTCCCATGGCCAGTTCTATGTGGCATGATCCAGAGTCAGTTCACCTGACAGCCTGGTCATCCTCCAGCCAGACAGCAAAATCCGGAATGTTGTTTACAGGGAGGTCCTCAGCAATTCATCTGAGGGACGAATTGAAAGTCTGTGCTATGCAACTTATTAGCCTGGCTACATAGACAAAACAGCCACGGTTGCGGCTGGGATTAAAGGCCTTAAGCCCATCTATTTCATTGTTGTTACACTTACAATAATTTTTATTTATTTATTTATTTATTTTGTCAACACGTGTACAAGATAACAGGTATGATATAAACATAAACAAAAGCAAAGTATGTATAGGTAAAAATTAGACAATAGGGCAGAAGGACAGGGACGGTAGGCACGATGGTGTGCTTATGCACGCCCCTTACAGACCTCTTAGGAATGGGGTGAGGTCAACTGTAGACAATCTAAGGTTAAAATAATAAAATAAAATAAAATAATGTCTTCATCTGTAACAGAAACTTAGTTTAAGGTCTCTAACGAAATAATACAGTCACTTTTTAAACTACTCATTAATTTTCAAGCTTTAAGTGTCAATTTATCAAGCCCCATCACATAGTTTCGTAGCGAAGCACGGGTATCCAGCTAGTCAGGTATTATATACTGTTTCTGGAATAAGGATATATAGACACATATTTATGGGATAATATTATTCCTTCTATTTATGGAATTCTACAAGTATGGATAGAAGTGAGTCTAGATTTAAGAAAGCCAATTCCATACAATGTAAGAGTATTGAGGATGGGGATTGAAAAGATACTGTGACAAGTTATTATTTTTCATTTCAACCACTCTGTTTTAAATTCCTAAAGGATAAAGTAAATGTGATTAATAGTTGAAGGAAGAATTAGTTCAATATAAATTAAATATGCCATAATTCAAAAGATTAGAAAGTTGCCACCTTCCATGGATATGAACAATTCTGTTGATAATTTACTATTTAGGTTTTCTATTTGCCTGAACTATATGCTATAAATAAATACTTTTTAAAACCTTAGTCAAATTAATATTTATTTACTTCAAAAGACAATCATATGTATGAATAAAAATAATTTACTGTAAAATTTCCAGTGCATAAAAAAGAGTTTACTTCATAGCTACGAGGGTGAGTCAAAAGGTAATGCCATTTTCTTTAGGACAGGTATAATTACCAACACAGGAACATGTAGCATACATCAAAATGAAGCTGGTCCTCTGTGGATCACATCCCTACTTCTCAACATAGTCACCGTTTCTCTCAATAGCAATGTTCCACCTTTGAATGAGAACATGTATCCCTGCCTCGTAAAATTTTGTTGACTGTTCTTTGAGCCACTTCTTCACTGTAGTTTTTACAGTTCCCACCTTTTCATCATTCAGATGATGGACCCACCTGCATACATTGCTATAATCTAAAATATTGTCCTCAAACACATTTTGTAATCATCTATGAATGTTCACAGGGGTTTTCCCCTCAGCAACAAGGAATTCAATCACTGCTCTTTATTTTTGATGCAACTCTAAGGGGGCAGCCATTTTGAATTTTCCTTGCGAGTCTAAAAACCTGAAAAGTAAGAAACAAAATATTTCAGAACGTAAATGATATAATCGTTTATAACTGGGAAAAATGTCAGGTATTTTTATCAAAAACTTCACCTGAAATAAAGAAAATGGCATTACATTTTGACTCACCCTCGTACCAGTCCATTGTATATAGGTCATAAAACAATTTAGATAGGGAATGGGGTAACCTATGATCACCCCCCCAAAAAAGTGTCATAATAAAATTGACATATTAAAAAGATTTCCTTTAAAACACATATCTGCTAAAATGTTTTTTTATTTTTTTAAAAGTTTATTTATAATACAATTAAAAAAGAAAAACATTTGACATGACGTAACATTACAGTTTAAACATTTCCATCAAGTTATTTCTCCTCCTGAATACAATTCTTTATCTATATATAAATATATACAAATTTTATATACAATACTAAATCCATTTTTTCTATTCGCTAACATAAAAATATATACATTTCCAACTTGTCACTGAATCATAATGTAGGAGCCGAGGTGGCGCAGTGGTTAAATGCAGCTACTGCAGGCTACTCCACCTGACTGCTAGTTCAGCAGTTCAGCTGTTCAAATCTCACCAGGCTCAAGGTTGACTCAGCCTTCCATCCTTCCGAGGTGGGTAAAATGAGGACCCAGATTGTTGGGGGCAATATGCTGAACTCTGTAAACCGCTTAGAGAGGGCTGTAAAGCACTGTGAAGCGGTATATAAGTCTAAATGCTATTACTATAATCCCAGCAGTCCTCCTCGATTCCCACCAGTGGTACAATTTATCCCAGTTTTCAAAGTGTTCCAATTCATTCTTATCTTTCAGATTCCCACAAGGGCTATTTTTATCTTATTCAATATTACTTCTATTATTAATATCATACCATCTTCCTCTTTATAAATTTGTTTTGCCAAAATTTCCTCTTTAATATATACCACAACTCCTCCTTTCTTCTGTTGCGATAGTGATGCAAACATAGTTCCCAATTTAGGGCAATTTAGTAAGTGTTGATGTTGTCTTTTTATATGGACTTCTTGTATGATTATTATACCCAAATTTATCTTGCTAAGTTTATTTAATTATTTTTCTTTTTAATGGGGAGTTTAAACCATTAACATTCAAAGATAGAATCTCTACTTCCTCTTTTGTCTCTCTATCTATATTTGGATCTTGTTGTTCTTGTTGGTCTGGCCTCTTTAAATTCCTTGAGTCTATCCTCATCATATTTTCCATTATCTATATCCTCTCCTTTCCCAGCTCCCCTGTCTTTAATTTGTGGTTCCTTTTCTACTATGGCTTGTGTTATTATCTCACCTTCTTCTCTTCTCTCTCTTTCCACTAACTCTTCCTCACTGCCAAAGTTTTGTCTGTAGAATTCTTCTGCTTTATCTGTCACAAAGTGATTTTTGATTGTCAGCTGTACTCACATGTCAGACTTTATGACCCAGAGGTTCTTAACAAAGTGAAGCGGTCACGTGAAGTGTGAACTGTGCAGATGTTACATTCCATTCTCATTCTCCATTATCCTTCTTTGCTGCTACCCTCCCTGGAAGGAGGTTCTCTTAGATTGTCAAGATGTAATTATTAAGATTTAGTGTTTTTTATATTCTTTTCTACCGAAATAAATATCTTGTTATTTAGATTTTTACTCGCGCTTTATTTTATCAAGGATTGGTTTCCAAAGGAAAAGGTTCATCACCTCTACGATTTATTTTCTCATTCTAACAGTATCCAATCGAAGCCTTTTTTCCTGCCACACCAACATGATCCCTTCCGGTGTCAGCCACCTAAAATTAATATTTTTCCTTGTCAATTTAGAGGTTATTCGTTGGTAAGGCCTTCTTACGTCCCTCACCTTTCTAGGTACCTGTTTAGGTCCAATTAGTTGTCTGCCTCGATATTCCAGAGGATCGTCTCTAGTTCTATATAGTATCTCATCCCAAATAGATTTCTTGACAAATCTGATGTGAACTTCTTTAGGGAGATTGTGTCTTCACGCATAATTAGTATGTATTCTATAGATTTCATCAATCTCATTTGCCATCTCATCTTTACCAATTCCTAAAGCTCCTGCCAGTAAGTCCGTCATCATCTCCGGTAGGTCTTTACCTTTCTCTTCTCTAACGTTTTGAAACCGTGGGAAGTGGGCTGCCTTTTCTGATTCCAGGGAGATAACCGTCAGTTCCAATTCTCTGTTAGCCTGAATTAATCTCTCATTCATTTTTTCTACTCTCTTGTCTTCTTTCCCCATTCTTTCTTCCATTTCCTGTAGCTTTTGTTCGTTCTTCATAATCTGTTGCTGGAAACTTTCAAATTTCCCATCCATTGATTTTATCTTTTCCTTAAGCTCTCCAGTGTCATTTCTCACTTCACCTATTTCTTTTTTTAGATCTTCATGGTTTTTACACATCACCTCTTGCATCGATTGCAGCATTAATTGCAGGTCTTTAAATGAGTTCACTCTATCTCTTTGAGTCACCTCTTCCAAAGATCTTTGCCTAGCTGGGCTCAGCTCCATTGTTATAGTTTGTGTTGTCTGTTTCCTTCCTGTTCCAATTCTCATAAGATTGGGAATACTTGTCATCTTTTTCAATTCTTCAAACCAGCCTCCCCACTTATTTACAGTTTTTATATTTCTCTCCAATGATAACCAAAGTTATCACTACTAGGTCTATATAGCTTGTGTTTTACGTATAATAATAGATTATCAATTAAATATATTAAATACAAATATTAAACCCTATAATATAATATATATGACAATAGATATTAAAGCACTTTAAAGCAAAAATAGGTAGATAATTAACTAATTAACTAATTAATTCTAAATACTTATTGTTAAATTATAAATCTAAATCACCAATATTTTACAACAATCAATATTCAGAATAAATTTATCAGTAGGTGTATTATAAATTCACTCCAAGCAATGACTCCTTCCTAATATAACATCCACTATATAATTGACAATCAATCTTTTTGTTAATCAGGTACCGTGTTTCCCCGAAAATAAGACCCTGTCTTATATTTTTTTGAACCCTGAAATAAGCGCTTGGCCTTATTGCCATGCAGTCAAAAGCCCGATTGGGCTTATTATCAGAGGATGTCTTATTTTGGGGGAAACAGGGTATATATAGTTTTTCACCCTTACTATACTCAGTTTCTTCATATAGTTTTTTCATATAATTTCTTTTAGATCTTAAAGTCAGAGAGTTTTTGCTTATATATCAATTTGCTCTTACAGACAAAACTAAATGAACTTTAAAGTAACAGGCTTATTATTTTTCTCCTTTTTTTTCCTGTCTAGAGTTGTTCTCTTTTCGGCCAGTAGGTGTCCCTCTTGCCTTTCTCTCTGGTGTTCAGCATACAGTCTTAATTCAAAATGTCAACTTCCTCCACTTCGTCAGCACTTTTCCTTTGTAGCTTTTAAATGATATGACTTCTCGTATTTAAGCTTTTTTAGAAAAAAGAAGCTCCCCTAGGTCTTTTTACTTTTAATTTCCCCAGCCAATACAATTTCCACAGCGCAAGCGACCCTTCTGCATCCAAACTTTCTTTTCGCTGCTACTTCAAGGGAGAAGGAAAACTTTCTCTCCACCCTCTCTTTTGGGCCCCTTTGTTCTTCTTTCCTTTCTGGAAATCCTCGGGCGAGTTCTCTCACCCCGGATCACTCCCACTGGATCACCAGGATTAATTTTCACTGGATCTGTCACATCTCCATCCCGCTATCTCACCACTAAACTTCAGCCAGCTGTCAGCTGTCATTTCTTCGTGGCCACCATTGCAGGCCGTCTCCTTCCTCCACTCAACTTCTCCAAGGCTTCTCCTGTTTTTGCCGATTCTGACTGTTGCCGAAGATTGCTCCTCAGGATGCCTCTTTCTTCCAGTCCCCCTCCGAGGGACCTGGGACCCAAAAGGTCCGTCGAACGATCGGAAGCAGGAG
Organism: Diadophis punctatus similis; assembly: GCA_023053685.1. Lineage (NCBI taxonomy): Eukaryota > Metazoa > Chordata > Lepidosauria > Squamata > Dipsadidae > Diadophis > Diadophis punctatus. The sequence goes on along the minus strand of JALIGW010000010.1, from coordinate 7,091,752 downwards.
AAAAATGATACTCCAATCCGGAGAACCATTCAACACACCCATTCCTCTTGACACATGGCCCCGCCCCCCCATGTTTTTTTGATAACAGTTCTAATATACTGCACTCTTAAGTCTAACCAAACCCATTAGTTACACATCACAGATTTGGTGTGACAGCAGTGAAACATTTTTGATTCATCAATATGCAATATCTTTTACTTTGGGAATTTTTTTCATGTTCTATTGTCTGGTTTTACTCTTGTTATATGTTAAGCAAGAAACAATAGACTTTCCTTTTGCCTCTCATGATACAATTCTTTAACCATAACTTTGCTCTTTCCTCTCCTATAATTGCAATATAATAGGGTGAAGATAGACCTTTCAAACAGCTTGATATCACTCTGTGCCTTGCTGCTTTCAGGCTGTTTCAATAATCTTTCAAAAAATTTCAAAACTTCTGTTATGACTGACTTCCGGTTTGGCTCCGCAGACATCGAGGACGCTCCTTGTCGAGCGCCTCTTCTGAAGTCCCGTAAAAGCCGCCAGAACAGCTGTCTGGCGGCTTGAAAATCTTCTCCCTGGGATTAGGGGAGAGATGAGAGCCTGACAGGTGGGGTAGAGCCCCCCTAGTGCCCCAGGACAATCAGGGGTGCGAAGGGTGAGGGTTCCCCAGGTAGCCTGTCTCCTGCTCCAGGACTTCAGATGCCTCCGCTTATGCGGAGCAAGATGCCGCGACCACCGCTGCTTTTACAATGGGACTTATAATAATCTGATGATTAAAGAAAGCAGACAGAGAAAGGCAGGAGACCAGAAGGGCAAGTATCCTAATCTTTAACTCCACTGCTGACTTTCACTTTGGGAAGTTACAAAGTAGCATTAACAAGCAATAAAATGGCGATTGGAGATCAAGGGCGTGGAAGTGAAAGTGACTAAGTTTCGTTTTGCCAGCAGCTCTTTTTATGGAAACTTTTGATCCTGAGAATTGGTTTTTTTCTTTTTGTTTCCTGATTTGGGACTAAAAGAACAACTTATATATATATATATATATATTTTAAAAAAAGAACTAACTGGTTTTGTATTTGGAAAGAACTTTGTCAATTAGGGATTTGGCTTTCTCTTTGTATTCTTCTGAAAATGTTGGATTTTGATGAACCCTTCTATTTTTTTTAATCTAATATTTCAAATGGCTTCTAAACCTGGAAAGACTGTTTTAAATAAAAGAACTGAATACTCCTCTGTTTATACTTCAAGAATGCAACTCACCTCTGACTTAATACCCCCACAGACTCTAACACCTGAAAATTTATTTAATACTTCAAAAGTTATGAAAAACGAATTGGTTATGGAATTCAACTTAAAAATTAATGAAATTAACAAAAAAATGCAGGCTGCTCTAGAGGAGATGGATCAACAAGTGAGGAAGGATGCGTTAGATGTTTTTAAAGGATTAGCAGTAAATATGGAAATTCTGGAGAACGATGTGGAAATAACTAAACAATCCCTGATAACCTTGGGGGGAAATAAAGACAAAACTCAAAATGATATTGCAAATCTTGAAACAGGGGTGTTAATGACTCAATTCAGAAGTATGGAATTCGCTATAAGGGTGAGGGGCCTGAAAGAGGAAAAATATGAAGATTTGAAAGGAAGGATGGTGGAGGCTTTGGAGCAGGTGTCTGGAATGATTAAAGAGGAACTGGCTACGCAAATTGATAAGATATATCGTGTCAATTCTTGGTTTGCGAAACAAAAACATCTGCCAAGGGACATTGTAATATATTTTACCACAAGGGCGCTACGGTATAAAATCTTACAGGCGACTTTTAAGAATAAGCTTCAGGTAGATGGCCAGGAAGTAATGACATTAAAAGAAATTCCTCCTAAAATGCTTAAAGCCAGAAAAGATTATACCTTTTTGGTGGAAGAGCTTAAAAGACAGAATCTATAGTACAAATGGGATGCCCCAACAGGGATAGTGGTGAGATATTTGGAAAAAAGATACCAGCTTAATACGATAACGAAAGCTACTGATTTTTATGTCAAAGTTCTAAAGGCCGACATATCCAAAATTCCAGAAGTAAGAAGCATGAAAGCAACAGAAGAGGAGAAGGGAAAGTCATTTATATCTGTTCAAGCAGAAAGAGCTTTGAAGATTCAAGGTGATTTACAGAGCCAGAAAGATGTTTATAATGTGGAAAAGGAGACAAAGGATCAGAGTCAGATGAGAGTTGAGCTGACAAACCCAAAATCGCCAAACTACAAAAGGCTGTAAGAACCAGATTCAAAATTTGATTGAGAAGAAGGAATGGTCAGAGTTTGGTGTTAGTTTGGGAATTTATAGGACAGATGGAGAGATTAACGTGAACTGATATTTTGCAGCAAGAAGATTATTGATGAAATTACTTTGATGGTTTTGTGTGTGTTTTTTTCTCTTCTTGTTTTTTTCTGGTTTCCTCTCCTTCCCTTTTTTTTAATCAATATATTTTAAAATAATTAATGACTCAGAATTTTTGTGAAATAAACAATTTGATATATTGTAATATTAGGTTATTAATATTGTGTTTGACTTTATGATTAAGTTCAAAATTTTTGAGATACAAGGTGTTAAAGAAATCTTAAAATATTGGAATTAACAATTTGATAGAATATTTTAAATACTTAGATATTTTGAATAGGTATAAATACTCAATATTTACTTAATATTTATGTAATATTTACTTAAGTCTTATTTAATACTGAGGAAATGATGTGATGTTGTAACTGAATGAAATGGGGAGGAAAGACTCTTTTTTTTCTTTCCTTTTTTTCCCTTTCCCTTTCTCTTTTTTCTTTTTTATCATTAGATCATATATAGATTATATAAAGGAAAGATACTTAGTGGGGTAAATTATCAGCCTAAGATACTGAATGGTGTTTGATTAATAATATTTGACCTCGAGGTTGCCTCTGGCTGAGACCTGCTGTAAGATCCTTCTCAGCCTTATGAGGACGTCCAGGATTATTGGGATCTGGCGGAGGGAAGCTGGAGGACTTTGCGACATCTGTGGAACCTCGGCGGGGATCATATTCATGAAAAACTTTATCAGCACCAATACTGTGACGAGAATCGGGGAACATTCACAGAGAAACTTAAAAGCTTCACCAAGAATTACTATCAGCTTTGGTGTAAAGTTTAGGAGGAAGAACGAAAGAACTAGATTAACATCTGTTAGAACATTATCAGACAAGCTAGGAGACCGGGATTTACGTACCTCCCATACGTGGAAACTGTTTTTTTTTTTTTTTTTTTTTTTTAATTAGTTTTACCCTTGCCTGTTTTATAGATTATCCTACCTGGGGGGGGGGGGGAGTAGATGGATGGATTGTATGTGTGAGTTGCTAGGGTTGAGTGGAGGGAGTGCAACTGAAGATTTTAGATGATGTTTGTGGGAAAGAGGGAGCCTGGGACGGGGGTTCTTCCCTCCTCCGCTGAGTGTGAAAACAGAAGCGGAGGGGGGGTCGGGCCCCATGCCAGGCCCAGTATGAATGGAGTGTTTGGCCTGCCGGGAGTTGGGAGTACCAGTGGGGTGGGGGAGGGGATCTCTGGTGTGATAGAGAGTGGGTGCATCACGGTCATTACAGGGAGAGGCAGGTATGCCGGGAGCAGAGGGGTAGGCCGCTCACGGGGAACGAGAATTCGCTGTTTACAAGCGATTCCTCGTTCTGGCCCCTCAGATCAGGTTCCATCTTGCTCAGCCCAAGTACCTGGTAACCAGGGATGTCAGGGCCCTGGGCTCAAGCTGCTGCTGTTGAATGCCAGGTCAATTAACAACAAGGCCCCCCTTATCCGGGATTTAATCTTGGAGGAGGGGGCGGACCTGGCATGTATTACTGAGACCTGGCTGGGCCAGGAGGGGGGGGTTCCCCTCTCCGAGATGTGCCCAGACGGGTTCTCAGTGCAGCATCAGCCGCGACCCCAGGGAAGGGGTGGAGGAGTGGCTATTATAGCTCGCCAAAGTCTGTGCCCTCGGAGGATCCCTGCCCCGGAGATTGTTGGGTGTGAGACGCTCCTTCTGAAGTTGGACTTAGGGGTACAGGTGGGCCTTTTGCTAACGTACTTGCCTCCTAGCTGCGTTGCTAAGGCCCTGCCTGTTCTGCTCGAGGCGATAGCCGGGCTGGCGATTGAGTTCCCCAGATTGATGGTGCTGGGGGACTTCAACCTGCCATCGCCCGGCGAAACCTCGGAGGCAGTCCAGGAGTTCATGGCTTCCATGACAACCATGGACCTGACCCAAGTAGTTCAGGGTCCGACTCATGAGGGTGGTCACACACTTGACCTTGTGTTTCTCTCGGGGCAGTGGAGAGATGATCTGAGGCTGAGGGGTTTAGTCACAATACCCTTGTCATGGTCAGATCATTTCCTCCTGAGGTTGGATTTTATGGCACCACTCCTCCACCGCAAGGAGGCGGGATCGATTAAGTGGTTCCGCCCCAGGCGCCTAATGGAATCCGAAGGATTTCAGAGGGAACTTGGGGAAATACCTGAATCCCTGGTACACAATTCATCTGAGGACCTAGTGACTGCCTGGAACCGGGCAGCGTCAGGGGCCTTAGATCGGATTGCGCCTCTGCGGCCTCTCCGTGGCAGCGGATCCAGGAGGGATCCTTGGTTCACTGAGGAACTCCGGGAGATGAAGCGCCTAAAGAGACGCCTAGAGCGACGATGGAGGGCTAGTAAAGCTGAATCTGATCGGACACTTTTAAGAACTTGCATTAAGTCTTACTTAGTGGCAATACGGGCGGCAAAATGCGCGTATTTTTCCGCCCGTATTGCGTCCGCCGACTCCCGCCCAGCCGCCCTGTTTAGGGTAACGCGCTCCCTGCTTGCAAAGGGGGGGAGCGAAGAACCCTTGCAGGGTAGAGCTGAGGAATTTTCGCAGTTCCTGGCGGATAAAATCACTCAGATTCGGACAGACCTGGACTCCATTTGGACAGAGCAGGCCGAGATGACAGAGGCGAGTCTTAGTCCTGTTATTTGGGAGGAGTTTGAGCCTATCACTCCTGAGGATGTGGACAAGGCCATAGGAGCGATGAGCGCCTCCACTTGTTTATTGGACCCGTGTCCCTCCTGGCTGGTTTCGGCTAGCAGGGAGGTGACACGCGGCTGGCTCCAGGCGGTTGTGATCGCATCTTTGAGAGAGGGGTCCATCCCGCAGCCCTTAAAAGCTGCGGTGGTGAGGCCCCTCCTCAAGAAGCCTTCCCTGGACCCAGCGGATTTAAAGAACTTCCGTCCAGTCTCCAACTTACCCTTCGTGGGTAAAGTTGTCGAGAAAGTGGTGTCGCTCCAACTCCTGCGGTTATTGGAGGAAACGGATTATCTGGATCCCTTTCAATCGGGTTTCAGGCACGGCTACAGTACGGAGACTGCTTTGGTCGCTCTGATGGATGATCTCTGGCGAGCCCGAGATGGAGGTCATTCCTCCATCTTGGTGTTACTTGACCTCTCAGCGGCTTTCGATACTATCGACCATGGTATCCTTCTGCGTCGTCTCGGGGAGATGGGAGTGGGGGGCACCGTTCTTCGGTGGTTCTCCTCCTTTCTCTCCGACAGGACGCAGTCGGTGTTGACAGGAGGGCAGAGGTCAGCCCCTAGGCCCCTGCTTTGCGGGGTGCCACAGGGCTCGGTCCTCTCTCCCATCCTGTTCAACATTTACATGAAACCGTTGGGTGAGATCATCCGACGACACGGGGTGAGGTATCAGCAGTATGCTGATGATACCCAGTTGTACATCTCCACTCCGTGTCAGTTCAGTGAAGCAGTTAATGTAATGTGCCGCTGCCTGGACGATGTAAGGGTCTGGATGGGAGTGAATAGACTCAGGCTCAACCCAGACAAGACTGAGTGGCTTTGGATATTGCCTCCCAAGGATTATGTCGACTGTCCCTCCTTGGTTCTTGGGGGAGAAAAATTGACTCCCTCAGAACAGGTCCGCAATTTGGGTGTCCTCCTAGATCCACAGCTTAAATTGGAGCAACATCTTTCAGCTGTGGCTAGGGGGACCTTTGCACAGGTACGTCTTGTGCACCAATTGCGACCCTACTTGGAGAGGGAGGCTTTGCTCACAGTCACTCATGCCCTTGTCACCTCACGGCTTGACTACTGTAACGGGCTCTACATGGGGCTACCCTCGAAGAGCATCCGGAGACTACAATTGGTACAGAATGCAGCTGCGCGAGCTGTGGTGGGTGTACCGAGATACACCCACGTAACACCCATCCTCCGCCAGCTGCATTGGCTACCCATTGGTCTCCGGTCGCAATTCAAGGTGTTGGTTTTGACCTTTAAAGCCCTATATGGCTCAGGGCCAGGTTATCTTCGGGACCGCATCCTGCCACATTCCTCCCTACGACCAGTGAGGTCCCACAGAGAGGGCCTCCTCCAGGTCCCGTCTGCCAAACAATGCCGGCTGGCGGGCCCACGGGGGAGGGCCTTCTCTGTGGGAGCCCCATCTCTCTGGAACCAACTCCCGCCAGAGATCCGGACTATCCCAACCCTACTGGCCTTCCGCAAGGCAGTAAAAACGTGGCTCTTCCGGCAGGCGGGGTGAAGAGATGATTCCCCCAAGGATGAATGGTTTTTTATATTGTAATATGATGTTTTTAAATGCCTTTTTTAATCTGTAGTTCTAATCTCTGCTGTAAGCCGCCCTGAGTCCCAAGGGATTGGGCGGCCTATAAGAACTCTTAATAAATAAATAAATAAATAAATATGCTTGATTTTTTGATTATGTTAAAAAAATTGTATAACAAGGAGTTAAAGACTCAAAGAAATGTGGAAATTAAGATTTTTTTTTAGTTTAATTTAAATTTATGTTATTGAATATTATGCCCTGTACTTTCTCTGGGAAGTCCGGGGGGTGGGGGGGTGAGAGGGGGGGAGGGTAAGGGGGGTGGGTAGGGGTTTGGGGGGAAGGGGGGAGAAAAGAGAAAAATGTTTGTACTTTGTACTAATAAAACTTTTTGAATAAAAAAAAAACTTCTGTTATGACTGTGTCTTTCTTTCAGTGCTTTGCCGAAGGATTGCTAATTGTTCTTTTATTCTTTCTTTCTTTCTCTTTTTGAATGGGTAAACTTTCTTGATCTTGGCTGAACATAATTTTAAAATCATTACAAATTTCTAAAGAATAACATTTTGAATAACATCAGCATTTTTAAAATTTTGCAGTTGGATTTTCTTGTTAAATAACAACTTATACAGTAATTTGAAATGGAATACAGGTAGTCCTCAACTTATAACAGTTTGTTTAGTGACTGTTCAAAGTTACAACAGCACTGAAAAAAGTGACTTATAATCATTTTTTACACTTACAACTCTTCCAGCATCCCCATGCTCCGATGATCAAAATTCAGATGTTTGGCAATTGGTTCATATTTATGACGGTTGCTGTGTCCCGGAGCTAAGTGATCACCTTTTACAACTTTCTGACAAGCAAAGTCAATGGGGAAGTCAGATCCATTTAACAACTGGGTTACTAACTTAACAACTACAGACAAAACTCATTTAACAAATGTCTCACTTAGCAACAGAAATGTTGGGCTCAATTGTTGTCGTAAGTCGAGGACTACCTGCATTCTTTTCTTCTGGTCAACAATAGACTGACATAAATGATTGGTTGAGCTCCAAATATAATGACTAATTAGAAACACTTGTGCTAAATGAAAGTGAGAGATGAACACTTTCACAGCAGAAGTTTTACAATAAAATGTACTCCTGCAATGTTTTATATAAAGTCCTGCTTATTTTTAATTCAAGAGTTTGTTCTCTTTACCTTATGAACTAAAAGTAATATGTTAATTCTACCTATTCAGGGAACTGGATAAATATCCCCATTGGCTTCTATGAAATAGTATCATTGATCTTATTTTATTTTGTCTTATAGACCCATACAAAATGTGCTGTATGCATGCCTTCAATATATGAATCTATTGTGGTTACACATAGAAAATGGAATAATAGAAGAATTATCCTCCAGAGTTTTTATGTATAAAAATACTCTCTTCTCTCTTTTTAAGGGATTTAATAAATAATGTATCTGGAAATTAACTGCTAAATAAAGATAAAAGTAATTATTGTTAGTCCAAAAGACCTGATTGATTATACCTTCTATGTTTCATTAGATACATAGCATCTTGTCTAGCATGCAACCTTTTTTTTTCTTGAAATGAGTTTTCTAGTCAGTAGAACAATCTGAAAATAGCATTAGCATCATTCTTTTCTGTCACTGGACATTGTTGGTCTGTGGGTTCTTAATAATTTAAAAGTTTTCCTTATAGCCCCTCCCCCATGTGTGGGATGGATGGGTGAGTGGATGGGTAGGGAGATGCATGCATCTGTAGGGTATTTTCTTTCTCCATTAAATTATATAATATTTTGAGTTAAAAGACATAGCCTTGCTGCCATGTTGTCAACTCATGAGGATGGGCCACCAAAGATTATTGTAGGGCAGGACCAGATGACCCTGTATTTTAACAACTCCCAGTTCAGTATGAATGTGACTTCTGCCTGTGACTCCCTTTTTTTAATAGTGTGTTTCAGTTTGTTCTTGCTCAAGTATCATTGTACAGTTTGTCTGCCACATTTAGTTTCTTCCAGTCAAATCTTTCCTCTTCAGTCAACTATTGCCACAGAGTTAGGAATTATTCTTCATCTGGATCAATTTACCAGTCTGCAGCAACTGTTGACAATGACATCCTGGTAGTAGAATGCATAAACATTTGCCTGATATGCAAAGAATCACTGCTTCAAAACCTTCCAGAATGTTTTTATTATCTTTGTTTCCCTGAGTTACATATTCCACTGGGCTTTTAAAAAACAAATGTACTGGTACACTGTTTTATCATTTTCCAGTCACTTGAGGTGGTTTTCATCACAACGAAAACAAACTTAGATAAAGAAAAAAATAGTAATTGAATCTGTGTTTCAAAGCAGTGATATTCCACATATCAGCCAAATATAACCACTGCACTACCAGAACCATGAATGAAGAGTTTCTGTGTTAGCTGATTCATTGAATAAGCATGAAATTGATAAAGAAATGTTGATTTTAAAGTTCATTGTTCTGTCTGCACGTGTGCATTTTTATTTTTTAGCTTTATCTATATAAATTTTATAGTATATATGGTTGTGTGTTTATGCATACCTATACACCAATGTACACATATACTCTACTAAAAGTATGCATATTCAGTGAAATGAAATCACAGAAAGGAAGGCAAATGTCATTTTTTTAGCTCCTGTGGAAAGTTGTGACAACACAGCAGCAGAGAACTTATCCAGTGGTATGTGTGTGTGGCTATAGTAGCTTGTAGTATTCTTAAGATGGCTTTGAGTCCAACCGGCATTAGCACATGACAGGAAGAGCTTAAGGGCCAGTGTAGAGATGCAGAATGCTTCAAATCAAAACAAATCTGAATTGCTGAATTGTACAACACTTAATAGAATACATATAATAAAAACAACACAATATCTTATCTGTGGTAGGCTTTTCAAAATATAAGGATCACTGTGTAAGTTAGCAGCAGCAACAACAACTGAAATGATATTACTTACTAGAAAGAAAGTGCTGAGAAGTGGGGCCAAAATCTCGGTGGGCCTCATGAAGCTGCCTGATACGCTCATCAATGGACAACTGGATGGAGAGGAGATTAAGTGCAACAATCAGAAAAAATAATCATTACTTTCATAGACCTGTACAACTATTATTGCTACTATAATTTACAAACAGTACAATCAAAACTTTCATCTGGAGAAGAAAATATCTGATTAAAATCCTGAATGAAGCTTTATTTACAAGAATTCTAGTTATATCAATGATACAGAATGAAAATTCATCATGATTTCAACCATTGGAGGGGAACTTTTTATTTTTATGTTGTAAATAATTTATATAAATTACAAATAAGCAGCATAAACAGATATTGCTTCTTTCATTTATATATAGTTCACATTTAACCTGCATATTGCTGAAGTTTATCAAACCAAATACAATTTCTTTTCTTGCAACAATAATATTTTCAAAGATTTTTTTTAACTGGGACTATCAAGAAAAAAAACTGTATCTGGAGGTCTATCTTCTTTGCCAATTCGTTTCTCTGTTTTTCTGTAAGATTTTTAACTATTATTTGAGTTTTTCTTTATTTATTTTCAATCCTGCAACTTCTCCATACTCCTCAATTTTCCCTATCAATCTAGTGCCGGTTTCTAATGGTTCTTCTAATATAAAAACTAAGTCGTCTGCAAATACTTGTAATTTATACTTTTCTTTTTTTATTTCCATTCCTTTTATTTCTGGATCCTGTCCAATATTTCTAGTTAACACTTCCAATGTTAATATAAATAACAGTGAGGATAATGGACATACTTGTCTTGTGCCTTTTTTTATACGGAACTTTTCTGTCACATCTCCATTCACAATCACTTTTGCTTTCTGGTTTGTGTAAATTGCCTTAATCATATTTATAAATTTTTCTCCAAAGTCCATACATTTTAATTGTTGCACCATTAATTGCCAATTTACATTGTCAAATGCTTTCTGAGAATCTAAAAATATCAATGCTAGTTGTTTTTCACCATGTACTTCATAGTACTCCAGTGTATCTAAAATTATTCTCACATTGTTTCTAATTTGTCTTTTAGGTAGAAATCCATTTGGTCAGAATGTATAAACTCATTCAGAAATCTCTTGAGTCTTTCAGCTATTATTGAGGCAAATATTTTGTAATCTGCATTGGCCTATAGTTCTTTATTTGTGTTATTCTTCCCAGTTGTGAGGTGCAGCCCATCCCTTGCCAAAAGCCGAACGTGGAAGTAGTGTAGACCATGGTGCAGGAATCCAACTTTTTTTGGCAACACCAACTCTTTAGCCAGTGGTTCACTTCTAGAATCCTTTGTTCTCTTACCGGATGTTGACCTTTCATTGGCAGTACCTGCACCTAACTCCTTAACTTGTGCACCTAACTCCTTAAGTTTCTTGCCTAGCTGCTCGTAATCACTCAATATTATTTTCAAGTCCTTTTTTGTATCATTCGTCCCTACATGTAGTGGTAGAAAAGGGTAGTAATCTGTGGGTATTATTATTCTAGTTAGGTTCTCAATCACATCTTTGATTTTTGCTCCAGGGAGACAACATACCTCTCTGGATTGACTGTCTGGTCTACAGATGGCTGGTTCTGTTCCCTTGAGAATTGAATCTCCTATCACCAACACTTGCCTTTTCCCTTGGGAGGTTTGGGGTATTTTTCTACAGAAGCACTGGATGATGCTACTTTTTAAGGGACACTTGGTGATGCTTCTTTTCTAGGTGTCTGCATGTTTTCTTCCAGGGAGAGTCTATGAAATCGATTGCTCAGCACCAGTGGTTGGACAGGGGTTTTGTGCTAGCATTGTATTTTTCTATGAGTGACATATTTCCATCTGTCTTCTTCTAAGGGCTCAATTATTTTAGAAGTTGTTTGATAAGCTTTATGTTCAATTTGGGCATATTCTTCTTGCAAGGTTTGGGATTTCTCATTTTTCTCATTTCAAAATTTAGTGGAAAATGTCCAGTTTAAAAATTTGAAGTTCTAGAAGCTCATTTAAAAGGTCGGATTTTAAAATTTTCAGTGTTGAGTGGGGCTTAAATGCAAGGTTGATTCTCATCCTGTTATGGAATATTCTATAATTATCCCTTTCCTCCCTGCCTTCTTGTGATCCTTTCCCTTCCCACTTTCTGGTGAGCTTTATTTATCTCTTCCTTCTCCCTTTATATGTTCCTTGCTTGCTATTGTCTACTTGGCTTTGATTTTTTTTGCCTTGTGTTCTGTAGTTGTTGTCTTTTTATCCTTTCTTCCTACTTGCTTTTTGCCTGCCACTACCGGATATTCAGCTCTCCCTGCTTTTCAGTTCACGTCATTGCCCCCCCTCCCCGGTGTTGGTCTGCCACATTGTTCCATTGCTGTTTGCAGTCACCAGTTCACTGTGGTGCAATGCTCCACCACCAGCAGCCTCTGATTCCACCATTGCTCCACCATCACTTTCTCTGCTGCTCTCTGCACTGCTCTCAGGCTCTAATTCGCTGTGCTGCCCCTTGCTGCTGGCTCTCCTCCCTGCTGCACTGCTGCTCTTTGCTCTGCAGGCTCCCGTTTGCTGGTCTGTCATGTCAGAATGCTGCTTCTACCAGCAAACAGGGCTGCCTAGATGGTCCACAGTAAGCTATCTCACTGGCTCACCTCTTTGTTCTATGCTGGTCATTGCGCTGCCCTCAGTCATTCAGCAATTTAAAAAAGACCAGATTTTGACCATTTGCTTTTATGAATAATTAATCCTGTTGCATTAGCATTCACCAACCTGTTGCATTCCAGATGTTCTGGGGCTATAAATCCCATCAGGTAGCCATGCTTCAGTTTCATTTCTAGCATACTTATGGTTGAATGTACTCTATAATTAGAGGCTTTATAGCAAGCAATATAAAACTGGCTAGGTAAGTGATAGGAAAGGTGATGGAACAAAATTGTGTTCTATCACAATTAAACATTTTACATTTTTGCTATGTTATTTAGATAGACAATATAAACAATTTTATCTGATATCACTTGGAGAATAATGCACACTTACAAAAAAGTACTACATTAAATTGCATTACTTGCATCATTGTGTGTATTTAACTTTCTATTTATATAGAAAATTAAGGAAGCAGAAATAAAATTAGTTGCAAACAGAAATCTGAGTTTAGAATCAATAGAATTTCTGTTGTTTGTACATCTATCTCATACATTTCCTAGTAATCACTGTAATTGTAGACCAAGCAATGCCTACCTGTCTTCTAAACTGTTGCAAAAGCTAACCTGAACTAATCCCTGCAATTTTCTTGGCAAGGTTTTCAGAAGTGATTTGCTACTGCTTCTTTCCTAGGGCTGAGAGAGAATGACTGGCCCAGATCACCCAGTTGGTTTTGTGCCTAATGTGGATCAAGAAATCATGGTTTCCTGCTTTCCAGCCTGAGGCCTTAACCACTACAGCAACATGCTCTCAATGAAATATTCATGGTATTCATGGATTAACTTACCGTATGTATCGGCGTATAAGATGACTTTTTACCCCTTGAAAATCTTCTCAAAAGTCAGGGGTCGTCTTATACGCCGGGTACTGAAACTTCCAAGCCAGGCGGGAGCTCAAAAACGGCCGCGGCTGCATCCCTGCCATTCTCCCTGCCATTCAAGCGGCCGAAGGAGCCCCGGAGCCCCGACGCTACTCTGTGTCTCGGTCTCCTGCCACCACCGCCAGTTGCAGCCTTCCCAGCAGGTGGGCGCGTGCGGAAGGGATCGTGGAGCAGAGGTGCCTGGCGGTTTAAGGCAAGAGGCGGGCGGGAGATGAGGGCAGGAGCCTGCTGCCGCCGATGCCACTTCTGGCATCCCTGCGCCTCTTGCACCGCTCGCCGGGTGCCTCTGCTCTGCGATCCCTTCCATGCGCACCCACCTGCTGGGAAGGCTGCAGCTGGCGGTGGTGGCAGGAGACCAAGACGGAGGGCAGCGTCGGGGCTCCGGGGCTCCTATGGCCGCTTGGCTGGAGAATGGCAGGGATGCAGCCGCAGCCGTTTTTGAGCTCCCCCCCCGGCTCGGAAGTTTCAGCGGTGGCGGTAGCGTGCTCTCCTTCCCTCCCATGCGCGTTAACCCTGCCGGCACCGTGGTCGGGGACTCAGTTGGGTGGCTGGAGTCCCACGGGAGATGGCGATAGAGGCTCCTTCTTCCTCCGAGGGGAGGGGAGGGGAGCAACCCACCCACCTACCTTGCTTCCACTTGGCATCTTGGAAGAAGGCTGGGCGAGGGAGAAAGGAGCCACGGTGGTTATTGGTTTGCAGGAAGAAAGAAAGAAAGAAAGAAAGAAAGAAAGAAAGAAAGAAAGAAAGAAAGAAAGAAAGAAAGAAAGAAGAAGAAAGAAAGAAAGAAAGAAAGAAAGAAAGAAAGAAAGAAAGAAAGAAAGAAAGAAAGAAAGAAAGAAGTTAGGAAGGAAGGAAGGAAGGAAGGAAGGAAGGAAGGAAGGAAGGAAGGAAGGAAGGAAGGAAGGAAGGAAGGAAGACGGACGGACAGACAGACAGACAGACAGACAGACAGACAGAAAGAAAGAAAGAAAGAAAGAAAGAAAGAAGAAGTTAGGAAGGAAGACAGACAGACAGACAGACAGACAGACAGACAGACAGACAGACAGAAAGAAAGAAGTTAGGAAGGAAGGAAGGAAGGAAGGAAGGAAGGAAGGAAGGAAGGAAGAAAGAAAGAAAGAAAGAAAGAAAGAAAGAAAGAAAGAAAGAAAGAAAGAAGTTAGGAAGGAAGGAAGACAGAAAGAAAAAGAAAGATGGTAGGAGGGGTAGTCTTATACGGCAAGTATATCCCAAACTCTATATTTTAAATGGAAAAGTTGGGGGTCGTCTTATACGCCCAGTCGTCTTATACGCCGGCACATATGGTAATATTTTCTAAATAATGCATTTAATAAGATTGTAATTATTTTTTTAATTTGTAATTTTGTAAAACTCTTGTGTTAGTTTGTGTTAACACAAAAGGAAAAAGAATGCAGACAACTTGACTTCAATCTGATCATAGAGAATTCTCTCCTCTCCTATTACTAGTGATACTTGCTGTTAAAAATGTAAATTTATGCACATATTACCTCTTCTGTGGAGCTTTTGACAAACACATTTTCAGTCTGTATAGAGAACTAGGAAAATGCTCTTCATAACAGGTTTCTAACAAAGGATCTCTATAGTATTGCATCAGATTCATTCCCTACCTGCCTTTTATCTGTGTCTGTTGGCATTTCCTTTTTTATAATCCTTAGTGCAGCCTATTTCCTCAAACTAAGATGATTTAATTAGTTTTCATGCAGCAATTCCCAAACATTTCACAAGTTATTATGGAAGAATGGTCAAGAAACTCATTAGACAGCTGCACCTTTTCTAATCATTCTATTTATATAGGCTGGCATGGACAAAATAACATCAGCAGAAGTAGCATATTTTTTGCTCCATAAGACGTATTTTCCCCCCAAAAGTGGGTGGAAATGTCGGTGCGTCTTATGGAGCAAATATTGCATCACAGACCGGCCCACAGTGGCGGGGAGGAGGGGGTTGGTGCAGTGGCAGCGACAGGCAGCAGTGGCAAATGGCCTGTCACTGCCACCTATCACCACCACTCACCACCACTGCCTATTAATGCCGCCGCTGTCACCGCCTATTGCCACTTGCCACCGCTGACGCCTATCGCCACTGCTTGACACCACCGACTATTGCCTGCGCTCACCACCGCCTATTGCCCCCACCGCCATTTGACACCACCACCTATTAGCGGTTGGGTTGGCCTCCCAGAATACCGCTGATCAGCTGTTCCAGGCAGCGGGGATTGCCGCTGCCTATCACCGCCGCCGCCGCCATCTGCTGCTGCCACCACCTATTAGCACCACCAGTGCCTGCTGGGGCTGGGAGGCAGAGATAGATTTTTTGTTTTCTTGTTTTCCTCCTCTAAAGCTAGGTGCGTCTTAAGGTCCGGAGCATGTTATGGAGCAAAAAAATACGATTTCCTGACAATATTTTAAGGAAAACATTTTCTTTAAATATTTTTCACTATTAAACTGTCATATCAGTGTGGATCTAGCTGCCCAAAGTGGTTCAGAGAATAGCTATCCATACTGGAATGTAAGTGAAAAGATTTTTATCTGCTTTTTAAATATTCTAGGTTCTGGTAATTTTTTTTAGCTCAGTGGAATAGCACAGCAGTAAAATAGAAAGATATTCATCCATCACTAATTATGTAATACATACTATTCAAAGCACTGATATTATAAAGAGGGGAAAGGGGGGGGAAACATTATCTAACCTCTTCTGGCATTACAGAGCAAGACCTAAAAAGAATCTAAACCAGGCTAGGATTTTGGGAAAATGTAGAGAATAATAGTGTGGGCAATAGGACAAGGAAGGAAGGAAGGAAGGAAGGAAGGAAGGAAGGAAGGAAGGAAGGAAGGAAGGAAGGAAGGAAGGAAGGAAGGAAGGAAGGAAGGAAGGAAGGAAGGAAGGAGGGAGGGAGGGAGGGAGGGAGGGAGGGAGGGTAGGAAGGAAGGAGGAAGGAAGGAAGGAAGGACTCCATTGGGGTGGGTTCCTCCCAGTTCGGACCAGTTCGCCCGAACCGGCAGCGACCCGCTGGTGACATCATGAGCACGTCACCGAACTGGATTGGTCATTGCCGGTCCACGGGCACCGCCATCTTTTTTAAATTTTTTTTATTTATTTTTTTAATTTTTTTCTCTTCTGAGCATGTGCAGAAGCCAAGTTTCCGGCACTGTGCATGTGGTTGCCATCTTGTTTTCGGCTTTCTTTTTTTAAAAAAAAATTTTTTAATGTCATTTTTATTTTATGTTTTATTTTATTTTTCTTCTGAGCATGTGCAGAAGCTGAGTTTCCAGCATTGTGTATGCAGTCGCCATCTTGAGGAAGCAAACAGGCAGCAAGGTAAGTTAGAACCCACCCCTGCTTGGGTCCCCTAAACTTTTCAGTCCCAGAAAGCGGTTGTAAAATGCCCTTCTCCTGTTTTGCAGCCATGCATGCACCATTTTCTTTCCTTGCCTCCTTCCCATTTTTATTTGGTTTTCCCTCCCACCCTGAAAGCAAAAGGAAGCAAGGGGGGAGGGGGGAAGGATAGCTCAGACTATTGCTATGACTTTTTGCTCCTATATTCTGTTGTTTAGGTATAAATTTTGTTAATGTAGAAATTTTACTTAGCTAGCTGTCTGCCTGCAATCATGTGTATGTATTAGGAGTAAATCCCACTGAAAGAGAGTAGCCTTACTGCCAAGTAAACTTTTTTAAGGTTAGTCCCTTTCTTCCCTTCCCTTATGCTTTACGTAGTTGAGAGATAGGGTATTGAATTGATTAGTGTCAGGTGTATTATAGAGAGAAATGAAAACTTCTGTAACAACAGATACTTTGTGCCCAGACCAGGTAGATGTGTGTGTGTGAGAGAGAGAGAGAGGAGGGAGGGAGGGAGGAAGGAAGGTAAAATCAGAGGAAGGGGAAGGAAGAAAGGTGAAAGGAGGGGGAAGGAAGGTAAAACCAGGGGGGAAGGAAGGAAGGTGAAATCCAAGGAGGGGGGGAAGGAAGGAAGGTAAAATCAGGAGGGAGGATGGAAGGAATGAAGGAATAAGGATGTGAAAGGGGTTCATGTGACTGGGTGGGAGTGCGTGATGTCGGGTTGGCCATGCCCACCTAGCTTTTGTGACTTTCGGTGTTTTGTTTTCTGTGGAAAATGGGTCCAAATGGCTCTTTGAGTGTTTAAGGTTGCTGACTCCTGACCTAAACTAACAAAAAACAAATGATTTAATGTGCCTCCTGCATCATTTTTTTTAATTTTTAAAAAGTTTTTTATTTATAAACAGATAAAAAGACAAAACATACATTAAACATAAAAAACAAGTACATGACGAATCTTAATCTAGTATACACATATTTACATTCCGCTAATTTATACATCGTTATTTATCTTAAATTGCAAAGAGTGAGTTACAGTTTTTCTTTTCATTTCCACCATTTTAATTTTTAAACTTGGTTCTCCTTTCTCCCCACCAATGATATAATTTATTCCAGGTTTCAATATATTCAGTTTCATCTTTTCCCTTCATTTCTGACGTTAACCTGTCCATTTCCACACATGATAATATTTTACGTAAAATTTCTTTCTCTGTGGGTATATTTTGGTTTTTCCAATTTTGAGCAAAAGTTAACCTTGCGGCAGTCAATATATGTAACATATATGTATATTGTATTTTTATCATATTTATCTAATGTTATCCCTAATAAAAAGAGTTCTGATTTGAGATCCAATTTTATTTTCAATATTTCTTCCAGCCATTGTTTGATTGTTATCCAGAATTCTCGTGCTTTGTGGCACTCCCACCACATATGATAATATGTGCCGGGTAGCATTTTACATTTCCAACATATTAAAGAAAGATGTGTACCCATTTTGGCTAGCCTTGTTAGTGGGAAGTGCCACCTATAAAATATCTTGTATAGGTTCTCCTTATATGAAGTAGCCAGTGTCAATTTTCGATTTCTTTGCCATAGGTCTTGCCATTTGTCTAAGTCAATATTAAACCCAAAATCTCTACACCAAGTTATCATGGTTTCTTTGACCTGCTCTTCAAATAAGGCCTGTTCAAAGAAGTATTGATATATTGTTTAAATTGTCTTGTCTTCTGGTCCTAAAAATATTTTATCTAATTCTGTTAATTCCATTTCGATTCCTGTTTTTTTAAAATCTCTCCTATGTTTTGACTGCAGTTGTAAATATGCCCACCATTCTAAATCTAGCCTTCTTCCTTTAATTCTGTCCTCAATTTTAAATCTCCAATTTCATTTGTTATCTGTTTATCTGTTATTACTTTCCCTGGGTGCATAAAGTTTGGATGAGTAATCATCTCTAAGGTCGAAGTCTAATTAGGAATCTTTATGTAATTTTGCCATTTAATTATTGTCCATGCGTCTATCAGCACTTGTTTAACATGATGTCTCAGGAAGTATTGGTGATTTTTATGTTTTTCTTCCCACAAAAAGGCGTGCCAGCCCACTTGTAGATCATGTCCTTCCAGTTTTAATACTCTATGATTTTTCAGTTGTATCCAATCTTTTATCCATATTTAATTTAGTGGCCAAATAATATTTTTCCCAAACTGGAAATCCAAATCCTCCTCTTTCCTTTGAGTCTTGTAGCAATTTTAATTTGATCCCCGCTTTTCTCTTTTGCCATACAAATTTAAGTGTAATTTTGTTTAAATTTTGAAAGAATTCTTTCTCCAATTTAATCGGTATGCCTTGGAATATAAATAATAGCCTTGGTAGTATATTCATTTTTATTAATGCTATTCTCCCCATAAGGGAGAGTTGAAGATTTGTCCATTTAACTAAATCTAATTTTATTCGTTCTATCAATTTTTCATGATTATCTTTTTTCAATGTGGCGCACCTTGATGTTATTTGTATCCCCAAGTATCTTATTTTTTTGTAGTTTGAATATCCATTTTTTCTACTAATTCAAGTTCTTGTGTCTTAGTCATATTTTTAACAATCATTTTGGTTTTTTCTCTGTTTATTTTTAAGCCAGCCAAGTTTCCATATTCCTCCAATACTTCCATCAATCTACTTCCTGATTGCAGTGGTTCCTCAATAATGAATGCTAGATCATCTGCAAAAGCTTGTATTTTAAAGCTTTCTTTTTTAATCTCTAGGCCTTTAATTTGATCATCCGCCCTAATATTCCTTGTTAGCATCTCTAAGGACATTATAAACAATAAAGGAGACAACGGGCAACCTTGTCTTGTTCCTTTTTTTATATAAAAACTGTCTATTGTTTCCCCATTAATAATTATTTTCACTCTCTGTTCTGAATATATTGTTTTAAACATTTTTATAAAAATTTCCCCAAAATCCATATATTTTAATTGACAGAGCATGAAGTCCCACCTAACATTATCAAATGCTTTTTGCGTGTCTAAAAAAATTAATGCCATTTGCTTTTCATTGTGAGCTTCATAGTATTCTAGAGAATCTAAGATTATCCTGATGTTGTTTCTTATATATCTTTTAGGCAAGAAGCCGTTTTGGTCTACATGTATAAACTCTGTCATATATTTTTTTAATCTCTCAGCCATTATAGCCATGAATATTTTGTAATCTGAATTTAAGAGGGATATGGGTCTGTAATTTTTTATTTGTGCAGGATCAGTATTATCTTTAGGAATCAAAGTTATTGTTGTTTCTTCCCAGGATTTCAGGATTTTCGCGTTTTTTAATACTTCATTATATACATCTAATATTCTTGGGCTTAGAGAGTCTTGAAAGGTCTTATATATCTCAACTGGCAGGGCATCAGGGCCTGGTGTTTTATTATTTTTTGTTTCTTGATTGCATTTGATACTTCTGAAAGTGTTATTTCTTCGTTTAACATTAATTGAATCTCTAGAGGGACTTTTGGCAATTTGGATTTTTGTAAGTATTTCAAGATTTTACTATTATCATTTTTTTCCATATCATTATATAATTGTTTATAGAATTCGAAGGCTACCTGTTTCCCCCCCTCTTTATCATATATTATTTCTCCTTTTTCATTATATAATTTCTCTATCCTTCTTTCCTCCCTTTGTTTTTTAATTTTATAAGCGAGCCATCGTCCTGATTTGTTAGCGTTTTCAAAGAAGTTTTGTTTAACGTGTCTTATATGTTGCACCAATTCTGCCTTCTCTATATTATTCATTTTATGTTTAATAAGGTCAGTCTGTTGTTTAATTTCCTGCCTGTGTGGTTCATTTTGCAGTTTAGCTTCTTCTTTTTTTAATTCTTCTAATTTCTTTTGTAGTTGTTTTTTACAATTGTTCTCTTTAGCCATATATGCAATAGCTACTTCTCTTATAAAACCTTTGGCTGTGTCCCACCAGATTTGACAATTTGTATCTTCTTTTTTATTTGTTTCAAAGAATAAATCTAATTGTGCTTCAATTTTTATTTTAAACTCTTTATGATTCAAAATTGCCCATTTTAATGTCCATCTGTTAATCTTTTTTTGTCCTTTCAACTGTATTCTTATTGGGTGATGGTCAGCCCAAGAGTTTGTATCAATTATAATTTTATTTATGTCTAAGTTCAATTCTGCCATTAGCTATGCCATGTCAATCCGAGACCATGAGGTGTGTCAGCCCGAATAGTATGTATATTGTTGTGTTCCTGTATTCCGTTCTCTCCAGCTATCTTTAATATTAAACTCTTCTTTCATTTTAAAAAACGTAGCGGGCAGAGTTTTTCTGATTCCTTTTCTAATTTTATTACTTTTATAGTCCAGTTTTCTATCTACTATCGCATTAAAGTTTCCAATTATACCAATTTTTTCATATTCAAGTTCATCTATAATATTATGTAATTTTTTGAAAAATAATTTCTGTCCATCATTGGGAGCATATAATCCTACTAATGCTATTTTTTCTTTATTCAAAATTATTTCAATTATAAGTATCCTCCCATCATTGTCTATGTAGACCTGTTTTGCTGTAAGTTCCTTGGTTACATATATTACTACACCACTTTTATTTTGTTGTGATAGTGACATAAACATATTTCCCAATTTGGAGTAATTCAATAAATGTTTATTTTGTTTTTTTATATGCGTTTCTTGTAGCATTATTACTCTTGTGTCCCAGCACAGGAACCCCCAGAAAAGACACGCACACAACCGTTTGCCAAATGAAATCAAGAAGTTTTACTAATAAATATTCTTAGTAAAGAGTCAGTGTTTTTTCAAAGTCCAATAACAAATGGCACGGGAGTCTTGGTGAATATTATCTCTGTGAGCTTTTCAGCCAGAGTTCAAATGTTCAAAGCAAAGCTGGCAAATACTCAGTTCTTATCTTGGTACTCACTGGAGTTGGCAGGAGTCCCGGAATCCAAAGCAATGAGTTGTTATTTCAAAAATACAGAAATCAGAGCTGGAACAAAGACGTCTTGAATGCTCGCAGAACACAGGTGTTGCTTCCAGCAACAATTCAGGCATGCTCCAGGACTTAAGTAGCCTGAGGGCGTGGTTCATTAGCCCTCAGCTTTACCTGCGAGGAGACCTCTGGCTGTAAAGCCAATCCCTTCTGCTGGCTGCTCTGCGAGCCCTAGCATCCAGCAGAGGCTCCTCTTCCTCTGAGGACTCACTCTGCACCGGCTGAGAAGGTGCAGAAGGCCCTGGCTGGTCTTCCTCCTCTGGCACTGAGTCCTCATCGCTGTCAGACTCAGGTGCCAGGTACACAGGGTGATAGTGCCGCGCCACGAGCGGCTCTAGGACCTCCGGATCCTCGACCAGCTGCATGGGATGTGGGCAAGCCACAACAATTACATCCAAATTCATCTTACTTAATTTATGTAAGTATTTTTTTTCTTTTTTGCAGAGAGTTTAATCTGCTTACATTTATAGACAATATTTCTATTCCTTCTTCCAATCCCCTATCTAAATTTTGATCTTGTAACTCTTGTTGATCTAGCCTCTTTATGTTCTGTAGACCTATTTTCATCTTGCTTTCCATTATCTATCTCTCCCCTCCTGTTGTCTTTCTTTTCCATATGGGCTATTTCTTTTTCTACTGATTGTGTTATTATCTCTCCTTCTTCTTGTGATTCTATTATTTCCCTTTCTACTATTCCATCATTGTTGCCAAAGTTTTGTATATAAAAATCTTCAGCCTGCTCCACCGATTCTAGCCTATATTTTTTCTCTTGCCAAAACACCATTATTCCTTGTGGAATCCATCTAAAGTTAATATTTTTCCTTATAAGTTTAGAGGTAGTCACTTGATATGGTCTTCTCATATCTCTAACCCTTTTAGGGATTTGTTTGAGAACTGTCAATTGTTTTCCTCCATACTCTAATGGGTTGTTCCTTAGTTCTGAATAAAATTTCATCTCTTATGGATTTTTTCACAAACTTAACGTGCACCTCTCTGGGGAGGTTGTGCCACCTGGCAAAATTCATATGGATTCTATAGATCTCGTCTAATTCATTAGCCATTTCCTCCTTTCCAATTCCTAACGCTCCTGCCAACAGTTCAGTCATCATGTCAGGTAATCTTCCTCCTTTACTTCTTTAATATTTTGAAAACGTAAAAAGAAGACAGCTTTTTCTAATTCTAAGGTAATTACTGTCATTTCCAGCTTCCTGTTGGCCTGTGTCAATCTTTCATTAATTTCATCAACTCTTTTTCCTTCTTTCACCATTTTATCCTCTATATCACATACTCTTTGTTCAGTTTTTATAATCTGTTGTTGAAATGTTTTGAATTTCCCATCCATAGATTGTATCTTTTCTTTAAGTCTTTTAAATCTTTTCTCTCTCAGATTTTAGAACACTCTGGAAAGCTGAGGAAATGCGTAGAACTTGCTCTCCTAGCACGCACTTTCCGCATGTGGAGGACTTTGCCTTCCGCTTTAATCCCATTTTAATTTGTACCCTCCCCCTCCGAAGTGTGATTGGGATTTGAGTGTGGATTGTGGATGAGTGAGACGGATATGTATGTGTTGCATGAGCATTGAAAATGGAAGAGTCGGGGGCTGGATTTTCACCCCCACCCGCTGAGTGTAGTAACAGAAGGGGGGGGACGGAACAAAATTACCCTGGCCAGAGAGAATGGTATGCATGGCCTGCAGGAAAGGGGGGGACCAGCGGGGAGGGGGATGGGGTCTCTGGTGGGGATGAGAGCCGGAACATCTCGGTCATAATGGGAAGAGGCAGATATGGCGGGAGCAGAAGGGTGGGCCGCTCTCGGGGAATAAGACCTCGCTGTTTACAAGCGATCCCTTGTTCCGGCCCCTCCGATCCGGTTCCATCTTGCTCAACCCAGACACCTGGCAACCAGGGTTCTCAGGGCCCTGGGCTCAGGATGCTGCTGCTTAACGCCAGGTCAATTACCAACAAAGCCCCCCTGATATGTGATTTAATCACGGAGGAGGGGGCAGA
This sequence comes from Diadophis punctatus similis, assembly GCA_023053685.1. Taxonomy (NCBI): domain Eukaryota; kingdom Metazoa; phylum Chordata; class Lepidosauria; order Squamata; family Dipsadidae; genus Diadophis; species Diadophis punctatus. Next base: position 7,068,235 of record JALIGW010000010.1, on the reverse strand, counting down.
CCTGGTATGTGTTACCGAGACCTGGTTGGGTCAGGAGGGGGGAGTAGCTCTCTCTGAGATATGCCCACCTTGTTTCTCGGTGTAGCATCATTCTCGACCCCAGGGAAGGGGGGAGGAGTGGCAATAATAACGCGCAGAAATCTGCACCCTCGTAGGATCCCTGCCCCGGAGATTGTTGGGTGTGAGACGCTCCTTTTGAAGTTGGACTTAGGGTTACAGGTGGGCCTTCTTTTAACGTACCTGCCTCCCAGCTGTATAAGTAAGGCTATTTGAGGCAGTAGCCGGCTTGGCAGTTGAGTTCCCTAGGCTTATGGTCTTGGGGGACTTCAACTTGCCATCTGCTGGCGAAACCTCTGGGGTGGCTCAGGAGTTCATGGATTCCATGACAACCATGGACCTGACCCAAGTAATCCAGGGTCCGACTCATGAGGGTGGTCACACGCTCGACCTAGTGTTTCTTTCGGGGCAGTGGAGAGATGATCTGAAGATCAGGGACATAGTCATCACCCCACTGTCATGGTCAGATCATTTCCTACTGAGGTTGGATTTTGCAGCCCCACTCCTCCCCCGCAGGGAGGCGGGACCGACTAGGTGGTTCCGCCCCAGGCGCCTAATGGAACCGGAAGGATTCCAGAGGGAGCTTGGGGAAATACCTGAAACCCTGGTACACAATTCGGCTGACGCCCTGGTGGCTGCTTGGAACACCGCAGCATCAGGGGCGTTAGACCGAATTGCGCCTAAGCGATCTCTCCGCGGCAGTGGATCCCGGAAAGCTCCCTGGTTTACCGAGGAGCTCCGGGAGATGAAACGCCAGAAGAGACGTCTAGAGCGCCGCTGGAGAGCCAGAAAAACCGAGTCTGATCGAACACTATTAAGAATTTACATCAGATCTTATTTAGTGGCGATAAGGGCGGCAAAACGATCCTATTTTTCCGCTCTTATTGCGTCCGCAGATTCTCGCCCAGCCGCCTTGTTTAGGGTGACTCGCTCCCTCCTTGCAAAAGGGGGGAGCGAGGAACACTTACAAGGCAGAGCTGAGGAATTCGCTGAGTTTCTGTCGGATAAAGTCGCTCAGATTCGGTCAAATCTGGACTCCGGCTGGGCAGAGTCCATTGAGTTGACAGGGGCTAGTCTTAGTCCATCATTATGGGAAGAGTTTGGGCCTGTTTCTCCCGAGGATGTGGACAGGGCTGTGGGAGCGATGGGTACCTCCACCTGTTTATTGGACCCGTGCCCCTCCTGGCTGGTTTCGGCCAGCAGAGAGGTAGCACGCGGCTGGATCCAGGCGGTGGTCACCGCTTCTTTGAGAGAGGGATCCGTACCGCAGTCGTTAAAAGCTGCAGTGGTGCGACCCCTCCTGAAGAAGCCTTCCCTGGATCCAGCTGATTTGAAGAACTATCGTCCGGTCTCCAACTTGCCCTTTCTGGGGAAAGTTGTGGAGAAGGTGGTGGTTACTCAACTTCTGCAGCTTCTGGATGAAACAGATCATATAGATCCTTATCAGTCGGGTTTCAGGCGCGGCTACAGTACAGAAACTGCCTTGGTCGCCCTGATGGATGATCTCTGGCGGGCCCGGGATGGGGGTAATTCCTCCATCCTGGTGCTACTTGACCTCTCGGCGGCGTTCGATACCATCGACCATGGTATCCTTCTGCATCGTCTCGGTGAGTTGGGGGTGGGAGGCACCGTTCTACGGTGGTTCTCCTCTTATCTCGCCGACAGGATGCAGTCGGTGTTGGCAGGAGGACAGAGATCGTCCCCTAGGCCCCTATCATGAGGGGTGCCTCAGGGGTCGGTTCTCTCGCCCATCCTGTTTAACATTTACATGAAGCCGCTGGGGGAGATCATCCACAGACATGGGGTGTGTTTCCACCAGTACGCTGACGACACCCAGCTGTACATCACCACCCCGTCTGATTTCAGGGAGGCAGTTGATGTAATGTGCCGGTGCCTGGACAACATTAGGATCTGGATGGGGAGGAACAGACTCAGACTTAATCCCGACAAGACTGAGTGGCTTTGGATATTGCCTCCTAAGGACCATGACAACTGTCCCTCCTTGACATTCGAGGGAGCGAAACTGACCCCCTCGGATCAGGTCCGCAACTTGGGGGTCCTCCTAGATCCACAGCTAAAATTGGATCACCATCTTTCCGCTGTGGCTAGGGGGGCCTTTGCACAGGTTCGCCTGGTGCACCAGTTGCGGCCATACTTGGAGAAGGAGGCTCTACTCACGGTCACTCATGCCCTTGTCACCTCGCGCTTGGACTACTGCAACGCGCTCTACATGGGGCTACCCTTGAAGAGTATCCGGAGACTTCAGCTGGTGCAAAATGCGGCTGCGCGTGCTGTGGTGGGTGTGCCAAGGTACACCCACGTGACACCTATACTCCGCCAGCTGCATTGGTTGCCCATCGGTCTCCGGGTCCAATTCAACGTGTTGATCACCATCTTTAAAGCCCTTCATGGCTTAGGACCAGGTTATCTCCGGGACCACATTCTGCCGCACACTTCCCTTCGACCGGTTAGGGCCCACAGAGTTGGCCTCCTCCAGGTCCCATCGGCTAAGCAATGCCGCCTGGCGGGCCCTAGGGGGAGAGCCTTCTCTGTGGCAGGCCCCGTGCTCTGGAACCAACTTCCCCCAGAGACCCGAACTATCCCCACTCTGCTGGCCTTCCGGAAAGCTGTTAAGACATGGCTTTTCCTGCAGGCTGAGGGTAGAGCGTAATCCATCTGTGCTCACCCTAAGTATGTATGATTGTTGAATGGATATTGGATGTTTTAAATATTATGGTTTTAATTTTTATACCTGTTTTTAATGCAATATTTATGAATTGGTTTCTTGTATTTTCTCTGTTGTACGCCGCCCGGAGTCCTCCGGGAGTTGGGCGGCATATAAGAATACCAAATAAATAAATAAATAAATAAGTTCTCCCGTGTCATTTCTAACCTCTCCTATTTCTCTACTTATTTCCTTTTGATTTTTACATATCGTCTCTTGCATGGCTAGTAATGTTGCTTGCAATTCCCTGGAAGCCTGATCTATCTCTCTGTGTTACCTCCATAGATCTCTGTCTTGCTGGGCTGGGATCCAAAGTTACAGTTTGTGTGGTCTGCTTTTTTCCAGCCCCAATCTTTGTTAAGTTAGGAATGCTTGTCATTTTGCACCAGCTATTCCACTTATCAACAAGGCTTAAACTTTTCTCCAGCGTAACAAAGATTTGTTGTCTAATTTAAATATTTCTCATAAAAATAACCATTTATTTATATTTATATCAATCCTAATATCAATCAAATAGTCAAAAACATATATTAGTTATATATCTATAATGATCCAGTATATCCAACAAATATCCAATGATTATATGTACTTTTCTTTAGCTATTATCAATAATATTAAAGTTTTCCCCCCAAATCTTAAGTCCAGAACAGTTCTCACAATGTCCAAATTGTCACCTAAACTTCAATATCAAAAGTCAAGTTATTAAATTTGATGTCTCTTTTTCATTTTTTAGAATTATATCCCAAATGTCGCTCTATTTCTTCTTTTCCATTCACTCAGCTTACCACGGTTGATCAAGCGTCTTCATCCAAAATGTCCACTCTCTCCAATTAGTCAGCACTTTCCCTTTCTGGTTGTTCATTCAGTTGTCTGCCCACAATACTATTTTCCAATGTTAGAAAGCCGAAAACAACACCCACAGAATCTTTAGCATTAATCTTTAAGCATATAGGATTGTAACAGTGCCAATGTTCTTTGTTTCTTTTCCGCTGCAACTTTGTATCTCTGCTATTTCAAAGGAGAGGGAAAGAATGAAAACTCTTCTACCCCTCCTTCTTTTCGGGCCACTTTCCTTTTCTTTTCTCAGAAATCTCCGGTCTGTTCTTCCATCCAAATCACTCACCGGGTCACCAAGGTTTATTTTCACTCGATTCAATCCGTCTTTGTACTGCTATTTCACGGCTTTGTTTCAGCCAGCTGTCTGCTGTCACTTTCTCCCGGTCACCATTACGGGCCATCTCCTTTCCCCGCTTGACTTCTCTGAGGCTTCCCCGAGTATGCTGATCTCGACCGCCGCTGTCGATCGCTCCTCCAGACGCCTCTTTTCTTCCAGTCCCCCTCCAAGGGATCTGGGGACCCCGAAGGATCCGTCAAGCGGTGGAAGGCAGGGGAAAAACAAAAACTCCAGACGGAGAATCGTTCCTCACACCCATTCTTCTCAACAGCTGGCCCCACCTCAACCTTGCCTCATTTTTTTAATTACCTCCATGATATTAACCATTCAATTTTTAAGTATCCAAGACTTCTAAATCCTTTGCTGGCATACTCCTTATAGCAGAGTAGCAGATCACATGAAGATACATATGAATAAAATCCACTTATATCAATCATTAGGGCTCATATAGAGTATTAAGAAAGAGAGAGAGACAAGAAAGAAAGAAAGAAAGAAAGAAAGAAAGAAAGAAAGAAAGAAAGAAAGAAAGAAAGAAAGAAAGAAAGAAAAAGAGAAAGAGAAAAAGAGGAAGGAAGGGAGAGAGAGACAAGAAAGAAAAAGAAAGAAAGAAAGAAAGAAAGAGAAAGAAAGAAAGAAAGAAAGAAAGAAAGAAAGAAAGAAAGAGAAAGACAGAGAAAGAGAGAAAGAAAGAGAAAGAGAGAAAAAGAAAGAGGAAGGAAGGAAGGGAGAGAGAGAGAAAGAGAGAGAGAGAGAAAGGAAGAAGAGGAAGGAAGCACCACAAACCCTGCCACTAGACATGGCTTCAGAAGACATTTTGAAACAGCACAGCAATTTAGGGCTGGAAGATATCTCGGAGGTCATCTAGTCCAACCCCGTGCTGCAGCAGGAAATCTTACATTGTCTGGATTATTTTGGTGCCTCTAACAGAGAGGAAAATTGCCAGAAAGGAGAAGGAGTTTACTAGGACAAGGCTGCCATGCAGAGGAAGGCAGAGATAGTCCTTGACTTATGACCACAATTGAGCCCAAAATTTTGGTTGCTAAGCAAGAGCGTTGTTAAGTGAGTTTCACCACTTTTTACTCAATCCATGACATTTCCTGGCTCTAACCTTGATGTGCAAGCTAGGGAAGAACATCTGAAGGCATGTGTAATGTTCTAATGTATAGATGTTATGGTTAAAAGTGTGGCAGAAAGTGGACTCTAGGTGTGTTTTTCCAAATGCATTAAGTGAGGTTGAATGTGTAGTTTTAGAAGAGCTGTATGTGTGTGTGTGTGTGTGTGTGTGTGTGTGTATGTGTGTGTACATACACATACAGTATATATAGTAGATAATGTATATTTTTGTGTGCCTGTGTGTATTAATATGTATGTACACATATGGCATATATACATAGGATTAAATAGTACAGTATATTTTGGATGTTCAGTAGTAGTAAATAGACAGGGAAATTGTATCTCGTTGAGGCCTTTGAGGTGAGGAGAGGCCAGGCACCCTAACCCTAACCCTTGACATGAGTGACATCAAGTTGGCCATGCCCACCCGGTCACATGACCACCCAGTCACATGATCACCCAGCAACCCCCACCAAGTCACATGACTGCAAAGCCACTCCCACCCAGTCACATGACTGCCAAACCACTCCCACCCAATCACATGACCATGAAGCCACGCCCACCATCACATGACCATGAAACCATGCCCACAAAAAAGCCACACGCACAGAGTGGCAGTAAAAAAAATTGGAACCCACCCCTAGACTTCATACATGCAAGATTGAAATAACTAAAATTGACACATACGTTATTGCATTCAATATATTTTGAACTGGACTTCCGGTTGGCTCTGCCTTCTCCGAAGATGTTCCTTGTCGGGCGCCGGTCCCCAGTACTGTTTAAGCCGCCAGAACAGCCGACAAACAGCTGACTGGCAGCCGAAAACCCCCTCCCCGGGCAAAGGGGAGGGTGAAGAGCAGGCAGGCACAGGTAGAGTCCCCCAAGTGCCCCAGGAGAAATTCCTGGGGCGCGAAGGGCGAGGGCTCCCTGGAATCCTGCCATCGCTCCAGACTTGGGACACCTCTGCTTTTTAGCGGAGCAAGAAGATCGTGACCAACCCTGCTTTAAATGATTGCTTCCAACTGTTGAACAATAGCAGCAGAAAAAGCCAGGAGACAAGCTGGGCAAGTAACTATACTTAACTCTTGTTGACTCTTATTTCGGAAGTTATAAAGTAGCAAGTGGCTTTAAAATGGCGATTGAAGCTTGAAAGGGTATGGAAAAGTGAAAGTGAGAAGAAAGAAAGAAAGTTTCGTTTTGCTGGCAGGCTTACATAAGAGAGCCTTTGACTTTAATTTGGACTTGAACTTTGATTTTGATTTTGAGATTCTTCTTTTTGGTACAAGATTAATGTAATTTTGAATACTATAAAGATCTATTTAAATCCAAATGGCTTCTAAATCTGTGAAGACGGTTCCTTCTAAAGGAGCTGGAAGCGCTGAGAGCTCACCCATTCACACCTCTAAACTGCAATCTCTCTCAGCACAAGCTCAGCCTCTAACTCTGGGGATGTTACAAGAAAGTCTTAAAGCTATGCAGGCTGAAATGACCATTACCTTCAATGCAAAAATTGATGAATCCAATGATAAAATTACTGATCAAATTGAAGTCTGCAACAGTGAAATTAGGGCAGATATTTTGGAGGCACTTAAAGGTTTGGCAAACAATGTGGAACTCCTGGAACAGCAAATAGAACAAATTAGACAGACTACAGTAGCTTTGAGTGGAAAAGTAGAAGATGTTGAGAATAAAAGGGAAAAGGATGCAGACGAAATTACAATGATTCACTACAGAAACATGGAATTTGCAATCAGAGTTAGAGGTGTAAAAGAGGATAAAAGTGAAAATCTGGGAGATTTGATGTCAGAGGCACTTGCTCAAGCGGTGGGGATAAAGAAGGAAGAGTTGGTATGGCAGTTGGATAAGATATATTGAGTCAACTCTTGGGTGGCCAGACAGAGAAACCTTCCAAGAGATATTGTAATATATTTTACTAACAGAATATTGCATAACGATATCTTACAAGCAACTTATCAAAACAAGCTACAAGTTGGTGGACAAGAAGTGATGACAATGAAAGAGATTCCTCCAAAAATTTTGAGAGCCAGAAAGGAATTTTCCTTTCTGGTGGAAGAACTTAAAAGACAACAACTTCAATTCAGGTGGGAGGTCCCAGCTGGAATATCACTGATCTATGCTGGAGAAAGACATTGGCTTAACACAGTACAGAAAGCAAGAGATTTTTATACATACGTTTTAAAGGCTGGGACACCAAAATCACAAGAAGTGAGGAGAAAGGAGGATGATAGAGCAAGTCAAAGAGAGGAAGTGTTGAAAGAAGTCCAGCAAGAAGGAGCCTTGTCTGGTCTAAGTGATCTGGCTCAGGCCAGGTTACCTTCAGGACCGCATCCTACCACATACCTCCCTACGACCGGTTAGGTCCCATAGAGAGGGCCTCCTCCGGGTCCCATCGGCCAAACAATGTCGGTTGGCGGGGCCACGGGGGAGAGCCTTCTCTGTGGGAGCCCCGTCCCTCTGGAACCAACTCCCACCAGAGATCCGGACTATCCCCACCCTGCTGGCCTTCCGTAAAGCCATAAAAACTTGGCTCTTCCGGCAGGCGGGGTGAATAGGAAGATCAGATTCCCCCCATGAATGTTGTTTTTATAATTGTTTTAACTATGCTTTTTAATTTTAAACTATGATAATTGTTTTTATTGTACGTTTCTTATCCTGTTGTACGCCGTCCTGAGTCCCACGGGATTGGGCAGCCTATAAGAACGTTTATTAAATTAAATTAAATTAAATCTGACCACAACTCATTTGGATTCAAATTTGGATTTATTTGGAGAAGAACGGATAAAAGAACAAAGACAGACTAGAGCGACAACCAAGCGTATACAAGAGATGACACAACAGCAACTCCAGCTGGTACCTACAGAAGCTACTAAAACAGAAGCAGTGGGAGGAACAAGACCAAAGGAATTTAAGAAGCTAGATGTCCAGACGGTGTTCCAGAAGTTTCAAAAGCCCTCAGATAGGAAGTAGATTCCTAACTTGGAATGTTAACGGCTTAAATTCTCCACAGAAAAGAAGAAAAATATTTCATTACCTTAAGCAATTTAACAATGATGTGGTTTGTCTACAAGAAACACATATTAGAATACAAGACCAAAAATATCTGATAAATTCAAGAATAGGAATACATTTTGTTTCAGCAGCACCAGAGAAGAAAAATGGCATTGTCATATATGTTAAAAAACATTTGATTGCTAAGCTAATTGAAGCAGATGAACAAGGTAGATTTCTTGCTATTGAACTTTTAATTAAAGGAGAGAAAATACTTGTGATTGGTGTATATGCCCCGAACCAACAACAGGAAAAATTTTATGATCTTCTACATGCAAAGTTGATACAATGGGATTATAAAACCTGCATCCTTCTAGGGGACTGGAACGGTGTATTAGATGTCAAAAAAGACAAGAAGGGTCCCAAGCAAAATATTTTTTCAAGAGCAAAATTGCCTAAATCTTTTTTTGAGATGATGGAGGATTGGGAACTGAGGGATATTTGGCACGAAAGAAATGCAGAAGAAAAGGATTGTACTTTTTTTCCCAACAGACACCAATCCTTCTCAAGGATTGATTTTATTTTGATTACTAATAACCTTCTCTCTAGGGTAAAGAAGATGAAGATATGTTCAAGAACATTGACAGATCATAGCCCGTTTGGATGGAATTGGAGTATGGAAATGGTCCTAGAAGGTCATGGAGGTTAAATGATAATTTGTTTAAATATGAAGATAATGTGAAGGAGTGTAAAAAATTAATGAAAGAATTTTTGTCAATAATATGCAGAAGAGCACTTCTATGGATATGGTTTGGGATGCAAGTAAAGCTTATATGAGAGGTATTTTGATATATTTGAATAATAAATATAGAAGGAAAAAAGGTGAAAAAAGGAAAGAATTAGAAGAGGAGATTAAAAGGCAAGAGAGGGCTTTAATTTCTAATCCAATGGACAAGAAAATTAAGGAGACAATCAATTTATTAAAAGGTCAATTCAACATGTTAATGGCAGATCAAGCGGCAACTAATTTACAATATGCTAAATTTAATACTTTTAGCAATGCTAATAAACCAGGAAGATGGCTAGCATACACGTTAAGAAAGAAGCAGAAATCAAGAATTATTGAAAAAATAAATTATAAGGGTAAAGAAGTTTTTGAACAAGAACTTATTAAAAAATCCTTTCTAGAATTTTATTCAGGATTATATACTGGGGATAAAGTTAAAGAAGAGGATATAGATAATTATTTGCAGAAACAGAATATTTATATAACTACTAAGGAGCAGAGGGATACTCTAAATCAATTGATATCTTCACAGGAGATCTTATTGGCAATTAAACAGTTAAAAGTGGGTAAAGCCCCAGGGACAGATGGTTTAACTGCTGTTTATTATAAAAAATTACAGGAAGAAATGGTGGAACCACTTAAAGAATTGTTTAATAATTAGCAAACAGATTAATGATAGTTCTGCAACAGATGATACATCATGATCAAACGGGGGTTTTAATTGGTAGACAGATGAAAACTAATGTTAGACAAATTGTTAATTTATTAGAGTACTTGGGTAGTAACAACCAGGTACCCGCAGTATTAGTATTTTTGGATGCTGAGAAAGCCTTTGATAGATTGAATTGGTGGTTTTTATTAAAATTAATAGAAAAGTTACAACTTGGAGATTATTTTGCACAATCCATTAGGGCAATATATCAAAAACAAACAGCACAGATAATAATTAATGGTGGACTAACAGATACTTTTAATATAGAAAAGGGAACAAGACAAGGATGTCCCTTGTCTCCCTTACTGTTTATTTTGAGTTTGGAAATATTACTTAGTAAAATAAGAGAGCTTGATACAATAAAGGGAATAAAAATTAGACAGGAAGAATATAAGTTATGAGCATTTGCGGACGACCTGGTTGTTACTTTGACTCAACCATTACAATCTACTAGAATTCTGATGGATACAATTAATTCATATGGACAAGTATCTGGTTTTAAAATAAATATAGCTAAAACAAAAATAATAGCTAAAAACATGACAGGAAGCCAAAAAGAAGAAATAGAAAGGGTAACAGGTTTTGAGATAGTCCAAAAGATTAAATACTTAGGGGTTTATATTATGTCCACACACATGAAATTATATCATCATAATTATGAACCACTATGGCTAAAAATACAGAAAGATATGGAAAACTGAAAAAAAAATTGTAATTGTCTTTGCTGGGTAGGATAGCTGCAGTCAAAATGAATGTTTTACCAAGATTTTTATTCCTCTTTCAGATGATACCAATACTTAAAAAAGATGAAAATTTGAAGGAGTGGCAAAAGGGTATGAATAAATTTATTTGGGCAGGGAAGAAGCTGGGGGTAAATCAGAAGATAATGCAGGATACACGTGAAAGAGGTGGTCTTAAAATGCCTAATTTAAGATTGTATTATGAAGCAGCAGTTCTCTCAGCAATCACTGATTGGATTAATTCAACACAAGAGAGGGTATTAAATATTGAAGGATATGGTCTGTTTTACGGGTGGCATGCTTACTTAGTGTATGATAAAAAAGTAGATAAAGCTTTTAAAAGTCATATATTAAGAAATGCTTTATTGCGTGTCTGGAAAAAGTACCAATTTAAACTAAATGATAAGTTACCTTTATGGACAGTACCCAGACACGCGATAGAAAATATAAATTTGGAACAAAAATTAGATAAGATCACATACAAAGAACTTCTTCATGAAGAAGGAATCTCATTCCAATTAAAACCATTTGAGAAATTAAGAGAGGAAGGAATAATCAGAACATGGTTCCAATACAGGCTAGATGGAGAGATGACCAAAAAAATGGTATTTTGAAGAATGATGACAACTTGATTTTACAAATAAAAAATAAGGGCCCAATGCATATAAAAAGATTGTATAACATTTTACTGGAATTAGATTCAGAAACAGAATTAGTTAAGGATTGTATGATAACATGGGCTCAAAATATTGGAGAACCTATAATGATGGAAACATGGGAAAAATATGGGTTAGAAATGTTAAATTTACACAGGCTCAAAATTTAAGAGAAAATTATTACAAAATGTTTTACAGATGGCATTTAGACCCAAAAAAACTAGCTTGTATGTACCCAACTTCACAACCTAAATGTTGGAGATGTGAATGTGAGGATGCTACATATTTCCATATATGGTGGACTTGTAAAAAAATCAAGGCTTTTTGGATAAAAGTTTGGTGGATTATACAAAATATCTTAAAGAAAAAGATCAAGTTCACTCCACAGTTTTTTTTTGTTGGGAATAATTACGGATTGTTCTGCTATAGAGACTAATTTGATTTTGAACTTTATAACTGCTGCCAGGTTACTAGTGGCACAATACTGGAAGAAGGAAGATACACCTACAATTGAAGAATGGACATTAAAAGTTTCACATTTGGCTGAAATGGCCAAAATTTCATCATACCTTAAGGACCACTCAAATGAAAGATATATATTGGAATGGAGTAGGTGGACTGAATATATTCAAAATAAGTATCAGATTAAGAAAACCCAAATAGTTTATTAATGTTAAATGTCTAAAAAATTTTAGATTATACTTTCAAGTTTTTGAGTAATAAGGAGTTAAGAATTAGAAACATATTTTTGAATTAATAATTTTGTTAGGTTATTCTAGTTTTATGCTTTTTTTAAAATTATACCTTGTGCTTTTTCTGGGAAGTCCGGGGGGGTGGGGCGGGCGAGAGGGGTGGGGGGTGGAGGGGGGAAGGGGGGGAGAAAAATGTATGTACTTTGTACTTTTAAAACTTTTTAATATAAAAAATATATATTTTGAACTAAGAGGTGCAATGATTCAGCAGTTAAAGACGCTGAGCTTGTCAGCTAGAAAGCAGATACCCTGTGTTCGAGACCCAAGCACTATATGGCTGGGGGAGCTCTTGATACTTGCCCCAGCTCTTGCTCACTTAGCAGTTTGAAAGCATGCAAATGTGAGTACATAAATAGGTACTACTTCAATGGGAAGGTAACAGCACATATCGTCCTGTTAGCCACATGACCATGGAAATGTCTTTAGACAATAATGGCTCCCTCGGCTAGGAAATGGAGATGAGCATCGTCCCCTAGAGTCGGACATGATTGGACAGAGTAAACTTTACCTTTATCTTTTGAACTCGTACTGTAGTCAGTCATTATACAACATACTATTTAATAATGCAACTGACTAAAACAGTACATTTCATGCCTATACACACAGATACTGTAGACTTAGAAGAATACCTGTAAGGGTCTTGCAGCATGACAGATTACGTGAAGGATTGATTCAATTAAATTACACTATGTTCAATAATGCTACATATACTATCAGACAGTTTATGAGAACAGAATCTAATTGTCAGACCTCATTTGTTTGTATGTGGTCATAAGATATATCAGGGTTGTATACGGGTGGTAAAGTTAAAGATGAGGATATAGATAGATATTTGCAAAAAGGGAATATTCATATAACTTCCAAGGAGCAGGTGGATACTTTAAATCAACTGATAACTTCTGAGGAAATTTTGGCGGTGATTAAACAGTTAAAAGTGGGTAAAGCTCCAGGGACAGATGGTTTCACAGCTGTTTATTATAAAAATTTGCGGGAGGAAATGGTGGAACCGTTGAAGGAATTATTTAATAACATACAACAGGGAGGTGAAGTACCTCCAACTTGGAAGACTGCTTTTATCTCTTTGATCCCAAAAGAGGGTCAAGATCATACAGATCCTAAAAATTATAGGCCGATTTCATTTTTAAATATAGATTACAAGATTTTTGCTAAAATACTAGCAAATAGACTAATGATAACTATGCAGCAAATGATTCATCATGATCAAACTGGTTTTTTAGTTGGTAGACAGATGAAGAGTAATGTAAGACAAATTGTTAACTTATTAGAATATTTGGGAAGGAACAACCAGGTACCCACAGTATTAGTGTTTTTGGATGCTGAGAAAGCCTTTGACAGACTGAATTGGCAATTTTTATTAAAATTAATAGAAAAGATGCAGCTTGGAGATTACTTTACACAATCTATTAGGGCGATATATCAAAAACAAACAGCCCAAATAATAATCAATGGTGGTTTAACAGATATTTTTAATATAGAGAAAGGAACAAGACAAGGATTTCCTTTGTCACCTCTATTGTTTATTTTGACTATGGAAATTTTACTTAGTAAAATAAGGGAGTTGGATATAATAAAGGGAATTAAAATTAGACAGGAGGAATATAAGTTACGAGCATTTGCGGATGACCTGGTCGTTACCTTGACTCAACCATTTCAATCTATTATAGCTTTGATGGAAATTATTAACTTACATGGACAGGTATCTGGTTTTAAAATAAACACATCTAAAAGTAAAATAATGGCCAAAAACATGACTAGAAGCCAAGAAGAAGAAATAGAAAGGGTAACGGGATTCGAGATAGTTAAGAAGGTTAAATATTTAGGGGTTTATATTATGTCTACAAATACGAAATTATATCAGCATAATTATGAACCATTATGGCAAAAAATACAGAAAGACTTGGAAAACTGGAAAAACTACAATTGTCCTTGCTGGGTAGGATAGTTATAGTTAAAATGAACGTTTTACCAAGGTTTTTATTTCTTTTTCAAATGATTCCTATACTTAAAAAATACGACAATTTGAAGGAATGGCAGAAGGGTATAAATAAATTTATTTGGGCAGGGAAGAAACCGAGAGTAAATCAGAAAATAATGCAAGACACACGAGAGAGGGGAGGTCTTAAAATGCCTAATTTAAGATTGTATTATGAAGCAGCTACCCTCTCAGCAATTACTGATTGGATTAATATGACGGAAGATAGGATATTAAATATTGAAGGATATGGTTTGATTTATGGATGGCATGCTTATTTAGTGTATGATAAAAAAGTAGATAAGGCTTTTAAGAGTCATATATTAAGAAATGCGCTATTGCGGGTCTGGAAAAAGTATCAATGTAAATTAAATGATAAGTTACCTATATGGACAGTACCCAGACACGCAATAGAAAACATAAATTTGGAACAAAAGCAAGATAAAATTACATATAAAGAACTTCTTTATGAAGAAGGAATTAGATTACACTTAAAATCTATGGAGCAATTAGGACAAGAAGGAATAATTAGAACTTGGTTTCAGAATGGGCAGTTGCAGGCTAGATGGAAAGAAGATCAAAGAACTGGTATTTTGCAGCAAGATGATAACTTGATAATTCAAATAAGAAATAAAGGTCCAATGCACATAAAGAGATTGTATAATGTTTTAGTGGAATTAGACTCAGAAACAGAGCTAGTTAAGGATTGTATGATAAATGGGCTCAGAATATTGGAGAACCTATAATGATGGAAACATGGGTAAAGATATGGGTCAGAAATGTAAAATTTACGCAAGCTCAAAATTTAAGGGAGAACTTCTACAAAATGTTTTTTAGATGGCACTTAGGATCCAAAAAAACTAGCTCGTATGTATCCAAATTTACAACCTAAATGTTGGAGATGTGAATGTGAAGATGCTACGTATTTTCATATATTGTGGACTTGCAAAAAAATTAAGGCTTTTTGGATAAAAATATGGTGGATTATTCAAAACATCTTAAAGAAAAAGATTAAGTTTACACCACAGTTTTTTTTGTTGGGAATAATTACAGATTGTACTGTAATAGAGACTAAATTGGTTTTGAATTTAATAACAGCTGCCAGGTTGCTGGTGGCACAGTATTGGAAGAAGGAAGATATACCTACTATCGAGGAATGGACATTAAAAGTTGTACATCTGGCTGAAATGGCAAAAATCTCATCATATCTCAAAGACCATTCAAATGAGAGAGATATATTGGAATGGAGTAGATGGACTGACTATATTCAAAAAAAAGTATTAGATTAAGAAGATACAAATAGTCTAATAATGATATATGTTTAATTTTTAGATTATGTTTAAAAGGTTTTGAGTAACAAGGAGTTAAAGAACTAGAGAAATTTTGAAATTAATAATCTGTTAGTATATTTTAATTTTATGTTTATTGAATACTATACCCTGTGCTTTTTCTGGGAAGTCGGGGTGGGTGGGTGGGTGGGTGAGAGGGGGGAGGGTAAGGGGGATGGGGACGGGTCTGGGGGGAAGGGGGGGAGAAAAGAGAAAAATGTTTGTACTTTGTACTAATAAAACTTTTTGAATTAAAAAAAAAGATATACATTGACTATGAATGTAAATAATGCAATTCTGGTTAAAACAGGGAGCATACTGATTACTTCCTAAAATCCATTTACACTAGCAAACATCATAACATCATGTGGCAATAAGTTCAAGAGATGTTACACTATCAAAACAAAAGAATCTAAATTATAAAATCTATAGATATCCTATAGGAAATTTAAGTAGGAATAAGAATATATGATGCTATTCAAATGATATTAGTTGGTTAGTTTGAGACATTTTCTCTGCTTATCCTAAATCTTTGGCTTCTTTATTATTATTTCATGGTTCAGATCAAAGAAAATTCATAAATTAAGGAATATACATATCAAATCTACCTTGCCTTTTCCATTTAAATTAACTTTTTCTTTTTTATTGTATGAAATTACTTTTTATTATTTCTACTGAAAAAATATTTCTTCCTGTTGTTCATGGAAAAAATATCTTTTAAAAATTAAACCAAGCTACCCTGCTATTAGGATAATCCTTCAATGTCATACCCTTTTCTGAATGCAATTCATTAATTCTATCAGAATAAGCATTTGCATGTTCTTATTTCTGTCACTTCACTGATATTTCATTTTCCATCCATCCACTAGGCTTCACTAATACTGGAGTTTATTATCCATTAAAAATATAGCTTTGTTTTTAAATATCTAATTTGATTCCAAATAAACTCATTTTACTAACCTTGGAAGGTTGAAAAGTGTAGGAAATGACCAGGCTGAGCATGAGGGAGTTGTCAAATGCATCATCAGTCTTGAGTCTCTTTACATCTACAAGAGCTCTAAGTCCAGCCCACCTTGAATTCCATTGACTCTTATCTACTTTGCTTATTTGCTTTGACCATTAGTAGTTCAGATTCTTATAGAAAGCTTAAGCTTGCAATAAACCTTTATATTCAATTGAACTGACTGGACTTCCTGATTTTGCTTTGCTTGACAGAAGGCTGAGTCAACCCTGAGCCCCATCAGAATCAAACTCCAGGCTGTGTGCAGAGTTTGTCTGCAATACTACACTTTAACCACTGTGCCATCAAGGGCTCCAAATCCTTAGGCTTCAATCTTGAGCATCTTGGTCTCTGAATTATCAAACATATGATTTATAGAAACTTTTGTCAATAAAATAAATGCTTATCCTTCCTTTTTATATTTGTACTGTCTTATATCTTTGGAGGGACTCACTGAAATTTTTTTATGTGGTCTGTGTCAAATGGATAAAGAGTAGAGCTGTGCATGTTCTGAAAGTAATTTGGAAAAAGTGCTTTTGATTCACATTAGTATAAGCCAGCACCTATCTGCTATTCATTATAGAAGGTCATCATTTTTCAAACTCTCAAGTGAGCCTTAGTTTCTATGGCTGCTTTCGTCACATTAATTTTAATTATTACATTTGAGAGTAAGTCTGGAGATAAACTGGTGATAAGGAGTTGGAAGAAGTTCTGCTATCCTGAGTTTCTAGGAAGCTAGCATTTGCATGTAGAGGATTGATAGCAGTACAATACTTAACAAGGAGTGGAACAAAATATATCCTTAACAAGATTATTAATTCTTGAATTTAGGGTGTTGAATACAATTCTTTGCATAATTACTTCAACAAGGCAACTATAAACTTCCCTTCTATTTTCATGTAAGAGTATATGAAGTATATATTTGTGTGCATGTAAGTGTATGTTTTCGAATCAATCTTGTCTCCAAGTAACTGCCTGGGCTAGTCTCTGCAGTTTTCTTGGCAACATTTTTCATAGATAGTTTGCCATTGCCTGCTTCCTAGGGCTAAAATAAGACTGACTGGCCCAGCTGCCTTCGTAATTAAGAAAGGGCATTGTTACTTACCTGAACGCCCCTTCTCATAGGGTGGAGCTAGCCTCCAAGATTGGGATGACACGATCCATCAGCCAATCAGGACTGAGTCTGACATCATATAAAAGTTGTCCTCCTGTCATAATCCCCCTCTTGAGATGAAGGACAAAGTCAGACCCAAAGTGTACTCCCCATAGACTCCTCCAAGAAATAACAGCATCAATAATAAGGGAGGGACTTGGAGGCTAGCTCCACCCTACGAGAAGGGGCATTCAGGTAAGTAACAACGCCCTTTCTCCATAGTGGGTGGAGCTAGCCTCCAAGATTGTGACATGCCAAAGCAGTATCGTCCCCTAGGGTGGGACCCCAGATAAATCGGCCATTTCACACTGCGGCACCCCGGCCTGCAAAACCCGCCGTCCAAAGTCAGCCTCCGCAGAGGCAAAAATGTCCACTTTGTAGTGCCTGACAAAGGGCACGGGAGAAGACCAAGATGCCACCCGGCACACCTCCTCGATAGACGCATGGGTGGCCCAAGCCGCCATTGTGGCCGCACTGAGCGTCGAATGAGCAGTCAGTCTCTGCGGCCGTGGCAGATCATGTTGATCATAGGCATGCACGATGACTGCATGAATCCAACGACCGATCGTAGCCGAAGATACCCTCTGCCCCATCGACGCTTGCATGAAGCTGATGAACAAATTCTCGGACAGACGAAAGGAAACTGTGTATTGAGTGTAAATCTCCAGTGCCCGCCATACATCGACGGTATGCCATTTATGCTGAGAGGCATTAGCCGGTTGAGCACAGAAGGAAGGGAGCACCAACTCCTGCGCCCTGTGGAATACAGTGTTGATTTTAGGCATGAAGGCCGGATCTAGACGGAGCATGACCGGGGGATAGAAGACACAGAGGTCTCCCTGGACTGACAGAGCCGCCAACTCCGAGATCCTGTGGGCGGAGGTAATTGCCACCAAAAATGTGACCTTATGAGAGAGGTGTTTCAGGGACATCATCTGCAAGGGCTTGTAGGGCGCCTCCATAAGCAAGAGAAGAACCCTTTGTAGGTCCCAAGTTGGAAAACGGTGCACCACCGGGGGACGGAAATTGACTGCCGCCTTCAGGAAATGCTGTACCAACGGATGGGTGGACAGTGGGTCGGAGAAGTGACATGTGAGGATGGTGGACAGTGCCACCACCTGGCACTACAGTGTATTGGGTGCGAGGCCCCTGTCGAGCCCAGCTTGCAGGAAACGCAGGACGTGTACCACCGACAGATCCACCGGGCAAAGGGCAGCATCTGAACACCATTCGCAGAAAACTTGCCAGGTGGAATTGTAAATCCGGAGCGTGGATGCTCGACGGGAAGAGAGCAGGGTACAGATTATGTTATCTGGAACCCCGCAGTGCCTCAGAGTGCGCCGCTCAAGTGCCAGGCGGTTAGTTGATACCAGTGCGGATCTGGATGCCATACTGACCCCTGGGAGAGCGACAACTCTGTCAGCGGGATCTGCCAAGGCGGACTGATGGACAATGACCTAAGGTCCGCGAACCATGCCCTCCTCGGCCAGTGAGGAGCCAGGAGGATCACTTCCGCTTTCTCAGAGAGCACCTTGCGAATCACTCGAGGAAGGAGTGGGAGAGGGGGGAAAGCGTACAGAAGGCATTTTGGCCACGGACAGCAAAGCGCATCTGTTCCCTCCGCCCCGTGCGTCCTGTATCTGCAGAAGAAGCATGGGTGTTTTGCATTCTGCGGTGTGGCGAACAGGTCAACGAGTGGATGCCCGAATCGATCCGTCAGCTCCTGAAAGAGGTCCGGATGTAGGCTCCACTCCACGGAGTCCACCTCATGTCAACTGAGCCAGTCTGCTGTGCGATTCGACACCCCAGAAATATGTTCTGCCTTGATAGACAGGAGGTGTTGTTCCGCCCATAGGCCCAGCGCCTTGGCCTCTGTCAAGAGGCGGTGAGACACCGTGCCCCCCTGCCGGTTGACGTGTGCTTTGGTGGTAATATTGTCCATCATCAGGAGGACATGGTGCCCCGACAAGATGTGCTGGAACCACTGAAGGGCCAGGAACGCTGCTCTCAGCTCCAGGAAGTTGATGCTGCATGATGCTTCCGCCTCCGACCAGGTGCCCTGGGCAACTTGCAACATTGTGCGGGGCCCCAATCTGTGGAGGCTGGTGTCGGATGTGACCATCACCCAGTGTGGCTCGATGAAGCAGGAACCCTTGGTGATCGCCGGGGATTGCCACCAGTGAAGGGAGCGACAAACCGAAGCCGGGAGGTGGACCTTGGCCCTGGAATTGCTCCTGCCTGCCCGCTGAAAAGGCAAAAGAAAGCATTGTAGGTCTCTGGAGTGCAGCTGCGCCCATGGTGTTATGTGTATCACCGAAATCATTTTACCCAACAGGGATGACAAAAAGAGTAGGGGAACTTGTCTTTGGCACAGAACCTGTTGGGCCAGCGAGGACAAGCCGTCCTGCCTGTCCTGAGATAGATACACCCTGCACTCCAGAGAGTCTACAATGGCCCCCAAGTGGGTAATTCTGGTGGAGGGGCGGAGTTGGCTCCTCTCGAGGTTGAGCAAGAAGCCATGATGTTGTAGAGCCTCCATGGTGGCCCGGAGGTCCCGCTCCGCCTGAGCTGGGGAGGATGACTGGACAAGGATGTCTTCCAGATAGCACTGAATCCTAACTGGGAATGACCTAAGATGGGCAGCTAGGGCTGCTAGGATCTTGGTGAAGACCCGGGGAGCCGAGGACAGCCCAAAGGGAAGGGCCGAATACTGGTAGTGCTCGTTAAGAAAGGAAAAGCATAGGTACTTTTGGTGGGAGGGCCGAATTGGGACATGGAGGTAAGCCTCCGTGAGGTCAATGGAGGACATGAGGTCCCCTTGACGACACTGTCCAAAATGGATTGCAACGTGTGCATTTTAAACTTCTTGTAAACCAGGAACTTATTAAGACGCTTCAGATCAAAGACGGCTCTCCACCCACCCGAGGATTTCTGCATGAGGAACAAGTTGGAATAGAATCCCTGCCCCTGCTGGTCCTCCGGCGGTGCTGGATGGCGGCCACCATCAGGGACCGCTTCTGGGGGTTGGAGGATTGGGGGCACCTCATGAAGAATCCTGGGGGGGTGGAGATAAAGTCAAGCGCGAGACCAGATGTTAAGGTCTCACTAACCCAAGCATCAGTTGTGATGTCCTCCCACCACCTGGCGACGGTGCACCGGTCTTCCGGGCATAGGAGTTCCTCGGAGTCCCCCGGCATTTAGGCCGACGTATACAATGCCTTGATGGGGGCATCCACCAGGGGGACCGGCAGGTGCTGAGCCAGCGCTGGTGCCACATTAAAATAACGTTTATCTAGGGCGGAAGGGAGGGTGCCCAATGACGGAGCCACCCATTGTTTGAGCACCGAATCCACAAACAATTTCGGTGCTGGAACCACCTCCGCCTGCGATGTGGCTTCCTCAAAGAGTGGGTCCACAGACTTGTCCTCCGCTGGTTGCAGGTAGGCAATCTTGGCCATGGCCTTCGCCTTGTGTAACAAAGATTTAAATAGTCTGGGGTTAAATAACCCCGCAGTGACCAGGGCCTCAGGGGTGAGGTCTTCCTCCTTGGATAAGTCCAGGTCCTGCCCCTGGTCCACCTGGTCCTGCACGGACAGCGGAAAAGCCTGCAGATCCTCTGATCCTCAGCTAGGGCTGGTGGCTCCCTGGCGGGAGGGAGCGATCTGGAGGGACCAGCTGGAGGAGGCGGAGGAGGCGCAGTGGAGATGTGCTTTATGCCGGTCTCAATTCTCTGTGCTATGGCTGCCTGAATGAGGGCTTGTACCTCCGGGCCATAAAATTGGGCGGAGGCAGCTGCAGAGGGCGTGGCCCCAGATGAGCTACCACTGGGCCTGGGTTCCTCCCAGATGTCCCCTTCTTCAAGGCATAAATCAGGGTTGTCCAGAGATAATGCCCCTGATGAACACCGGTCTCATTGAGCCAGAGCTCTAGTGGCCTCCTGGGAGCTGTGCGTGGCTGAGCTGGAGGGGGCAGCAGCCACAGGTGATTTGGGGCCGTCAGCCGCCTTACTCTGCTTGCCCAGTCCAGAGTGGGTTCCTTTAGAGGACCCTTTTGCTCTGTCCACAGAAGACTGGATAGGGGAATGATCCCTGCGATCAGTGGGGGGGGGTGGATGCCACCCTGGCCCCGCCCCCAGAGTCCTGGCCTTGCTTGGGCTTACTCCTGCCCGGTTTGGTGTGTCTGTCCGGCATTAATTTTTTGCCCTTGGGGCTGACAGTCAGGGGAACAGACGCGGCTGGACTTTGGTGCCGGTATGTGCCAGGGACAGTGACTGCGCCACTTGTAATGGCGCCCCTGATGAGCACCGGTCTCATTGAGCCAGAGCTCTAGTGGCCTCCTGGGAGCTGTGCGTGGCTGAGCTGGAGGGGGCAGCAGCCACAGGTGATTTGGGGCCGTCAGCCGCCTTACTCTGCTTGCCCAGTCCAGAGTGGGTTCCTTTAGAGCAGGGGTGGCCAAACCATGGCGCATGCGCCAAACGTGGCACATTCCACGATTTCAAGTGGCGCATCCACCGTCGTGTTCCTCAGTATTGTGTCCAGGGCAGCCCGTTCTAAAAGAGATTATCTCGCGAGTTTGAGAAGTTTGAATTCGCGAGACTTTCTCTTTTAGAATGGGCTGCCCTGGACACACTACCGAGGAACGCGACGGAACAAGTCCCAGGTAGGACACGTGTCACGCAGCTCTCCCCACCGCGCGCAGAGCCAAAGGGGTGGTGGGAGGCGAGGAAAGGAAGCAGCTGGCAGAGCCGAAGGGGAGGCTCTGCCAGCCGCCTCCTTTCCTTGCCTCCCACCACTTTTTGGCTCTGCCGCCGCTGCTGCCTTCTCCTTTCCTCGCCTCCCGCATGCGGAACTTGGCCCCAGCTCGCCGCTCCCCAAAGCCCAGCGCCGCAGGTGCCTTCAGGAGCCCTGAAGCTCTGCCGGCAGAGCCGAAGGGGAGGCGGGAGGCAAGAGGCGAGGAAAGGAGGCGGCCAGCAGAGCTTCAGGGCTCCTGAAGGCACCTGCAGTGCTGGGCTTTGGGGAGCGGCGGGCTGGGGCCAAGTTCTGCAGGCGGAGGCGCAGGCCTTCGTCCTCGGCGACCATCCCTCACCCGGGCCGGAGCGCCTCGTCTTCGCCGCTCCTCCATGCCTGCCTCCCCGGGCGCGCTTTCTGCCAGGCGGCTTCAGCAACCGTAAGTAGTGCTTCCTTCAGCGCCCTTCTCCCGCCTGCAGCTTTCCAAGATGTCCATCCGCCTCCTTTATGTCCCCGGAGCTGCTCTGGGAGGGCCGGCGGGGGGAGCGAGCGAGCGCTTGGCCGGATGCGGCCGCCGCCTGCCCGCCGCCCATTGCCCAAAGCCTCGCTCGCCCACCCGCCCACCGCCTCGCTTACCCACCTGCCCGCCGCCCGCCCGGCCACCCTCCGATGGAGGGAGCCAAGCTCGGGAACGGAGCCCTGCCAAATGGGGAGCTTTGGGGTTCTCTGGCAACACCGGGTTTGCGTGAAGAGCCAAAGCGGGGGATTCCCAGTCCCGGAGGTGAATGCGGTGCAGGCGGGCCCTTCGTGAGTGTGAAGGTGACCCTGCCTCGTTCTTTGTCGTAGGTCCGGGGCTGTTGCAGCGACGGAGCCTCCCCTTCGGCTCCCACCGCTTTTCGGCTCTGCAGCCGCTGCTGCTGCCTCCTTCTTTCCTCGCCTCCTGTGCCGGGAGGCGAGGAAAGTAGGAGGCCGCAGCGGCGGCAGAGCCGAAAAGCAGTGGGAGGCAAGGAAAGGAGGCGGCCGGCAGAGCCTCCCTCCCACCTCCCCCCGCCCACCTGGATGCTGCCATTTGCGTTCTTTTGCCCTCTGCACATGCGCACAGCGTTCTGCACATGCACAGAGGGCAAAACTCAAATGGCGGCATCCAGGCGGGCTCGCCCACCCAGGACGCCTGGGCCAATTGGCGCATGGGACGCTTCAGGTTGGCCACCACTGCTTTAGAGGATCCTTTTGCTCTGTCCACAGAAGACTGGATAGGGGAATGATCCCTGCGATCAGTGTGGGGGGGTGGATGCCACCCTGGCCCCGCCCCCAGAGTCCTGGCCTTGCTTGGGCTTATTCCTGCCCAGTTTGGTGTGTCTGTCCGGCATTAATCTTTTGCCCTTGGGGCTGACAGTCAGGGGAACAGACGCGGCTGGACTTTGGTGCTGGTATGTGCCAGGGACAGTGACTGCACCACTTGTAATGGCGCCCAGAATGGCCTGGTCACGAGAGCGCCTGAGCCAAAGGGCAGGGGCCACTGCGGCCCAGCTGGTAGGCGGCGCGTTGAGGCGGTCCCAGCGGTGACGGAAGACTTTCCTGGCAAAGGCGCCCGGAACGTCTCAGTGATGAGTGCGCCTGCGCCAAAGGTGGGGGCCGCTGCAGCCCAGCTGGTAGGCGGAGCATCAGTGCAGTCCCGGTGGTGATGAAAGGTTAGCTCGTAATGGCGCCCAGAACGCCTCAGCAACAATGGCGCCTGCGTCAGAGGTTGGAGCCGATGCGGCCCAGCTGGGAGGTGGAGTGGTGAGGCGCTCTCGGCGGCAAAGATGGCCACTCGTGCCAAAACTGTTACTGAGGGGTGGTCCCACAAGTCGAAAAACCTGCCGAAGGGACCACTGCCGCTTGCTGCTCACCGCTCGCCGCTTCGCTTCCAGGTGAGTGGATTTGCCCGATCTCAATAGGAATCCCCTGGTGATCCCAGTGACAGGGAAAGAGAGAGAGGTAGAGGTAGCGACCGCGCAAGCATGAGGCTTCTGCGGTTAATAAGTTCTATAGATATCAAGATGAGCCTCTCTCTCTGTGGATGTGGCACAGGCCACCCTGGCTGCTGGCCACCCAAGCACAGGGCTTCTGTTGCAGTTGGGACCCTCAGGACAACAGGAATGCCAGGCCGCTGAGATCGGATGGCAGGTGGTCTGATGGCTGGGGACAGGGCCGCAGCCCGGCCTGTCGTTCCCCACACTCCCGATGACAATCAGAGCTGGTGGGGAGGTCACTCACAATTGATTTGAAGTCCAAAGGAACAATTTGTTGACAGATGAAGGAGTTAGAAGAACTATGAGATTGGGGAGACACAGATCCTAGACCTAGGACTGAGTCGGAAAAGGGGGATTATGACAGGAGGACAGCTTTTATATGATGTCAGACTCAGTCCTGATTGGACATGCCCCTAGATTAGCTGATTATAGATGCCCGCTCCTGCTTTACGCTGATGATGCCACAATACTTTCATTTTCCTGGGTGGGCCTATGTAGAGCCTTAAAAATCCTTTCTGCTTATTGCTCTGCTAACCAACTGCATATAAACCACTCTAAGTCTAAAATCATGGTTTTTGCAAGAAGCAGGAAAATTTATCAATGGAACCTTGATGGCATCCCAGTGGAACAGGTCCACAGATTTCAATATCTAGGTATCCTCTTTCAATCCAACACCAAGTGGCCTGTGCAGGTTAAATCTCTCTGTAATAAGGCTAAGATTTCCACCCATGCCCTCTTGCACTTTTTTTACACTGAGGGAGCTCATCATATCCCCTCAGTAATAAAAGTCTATAGGGCAAAGCTGATAGCTGCTATCATCTATGGTGCCCCCCTCTGGGTCCAATCCAACATCTCCTCTCTTGAGTCTGTCAATAGTATGTTCCTACGCCGTTTGATGGGAGTTCCTCCCTGTGTAAGTAATGCTGCAATTCGTTTGGAATTGGGCATGTCCTCACTTGCTACAATCATGTGGAAACGTGCAATTGGCTATTGGTTGTCCCTCTGGACTAGACTCCCAGGCTATTACCTAGGCCGATGCTTATGGCTGGACCCTTTTCATAGTCCCTGGGCCCATAATATCCATACTAAACTTTTGAAGATCGGGATTTCCCCCAGTGAAGTTTTTATCTTAGGCCCTGATGCTGCCAAATCGTTGATTTTTCAATGGCTGGACGACATTGATAGACAACTCAATCTGGCAAATGGATCAGGAACTTGCTCACCGTTTTCCCTTGGTATTGTTCCCTTGCTTCACCCCCTGCCTTACCTTTCCACGTTACACTCTATCAAACATAGGCTTGCATTTATGAAGGCACGATTTAATGTGATCCCCTCGAATGTCCTCGACAGTAGGCTCTCGGGGGGGAGTAAAATCCACCTATTGTACATGTATGGCTGATCCCCGGAATCTCTGCTCCATATTACATTCGTATGCCCCCACTATCGAGACATAAGAGCAAGATTCATCTCCCCTATTTCCCAGAGATTCCCTGGTTCACCAGATCTGTTCAGCCTTTATTTCCTACTCCAGGATATAGACCCTAATATAACCTCAAAGGTGGCAAAAATTTTTGCTGCAGTCGTGGCTGGGAAAAAACTGAGGAAAAGATGGGTAACCCCTACGGCAGAGGATCACTAGTATTGATGGTATAGATTGTAGTAGATGGTGTACTGTCACATGATCTATCTATATTTGTAAAATTTACCCCCCTTTTTATGTGTATTTTAAATTGGACTCCTACTGCAATAAAAGCTATCTGTCAGTCCTGATTGGCTGATGGATCATGTCATCCCAATCTTGGAGGCTAGCTCCACACACTATGGAGAAAGGAGTAGGTCTCCCAGTTTCTATTGCAGCACCTTACACGAAACTGGCTCTGGAAATATATATAAGCCTAAAACACAGAATATAATATTGAAATGCAGCCAAATAATGATTTAATGTTAAAGAAAAGTTATTTATTTTATTACATTTATATGCCACCCATCTCGCTTTGAGAAGTTACTATAGAGAGCCAGTTTATTGTAATGGTTAAAGTGGTGGTCTAAGAACCGGGAGATTGAGACTTCTAGTCCTATTTTAGGCATGAAAACCTGGCTGAGTGACTTTGAGTCAGTTGCTCTCTTACCCCCAACCCACCTAACAGGGTTGTTATAAGAAAATGGGAAAAGGAGAGATAAAAATCTAATAAATAAAATATTGTTACATTTAATATGTAATATTCATATAATAAAAGATAAAGAAAAATGCTCATTTTCTGAAAGTATTACTGTTCATTTATTCACTGCATTTGATGTATACATTTGGTATCGTTCACAATCTAAAAACAGCATTTTTATGATTTATCTATTTATTACTACGTAAAGAGGCATATAGTCTATTATATTATCTGTAAGGTAAATAAGCCATTTAGAATAGAATAACAGAGTTGGAAGGGACTCTGGAGGTCTTCTAGTCCAACCCCTTGCTTAGGCAGGAAACCCTATGTAAGGATTGCCTCTCCGTCTAACTTAAGAAAGCTTCTGAGTCAAGTATTTCAAAAGGATCTTTTATTAAGCAGATGTGAAGCATTCCATTCAAAACAACATCTGAATACCCTTAGGCAAAGCAGGTAGAGTTAAAGCAGTAGAGACCCCTCCCCATTAGCCAGAATTCAGAGCATGGCCAATACACAAGTGTGAAAAGGTTTTCTTTAATCCACTGCTCTGGGAACCAGATGAACATACATTTCCCGGAGCCGCTTTCCGTTCCCACTTCAAGTGAAATATCCCACATTGCCCCTCATAAACCATCTCCCAGGATGAAGAGATCTCAAGATGCTTGGCACCAGGATATACGTTGTAAAACATCAGTTGATACAGGCAATGCTAATAAATCAACCCCAAGACCCCCTTTCTCTCAACTGAATGGCAGAGTCACTCTTTTTGGATTCTGGCAACCTATACCATTTCAGACAAATGGTTATCCAATCTCTTCTTTAAAACTTCCAGTATTGGAGCATTTACAACTACTTTATCAAATGCCTTACTGAAGTCCAAGTAAATTATAACCACAGCATTCCTCTGGTCCACTAATTTTGTCACTTTGTCAAAGAATGCAATAAGATTTGTCTGGCATGATCTGTTTTTGACAAACCCATGTTGGCTTTTGGTTATTACTTTATTTGCCTCTAGGTGTTCACTGATTCATTGCTTGATTATCTTTTCCAGAATCTTCCCTGGTATTGAGGTCAGGCTGATAGGTCTGTAGTTTCCTGGATCTATTTTTTTCCCTTTTTTGAAGATGGGAACTACATCAGCTCTTTTCCAGTCCTCTTGCAGTCCCGCATCAGCTCCAGCATCTTTGAAAGATCAGTGGTTCAGTGGTTCTGAGATCACATATGCCAGTTCTTCAGAACCTTGGGGTGTAATCCATATGGTCCTGGTGATTTGAACTCATCTAGGATGGACAGGTACTCACTTACCATTTTCTTCCCTAATTTTAATTTATGTTCCTAATCTGTTTTTTGCGGTACTGTTTTTGATAGTTTGGACTGTTTTTTTCCTTTGTGTAAAGGCAATTGCAAAAAACGAATTGAATAATTCTGCTTTCTCCCTGTTGCTTGTCCCCTTCTTGGCACTTTCTCCCACTAATGGGCCAATCATTTCCTTGACTTTTTTCTTGTTTTTAACATGTGGAAAGAAGCTTTTTTTGGTTATTTTTACTTTTGTCGCAAGCCTTAGTTCATTATGAGCCTTAGCTTTCCTTACTTCATCTTTGCAGGCTCGGGCTATTTGCTGATATTCTGCCTTAATTACCGTATTTTTCAGAGTATAAGACACACCTTTTTACCCCCAAAAAGAGGGTGAAAACTTGGGTGCGTCTTATACACTGAATGTAGCCCCCCACCCCACCCCCACCCTTTGGCCCCTGTCTTCCAGCAATTTACCTGTTTGCAGCAAAGAGGGAAGAGCCTGTAAAGGCAAGCAAGTCACTAGCAACTTTTCGACGTACTTTCCGAAAGTGAAAGTGAAACTAGCTTGCAAAGAGGCAAATAGCTGGAAGAGACACACAGATTTTTATTTTCTGCTGAACTGGATGGAAGGGGGTAAGTGAATAACTATAAATGTCTGTAGAATGTTCAAATTATTTGACTTATTTTTTAAAGACTGCTTTATTATTGTTCTAGAGCCAGGGGTCTCCAATTTTGGCAATTTAAAGACTTGTGGACTTCAACTCCCAGAATTCCACAGCCAGCTTTGTTAGCTTTGCTGGCTGTGGGATTCTGGGAGTTGAAGCCCACAAGTCTTAAAGTTGCCAAGGTTGGAGATCCCTGTAAATCTAGACAACTTAACAAAATAAAGAAGCTTTTTAAAATAAATGCTTGCTCTGAAGAGGCCAAGTGCTATTGTATCTTCTTTTAAATGCCGCATACCTCCCTATGACCGGTCAGGTCCCACAGAGTCGGCCTCCTCCAGGTCCCATCGACCAAACAATGTCAGTTGGCAGGGCTGAGGGGGAGGGCCTTCTCTGTGGGAGCTCCCTCCCTGTGGAACCAGCTTCCCCCGGAGGTCAGGACCATCCCCACCCTACTGGCCTTCCGGAAAGCAATAAAAACTTGGCTCTTCTGGCAGGCGGGGTATGAGTGAAAGTTCTTTTTAAAATATTGATAGTATTTTAACATGTTTTTTTTAATTGCTTTTATTGATTATATGTTTCTATACCTGTTGTTAGCTGCCCAGAGTCCCCCGGGAGTTGGGCGGCATAGAAATTTTAATAAATAAATAAATAAATAAATAAATAATAGAGAATTATGTATACTTTCAGAAATTTTTATTAATTTTAACAGCTCTATATAAGTATAGTCTGAAATGTAACAGTGTCCTGTTTAGTATTAGAGTTTAGTTATCTTGGAGTAGATCTATTTAAATAATCAGGAGGAGTTAGTGTGACTACATTTAAGAAAACTTTCTGGCATAATGTACATTTCTCCAATTTTTTGCTATTTCTATGGGTCAAGCACACATGCACAGAAATACACAGCAAATAGTGTATATCATCTGTGCTGTTTGCTGTTTGGCAAATTGCTTGGAGGCAGAGGCCTTTTTTCCTTGTTTTCCTCCCCCAAAACTAAGGTGCGTCTTATACTTTGGTGCGTCTTATACTCCCTAAAATACGGTATGTGCTTACTTACCCGTATTTTTCGGAGTATAAGACGCACCGAAGTATAAGACGCACCTAGATTTTAGAGGAGGAAAACAAGGAAAAAAGTATTCTGAACCAAATGGTGCAGTAATATATTATTTAATAAAATACCAATGTAGCAGAATACTTTTTACAATCATGTATACTTTTTACAACCATGTACACTTTTTACAACCATGTATACTTTTTACAAACTTCAAACTTGACAGCTTTAAGACTAGTGGACTTCAACTCCCAGAATTCCTCCTCCAGTCATGCTAGCTCAGGAATGGGAGTTGAAGTCCACAAGTCTTAAACTTGCCAAGTTTGAAGACCCTTGCACCCCTAACCCCTAACACAGGGGTCTTCAAACTTGACAGCTTTAAGACTAGTGGACTTCAACTCCCAGAATTCCTCCTCCAGTCATGCTAGATGGGGTAATTAGAAGGCAAAAATGCCCCAATTTTTGCAAAAAATGGCCCTTTTTTGCTCATTATTTTGCAAAAACAGGGCATGCAGAGGATCTGGGAAGCCAGCAGAGCATTCCTAGGGGGTGGGGGAAGGCAAAAACGCCCCATTTTTTGCAAAAAACGGCCCATTTTTCGCTCGTTTTTTTGCAAAAACAGGGCATGCAGAGGATCTGGGAAGCCAGCAGAGCATTCCTAGGGGGTGGGGGAAGGCAAAAACGCCCCATTTTTTGCAAAAAATGGCCCTTTTTTGCTCATTTTTTTGCAAAAACAGGGCATGCAAAGGATCTGGGAAGCCTGCAGAACACTCCTAGGGGGTGGGGGGGAGGCAAACCCCCCATTTTTGCAAAAAATGGCCCTTTTTTTGCAAAAATTGGATGCAGGGCGGGGCTTCGGGAGGCTAAAATTGCTGTATTCGGTGTATAAGACGCACCGACATTTCCACCCTCTTTTGGGGGGCAAAAGGGTGCGTCTTATACTCCAAAAATACGGTATTTAAAAAACAGTTCAATGTACTGAACAAAATCTCAAAGAACAAAGCATTATTTGGACTGAAATACTAGAAATTGACTAATAAGAACTTGGAGCTGCCTCTTAGTCTGCACACAGAACCCTAGCAAAGAACTGAGCTAGTACCAACATCACATCCTCCCCCCACCCGCCATGCTCACAGAAAATAATTCCTTTTTGCAGCTAAACTTTATTTAACTGCAAATATAAAAGAAATGCAAGGGAAGGTCCCTCTGGCAGCACTGTAACTGAGAATATCTTCCTCTGATTCCTTATTTTCCGCAGTTTTTGAATTTATACAAAATATTGTCCCAATTCTGCTTTGATGAAAAATCCTTTGCAGCTTTATACAAATTGCCATTTTATACAAATTATCTCACTTCAAAAAGGAACTCTAATAATTGAGCAGTCCAAAATAAGAAGACACAGGTTTATTTTGCTTTGTTTGAAAAAAAAAGAGCATTGAAGCAAAGCATAGACCAGCAGATCTAGAGAGCTGCCATGTGAAGGGACAAAAGGGCAAATTTTCCACTTTCCTTGAATTATGAAACATAAAAAAGAGACATATTTGCAATGGTGGCAAATATCTGTTGCCTGGGTGTAGGATGAAGGTGCTGAGCTTGTGGGTTGGTTTCCAAACGTTTCATTGCCAGGGAAGGTAACATCTTCAGCAGAGTTTAGGGGATGTCAGTGTCAGTGTCAGTGTTCTTGTGTTTATAAGAGCTTCAGGTATGGATGTGTGAAGTGAGGGTCTTGTGATGGGGAAGTTACATCAGGTAAGAGTCATTGGGAGGTGAAGTGCTGGTTGGGGGGGGCTTGCATGGTTGGTTGAGGGTCGGTGCTGTCTGTTTTTGGCTGTGTGATTGATTTGGATTCTAAGAAAAGTGGAAGAGAAAGGGCTGCTTGACATCTTTCTCAGAGAACAAACCTTTACCCTCAAAGGGACATATATCTGAGGCTCTATGCATCTCATTATCATAATTGCTTCCAGGAGACTGAGTTCTAATTCTGGCTTACGCATGAAAAATCAGCTTGGGCTAGTCATTCTCTTTTAGCCCAATTCACCTTACATGGTTGCTGTTATAGGGAGAATAGGAGGAAGAAGGAATGTTTTCAGTGGTGGGATTCAGCTGGTTTGCACCGGTTCAGGAGAACTGGTAGCTAACTTTCTGAGCAGTTCGGTGAACCAACTGTTGGAAGAAATCTCCTTCCTACAGCCTTTTCTTTTTCCCACCTTATGGGGTTAATCCTGTCAGGAAGATAGGAAGGAGGCATTCTGGTGTGCCTGTGTGTTTCTAGCCTAATCCTTATCTTTATTATTGCCCTTTAAATGTTTTCTGAAATTGCCTCTGAGTTAAGCCTTGTTACATTGTAACAGCATTAATAGTTCTTGGCAGTACGCCTAGACTTTCTATAGCCTGAGCAGCTTCTCTGGAGTTTTTCCCCTTTGCTTTTATTCTGGGGCTTGGGAGGAGGAACTGGTTAGATTAAGAGCTATTTACATGAGGGTTGGCATAGCCATAGAAGAAATGGCGGAGAGGCAGGATGCAAGCTTGGCACTCTAATTTTTTTATTGCCTTTGTGCTGTCATCACTGACAGGGATATTTAGCTTGATTTAGGAAATGTTTCTTTAAGACATTGCATTAGGGGAGTTGTAATTATATTGCACTCTGGGTAATGTAGTTTACATGTGACCACATCTATGTGTCCTTATTGGTTCTCATCTGGGAAGAGGAGTTAGTTATGTTAGCACTCCAGTCAGCTTTTGTTCTTCACGGAATCTGCATCATGTAAGAAACCTGGGACAATCAATGTCTTTTTACCTGCACCATGGGAAAGATTAAACTACAGAAGAATTCCTCTACGTAATCGTAAGTTATGATTGGAGGTGCCTGTAATAAAATAATCTGTGATACCCCGTTGTGCTGAGTTATCTATCTGGATGAGTCCATCTCGTACCAGAACAGTAAAAAGACATTGGTCCTAGCTGTTGCCCTGAAGAAGTTAATTCCACCCCTGGCACATCTGTTCCCCCTCAAGACTTCAAAAGTGAAAGGAATTAAGACTGATCTCAGTGCTACCTCTCTGCAAGCCTTTACAGAGCTCTCAGATTCTGTGTCAAAAATATCTCTTCTGCATGTGTGAGAGACTTCATTTGTTTCCCCAAAGAGATTTGCTCTTAGAGCATTTGTTGCAAATAGATCTCCCTTCAGGAAGACAAAGGAATGTATTTGTTCTTCAAAGGACCTTTTGTCTAAGTAAAATACAGGGATTGCCAGTGCTAAATTTTCCCAGAGTGATGCAAGAAATTGAAGAGAAGTTTACAGCTATTTAAACCCTTGCTCACAAAGACCTTGTTTTTCCCTAATCTCATTTGTTTAAACCAAGATCTTTGCTCTCAGAAAGTCATAAAAATTCCAATCCCCCAATAAAACGCTTCCTCTACTCCAAGCCATTGCTATAGCAATGAGGGGCCCCAGAACAATAAAGCCAACCCCCCCCTCCTGCCTGAACTATGCATGCCAGCTTTACTCTGGATGAAGCCAAGGATGCTTGATTAAAGACCTGTTTATACCTCTCGCTGAATGCAAGCCTCACAGCTCCACAAGCAAACCAACCAAGCCTAAAATTAATACTGCATTCTTAAGCCTGCTCAACATTGCGTCGCCTTTATGCTTTGTTTGGAAAAATACTAAACCTTAAAGCTTGCTTTCCTGTGTAAAGACTGTGCCTTTCTGCATTAATTGAAGCTATACCTGAATAAGTAAATGTTTTGCCCTTTATAAATTGTTGCAAGTCAAGATTGTACATAAAGCTGAGGAGACCTACAGCCCAAGCCTTAGCTAGCAAACAGCGCCATCTGGTGGCCAAACTTTGAAACGCATTTAAAATAAGCCAAAGCTCAAGATACCCTCACTGCCACCCTCTATTGGCCACCAGCTGAATTTCACTAGATACGCTAAAGCCAAAGAAAGCCTATAACAAGCCTAATGCTCAAGTGAGCTACAACCCTGCTAGCAAAGGCCTACAGCACCCTTTATTGTTCAACACATGAACTACAGCTACGTTCTCAAAGCCAACAGCGCCCCCAGTGCCCAAAAAGTGAACTGCATCTACAAAAACATTTTCTTCTTCTTCTTCTCTTTCCTTTCCAATTTAAATTACCTTAACTCTTCCTAAGCATGGCAGAGACTGCTGAGGCTACAACAGAGCTCATTCCACCAACTGATCTCGACGTCAATATGGACAATGATGTCGAGGAATCTTTCCCAATTAGGGAAGGAGCATCTGATTTGCTAGAAATGCAGAGTCACCTGTCTGACAACACTATAATCTCAGAGTTTGATGTAGAAATTTCAAAAGAGGCAGAAGCACCCCAGAAAGCTTATGATTTGAGGCCAAATATAAAGCTTACTGAGCACACTCAAGATAATCTAAATCAGGAATGGGATAAGTGCTACCAACACAGTAACACACTCTGGAATAGATTGTTATATTACTACAACACCGGCAAAGACACGCTCTCCCCAGGTCGCATCCCTGCGATGGATGCAGACTGCAACAAGACGTTCCTACAATGGAAAGATTGTGTACCCCAAGTTATCCACATCCAGAAGAAGTTACAAGATGAGGCGCTTCTGAAGGACATACAAGCTCTTCAGCTGACAAAAAAGAACGAGAAAGGCTTCTCCTAAGCAAATATAACTTTCTCAAAGCCGATGTTCTGCCTCAAACCGAGCTTCAGGCGAAGACCACGACAAGTGAGAAGGATGCACACGAGCTGTCTACTCCTTCGCGCATGCCATCACCACAACCATCTAAAGCTCCTTCACGTGCTTCTGACAAATCCACATCCGCACGTCTCAAGGACACAACGAATGAGAAGCCCAGATCAGAGGTATTTCATCGTTTGAAGAAAGCCTCCTCCTTCCACTCCAAGTCAGCCCAGTCTCACACAGGCAGCAGCGTCTCGCGCCAAACATCCAGCCATAGCCATGGGTCCAGGACCTCAAGAGCGCCGAGTCTAGCTGACGAAGCTGCAAAGGCACAAGTTGATGCCAAAGTAGCCAAGGTAGCTCTAGAGCTAGCGAAGCAAGAGAAGTTACAAAAGGAGGAAATAGCAGAAGCTCAAGCCAGACGAGAAGAAGAAATGGCCACACAAAGAGAAGAAATGGCCAGAGCTCAAGCCAGATGAGAAGAAGAAATGGCCACACTAAGAGAAGAAATGGCTAGAGCTCAAGTCAGACGAGAAGAAGAAATGGCCACACAAAGAGAAGAAATGGCCAGAGCTCAAGCCAGACGAGAAGAAGAAATGGCCACACAAAGAGAAGAAATGGCCAGAGCTCAAGCCAGAAAAGAAAAAGAGGCAGCTAAATTGCAAGCCAAACTTGACTATTTGCAGAGTGAAAAGGAGGCCAAGCTAAAGATGGCAAGGGCCTCAGCTTTACAGGCACAGCTCCAAGATGCTATTCCCTCATTCGACCCTACAGAGCTAGAAGAGGAGGACCCGAACAATCGAGTCCAGACCTATGTAAATGAACAAACCTCATTACTGGCTGATCCTTTAACTACTAGGGTGTCCCAGCCGGCACCAGTACTCTCATTCTCTAATCTCAACGTCGACGGCAAGACATTCCTGCCAAACCTCCCAGCCATGGCGACAGCGCCCAACCTTCTAGCCATGGCGATGGCGCCCAACCTCCCAGCCATCTCAACTGCGCCAAACCCTCCGGCCACCAAGAGTGCGGTTACACCACCCAATGGTCAAGATCAGCTGACCTGGCAGCAAGATCAACAATCATTCTCTATGTCATGGCAAAACAGCCTGCTTAAGAAATACTCCATCGGAAATTACAAACTGTCTTCAGCCCATAACCCTGTTCCGGGAGATGGTAGGCCCCAGGACTCAAATACGACACCCAGTCCTGTCCCTGCCGGCTCCAATGGACACACTCTCCCATCACCCCCACCATATAACCCTTATGAAGTTTATTTATTTATTTATTTATTATTTATTTATTTAGACGCTCTTATAGGCCGCCCAATCCCGTGGGACTCAGGGCGGCGTACAGCATGAATAAGAAACGTACATTTTAAAAACCATAATCATAATTTAAGTTAAAAATGTAATTAAGAAAAATTAAAGAAAAAACATAATAAACGCAACATTCAGGGGGAATCTGATTATCCTATTCACCCCATCTGCCGGAAGAGCCATGTTTTTAAGGCTTTACGGAAGGCCAGCAGGGTGGGGATGGTCCGGATCTCTGGTGGAAGTTGGTTCCAGAGGGACGGGGCTCCCACAGAGAAGGCCCTCCCCCGCGGCCCCGCCAACCGACATTGTTTGGCCGATGGGACCCGGAGGAGGCCCTCTCTGTGGGACCTAACCGGTCTTAGGGAGGTATGTGGTAGGATGCGGTCCCGTAGGTAACCTGGCCCTGAGCCATGTAGGGCTTTAAAGGTCAAAACCAACACTTTGAATTGCAACCGGAGACTAATTGGCAACCAATGCAGCTGGCGGAGGATAGGTGTTACGTGGGTGTATCTCGGTACACCCACTACAGCTCGCGCAGCTGCATTCTGTACCAATTGCAGTCTCCGGATGCTCTTCAAGGGTAGCCCCATGTAGAGTCCGTTACAGTAGTCTAGCCGTGAGGTGACAAGGGCATGAGTGACTGTGAGCAAAGCCTCCCTCTCCAAGTAGGGTCGCAATTGGTGCACGAGACGGATCTGTGCAAAGGTCCCCCTAGCCACAGCTGAAAGATGTTGATCCAATTTTAGCTGTGGGTCTAGGAGGACACCCAAATTGCGAACCTGTTCTGAGGGAGTCAATTTTTCTCCCCCAAGAACCAAGGAGGGACAGTCGACATAGTCCTTGGGAGGCAATATCCAGAGCCACTCAGTCTTGTCTGGGTTGAGCCTGAGTCTGTTCACTCCCATCCAGACCTTCACATCGTCCAGGCAGCGGCACATTACATCAACAGCTTCACTGAACTGACACGGGGTGGAGATGTACAACTGGGTATCATCAGCATATTGCTGATACCTCACCCCATGTCCAGAGAGATCCCACAATGCCCTGGAGAAGAACGGACTTGACATCTAGAGAGGTGCACAAGCTTTCCGACAAGCCGGGCATAGACTACTTATTGTGGAAGCGCATCTTTACACAGGCTGCCTGCACAGAACGGTTGTTACCAGACGAGGAACTCACCCATATGATCACTTGGCTAGGACCACGATCCTCAACAATAGTTAAGAAGTTCTACTCCTACCTCTTAGACGAGCCAGACAAAGCCCTCAAGCTATCATGGGAGTCGTTAGACTCTCAGTATGGCACAGCTTCGCTGACGGAGTCCTCATACTTAGACCTCATTAACAACTTCCCTAAAGTTAACCTTAATGATCCTTATCAGCTATGGGATTTCTCTGCCCTCCTTAAACAACTGCTGTCAGCACCCATCTTGAAGGGATTTGTTTGTCTTGACCAGTTTAGAACACAGATGTCCCTTGTAAAAAAAACTACCGAAGCCCTTGATTGACGAATGGGCCAAGTTTGCCGACAATTACAGGGCGCAGAACCAAGACAACGAACCTCCTTTTGCCGCTCTCGAAGAATTTGTTGACCACATGAAAGCACTACAACAACCCGTGGAATAGGGACCTAAGGGAAGAAGGGTCACCTGGTGTCAAAGGGTCCAGCCATCACTTCAGCTTGTCCAGGTATCCTTCGCCAAATGCAAGAGGAACAGCCTTTGTGTCTGTGCACTCCACACAGAGTGTGGCAGAGAAGCTGGGAACAGCAGCATCTGTTTTGGGAGTCATATTTATAATCTACCCCTCCCATGAGGTTCCCTGTTGAGCAACCACCAAGTACACCTCAACATACCTCTCTTACAACACCTATACATCTACCATGTCCATTACACAACCTCCCGCATTCTCTGAATAAGTGCAGAGATTTCCGGAGCAAGCCCTTACAAGAAAGAAAGACTTTGATCAAAGGCTACAGAGTCTGCCTCAAGTGTTGTGATTCAAAGGAGCACATGGCCAATGAATGTACAGCGCAAGTAAGTTGCTTCATATGCAGGAGTAATCAACACTCTGCCGCCTTGCATCCAGACTCAGAACCGGCACCAGGGCCAGCTTTTTCTACACGGCCTACTTACCCTACACGACCAACCCCTACTCCATGGTCTACTGCCTACACACGAGAACCATGGCCGACTGCACCGCAACCCACTCTGAATCCTACTACGTCTGCGGAGAGTCAGACACCAACAACTGCAAGCGTTAATGTCAACTGCATGTCATTATGTGGCAACTCACCGGCCCCTCGCTCCTGTCACCAGATATGCCTAGCAAAGATCTATCCAGAAGGATACCTGGAACAGGCTATGAGGCTGTATGTGATGATCGATCCGCAAAGCAATCAATCGTTAGCCAAATCTGCATTCTTTGACCTCTTTGACGTCCTAACTGAAGAAGCGCACTTCACGATATCCACGTACTCTGGATCCAAGAGCACAGCGGGGAGGAAAGTAACGGGATTCTGCATAGAATTGTTAGATGGAAGTGCCAAATTCGCACTGCTGCCATTGCTAGAATGCGACAGGTTACCAGGTAATCGCAATCAAGTTGCGACGCCAGAAGTGGTAAGCAATATACCCCACCTGAAACACATAGCTAACCTCTTTCCTCCCTTGGACCCCAAAGCTGAGGTCCTGCTCCTGTTGGGAGTGGATGCCCCTGATGCTATCATTTGCCACAGAATGGTCAGGGGTCCAAGAGGCACTCCAATTGCCAGCAAGATGGAACTCGGATGGACCGTTTCAGGACTGATCTGTGTCGATCAGCTGCAGACCCCAAACCAGGTGAATGTCTCTGCGAACACCATTCTCAGTAACTGCAGAGCATCCCACTTGAAGCCATGCCAAGAACACCTCATGACTCTGAAAGACAATCCTGTCCTAGGAGCGATGGTGTTCCAACCCAGCAAAGAAGACAATGACTTAGCCATGTCAATAGGGGAAAAACGCCAGACAAGAGTAGTCTTCGACACAAATGCTCAGCCCCAAAGCCTTTCTTCGAACAAAGTCCTCCTTACAGGACCCGACCTTACCAACAACCCATTAGGATTGCCGAAAAGAACACGCCAGATACTAGCAGCAGCCATGGCACATGCCAGAGTCTATGGCAGGGAGGGTGACTTCCGAGCCCCATCTTTCTAACCTTACAGGCTCAGTAAGGAGGGTGGCACAGGCTCCCCCATCAATGATCCATCAACTTGCTTGAATCTTATGGGATGGATCATGGTTTTTGTCCTGATCCCTAACTTTAGGATTGTGGGCAGCTGATCAGGCAATGGGTGCAGCCCGTATCTATGACAGCTTCAACCTCCCCCTGTGCCCCTGCCTTTGGCACTACTGGTTTCGACTTGAGGACGAATGGGTAGATGGCTTCACTTACCATCAGGTCATCCTTACCTTTATTGTCACTGTCATAAAGAGTGGGCAGCCAGGGTCCCTGAACCAGAGTTCCCTCTTCCCCATTTGGGGGAAGGGAAACCTCAATGGCTTGGCAGGCAAACTTCCCTTTTTCTGTCATCTTGCGTGTCAGCTTGCTCGGTTTGGTTGATTCTGGGGTTTCCCCCTTTGGTTGGGGAGCTGGAGCCAGGCATTCAGCTTCCCGGTGGCCTTGCTGGCCGCAGCGGAAGCATTTGATGGACTGCCCTGAGGTCTCCCTCAGTGGCTCTTCAGCTTGGTGGGGGCAGGCCCATCGACTGAGTTGGAGTTTTTCGGGCTGGCCCTTTGGTTTTCTCTCTGTGGATCTGCGTTTCTTGTGCCGGTTGAGTTCGAGATTCATGGTCAGATGAATGAATTTGCCTTAATGCTGTTAACATTCGGTACCATTCATGGATGTGATCGGGGACCCCTCAACAGACACATGTATGAAGCAGGTCTGGGTCTAGGCATTCCTTAAAGAAGTAGACCAGGAGGCATTCTGGCCAGTGCTGCAGCTTCCCAGCCACTCTTCTAAATTCCCTGACAAACTCTTTGGCAGAGTGACTTTTCTGCCTAATTTTGCAGATCTCCACTTTGGCTTGCTGGGCTTGGGACTCATCTTCGAATCTAGCCCTCAGCTCCTGTAGGAAGGTGTCAATGTTTCCCAGCTCGGGTGCATCTTCATCGTGGAGCTGGATCACCAATTCAGCCACTTCTCCTTCTAGGTTTGCAGTTATTGCTCAGACCATGGCTTGGTCACTAGGGTAGTCAAGGCCACAGTCATTGATGTGAGCCCACACCTGGTTCAGAAAGAACACTAGCTTATCCTGGTCCCCATCAAAGGTGGCCTTAATCGACAGTGGAACAGCTGGGCAGGAAGGCTGAGTGGCAGGCACCAGGGGCTGTGGTGGTGCCCCAGCAGGGGCCCACTGCGTTTGGACCCAGCCATGCCTAGGGTAATAGGCCCAGCCGGGGGGGCACCTGCCATCCTGGCTGGTGATGTGGGTGACCAGGCAGGCTTGCCCATCTACGATGCCTCGGTGGGCTTTGCCGCAGTTCCAGGCTTGATTGTGCCAAGGGGACTGGCGGAGGGCTAGCTGCTCAGGCTGCTGGAGCAGACATGAAGGACGCTGGATCCCGTTGAGGTGGGAACATCAGGGTCGGCTGGCTCAGGATCACTCTGGCTTGTTCCACCCAGCATGCTTGTCCCAGACATTTGAGGCTCATCCTGTCAAACCTCTCTGGCAGGCCTTCCAAGGTTTGGCTGTGAAATGCTGTTTGGTATCTCCAGTCCCTGGACTCGTCCAGCTCCAAAGATCCCCTCGCCCTCCACTGGGGAATGGTAGCCATGGGCTCTGTTGTTGAGGTCACGAGGAAATCTCTCACCAGTCCCTGTACTGAGCTCCGGCATCTGAAGTCTTCTTCTACTTGGTACAAATCCCCAGTGGTTGGCAATTCTGCACAGACTTTTGGCCGGGTTGCCAGTTGAAAGGCGATTTCCACCACTGCCATCATCACTCGCTGGCTTTCCGTGGGGGTCTGCAAGCTGTCGAGGGGGGCAGCACCAACTCCTGCAACCTCCTCTCCTTTTTTCTCAATCTCTGCAATCTTCCCTGAGTCTTTACTGCTCCCTTGGTAGATTGGGTGAGCAGCCAGGGCTCAGGACCCCGGAGAGCAGCTCTAGTTGGATTGGGGAGCTTTATTAGAGTCAGTTTAATGTCCGTGTTCCAAGTAATGCACTCATAGAAAGCAGAACTCCGAGGCAGGTAGATTCCCCAAAGAACAATTTATTGGATACATCATATTGGCACAACTGGTGAAAACCAACTCTGAAAATTCCCACAGTTTTCACCCAGTTAAAAGTGAAAGTTCTCCCTTTCCCACAAGTCATCCATCACATTGTCCAGTAGAGGTGCTGGCTGGTTGCTTGGTTACTCTACTCTTCCTCCTCCTTCCAGTCACCTTTTGAAACGTCCTTGGTTCCCACAGGAACCCTTTTTGTTTTGGCTAGAAACCCCCAGCTATCTATTTTCCTCCCCCTCCCATCCAGTGGCAACCCTGAAGCAGTAAAGATGGCCTCAGCCAGGTTCACTTCAGGGTTGACAAAACCATTGTGACATACCGTATTTTTCGGAGTATAAGATGTACCCTTTTCCTCCCTAAAAGAGGCTGAAAATTTGGGTGCCTCTTATACTCCGAATGTAGCTTTTTTGAAGCTTTTTTTCCAGCCCTAACGAGGTGCTAGAGGTGCTAACGATCTTACCGGCTTGCAGCATTTTTTTATTCCTACTCCCTCCGAAGTAGTTTTTTCCAGCCCTAAGTCTTTGCAGGCTTGATTTCATTCCTACTCCCTCTGAAAAAGGTTTTTTCAGCCCTAACGAGGTGCTAACGATCTTACCGGCTTGCAGCATTTTTTTATTCCTACTCCCTCCAAAGTAGTTTTTTCCAGCACTAAGTCTTTGCGGGCTTGTTTTCATTCCTACTCCCTTCGAAGAATATTTTTTTCAGCCCTAACCAGGGGATAAAATAATGTACTGAAGCTGAACAGACTAAGGACGCTAGCCAGATGAATACCTGGTAGGTAGATTTCTCCCCCTATTTTCCTCCCCCAAAACTAAGGTGCATCTTATACTCTGAAAAATACGGTAATTCAAGAAATGAAATTATCTTCTTAAAAATAAATATTTTCATGTTTTCCCTAAATGTTATATGTAATTATGAGTTCATTTTATTCAGCTGAACCAAACATTCACACATGAATTTTAGAGAATAGTCTTATTATATGTCACTAAAGCTATTATTAACTAACTGGTTACATTAGAAATAGTGTAATGCACTTTGTTTTCAGAAAGCTTACAAAAAGAGTTATTTCTGTATCAGTAAGGTACTCAAGACAAGCCTATTCTATAGTCATCAAGGTATCATCTTGGTAGAATACTTAATGATAGTTTGAATACTTTTTCAGAATGCATAGAAAGAGAAGAAGTAAATTTTTGCCCTA
Source organism: Diadophis punctatus similis (assembly GCA_023053685.1). Classification (NCBI taxonomy): domain Eukaryota; kingdom Metazoa; phylum Chordata; class Lepidosauria; order Squamata; family Dipsadidae; genus Diadophis; species Diadophis punctatus. Next base: position 7,026,647 of record JALIGW010000010.1, on the reverse strand, counting down.
ATGCTGTTAACATTTATGCAATTATTACCTTCAAACTTCCACAACTGTGCAAATAGCACATCCATTTAAATGGACAAGTGTTCAGCTCAGAGACCGAATAGCCATTTCAATAAAAGAATGAAATGACAAAAATTCCTTGTAATTATGAATTTTCTGCCATTAATTGTTATACAACTGATATCAAGACAGCAAGAGCTGACAATATGACCTTTTATTGCCATTGTTACTCAAATTGCTTCATTAAAAAGTATGAAAAATTTTACACATAGTAACCGCAGCAAGAATTGCATACGCTCAATGTTGGAAACTTGAAAATATACCAAGCAATGAAAGGATTATACATAAGATACTGGAATGTGCAGAGATTTATAAGCTCACATTAGAAATGAAAGGCAAGGAAGAAACAGAATTTTATGAGGTGTAGAATAAGTGGTATAATTGGTTAGAACAGAGAAATAAAGATGTATAAAAATAAATGTAAATAACCATATGAAACATATGACACTGTACTGTTAAAAATGTTTATTGATATGTAAATTGGAAAAATGAAAAATAAAAATAAAAAATATGAAAAATTATGAAGACATTCCTAATAAATTTTCAGTTTAATTGCTAAATCAGAGGTATTCAATTAAAACTGGACTCTTTTTGCAAGTTTGTTAAATAAGCAGCTTTTATATATTTACACACACACACACACACACACACACACACACACACACACACACACACACACACACACACACGTGTGTGTCTGTGTATGTATGTATATGTATGTATGTATATAGCAATAGCAATAGCACTTAGATTTATATACTGCTTCATAGTGCTTTACAGCCCTCTCTAAGCAGTTTACAGAGTTCAGCATATTGCCCCCAACAATCTGGGTCCTCATTTTACCGACCTTAGAAAGATGGAAGGCTGAGTCAACCTTGAGCCGGTGAGATTTGAACAGCTGAACTGCAGCTAGCAGTCAGCTGAAGTAGCCTGCAGTGCTGCACTCTAACCACTGCGCCACCTCGGCTGTGTGTGTGTGTGTGTGTGTGTGTGTGTGTGTGTGTGTGTGTGTGTGTGTGTATACATATATATATATATATATATATGTATGTATGTATGTATGTATGTATGTATGTATGTATGTATGTATACAGTATATATGTATATGTATATATATATATATATATAGATGGTCAGATCAGAATGCTATATGCCATGATCAATGACTGTCATAGGCAGATTAATGTGCAGACGGCAAGAATTGAACAGTGCTGGACACAATGCCATATGATACTGACAGACACCCGCTTCAGTACCATAAATCGCAGAATACTCCAAGCGTCATGAGAGGCACACAGGCAGAAAATTAACACGCTTAGACAAAAGGTGGAGGGATTGCATGCCTTGAGGACCCGTTGGACAGAGAGAACATTGGTGTACAACCTGTCCTCAAAAGTACTCACGGACACACAGACCTGGGTTTTGCAACGAGATGCTGGTTTTAACCTGACTGATGCCAAGGCCGTCGACTTTGCTGCAGCCCTGGAGTCAACGATCAATCAGCTTGAGACCACCGAGGAAGTAAAAAACTCCATCAGACAACATCTGGTAGGGCTCCTCACCAGCCATAGGCAAAGTAAGAAACTATCAAAATCAGAAACATTGGCCCTCCAGGAATTGAGGAAGGACAATTCTATTGTGGTGCTACCAGCAGATAAGGGCAGGGCAATGGTAGTCATGGACAAGATGGATTACAATAGCAAAGCCCATGACCTCCTTAGTGACAGGAGTGCCTATCAACTCCTGGATAAAGACCCTATGATGTCATTTAAAAACCAAATCAATAAGGTGGTCGATAAACTCAAGAGACAAGGGAAAATGGATGAGGAGGGGCTAAGAATGATCCGGCCAAGAGATTCAGCCATGGCAAGATTCTATGGGTTGCCAAAGATCCATAAGGCGGAGGTACCCCTATGCCCCATTGTCTCCCTCTGCAGCACCCCCACATTTGGCCTAGCCAAGTGGCTATATGGCCAATTGCAATATCTGGTTGAAGGGACCACCACCATCGTAAGATCCTCTACGGACTTTTTACAACGGCTGAAAGGAGTGGTGGATTTGGGAATGAGATAATGGTGTCATTTGATGTCATTTCGCTGTTCACATCTATCCCCCAGGATAGATCCAGACTATCAAAGGCCTATTGTTAGAAACGGAACCAAGAAACCCCAAAACCCCTAGCACGCATGACCTCATCAACCTATTGAAATTTTGCCTCAAAACATACTTCACGTTCGACGGCCAGATATACGAACAAACAAAGGGCATGCCGATGGGATCTCCAATCTCGGGGGTGATTGCAGAGGCAGTCCTCCAGAGATTAGAGCAGGAGGCGATGAAAACCTACAAACCCAAGTTTTGGGCACGCTATGTCAATGACACATTTACCATCATCAAACAACAGGATAAAACCAGGTTTATGGGAATCCTCAATTCCGTATACCCGGATATCCAATTTACGATGGAGGCCAATAACAAACTGGCCTTCCTGGATGTGCAAATCAGCCGCAATCTCACAATCAAGCAACCCAGATGGGCGCATCAACATAGAGGTATACCGAAAGACCACAAGCATGGATCGCATATTGCACAACGAGAGCAATCACCCTAATGCACACAAAGTCAGCTGCATTCGGACATTGTTTGGCAGGATAGATACCCACTGCAGCACACGGGCGGCCAAAGCAAAAGAGTGTGCACACCTTTACCAAATCTGCATGCTCAATGGCTATTCGATGGATTTTATCCAATGATGTATCACACCCAGGGCCCGGCAGCCCATTGAGGGCGCAAGTGGAACATCAACATGGAGGGTGCTCCCATACATACAGGGGGTATCCGAAACTGCTGCATGCATTCTTGCATCACATGGGGTTAAAGTGGCGCACAAATCAAACCAAATGCTGAGGAAGAGAGTGATGCGCCCGAAAGAAGCACTACTGAAGGAGGAGACATCCTCAATAATCTACCGTATTAACTGCAGCAATTGTGCAGGTCATTACGTAGGAGAAACAGCTAAACGACTAAGAACTAGGGTGCATGAACACAAGCTACCGGTCTGACGCAAGGAACAGCACTCCCAGATTTGGATGCACATGGAGGAGCATGGTCATGAGTTCAACTTCCAGGAGACCGAAGTTGTTGCCTACGATGAAACAAAAGGAGGACGCCTCTTGAGAGGAGCCTGGTTCTCTAACAACAACTCTATCAATAGACTTATTTATTTATTTATTTATTTATTTATTTATTTATTTATTTATTTATTTATTTATTTATTTATTTATTTATTTATTTATTTATTATTTCTTCAATTTCTATGCCGCCCAACTCCCTAGGGACTCTGGGCGGCTCACAGCAGAAATACAAAACATCAAAAATAGTAGAAAAACATCTAAAAACAGTTTAAAACCGTTTACAATTTAAAACAATTTAACCCATATATATTTATGGCCCTATCTCGCTGGTTGCCACCACAAGATAAATGGCCCCAGGCCTGTCGGAAAAGCCAGGTCTTTACTGGTTTACGGAAGGCTAATAGGGTGGGGGTAGTCCGGATCTCAGGAGGTAACTGGTTCCAGAGAGCTGGGGCAGCCACAGAGAAGGCCCTCCCCTGGGGACCTGCCAGCTGACACTGTTTAGCTGATGGGACCCAGAGAAGACCAACTCTGTGGGATCTTACCAGTCGCTGGGAGCTATGTGGTAGATTTAGATTTATTATTAGAGTTGGAAGGGACCTTGTAGGTCATCTAGTCCAACCCCCTGCTCAAGCAGGAGTTCCTACACCATTTGAGACAGATGGCAGTCCAGTCTCCTCTTGAAGGTCGCAAGTGTTGGGGCTCTCACAACCTCCGCTGGCAAGCTGTTCCACTGGTTGATCGCTCTCACCGTCAGAAAGTTTCTCCTCACTTCCAGGTTGAATCTCTCCTTGGTCAGCTTCCATCCATTATTCCTTGTTTGGCTTTCTGGTGCTATAGAGAACAGCCTGCTCCCCTCCTCTCTGTGGCATCCCCTCAAGTATTGGAACACTGCTATCATGTCACCCCTGGTCCTTCTCTTCGCCAGACTGGCCAAGCTCAGTTCCTGCAACCGCTCTTTGTATGTTTTATTTTCCAGACCCTTTATCATGCTGGTTGCTCTCTTCTGCACTTTCTCTAGGGTTTCAATGTCTTTTTTGTAGTGTGGTGACCAAAACTGGATGCAGTACTCTAGGTGTGGTCTGACCAAGGCTTTATAGAGTGGTACTAGTACCTCTCTGGTCCTTGATTGTATCCCTCTATTTATGCAGCTCAGGACTGCGTTGGCCTTTTTGGCTGCTGCTGCACACTGCTGGCTCATATTTAGTTGGCTGTCTACCAAGACTCCAAGATCCCTCTCGCAATCGCTGCTATTGAGTGTGGTTTCACCCAGTTTGTATGTGTATTTTTGATTCTTCTTACCTAGGTGTAGAATTTTACTTTTCTCCGTGTTAAATTTCATTTTATTGGTTTGGGCCCAGTGTTCGAGTCTGTCAAGGTCCCTCTGGATTTTGAGTCTGTCCTCTGGGGTGTTTGCTACTCCCGCCAGCTTGGTATCGTCTGCAAATTTGGTTAGTTCTCCTGCTATTCCCTCATCTAGGTCATTTATGAAGATATTAAAGAGTACTGGGCCTAGGACGGTAGAAGGCGGTCTCGAAGATAGTCTGGCCCTGAGCCATGTTGGGCTTTAAAGATAATGATCAACACCTTGAATTGCATCCGGAGACCAATAGGGAGCCAGTGCAGTTCACGGAGGATTGGTGTAATGTGGGTGTACCTAGGTGCACCCACAACAGCTCGCGCAGCTGCATTCTGGACCAACTGTAGTCTCCAACACTCTTCAGGGGTAGCCTCATGTAGAGCGCGTTGCAATAATCCAACCGTGAGGTGACAAGGGCATGAGTGACTGTGAGGAGAGCCTCCTGATCCAAGTAGGGTCGCAATTGGTGCACCAGGTGAACCTGTGCAAAGGTCCCCCTAGCTACAGCTGTCAGATGTTGGTCTAATCTTAGCTGTGAGTCTAGGAGGACACCCAAGTTGCGAACCCATTCTGAGGGGGGCAATTTCTCCCCCCCCCCAGAACCAAGGATGGACAGTCGACATAGTCTTTCGGAGGCAATATCCACAGCCACTCAGTCTTATCAGAGTTAAGTCTGAGCCTGTTGACTCCCATCCAGACCCTCACAGCCTCCAGGCACTGGCACATCATATCCACTGCTTCACTGAACTGATGAGGGGTGGAGATATATAACTGGGTATCATCAGCATATTGCTGATACCTCACCCCGTATCATCGGATGATCTCACCCAGTGGTTTCATGTAGATGTTAAATAGGAGGGGAGAGAGGACTGAGCCCTGAGGCACCCCACAAATGAGAGGTCTAGGGGCCGACCTCTGTCCTCCTGCCAACACCGACTGTGACTGACCGACATGGTGCCTCCCACTCCCAACTCCCTTAGTCGTCCCAGAAGGATACCATGGTCAATGGTATCGAAAGCTGCTGAGAGGTCAAGTAGCACCAAGATAGAGGAAGGACCCCCATCTCGGGCTCGCCAGAGATCATCCATCAGCGTGACCAAAGCAGTTTCCATGCTGTAGCTAGGCCTGAAGCCAGATTGAAAAGGGTCTAGATCAGCGGTTCCCAAAAATTTTCTATTTTTGCAGCATGCCCAATATAGATATAATTAAAATTGCAATCATCTTGATGTATTCAGAATATAGTTATCAAAATAATTTCTTTAAACTCTACAATAATTTGAGAGACAATTTTTAAAAAAGATATATTGCAATCTTTAAAAAATGTACAATATAAATTCAGAAATAAATCTGAGTTTATTTGATTGTACAAGCTTCAATTCTTACTTCTTTAAACTGATAAATCACAACATATTTCACAAAGTAGTAAATACAGATTCAAAATACTGTACTTTTCTTGCTGGACCAGTCCAAAGTAAGTGAATGCTGAAATGAAAATAATTCTCTTTTACCTGCTATCCAGTTCCACATTTTTGGAGGAGCTACATTTTAATAAGTATAATAAAAGTAAATGTTATTCTCCAGACTCTTTCCCTAATTCCTGGAAATCCTTCCTTTCATTTCTTTCTTCAATAATATACAGTACCATGCCAATGAAGCATTTTCTATCCTGGTTGGTTGTTTTGAATCTGAACACATAGAATTACAGGTAGTCCTTGACCTATGACTGTAGTTGGGACCAGAATCTTGAATAAAAGTGGTTGTTAAGCAAGATGTCATGAGACTGCTTTGCTTAACAATCACATTCTCCATAGTGGGTGGAGCTAGCCTCCAAGATTGGGATGACACATTCTACAGCCAATTAGGACTGAGTCTGGAAACCTATAAAAGCTGAACTCCACTGATACTCCCCCTCTTTCGACTCAGTCTCAGTCAAGGACTTGTGTCTCCCTATTTCTGTGTCTGTGAATTAACATCTACTATCTACATCTCCAGCATCAACTGTCAACTGTGAGTGCTTGCCCCATACAATTGCCATCTACTGTGGGGGTAATCGGCGAAGGAGCGTCCTGCCCATCGCCTGCCAGATTGCCACTGGTGTGGCTGGCTAACTTCCCTCATTCTGTCTTGCGGCCTGGTCTTATCGTGGGGAACCCCGTATTCGTCGCAGAAGCCTAGCGCTTGAGCGACTAGGCCAGGGTGGCCTGTGCCACGTCCGCGGGGTGAGAGAGGCCTCTCCTGAGGGATCGTTCGACTGACAGGCGCAGAAGCTCTGCGCATGCGCGCTCGGCCTCTCCCCCTACTCCACGGCCTCAGCGGGCTCCTGCATCGCCCAGGGCCGAATTGAGGGACTCATCTGCCGGAATTTTTATTGGACGGGAAAGCGGCTGGTTTGGGAGGCAGGCAACAGCGGAGACTTCGCCGTTTCTCCTCGGCCTCACCCTTCGGCACTGTTAGGTCCCTGACCATAACTAATATTGGGTAGGACAATATATGTTTTAGCTTTTAACAGAAGTGTGTCTGTTTAGCTGAGGTATTGCAGACTGCCACAAGAGGGAGTTAGAGTTCACAGCTTATTTCTATGGGAGTCCCTCTCTGTTTGTCTTTGGTCTCTACTACTGAGTTTAGTCTCTGCTACTCATTAGAGCAAGGCCTAGAGTATGTATGCTCTGCATTTCTCTCTGTGTTGTAGTTATGTATTATAGCTAAAATGTATTTGTACTGGATAATACTTGGATTGTTATTATGACTATTAAGTGTATGACTTTGGACTGTTTATAGGAAAATGCTATTTCTTAAAGTAAATTTTAATTCAAGTTAGTGTATCTGTGTGTGGCTGAGTACTTATTCACAACTGATCTCAATCTAAACGTTTCTGTATGCACAACCTTGGTAACACAAGGAATACTCTGCTAATACATTAACACTAGTTATGGGCCCAGAGAGATATTGAGAGTTAGTGTGAATATTCAGTTTCATACTCAGACAGCTAACTTGTGGTTTACTGTTAAATTAACAATGGCACAAGAACAGTCAACTAGCTTATCCCTGATAACCAGGTTAGATGGAACTAACTATGTTTCCTGGTCTATGAAGTGCAGCTTACTTTTGCGTAAAGAAGGATTATGGACTGTGGTTAATAATCCACCTGATATAACTGCTTGGGATCCAACAAATGATGAAGATGAGAAGAAAATAGCTGACTTTAACCGGGATAATGAAAAGGCTCTTAGTATTATTGGACTGACACTGAGTGATCAGCAACTGGTCCATATTCATGGTGAAGATTCTGCTGCCAAGTGTTGGAGTACCTTAAAGAGACTTTATGTTCGAGATAGTGTTGGTGCGCACATACACCTTACACGTAAGCTGTTCAGAGCCCGTTTGTTAAAAGGCGGTGACATGTTAGCTCATTTGGAGTTTATGAAGAGAACATTACAAGAGCTACATGAAAAAGGACTGATTTTTTCAGAGTTGCATCAAGTTTATATTATTCTTTCTTCTTTGGATGACTCTTATGATGATTATGTGTCTTCACTGGAAGTTTTGACCAGAGATGAACTGACATTGACTGGCATAATAGGAAGACTGTTAGAAGAGTCTAGAAGAAGGCAAGATAGAAAACAACTGAGAGAGAAACCACCACAGGAAGAACAACGGTCTTCAACTGCCTATATTGTTAGGAAATGTTATTCTTGTGGGGCTAAAGGTCATATAGCCAGATTCTGTAAAAAGGGTAAAAAGCAGAATGCTAGTAATATGCAGAGAGCTTATAATGATGTTAGTGTAGCTATATCAAGTACAAATAAAACTGTAAGCCATGATATCTGGATAATAGACAGTGGAGCATCTCAGTGTATAACTAAAAGTAAAGAGAGATTCGTAAATATGACTAAAAGTAACCAGCATGTATCATTAGCAAATGGCTGGAAATTGAGAGTATCTGGAGAAGGTAATGCATATTGTTCATGTATTAATGAAAGTTTACCAATGTTATATGTACCTAATCTTATATATAACTTACTATCTGTCAGAGAATTGGTAAAAGCAGGGTTTGTGGTAACTTTTCAGGGAGATAAATGTTTAATTGAAAAGCAAGGTAAAAGAGTTACTGCAAGATTGTATGATGGCTTATACATTATCCATGATAGTCCATTAAATAAGGCCAATTCAGTTAATGAAAATAGAAAGCCTCATGACGAATGTATTCATTTGCTCCATAGACGTATGGGACATTTAAATTTCAAAATTTTAAAGAAAACTGTTGAGTTATCTAATGGTATAAAATTAAAACCTTGTGCAAGATATTTAAATTGTAATGCTTGCAATCAGGAAAAGAGCAAGGTAATTCCTGCAAACAGGTTAAATGGATTTAAAACCAAGGAACCATTAGAGGTTGTATTTGCTGATCTCATTGGACCTAAGAAACCCAGTTTAGGTGGAGCCTGTTATATATTGAGCATAGTTGATCATTTTTCTAGATATGGTTTCTGTTATCTGATGAAAACAAAAACAGAAACATATCAGCATTTTGTAAACTGGTTAAGGTTTGTTGAACGAAAAATGAAAAAGAAACTGGTTAGTTTAGTAACAGATAATGGTACTGAGTTTACCAATAAGAGATTTGAAGATATGCTAAAGAGAGCTGGTATTGAACATAAGCGTTCTGCTCCTTTTCGGCCGCAACATAATGCACATATTGAAAGAAGAGGTCAGACATTACAGGCTATGTCTAGAACCATGATTTCAGATTCTGGTTTACCAGAGAGGCTCTGGGGTGAAGCTATAATGTGTGCTAACCATGTTTTGAACAATGTAGTGAATGCAACAACTGGTGAATTGCCATTTACTCGTTGGTATGGTAGGAAACCAAATCTTAGTTATTTGCATACATTTGGTGCACCAGCATGGGTGCATATTCCCACACAAGTAAGGCGAAAGGGACAACATAGAGCACGGAAATTATGTTTTGTAGGGTATGAATCTAATCATAGATCATTTAGATTCTGGGAGCCAGGTACTACTAGAGTATATTGTAGTGCAAGTGCTAAATTCCTTGAGCATGTTGGATGGAGTAAACTGGAACAGGAATACAAGGAACAAGATAGTATCGTTGTTGAGGATCCATTGTTTCCTGATGATTCTGATAAGAATAGTACTGATGATAGGATAGTGAAAGAATCCTCAATAGAGGAACCATCTATGGATGATGTAGAAGATACTTCGATAGGGGAGGAAAAGGAAGAGGAAATTCCAACAACTTGTACTAAATTGCCTAGGAGGTCAACTAGGGAGAGACGTCCACCTGATAGATATCAGGCAAGTATTGTATGCCAGATTAATGTGGAACCGTCTAATTATAATGAACTTAAGCTGTATCCAACAAAGGAACAGGTAGCTTGGCAGGAAGCTATGAATAAGGAATTAAAATCTTTAAAGGATCTTGAGGTATATGAAGATGTAAAGTTATCACCAGGTGAACGTGCAATAGGTTGCAGATGGGTGTATAAATTAAAGGCTGGTGTGGATGGCACTGTTACCCATAAAGCAAGATTAGTTGCTCAGGGATTTGCTCAATCAGATAAGGATTATGATGAGGTATTTGCACCTAGTCTGAGAGCAAATACATTGAGAGGAGCATTAGTTTGGGCAGCTAAAAATAAATGCATAATTAATCATGTAGATGTCGAAACTGCATATCTACATGCACCTTTACAACATACCATTTATATGAGAAAGCCATTAAGTTTAAAAGATGATGGAAAAAATAATTATTGGAAATTAAAGAAAAGTCTTTATGGTTTAAAGCAATCAGGTTATGAATGGAATAAATGCATTGTAAAAGAATTAGTTTCCATGGATTTTAAAGCTGGTATAGCTGATCCTTGTTTATTTAGGAGAGAGAAAGATGGTTTGATTTCTCTGTTGCTATTATTTACAGATGATATAGCGATTATAACAAAGACTGAACAAGAAGCAAATGATATTGTTTCTGAATTACAAAGAAAGTTCAAGATTAGAAATTTAGGAGAGATTAAACATTATTTGGGTCTTGATATAATAAAGACAAATAGAGGATTCAAAATTTCGCAAGCTAAGAAGATTAGCCAATTGTTAAAAAGATATAACCTGGAGAATTGTAAAACTGCTAAGACACCAATGGATCAGGGATTTACAAATAGTGATAGTAAATGTCCTGTGTTTGATAAGGAGATATATCAGTCTCTAATTGGTAGTCTCTCATATTTGAGTAATTGGTCTAGACCAGATATATCTTATAGCGTAAATCAACTGGCTAGATATAATGCTGAACCAAATGAAAGGCATTGGCAAGCAGCTAAACGAATACTAAGATACCTAAAGCACACAATACATTATTCTTTATATTTAGAACCGAGAAATGAATTAGTGTTATCTGCATATGCTGATGCAAGTTTTGCTACTGATGCAATGACTCGCAAATCAACATCAGGTATAGTGGTAATGTTGGGTAATGCTTTAATAGGGTGGAAATCTATTAGGCAACAACATATTAGTTTATCCACTATGGAAGCAGAATTCTCGAGTTTATCATTAATGTGTACAGAATTGGTATATTATAAACAATTGTTAAAGGATATAGGAATTACTGTACAGGAGCCATTTATTGTGTATGAAGACAATCAATCTGCCATTAGTATGGCTAATAGTTTAGCTGTGAAAACAAGGTCGAAACATACTGATTTGAGATATCTGAATGTTAGACAATGTGTTCAAAATAAAATGGTTAAGTTGGAATACTGCATGACTGAACAGAATATTGCAGATCATTTCACTAAAGCGCAAGGTGCAATTAAACATAAAGAGTGTTGTGAAAACTATGGTTTAAAGATGTAAGGTATTATATATTGACCTACCCAAAGGGGAGAATGTTAGGTCCCTGACCATAACTAATATTGGGTAGGACAATATATGTTTTAGCTTTTAACAGAAGTGTGTCTGTTTAGCTGAGGTATTGCAGACTGCCACAAGAGGGAGTTAGAGTTCACAGCTTATTTCTATGGGAGTCCCTCTCTGTTTGTCTTTGGTCTCTACTACTGAGTTTAGTCTCTGCTACTCATTAGAGCAAGGCCTAGAGTATGTATGCTCTGCATTTCTCTCTGTGTTGTAGTTATGTATTATAGCTAAAATGTATTTGTACTGGATAATACTTGGATTGTTATTATGACTATTAAGTGTATGACTTTGGACTGTTTATAGGAAAATGCTATTTCTTAAAGTAAATTTTAATTCAAGTTAGTGTATCTGTGTGTGGCTGAGTACTTATTCACAACTGATCTCAATCTAAACGTTTCTGTATGCACAACCTTGGTAACACAAGGAATACTCTGCTAATACATTAACAGGCACCAACGGCCGTTTTTTGAGGGCTCCGTGCCATTTGACTTGGCTCCGCCTCCCCGCCTTTGCAAGCTTCGGCGCAGCTGCAGTAAGGCGCCCTACGTCATCGGCTCTCGGCGCTCGTCCTCCTGCCGCCCTTTCTTCGTCCCGGCAGTTCGCACAGCCGCAGTAGCTGCAATCGAAGGGATCGACGTCACCAGCCCATGTCGGAAAGTCTCGCGGCCACGACAGAAGCGCCGAAGACAGTTCGGCCTTACCGAGCCTCTACAGGGCGCTGCAGACTGCTCGGCCGTACCTAACCAAGCACTCACTGAGGTTGCCCACATAAGCTCGATGGCTGACAAGCAGTCTAAGAGCAGGGGCAGTTCCAAGTCTTCCAGGGAAGGCCGGGACAAACGAGGAGGGGCCAGAGGGTCAGCCAGCAGGGACCGTTCTCCCCTCCGAAGGCCCACAAGCAGGGATCGTTCCCCCCCACGCTAATCAGCCCCGGAAAGAGGCAGACGCTCGCCCCAGCATGGGGGGGAACGGAGCAAGGCATCTGAGCCTTCCAGGGCACCCACGCCTACCACGGAGCCCACGCCCTCCACCAGCTGTGGTGCTGAGGCCCCACCTTCCAAGGCCAAGGACGCCAGACCTCCCAACAGGTCCAGGCAGTCATCAGGTGCCCTGTCCCTGGATAACCCCGACCTCTGTTTGGGGGAAGGGGACGTCTGGGAGGACCCCAGGCCCAGGGCCAGCAAGGAACCCAGCCCTCCATCAGCAGCGGCTGCTGCTCGACTTCAGGACCCTGAGGTCCAAGCCTTGATCCAGTTTGCCATACAGAAGGGGATCGAGGCGGGCCTAAAGCGGGCCTCCACCTCCACTTCCACCCCCGCCATGCCAAAGCCCCCTCCCCGGGCAGTGTCTTCATCTAGATCAGCTGACCCTGACCCATTGGAGGAGGGTGAGACTGTCCTCCTGGATACCCCAGGTTCTCTGAAGGATCCGGAGGACATGGAACAGGAGCTTATTTATTTATTTTATTTATTTAGACGCTCTTATAGGCCGCCCAATCCCGTGGGACTCAGGGCGGCGTACAGCATGAATAAGAAACGTACATTTTAAAAACCATAATCATAATTTAAGTTAAAAATGTAATTAAGATAAATTAAAGAAAAAACATAATAAACGCAACATTCAGGGGGAATCTGATTATCCTATTCACCCCATCTGCCGGAAGAGCCATGTTTTTAAGGCTTTACGGAAGGCCAGCAGGGTGGGGATGGTCCGGATCTCTGGTGGAAGTTGGTTCCAGAGGGACAGGGCTCCCATAGAGAAGGCCCTCCCCCGCGGCCCCGCCAACCGACATTGTTTGGCCGATGGGACCCGGAGGAGGCCCTCTCTGTGGGACCTAACCGGTCTTAGGGAGGTATGTGGTAGGATGCGGTCCCGTAGGTAACCTGGCCCTGAGCCATGTAGGGCTTTAAAGGTCAAAACCAACACTTTGAATTGCAACCGGAGACTAATTGGCAACCAATGCAGCTGGCGGAGGATAGGTGTTACGTGGGTGTATCTCGGTACACCCACTACAGCTCGCGCAGCTGCATTCTGTACCAATTGCAGTCTCCGGATGCTCTTCAAGGGTAGCCCCATGTAGAGTCCGTTACAGTAGTCTAGCCATGAGGTGACAAGGGCATGAGTGACTGTGAGCAAAGCCTCCCTCTCCAAGTAGGGTCGCAATTGGTGCACGAGACGGATCTGTGCAAAGGTCCCCCTAGCCACAGCTGAAAGATGTTGATCCAATTTTAGCTGTGGGTCTAGGAGGACACCCAAATTGCGAACCTGTTCTGAGGGAGTCAATTTTTTTCCCCCAAGAACCAAGGAGGGACAGTCGACATAGTCCTTGGGAGGCAATATCCAGAGCCACTCAGTCTTGTCTGAGTTGAGCCTGAGTCTGTTCACTCCCATCCAGACCCTCACATCGTCCAGGCAGCGGCACATTACATCAACAGCTTCACTGAACTGACACGGGGTGGAGATGTACAACTGGGTATCATCAGCATATTGCTGATACCTCACCCCATGTCGTCGGATGATCTCACCCAGCGGTTTCATGTAAATGTTAAACAGGATGGGCGAGAGGACCGAGCCCTGTGGCACCCCGCAAACCAGGGGCCTAGGGGCCGACCTCTGTCCTCCTGTCAACACCGACTGCGTCCTGTCAGAGAGGTAGGAGGAGAACCACCGTAAAACAGTGCCTCCCACTCACATCTCCCCAAGACGACGCAGAAGGATACCATGGTCAATGGTATCGAAAGCCGCTGAGAGGTCAAGTAACACCAGGATGGAGGAATAACCCCCATCCTGGGCTCGCCAGAGATCATCCATCAGCGCGACCAAAGCAGTCTCCGTACTGTAGCCGCGCCTGAAACCCGATTGAAAGGGATCCAGATAATCAGTATCCTCCAATAGCCGCAGGAGTTGGAGCGACACCACCTTCTCAACAACTTTACCCAAAAAGGGTAAGTTGGAGACTGGACGGAAGTTTTTTAAATCCGCTGGGTCCAGGGAAGGCTTCTTGAGGAGGGGCCTCACCACCGCAGCTTTTAAAGGCTGCGGGATGGATCCCTCTCTCAGAGAAGCGATCACAACCGCCTGGAGCCAGCCGCGTGACACCTCCCTGCTGGCAGAGACCAGCCAGGAGGGGCACGGGTCCAATAAACAGGTGGAGGCGCTCATCGCTCCTATGGCCTTGTCCACATCCTCAGGAGTGACAGGCTCAAACTCGTCCCATATAACAGGACTAAGACTCGCCCCTGTCATCTCGGCTTGCCCTGTCCAAATGGAGTCCAGGTCTGTCCAAATCTGAACGACTTTGTCCGCCAGAAACTGAGAAAATTCCTCAGCTCTGCCCTGCAAGGGATCTTCAACTCCCCCCTTGGCTAGGAGGGAGCGAGTCACCCTAAACAGGGCGGCTGGGCAGGAGTCGGTGGACGCAATAAGAGCGGAAAAATACGCGCATTTTGCCGCCCTTATCGCCACTAAGTAAGACTTAATGCAAGTTCTTAAAAGTGAGCTTGACCTGTTGGCCGATGAAGACATGGCCCCAGAAACGCCTGTCACAACTGGCCTCTTTAATCCTGGCCTCTTCAAGTCACTGCTCCACAAGGCCAAGGCCACGGCCAAAGTCTCCTCAGCTGCAGCCAAACAGTCCGAGGAGGAGGAGGTGGACCCCCTCTTTGAGGAGACCACCTCCCAGGCTGAGGTCATACCAACCCCTCGCCTGTTCGTGGATTCGGTCTTAAAGCAGTGGCAGGCCCCCTCCACAGGGGCGGCGCCAACCACGGTCGATAAGAGGTATTTCAATGTGGATCAAGCCCTGGCACAACACCTCCCAATCCCCCCGGTCGATCCACCGATCAAGGCCTTATATACAACAGCGCAAATGCCCGGGGATTCGGAGGAGCTCCTGCGCCCTGAAGACCGTCGCACGGAGCAGGCCCTACAGCGGGCACATCAGTCTGCTGCCTGGGCTATCAGGGCCTCATCCACAGCGTCCTTTTTCTGCAGGACTTCGATCCGTTGGCTCAAGAGCCTGCAGGAGCGCCTAACCGATGCGGATACCAGAACCCGGCAAGATATCAACAAGCTGATCGCGGCGAGCCAGTTCACATCTGATGCCACCCTTCAGGCCTCCCGATTTGCGGCCAGGGCTATGGGGTCCACCATCGTTGCCCGCTGCATGCACTGGCTCCGCAGTTGGCCGGCAGACTGCCACCACAAGTGGCGTCTGGCGATCGCACCGGTAAGGGTCAGTCCCTTTTTGCTAACGCCTTGGATCCCTACCTTGTGGAATCCAAGGACAAGAGGAAGGTGCTGCCCAACGCCACCCGCAAGGCGCAGGCCAAGGCCTCCTCTTCCACCCCGCCAGCTTCTTCCTCGTTCCCTAGATGCCCCTTTAGACAGCCCTCCTATTCCCAGGGCAGGCAGCAATCCGGGGGGCGGCTGAACCAGGGCCAGGATAGGCGCCGGGCGGATAACTCCACGAGGCGCCCTTTTCGGGGAGCCGGCGGTCGCTCCTTCCGCCGTTACAAATAGGCGACTCCAGCCCTCCCATTGGGGGCCGCCTGCGTTTTTTCGCTAGGCGGTGGGAGGCCATCACGACCGACATCTGGGTCCGCGAGACCGTGTCATCGGGTCTCCAACTGGACCTCATCTCCACCCCCCCGGGGTTCTTTCTGAGGTGTCCCCGCTCCTCCAACCCCCAAAAGAGGTCGCTCATGCTGGACGCCATCCGGCATCTCCTTGACATCGACGCGATCCAGCGGGTCCCGGAGGAGCAACGGGGCCGGGGTTTTTACTCGATCCTTTTCCTCGTCCAGAAGGCCTCTGGAGGATGGAGAGCGGTCCTGGATCTTAAACGTCTAAATAAATATTTGATTTATAAAAAGTTTAAAATGACTACCTTGCAGTCTATCCTCACCTGCATACGGGAGGGTGATCTCATGGCATCCATCGACCTTACGGAGGCTTATCTCCATGTTCCCATACATCCAAATTATCAGCAATATCTTCGCTTCTGTTATCTTGACGACCACTACCAGTACACGGCTCTACCCTTTGGCCTGTCATCAGCCCCCAGGGTGTTCACCAAGGTGCTGGCTGCTCTCGCGGCCCACCTTCGAGCCGTCCCCATTAGGGTCCAGTGCTATCTGGACGACATCCTCATCTTGTCGTCCTCCCCGACACAGGCCTCCACCCATGTCCAACATACACTGGAGACTCTTCGCTCCCTTGGCTTCTCGGTGAACTTAGAGAAGAGTCACCTCGAACCGTCACAAGAGATCCTTCACTTAGGCACCATCATTAATTCTCTGGAGAGCAGGGTGTCCCTTTCCCGGGAATGACAGGACAGCTTGGCTGACCTGGCTGGCAAGGTGCTCGGGCTGGATAGAGTCCCCCTGAGCACCCTCTCCTCTCTATTGGGCAAAATGATATCTGCCATCCACGTTACTCCGTGGGCTCAACTGCACTCCAGAGAGTTACAGTGGTTTCTCTTGCCGTTTCAGCGTGCGAATCGGAGCGCTTCTTCATCAAAGGTTCGCCTGCCTGACTCGGTCCGCAGCTCTCTCCAGTGGTGGCGGTCTCCCGCACTGGCCAAGGGAACCGAGTTCAACGAACCTCGCCGGCTCACGGTGACCACCGACGCCAGTCTCCGGGGGTGGGGAGCTCACTCCGGACATCGAGTGGCCCAGGGCACCTGGACGTCGCCGGAGACCAGCCTCAGTATCAACCTCCTGGAATTGCGAGCGGCGTTTCTGGCCCTGCAACAGTTCTTGCCCTACCTGGCCGGCCATCACATTCTTCTCCTGACGGACAACGTGACGGCAAAGGCGCACATCAACCACCAGGGGGGCACGGTGTCCCGGCAGCTGATGTCGGAGGCCAGGGCCCTCGGCCTTTGGGCCGAGCAGCACTTAGGGTCCCTCTCAGCGGAACACATCTCGGGGGAGTCGAACCGCATGGCGGATTGGCTCAGCCGTCACGAGGTGGACTCCACGGAGTGGAGTCTCGACCAGTCCCTCTTCCGCGAAGTGTCCAGCAGATTCGGCCAACCCCTGATCGATCTTTTCGCGACTCCCCAGAACGTGAAGCTACCGCGTTATATCTGCAGGTACCGGACTTACGGGGCGGAGGACGTGGATGCCCTCCATTGCCCCTGGCCGAGGGGATTGTTGTACGCGTTCCCACCCTTGTCGATCATTCCGCGGGTGATTCGTCGGGTCCTCCAGGAGTGGGCGGAAGTGATCCTTCTGGCCCCGCACTGGCCCCGGAGGACCTGGTTCGCGGATCTCCAGTCTCTCTCCGTCGAACCACCTTGGAGGATCCTGTTGTGACCCAGCACCGCAACCCCCAGAAACACACACACACAACCGTTTGTGAGGCAAACAAAAAGGTTCCTTTTACTAATAAGGTTTCTTAGCAAAAGCTCAGAGGTTTTAAAAGTCCAAAAACAACACAAACGGAAAGGCTCAAGGAATAAGGTTCTTTGGGTTACTTGAGGGTTAAATAGCACACCGACAAAAGTTCAAAGCAAGACTCATTAATTCTTCTCTTATCTGAACAACTTGGCTGGCTTCCCGGAATAAAGCTTGCAGAAGCTGCTGTCTTCGATAAGATTCCCAAACAAACGTAGAAGTAAAACTCTGGACATGCCGCAGTCATTGATTCGTTGTTCTCAGCAGTGAGTACTAATTGCGCCGGCCTAATATAGGCACTGAAGGGCGTGGCCCAATTAGCCCTCACTGCTTCCTCCGATTAGACCGATGCTTACTCAGCCAATCCTGTCTTCTGGCTGCTCTGCGAGCTCTGGCATCCAGCATGGGTTCTTCATCTCCTGATGAAGCACTCTGCTGCGCAGGTGCAGAAGGTCCTGGGAGATCGTCCTGCTCTGGCACCGAGTCCTCATCACCAGCCGTCTCTGGTGCCAGGCACATGGGCTGGTACTGCTGCACCATGAGCGGCTCCACGTCCTCCGGATCCTCCATACTCGGCGCCGGACGCGGCCAAGGCACAACAGATCCCTCCGACAGAGTCGTCACTCTCCCAGGGGTCAGTGTGGCATCCAGATCCGCACTGGTACCAACTGACCGCCTGGCGCTTGAGCGGCGCACTCTGACGGTTCGTGGCGTGCCGGAAGACATTGTCACCACCCTCCTCTCGTCGCGCCGGGCCTCCACGGTCCGTATTTACAATTCGACTTGGAGGGTATTCTGCGAGTGGTGCTCCCGGGAGGCAGTGTCTCCGGTTGATCTCTCGGTCATACAGGTCCTACGATTCCTTCAGGCCGGACTGGCCAAAGGACTGGCGCCCAACACCCTGAAGTGTCAGGTGGCCGCTCTTTCCACGGTGCTGTCCGGCCAGGAAGCGGCACCGTTGGCGCACCATTCATTGATCCGCCGCTTCCTCAGAGCAGCGTCCAATGTCTCTCCGTCTGTGGTCCATCGCTACCCCTCGTGGGATCTGCAAAAGGTACTCATTTCTCTCACATCGCCCCCTTACAAGCCGTTGCCTACTGTCTCCCTTCTCCACTTGACGGAGAAGGTGGTCTTCCTGGTGGCGATCACCTCGGCCTGCCGCATTTCGGAGCTGGCGGCCCTCTCGGTTCGCCCTGATCTGTGCCAGTTCTACCCTGACAGGGTCGTTCTCCGCTTGGACCCAACGTTTATACCAAAGGCAAACACCCATTTCCACCGGGCTCAGGAGCTGGTACTCCCCGCCTTTTGCCCGGGGTCCGCGGCTGAACCCGATCAGTGCTCCCCACTTCTGGATGTCAGGCGGGCTCTGGAACTTTATCTCCAGCGCACGGCGCCCTTCCGACGTTCGGAGGCTCTCTTTCTGGGGGTTTCCCAAGCGTCCATGGGTCGGAAGGCTTCTGCGGCCATGGTGGGTCGCTGGATACGGTCGGTGATCGCCTACACTTACGAAAAGGAGGGTCTTCAGCATCCCGAGCGGCTCACGGCCCATTCTACGCGGAGCGCGGCCACCTCGGCGGCATGGTCCACTTCCGCGTCCATCAAAGAGGTGTGTCGGGCGGCGACGTGGTCGTCCCCGACGTCTTTTATTAGACATTATAAGCTGGACCGGTTTGCCTCTGCAGAGGCGGATTTTGGCCGTCGCGTTTTGTTAGCGTCGGTTCGACTGGGGTATTCCAGCGTGGATCTAGAGGCCCCTCCCTAGGGACGCCCGCTTTGGCATGTCCCAATCTTGGAGGCTAGCTCCACCCACTATGGAGAATGGGACGTTGTCTTCTTCCTGAACGCCCATTCTCGTAGGGTGGAGCTAGCCTCCAAGTCCCGCCCTTATTGAGGGTGAGGGGATCGGCTTAGGGAGTACACGGGAGTCTGGACTGGTACTTCGTCTCAAGAGGGGGAGTATCAGTGGAGTTCAGCTTTTATAGGTTTCCAGACTCAGTCCTAATTGGCTGTAGAATGTGTCATCCCAATCTTGGAGGTTAGCTCCACCCTACGAGAATGGGCGTTCAGGAAGAAGACAATGTCCCAATCTCAGGACTCCCAGTTGCAGCTAAGTGATCTTGTGGGTTATTATTCCCAGATAAAGAGCATGGATGCCTCCGGATGGTTGGTGAGGCTCTGGGAGACTAAGCACAGGCAATGTCCAAGTTGTAAGAGTATTGTAGACAAATATCTCTACTCAGGGACTGTAAATCCTGCTTGGATTTTGGCAGGGAGGATTTCCAGTTCTTGAATGGAAAAACCTATCTGCAGTATCCCTCCCCCCCAACTTATGTGTAACCTATGCCAGGCCTTCCATACCACCAAGGCACCCCATATTCCTTACCTTACTCTGCTGCTTCTTTACTCTGCTCAGATTTTGGCATTTTTGACTTTCCCTGTCAGCTTCTTCATTGACTTTCTGGGGAAGGGGACAGGAAAGATTGCAAATGGCAATCGCATGATTGTGAAGTGCTGGGCAATTGCTGGCCCATGCCCTGATCACAAACACATGACTATGGGAATGGGGATGGCCATCACGTTGGGCACAGGTTGTAAGTCGCTTTGTTCAGCACCACTGTAATTTCAAACAGTCACTGAACAAATGATTGTAAGTTGGGAGCGGCGCTCATCTCGGTTTCAAGGCTGTTGAGCCAGTGCTTCCCAAAGACATTTCCATGGTTGTGTGGTCAGCATGATGTTGTAGGTACTTATTTATCTACTCTCTTTTTTTTTTACTTACTAGTACCTATCTCTTCTCACTTATGGCTATATCCATGTTGCTTGTATCTTTACAACTTATATTGTTTTTATTGTTTCCTAGTATGATTTGATTGCTTATTAGTATCCTATGACTATCACTAAGTGTTGTATCTTATTATTCTTGATGAATATATTTTATTTTTTCTTTATGTACACTTAGAGCATATGCACCAAAGACAAATTCCTTGTGTGACCAATCACACTTGGCCAATAAAGAATTCTATTCTATTCTATTCTATTCTATAATTAACAGCAACAGTAAAAATCCTGGAAGGAGATAGGAAAATCAAAGGTTTTAAAGTTTACTTTACTTATTTCAACATATTTCTCATACTATAAATAAAATATGTTTCAACAGATAAATCTGCTTTTAAAATTTAGGGGAAAGGGAATCTAAAGTACAGGTAGTCCTCAATTTAGGGCAGCAATTGAGCCCAAAATTTCCATTGATAAGCAAGACAGTTGTTCAGTGAGTTTAGCTCCATTTTACGACTTTCTATATAGGTAGTCCTCAACTTACAACCATTTGTTTAGTGACCACTCGAAGTTATTAGCAGCCCTGAAAAAACTTATGACTTATGACAATCACACTTAAGATCATTGCAGCATTCCCACAGTCACATTATCAAAATTTGGACACTTGACAACTGGCTCATATTTATGATAGTTGCAGTTTCCCCAGGTCATGTGACCATTTTTTGCCACCTTCTGACAAGCAAAGTCAATGGAGAAGCCAGATTCACTTAACCACTGTGCTGCTAACTTAACACTCCACTTTAACTGTGACAAGAAAGGTCGTAAAATGGAGCTAAATGGTTGTAAGTTGAGGACTACCTATATAGAAGAAGTCTGTTTTCTAGAACTTAAAATTTATCTCCACCCCGTCTCAATTCGGGGAAGCCGTAGACGTAATGGGCTGCTGCCTGGACGATGTTAGGGTCTGGATGGGGAATAACCAGCTAAAACTTAACCCTGACAAGACTGAGTGGCTGTGGATACTGCCTCCTAAGGACTTGACCAATTATCCCTCCTTGGTTCTTGGGGGGGTTAAATTAGCTCCCTCAGAACGGGTTCGCAATTTGGGTGTCCTCCTAGACCCACAGCTAAAATTGGAACAACATCTTTCAGCTGTGGCTAGGGGGACCTTTGCACAAGTACGTCTTGTGCACCAATTGCGACCCTACTTGGAGAAGGAGGCACTTCTCACAGTCACTCATGCCCTTATCACCTCACGGCTGGATTACTGCAATGCGCTCTACATGGGGCTACCCTTGAAGAGTGTCCGGTGACTGCAATTGGTGCAAAATGCAGCTGCGCGAGCTGTGGTGGGTGTACCCAGATGCACCCAAGTAACACAGATCCTCCGCCAGCTGCATTGGCTGCCCATTAGTCTCCGGATCCAATTTAAGGTGTTGGTCGTTACCTTTAAAGCCCTACATGGCTCAGGGCCAGGTTATCTTCGGGACCGCATCCTGCCGCATACCTCCCTACGACTGGTTAGGTCCCACAGAGTTGGTCTCCTCCAGGTCCCATCGACCAAGCAATGCCGGTTGGCGGGGCCGAGGGGGAGAGCCTTCTCTGTGGGAGCTCCCTCCCTTTGGAACCAACTCCCTCCAGAGATCAGGACTATCCCCACCCTGCTGGCCTTCCGTAAAGCAATAAAAACTTGGCTCTTCCGGCAGGCGGGGTATGAGTGAAAGTTCTTTTAAAAGATTGATAGTATTTTAATATGTTTTTAAAATTGTTTTTTATTGATTATATTTCTATACCTGCTGTTAGCCGCCCAGAGTCCCCCGGGAGTTGGGCGGCATAGAAATTTTAATAAATAAAATAAATAAATAAAATAAATCCTTGGTAATAACAGATTTTGTGTATTGATAAGTTTATCCAAAGGGGGTCCTATTGATTGTATTCCCTGGGGGAAAAGTTATTTCTTCATGTCAATCAATTCCTTAGACTCTTACCACCAATAAAATTAAACAAATCAAATCAATTACAACTTCTCCAGTCAATCTATGGTCAGTACCATGTTTTCTAGCATCTCTTCCTTCTCACATTAAAGAATTATGTTATACATGTACATGTGCATAAATCTTATTGTGAGAGAACAAATTGATGTTTTAAGTCTCTGTTGTGGATGACCATAATAAAGGATACTATTGCTTTGATATTTAGGACTATTATATAAAGAGATAACCATCTAGATAAAACAAAAATACAATGGAGAAGGGATGTTAGCATATTATGCCCACAGTATCTTGTCCCAGTGTATGTTAGCTATAGCATAAACATGTAGAGATTGCTTTGATGAGTTTAACCTGCTTTTTCCATTTTCATAGTTAAGTGCAAAAGCGCAGCAGCGTGCCTACTGTCCCTGTTCTAATGTTCCCTCCTATCAGTACTCATCTTATGTATATAAACAATGTTATATCTATGTATATTACCAATATGTACTTGACAAAATAAATAAATAAATAAATAAATAAATAAATAAATAAATAAATAAATAAATAAATAAATAAATAAATAATGAATGAATGAATGAATGAATGAATGAATGAATGAATGAATGAATAAATAAATAAATAAATAAATAAATAAATAAATAAATAAATAAATAAATAAATAAAGTGGAGATTTTAACCTAGATTGCCTGGTCTGATATGTAAAGCAATTACATATTTAATGTCATTTATTGAATAAACCACACTATATGCTGAAAGATAAATCATGGTTTTGAAATAATAAGGGCTGAATTCAAACAAAATACTAAACCAAATCCCAACATGTTATAATTATGTATCATGATACTGAGAACCCTGTTAGCTGCGTTTGTACCTCTGTTGTTCTATAGTCATTTGTCTTAGAGCTCTCAAGGGATATTACTTTTTATTTTATTTTATTAGTTAATCTTGGAGTATTTTTTAGATTTAGGGATCTCTAAAATATTTGTTTTCCTCTGCTGCTTGTGGCTCGTAGCCCTTGGGCCTGATGGTTATGGGACACACGTTTTGTGATCAGTTCCTCTGCCATCTCAAGCATATCCTGGATGTGTTTTAAGCCATTTTAAACACATTATTTCTCCTAATCTTCCAGTCTCTATAATGTTTGGGTTTTTTAGGTCACATGTTTTTTACCATATTTTTATCTATCATATTTAATTATATTTACTCAGAAGTCTTTTTCATTCTTTATTCATCCTTTGTATTAATAGTCATGACTTATGATTGATTGCTTAGCAACCATTTGAAGTTATGACAGACTTTCCCCAGGTTACTTATGACCTAGATTCAAATTTCTAACAGACAACCCCTTCCTACAATCACACGATCACATATTAGGTGCTTGGCAACTGGCCTACATTTATGGCTATTTGCAGCATCCCACAGTCATCTGATCCTGATTTGCAAGGTTTTTGCAGGGAAATGGCATTTACCGTGGTGGCGCAGTGGTTAGAATGCAGTAGTGCAGGCTACTTCTGCTGACTGCTGGCTGCAGTGCTTAAAATAAACTGCTTAAGGATAAATGAAGACCAGTGGTGGGTTCCTACTGGTGCGGTCCACTCTGTCGTTCCGGTAGCAGCCAGCAGATGGTGCTATTTGCGCACGACAGCTCCGGTGCCATCTTCCCCAATCTGTCACGTGGCGCCATCTTTTTTGGGGGGATTTTTGGGCTGTTTTTGCTTTCTGCGCATGCGCGGAAGCAAAATCTCGCAAGGGGACGCGCGTGCGTGTGAAATTTTAGCAGTTTTTTGCTTCCGCGCATGCAAAGAAGCAAAAAAGCACTGAAATTGCATGTGCGTGCACGTCCCCTTGCGAGATTTTGCTTCCACGCATGCGCAGAAAGCAAAATCATGCGAGGCAGCGCACACGCGTAGCGAGCACGCACGTGCTAAAACATGGCGATGCGTGCACAGCACACCAGTAGTGCAAAGAACTGGCAACCCGCCCCTGAACAAGACATAACCCATGCTTAAGAAATGTGATTATGTTGTAACAGATATCAATTGCAACTCTTTGGCTTATTTCTACTTTCCCAAATTCTCCAAAGGAATATTTAAAGTTATGGACAATAGGACTAGTTCCTTGTAGGCAAATTATCCCAACTTCAGGTATTTCAATGTTTAAGTAATGCTCTTTGCTTAAAAAAAGGATACTGCCTATCTGCTATATATATAGCTGATAATTTGTATTTTTATAGTGTTTTACTGTTATTGTATACATATTGTATACAAGAGCCTTGGTGGCACAGTCGTTAAAGTGCACTATTGCTGGCAAACTCTGCCCACAGCCTGGAGTCTGATCCTGATGGGGCACAAAGATGATTCAGCCTTCCATCCTTCTGAAGACAGTAAAATGAGGATCCAGATTGTTGGGGCAATATGCAAATAATGATTCTACACTGTAAACCCAGAGAGTGCTGTAAAGTGCTGTATAAGCCTAAATACTATACTATTATCATGTTGTATTGTTTTATACTTTTAACATTGTAAGACTCTCAGAACCACCTTGTGGTTGAGATGGATGGCAAATAAATTTAATAATAATAAATAAAATAAAAATATCCATTATAGATAAAAATAAATCTCTTGATAGTGTTATTGCGTACTATCTGAAAATCATCACACTGAAATAAGAACCTAAGTTGTAAAAAATATAGTTTGCAAAAAATGGTTTCAGGTTTGTATATTATATCCTCTCTGAATCAACAAAAAAGTACATAGGGGTTGCAAAAATTATAAACGCATCAAGCAATTTAATTGTTAATAATATCTCGAGAATCAGCAAAATGAAATGCTTTCTTACATAAATATATAAACTTAAGGAATTCATTGCACTAGAAGCATTCAAATAACTGACTAACTTGTCCTACTGATTTCATGTCTTTAACCCATTATCATAGAAGTCAGCAATGGTTTTTTAAAATATATATAACTTATTATTTGCTTCTCACAAACAAGTTCATTTCATATGATGACAACAGTTACCTGTATGAAATTTCCAGTAGAGAGACAGTAGAATTCTGCGTGCCAGATATCAAGGATGCCATATTTAGGCTAATAATATTTTACACTTGATTAATTTGTCTAATAAAATATCATATTATATGGAGTTTTGTTCTGGTAATAGAAGTTTCTTTATTAGTAGGTTATTTTTTCTCTCTAGGGGATTAATGTTGCTGGATGTTGTGTAGGATTCCTACTGATGAAAGGAATAAAGAAGAATTGTGTGCAATATAGCCAAGAAATGCTCTATAAAAGTTAAGGGAAGGGAAGACTATACTGTATTAATCATGTAACGTCTGCAATTTTTTCTGTCCTCCTGAAAGTTGTAAAGGAATAGTGAAAATAACACCAGAACAGGTGGGTTGAATTTTCAAAGGTATTTTCTATCCACTCCTTAAGTGAGGGGATAGTGGGTTTTTCTGTGGGTAGTTCGGGCATTGGGCTGAAGTCTTGCCCCGTGGCTACTCTAAAAGGTGTAAAACCTGTACTCGAATGTACAGAGTTATTAAATGCAACCTCTGCAAATGGTAAAAGTTCAGTCCAATTGTCCTGTTGAAAATTAATAAAACATCTTAGATACTGTTCAAGAACGCCGTTCGTTTTTTCACAATTTCCATTGCACTGAGGGTGATGGGAGGAGCTTAATCCTTGGGCGGTACCAAGTAAGCCCAAAAACGCCTTCCAAAAGTTGGAGGTGATTTGGACTCCCCTATCCGAGATTATTCTTTTAGGAGCTCCATGAAGATGATAAATGTGTATTAGAAACAGTCTAGCCAAGCCTTTGGCAGTTGGGATCTTTTGGCAAGGAATAAAATGTGCTTGTTTTGAAAACAAGTCTGTCACAACCCAAATGACCGTGTTTCCCCCACTTTCCGGTAGTTCTACAATAAAATCCATAGCAATTTCTTCCCATGGGGCTGACGGCTCAGCTACTTTCTGTAGAAGTCCTGGAGTTTTCCCCTGTCGTCTTTTTGCTGCAGCACAAATGGGGCAACTCACTACATAGCTTTCTGTCCTTTTTCAACGAAGGCCACCAAAATTGTCTCTTTATTAAGTATAAAGTTTTTACAAAACCAAAGTGTCCAGCTAATCTAGAGTCATGGCACCTTTCCATTAAACGTAATCTTTGGCTAGCGGGTACATAAAGTTTGTCACCTACCCAAGCTAATTCATCTTTCATCACGCAACTGGATTTGTGATTCACAAACCATTCATCGTTGACTAATGCTTGTTTAAAAGCGTGAGTGATGTCTGTGTTCCTCAATGCGTCTTGTCCTCCTTGGGGCCTGGTGATTACTTTGGCTGCCAATTGATTTGTTTGTACTATAGGTTTAAATACCTCTGATTTCACACAATTGTATTGTGGCTTTCTGGACAGTGCATCTGCTAGAAAGTTTTTCCCCCCAGGGATAAATTTAAGAGTAAACTCGAACCGTTTGAAGTATTGCGCCCAACGAACCTGTTTAGGAGATAGTTTCCTTGGTGTCTTTAAGGCTTCTAAGTTTTTGTGGTCAGTCCAGACTTCAAAAGGGATCTTACTCCCTTCTAAGAAATGTTTCCAAGTTAAAAGTGCCCATCGCACGGCATAAGCTTCTTTTTCCCAGATTGCCCACCTTTGTTCAGTTTCACTTAGTTTCCTGGATGTATACGCACATGGCTGTAGTTGTCCTTGCTCATTATTCTGGAGTAGGATTGCTCCTATTGCCACATCGCTAGAATCTGCTTGTATTATGAAGGGTTTTTCTGTGTCTGGGTGCTTCAAAATTGGTTTTGTTGAGAACAGCCGATTTAGTTTTTCAAATGCTGCCTGGCATTCCATTGTCCAATTCACTGGGTGTCTCGGTTTAGGATCTCCCTCCCCCTTTGTTCTTAGCAGTTTTGTGATGGGCAGGGCAATTTGAGCAAACGCGGGGATAAATTGGCGATAGAAATTTGCAAACCCCAGGAAACTTTGCAGCTGCTTGCGTGTGTGAGGCGTTTCCCAATCGAGTACCGCCTGCACTTTTTGAGGATCAATTTCTATGCCCTGGTGTGAAATACGATACCCCAAGTAATCAATTTTTTCTCGGTGGAATTCACATTTTGAGAGTTTGGCATAAAGTTTTGCCTCGCGGAATTTGCTCAGTACTGCCCTCACCAATTTAACATGTTCAGCCTCGGTCTCTGAGTATAAGAGAATATCATCTAAATAAACAAGAACCCCTTTGTATAAATGTTCACGTAAAACATCGTTGATTAATTGCATAAACACTGCAGGTGCCCCTTGTAGCCCAAAATGGAGCACCTTGAATTGGTAGCATCCCAGGGGGGTGTTGAATGCCGTTTTCCATTCATCCCCCTCTTTAATCCTGATTCGGTAGTATGCCTCCCTGATGTCTAATTTGGAAAAATTTTTCCCTTTTGTGAGGTGGGCCAGCATATCTTTCATCAGGGGGAGGGGATACATGTTTTCAACACTTATCGTGTTTAGTTTTCTGAAATTGACACATAAGCATTTTGTGTGTTTTTTCCCCAGAAATAACAATGGGGCTGCTATCTTTGGTCTGGCTGGTTCAATGAAACCCCTTGCTAGGTTTTTCTCAATGAAAGCTCTCAGCTCTTCTAACTCCCCCGGTGACATGCTATACATTTTTGGTTTAGGTAGTTTAGCCCCAGGTAAGATTTCTATTGCACAGTCAGATGCGCGATGCGGGGGGAGTTCATCCGACACTGCTTCGCTAAAAACTTCTGCCAAGTCTTTGTATTCCTTGGGTATGCCTTCTGTTGGCACGCTATAACCAGGCATGGCTGTTTCCCTGCGTTCAGCCCCCTCAGTTCCTATCTGTGGGTCCTCCGCAACAGTCACGTGCATTTGGAATTTTATGGTGCCTTGCTCCCAATTTATTCTTGGATTCCACTTTTTTAGCCATGCGAGTCCCAAGACTAGTGGCCATTCCATGCCAGGTGCTACTATAAATGTAAGTTTCTCTTCGTGGCTCTCAATGCCTATTTTCAGGGGTTCTGTGGCAAAAGCAGACAGCTCCCCCCCTGCTATTGACCCATCCAGTTGGCAAAACGCGATGGGATTTCTCAGCTTTCTCACTGTGATTCCCAGCTCCCTGATTAGGATTGGGCTGATTAAGCAATGGGTGCACCCTGAGTCTACTAATGCAGAGATATTTTTTCCCTCATCTTGGTTAGGGATAAATAGTCTGAGAGGGAGGGTAAGCGGTTCAATTGGTTTGCTTACTAGTGGTTCATCCTCTGGGTCGCTTCGAACGATGCTGGATCTTCCCTTCGCAATGCCGGGATGTTGTCTCCAGCGGGAGGAGGGGATGGTGGTCCTACCATCTCGCTGCTCCTCAGGGCTGTTTCCCTCCCACACTGGATGGGTCTCGCTGGTCTCTCCCCCATTTGGCGTTCGGGTTTCCGGGTGGGTGTTTGGGACCAGCATTCGGGTGCTCGGTGTCCCTCCTTCCCGCACTTGTAACAGATTGGAGGTTTAGGGGGGAAACCCTGTTGCCTTCTGAAGGGCTCTTTCCTCCATTGGGGTGGGGATTTCTTCCATGCTCTCCCCGTATGGTACTGATTCCTAGCCATATCCGCTTCTTCAGCGGTGAGGTACCACTCATGCAGATGATTCGGTGCACCCCTAGCCACGCAGGCATTATACAGATCGTCACTCAGTCCATCCTTAAAACAGTTTACCAGGATGTCTTCTGGCCAGTTTAACCAACATGCGAGGTCCTGGAATTCTTCAGTGTACTCCGCCACTGGCCATCGTCCCTGTTTCACCACCTTAATACGATCGCGTGCTTTGCGGTCTGCAAGCGGGTCCTCGAACCGTCATCGTAGAGCCGTCATGAATTGGTTAAAGTTGCGCAGTTCGGGTGCATCGTCGTTATGTAGGGTCACCATCCATCTGGCAGCAGCTCCTTCCAGAGCTAAGGTAACTGCTCGCACCCGGGATCCCTGTGTTTGGAACTCACGTCCATATTCTTGCATATAGGTGAGCATGTGTGCTATGAAGAATCCCAAATGTTGCGGGTCCCCATCAAATTTCACTCCCAGGGGGGGAGTTTTCCTTTCTAGTTGTGGGGCTTGGAGTTGGTTAGGAAGGGGTGCCGCTGCGTGTGCTGCCCTGGGGGGGGTTGTTGGGTACCCTGCCACGTCCTCCATCTGCATGCCGGCTTCCCGGAGGTTGTTGGGCCCCCCAGCCTCTTCAGCGGTTGCTGTGCTCCCAGCACTCCTTAGTCGTCATTCTGGGGTCCCTCGGATGTTGAGATTTTCCAATGTTTCCATCACCAGCTGGGCTAGGTATCTCTTCAACCGCCCCTCCCTTAGAGGTGCTTCGGTGAGCTCCTCATGGTCAGTGAGAGCTTCTAGCTCCAATTCCCAATGAGGTTTCCGATTCCTTCGATTAAGGGTGACTCCTCTGGTTCTCCCATCCCAGCTGTCTTTTTTTCCAATGCCGATAGACCAGCAGGGTTTCTCAGAGGTATCGAAACCTCCCTCAGTCTCTTTGCTGGGGAGTGCGGAACAGGCATCCGACTGGGTGGTGATTGGTGTCTCCCCCCCAGCATTCAGTTTCCTGAATAGCAGGAGAACTAACCAAATTTGCAGATGACACCAAGCTGGCGGGAGTAGCAAACACCCCAGAGGACAGACTCAAAATCCAGAGGGACCTTGACAGACTCGAACACTGGGCCCAAACCAACAAAATGAAATTTAACACAGAGAAAAGTAAAATTCTGCACCTAGGCAAGAAGAATCAAAAATACACATACAAACTGGGCGAAACCATACTCAATAGCAGCGATTGCGAAAGGGATCTCGGAGTCCTGGTAGACAGCCAACTAAATATGAGCCAGCAGTGTGCAGCAGCAGCCAAAAAGGCCAACACAGTCCTGAGCTGCATAAATAGAGGGATACAATCAAGGACCAGAGAGGTACTAGTACCACTCTATAAAGCCTTGGTCAGACCACACCTAGAGTACTGCATCCAGTTTTGGTCACCACACTACAAAAAAGACATTGAAACTCTAGAGAAAGTGCAGAAGAGAGCAACCAGGATGATAAAGGCTCTGGAAAATAAAACATACGAAGAGCGGTTGCAGGAACTGAGCTTGGCCAGTCTGGTGAAGAGAAGGACCAGGGGTGACATGATAGCAGTGTTTCAATACTTGAGGGGATGCCACAGAGAGGAGGGGGTCAGGCTGTTCTCTATGGCACCAGAAAGCCAAACAAGGAAAAATGGATGGAAGCTGACCAAGGAGAGATTCAACCTGGAAGTGAGGAGAAACTTTCTGACAGTGAGAGCGATCAACCAGTGGAACAGCTTGCCAGCAGAGGTCGTGAGAGCCCCAGCACTTGCGACCTTCAAGGAGAGACTGGACTGCCATCTGTCTCAAACGGTGTAGGAACTCCTGCTTGAGCAGGGGGTTGGACTAGATGACCTACAAGGTCCCTTCCAACTCTAATAATAAATCTAAATCTAAATCTAAAATCCTCCTGTTCCCGGTTTTGTTCAGACATGATTTGCCCGGTCCCCTCAGTAGAGCAAAGTTACTCTCTGGGTTGACCGATTTTGCAGATTTTGCTTTCTGTAAGGACTGTCTTCCCAACCACAATTAAAGTACGAACTTCTGAGTCAGTGTTTTCAAAAGGATTCCTTTAATTTGCATTTGTATAACAATCCATTCATTCAAAGCAAAGTCTAAATCCCTTCAGGCAAGGCAAGCATATTTAACCTTAATGCCCCACCCCATTTGGCAAGATGCAAGCACAATCAATCCACAAGTGTGTGACACTCCTTCCTGAGTATCCAGATGGCCATAGGTTCCCAGCCCCCCTTCCGTTCAACTGACTTGCATTACCCCTCATAAAACCCTATCTTAAGATGAGAAGGCTCCCAGGTGTCTAGGATCCGGATATGTTATAACCTTTTGATCAAGCAGAACCAAGACCCCCCTTCTACTTTTGAATGGCAGAGTCTGGAGTCTGACAGGTACTTTTTTCATTGAAAAGATTATATGAAAAAAAATTGCTTCAAGTGAAACAAAACAAAACAAAAAACCCACCTCCTCACAGGAAAGGATTTTTTTAAAGCATCCAATGGCTGTCTTAAGTTCAGTAAGCTTGAAGGCAGTTTTAAAAACATACCATTATGGGAGAAATGGGTACTCTACGAACTCTTAGGGCCATAAATGAAATACTGTAGGATGATAGTTGTACTCCTTGGATTTAAGTGAATGAAATAAGTTTGCATGTACAGGAATGCCTAATTTCTTGATTTGTCTGATAAGTCACTTAGCTTGCGCTGATAATAACTTGAATAATTGTAGAAGGATTACTTTCAGTTTGTAATTTGCATTTACAATGAGTAAGAATGCCTTACTGGTTTCTTCTTAAATACCCTGAAGTCTTTGCCTTGAGACTTTTTCATTACTTATCAGCTCAATATTCTCTGATGGCACTAAATCCTCCTGAATTTTTATAGTAAAGTTATAAATCACCATTGTCAAAATTTTGGGAGACTGATGTACACATTGTGACAGGTGTGACAAGCTCTACAGAGTGTCAGGTTATCTTAAACAAATATGAAATGAAAGGTAGCCATAAACAAATCTGTAATAAGGGGTCATCAGTAATGCTCTATTTTCCTTAATTGTTTGGGTGTCAATAGGAGGGATAGTTGTACTAATAATGCTAAGAGCATCCTTTCTTGTAAAAGAATATTCTTCCAAGGTCAGTATTCAGTGAATCATTGCTTTTTCTACTATTTCTTGCTTGAGGGCTTCAGCAGGGCTTGTATAAGAGAAGTCTATTTCAGATCAGATTCATTGCTGGATTGTTGCAGCCTGGAAACTGGGGATACCAGGTTTTTTACCACAAATTGTAAGCAGT
The DNA here is from genome assembly GCA_023053685.1 of Diadophis punctatus similis. Lineage (NCBI taxonomy): Eukaryota > Metazoa > Chordata > Lepidosauria > Squamata > Dipsadidae > Diadophis > Diadophis punctatus. Next base: position 6,994,073 of record JALIGW010000010.1, on the reverse strand, counting down.
GGTCATCTAGCTTTTTAATTACATACCTCTCTTCCGCCCTTGGCAGCACTAGGCCATAGAATAAGTAATTCATATATTAACAAATTGAGATTAATAATCTCTTGCTATTATGCCACATAACAGATCAGATTCATACCGTAGAATCTTATAAGATATAAGAGTCCACTGTAGTTACTTTAATAATTTCAGAATTAGTAATAATATATAAAGGAGCTTCTAAAAGCCAGATTAAAATAAATGGAGATATATAAAATATCTTTAATACATATATCATGAGATAAATTTAACTAGGGGAGAGAGCTTAATAACTACCGTATTTTTCAGAGTATAAGATGCACCGTTTTAACCCCCCAAAAGAGGGTGAAAACTTGAGTGCATCTTATACATCAAATGTAGCCCCACCCAGCCACCCCCACCCTTTGGCCTCTGCCTCCCAGCAATTTACCTCCTTGCAGCAAACAGCGCAGAGCCTGATTAGCACAAGGAAGTGATTATCTGCCTTCCGACCCACAGCTGACTGAGGCTTGCAAGCCACGTGCTAAAATGAAACTGAAACTACAGTAGCTGCAAGGAGGCAAACTGCTGGCAATGTTGGACTGCTGAAACTGCAAGGAGGTAAGTCAATAACTATAAATGTCTATAGAATGTTCAAATTATTAGACTTATTTTTTAAAGACTGCTTTATTATTGTTCTAGACAACTTAACAAAATGAAGAAGCTTTTTAAAATAAATGCTTGATCTGAAGAGGCCCAGTGCTATTGAATCTTCTTTTAAATAGCAGAGAATAACTATACTTCCAGAAAGCCACATCAAATTTAAAGATCTGTAAAAGTATAATCTGATATGTAACAGTGTCCTGTTTAGTATTACGATAAGGCAGCTGAGTTAAACCCTGACTTAGTCATGTTTGGAGTAGATCTATTAAAATAATTGGGAGGAGTTAGTGTGACTACATTTAAGAAAACTTTCTGGCATTAATATACTGCCATAATGTACATTTCTCCAATTCTTTGCTATTTCTATGGGTCAGACACACATGCACAGAAATACACAGCAAACAGTGTATATCATCTGTACTGTTTGCTGTTTGCTGTTTGGCAAATTGCTGGGAGGCAGAGGCCTTTTTTCCTTGTTTTCCTCCCCCAAAACTAAGGTGCGTCTTATACTCCGGTGTGTCTTATACTCCGAAAAATACGGTACTTGTGATTTAGCTATTGAATCAATACTAATTGAAATTGACCTCAGAGAAAGTCAAAAGAGCTCAAAACTGCAGGCTGCTCAGTACCAAACCCTACACTTTTTTCAACAAAACAAAACAAAACCTTTTTCATTTAGATGTTAGAATATTGCATTACCACTAGATATAATTACGATTATATAATTAAATATAATTACTATTAATAGAATGAGCAAGAAATCAGCATATATTACACCACTTGAGTATACAAAAATGCAGTTAGTAATTTTTAGAGCAAAAATTAGAACAATTTTTAAAAAGTGATAAAATAGTGTGTATGTTCTACTCTACACAAATCAGTAAACCAATCATAGTGATTATTATAATTTATATCACATAAATGAATTCAGGGTGAAGAGCAGAAAGATCCACTGATTAATTTACTGAATTAAGGCCAAAGAACGACTTAAAAATAAACTTCAATTCATAATCTTTCCTTATAGCAACATAGAATTGTAACAAATGAATATTTAATTAGAAATTAGAAACTTAAATACTTTTAACAGACCAGACACAAATAATTACAACAGAAAAACCTGAAAAAAATTCCCTCCAAAAGAACTTGAAGCGGAAATAAAAAATATAAGGTATTTTAACTTTCAAGAAATTAGAAAAAATATTAGTGCTGTGTGATAATATTAGCTTTTTCAAAAAAATATTTTCATTAATAATAGTTCTCATTGCATTAAGTATCTTTCTAAGTTGCTGAGCTTTCTTAGTTTGCAATTTGGGAAAAAATGCCTGTCTTTCTACTTAATTTCTTAATTGAGTTAGTTTCCATATAGAACCAATTTTCTATGCTTTTTTCCTTCCAACTTTCTATGCTTCTTCCAGAATTCTCATGTCATATACTAGCAGGAGTAAAGCTGCAGAGAAATTATATTATCCTGAAAGATTTAATTAGCCTTCAGAAAAATAATTACAGAAGTGTACACAGACATCCTGTCAGGCAGTGATTTTATATTGCCTGTTACATGTATATGCAGGGAGATGCATCCCTATCAAATATAATGGTTTATTCCTGAGCACGTGATTAATATGTTCCTAGTACTCATGTGTACATTCCTTTGTTCCTCCCTTCTTCTTCTGCTTCTGTAAGGAGCAAGACCTTTTTTTTATAGCCAGGATGTGATTTATTTGTTTTTGTACCGAAATAAATATTTTATACCTTAGTATTTAAACTGCGGTTTTCTTTCTATAATGTCAGAGTTTCAGGAAAAGATCTATTTCGCCTCTGATGAGAGTAATTCTTATCTAACATGGTATGCAGAGGATTGGTCCTGGATCTTAATTAATTCTGACAGGTTTATTGCGTTCAGCCTAGTAAGATAGATAAAAATGTTTTTGGCTGTTTTGAAGTGAAAACGCCATAAATCTAAAAATGTCGTCTCCGGAGAAAGAAATCTTACTCCTCCTGGACCAGCCGATCCAAGAAACAGAGAAATCTCAAGAAGCACCCTATTTGCCTGCCTCTTCTCCGCTTTTAATAACTCCACCGAGACAGACTGATATCGCATCTCTGCAAACATCTCCAGCACCATCGTCTCCCACGCACTCAGTCACAGCGGCAGAGGCGTTGCAACAGGAAAAAGATTTTCAAAGGTCAGTCAAAGTCAAAAACACACATTTTTCCCCGGGTGCTAGTTCAACTCAAATGGGGGCCATTCCAAAGATTACTCATTATGAGCCACTTCCGCCTCAATTACTTGAAAGTTTTTCTGAGGGAGCCCCCTCAACTACCGTATCAGCCACAGAAAAATTTATTGATGCACGCCTCAAAGACCTTCTTGCTAGTAAAGACAGAGAAATTAAATTCTTAAGGAGGCAGTTACTAGAAAGCCAACACCCATATGAAAAACAAGATATATGCCAGCCTTCTCATATTCCAGAAACTTTTCCTGGGCCATCTTTTCCGGTCTCTCCAACATTAGAGTCCCACCCCAAAATGGGTGTTACCTTTCATTTGCCGGAAGGGACATATGACTATATGTCAATAGGGGCTGGCTCTGATCGAAGATTTTATGAACAAAGAGACTTTCCCAAAAGTAATGTTGCAGTGCCATCTAGTGGACAAAATATAGATAGAACAGAAATCATGTTTCAAACCGTTCTAGAAAGACTCGAAATTCTAATGTCTGGTAAAAGACAACCTTTGTCACCTATACCACCTGGAGGTTCTGGATTACAGTTTGTTCCTCCTCCATCTACAGCCCAACAATTTCTTCAGCCTGCTCAAATAATACAGGCACAAAGTGCACCACCCATTCCTATGGCTGCACAAATTATGCAGCAGACTCAAGCTGCTTCACAGGCTGGAATTGCTACAGCCCCTGCTGTTCCAACTACACAACAACAACCCCAAATGGGACAATTGCTTATTCCAATGCAAGCTCCTACGCCTGCCCCAACTGTGGCCCAGTTAGTGCCAATTTCTCCACCGCCGGCTCCAATGCAGCCAGCTCCTGCTGCTGCGCCAGCTGCTGTACAACAGCCAGCCCAGGCACCACCACCTGCTCCAATGCAGGCTCCTTTGCCACCTCCTCTCCAACCCCAAGTGGGTCCACAGGCAATTCCTCAAGCCCCACACTTGCAGCGCCCCCTAGCTGCAACACGTCTTCCAAATAGAAGACCCCCAAAGAGGAGATACACTCCAAGATTGCTACATTGCCAATATTGTAATCGTGTAGGTCATACAAGCAGAGATTGTCGTAAATTGCAACACACTCAATTTCCTGTCCAGCCCAGAGGAACAGATTTCAGGGATCAGTACCAACCCAGAAGCACAACCTACAGGAGAAGTGCATCCCTGCCCAGAGGAACAGTCTTCAGAGGCAGCAGAAGCAGAGGTGGCAGCCAACGTCGCCCAGGTCCAAGGCGCGACCCATTTGGCCCATATGCCACTCTTGCCATCACACAAGCTGTCCAACCCTGTCAGCAATATGATAGACATTTACTGTGGACTTTGGACTCAGGTGCCTCAATTAGCATTACTTACCAAAAGTACCTTTTCAAAGAAATGCATGAACCAGAACCCGAACTTCGTGAACTTTATACATTCACTAAACGTCCTTGCAAAGTCGAAGGAAAAGGGACTGTTTACATTGAAGAGTTAGATACACTGGTTCCAGATGTTTATTATGTTCCTGCTGCAGCTTTTAATTTGCTTAGTTATACCCATTTAATCAATATTTTAGATTTTCAGATTCATCATTTTAAGAACGCAAGCTACATTGTTAAGAATAGTATGATTGTTGCAGACACAATTGTGATTGCTGGAGTCTTCTACTTAAGGCCAAAACCTGAGCCTCAAAAACAAGCAAGTATGGACTTCCGGTGGCGCCGCGAGCTTCTCTGGACGCTCTTTATGGGTGCTCCATTCCAGGCTCCATAAAAGCCGCCAGATAAGCCACATCAGCTGTCTGGTGGCTTGGAAACTCCCGTCCCGGGCAAAGGGAGGGGAGAAGAGCAGATGGGCAGAGGTAGAGCCCCCCCTAACACCCCAGAAGAAGCTCTGGGGTGCGAAGGGCGAGGGCTCCCTTGAAGCCTGTCACAGCTCCGGACCTGGAATGCCTCCACTTGTTTTTAGCGGAGCAAGAAGCCGCGACCATCTCTGCTGGTAACAAATGGTTTTATTACTTTATTACTCTAAACAATGCAGCAGACGGAACATACCAGGAGAATCTAAAAGCAAGTATTCTTACCTAACTCCGGTGTTGCTTTTTGGATTATTTGGGAAGCAACAAAGTAGCTAAAGATGGCGCTTGGAATTTGAAAGGCGTGGAGAAAGCGAAAGCTACTGAAGCTAATGAGAGTTCTGATTGTTAACAGATGTTGATGAGAACTCCTTTTGTTTTTTGCTCTCTTCTTTGATGAACTTTGTTTTTTGGCTATACAAGAATTAATACAAATTGAAGATGTCTTTAAAACTGGCAAAGAATGTTTCTTTTAAAGGAATAGAAAAAATTGAAAATCTTCCCACAAATATTGTTAATTTGCAAGACTTTGCCCCCCCCCCAACACAGCCTCTTACATTGGAAAAGTGGCAGCAAATTATGAAAGATATGCAGAAAGAAATTGCTTTAGTAGTTAATAAAAAAATTAAAGAAATTAATGGAAAAATTACTGAAATTAATGAAAAAATACAAGCTGTCTCAGAGGAGTTTGTTTCTCAGACTCAACAAACCAGAGACAATGTGGAATCTGTATTTAAAGCCTTGGCAGTTAATATGGACTTATTGGGACAGGACGTGGCTCGAACTAAACAGTCTACTGGGACTTTGGTTGAAAAAGTAACTGAGATCCAGAATAAAATTGATGGAACTGAGGCAGAATTAACGATGTTTCAATATAAAGACATGGAATTTGCCTTATGGCTACGGGGGGCAAAAGAAAATAATCAAGAAAATTTAAAAGAAAAGATCCTGGATGCATTGGTGAAGATCTTGGGGGAAACAAAAGTTGAATTGGAATGGCAGATTGAAAAAGTATTCCGGGCTAATTCTTGGTTTGCCAGAAAAAATCATTTACCAAGAGACATTGTAGTATATTTTACCACAAGGACACTGCGAAATCGAATTTTACAGGCGACTTATAAAAACAATCTTAAGGTGGAAGAACAAGAGGTTCTGACGTTTAAGGAAATTCCTCCAAAAATATTAAAAGCACGTAAAGGTTATACTTTTCTGGTGGCAGAATTAAAAAAGCAACAGATACAATATAAATGGGAAATCCCGGCTGGACTATCTGTTACCTTTAACGGAAAAAGATACAGACTTATTACGATCTGCGAAGCAAAAGATTTTTTTGCCAACGTGTTAAAGGTTGAGAGACCAAAGTCACCAGAAGACAAAAGACATGAGGAACAGAAAGGAATCCTGAAAAGTCAAGAAGAACCAAAGGACCCAAGACAAATTAAAGAGGTAAAGATTGAAAGTGAAGAAGACAAAAGATATGAGGAAATTAAAGAAGAGGGAGAGGAATACTGGTGGTTTTCACAACAGAAAGGAACTCTGAAAAGTCAAGAAGATACAAAGGATTTAAGACAGATTAGTGAAGTAAAGGTTGAAAGCGAAGAAGATTTAAATTACCGACTTCAGTCCTCAACTCCTCCAAATGAAGCAAGAATGGATAAACATATCTTCAGATGCCAACTTAAAGAAATATTTAAGGGGAGAAGAATTGAGAATTGACGTTTTACTAATAGTAGGATAATGTAAAAGAAATAAGAATAAAGTTTAAATGTATATATGAGGCTGTTTAAGTTTACAGAAATTAGATTATAAGATTACTTATGGGGAATAATTATAGAAGGTAAAGTAATGTAATAGAGATTAAATTGGTTTAAATAATAAGATTACATTAATTTTACAGTTTGGGGAATAAGAATAGAAGATAGTTAATGTAATAGAGATTAAATTGGTAGAGAATAAGATTAAAATTATATTAGAGGTGGAAATAAGTATAGGTTGTAATCTAATGTAATAGAGATCAAATGAATGTGATGTTGTTAAATATTTTTAGATTTGGTTTAAGTTGTTTTGGAATTTAATAATTGCTGCCAGGTGTTGGTGGCATAAAACTGCAAGAGGAAGACTTATTTAAAATTAATATTGTAAAGGGCAAAATTTTTAGAACATGTTAAAGATTATTTAAATGATATACCTGATAAAGGAGAAGATGAATGGACTAAAATAGACGACGAAGGACATATTTCAACTTAATTTTTTGTTCAATTTATTGTATAAGGAGTTAAGAGTTTTTGATATTTGGAAGTTAATAATTTGTTAGCATATTTTAGTTTTGCATTTGTGTAAACTATATTATACCCTGTATATCAGTGTTTCTCAACCTTGGCAGTTTGAAGATGTGTGGACTTCAACTCCCAGAATTCCACAGCCAGCGTTGCTGGCTGTGGAATTCTGGGAGTTGAAGTCCACACATCTTCAAACTGCCAAGGTTGAGAAACACTGCTGTATATGTTCTGGGAAGTCCAGGGAGGGGAAGGGATGGGGAGGAGGGGTGGGGGTGAGGGGGAGGGTTGGGGTTAGGGGGGAAGGGGGGGGAGAAAAGAGAAAAATGCATGTACTTTGTACTAATAAAACTTTTTGAATTAAAAAAAAACAAGCAAGTATAATACCTTCCATTAATGGCAATGCAGGCCCAGAGAGAGCTGTCCAAGAGAGAGATCCTGTGATTGCCTCACTGACTCCTAAAAGCAAACCTAAGGTTCCTAATTCAAATGTTAACTTTGTTAATTCTCTTACAGGCCGACCCTTACATTACAACTGTATACATAAATGGCACAGGAGGATGGGGCATGCGAGTTTTGACGTCCTTAAACGGATGCCATTGTTTGCCCAAGGTTTGAATTTCAAAGGATGTAAGGTACATTTGGATTGTGCTGTTTGCAAAAAGGCAAAATCAAAGGCAGCAGCCATTCCAAAACATGCTATACGTAAGTCAACACGCATTTTTGATTTGGTTTATACTGATATTGTGGGTCCTTATGGCCCAACTATTGGCGGTAAAAAGTATTTCTTAACTATTGTTGATAATCATTCTAGATATGGTTATGTCTTCCCTATGAGAGAAAAATCTGAAACGTTTCAGATCTTTAAAGATTTTGCAATACAGGCTTTCAATCAACATGGGGTGAAGATCCGCAGAATCCAGAGTGATCGTGGTTCCGAGTTCATGTCACAACGTTTCCAGGATTGGATGCGCAGAAACGGCATTATTCACCAAACATCCGCTCCTTCAACGCCAGCTCACAACGGAGTGTCAGAGAGACGGCAAGGGGTTCTCCAAACCATGATGCGCTGCTTCCTAGAAGATGCTAATCTGAAACATTCATTTTGGGGTGAAGCAGTTAAGTATGCAAACTACCTTGTTAATCGCACTTGGAGTAGTGTGATTGACCAAACACCTTTCTATATGCTGCATGGCTACCAGCCAGATCTTTCTAATCTACACATCTTTGGTTCATATGCAATGGTGAACATTCCATTAGTGCTAAGAAGAAAAGGTGGTCAAATTGCTAAGAGACTGAGATATATGGGCATTGATGACAATTCGAAATGGGGAAAATTCATTGACTCTAACAATATGATTACAATGTCTAATTCTGCTAACTTTGAAGAAGATTGAGATTGGTCCAAAATACGTTCTAATGATCCTGGAGTTTATTTTCCCAGAGATGATTCATCTAACATTCCATCTTCACCTGCCACGGACGCTCATGCTAGCGACAACGATGGAGATGAGGAAGATGAAGAAGATTGGACAACCGCTCCAAGACGTTCCAAGAGAACTACAAAAGGTATTCCTCCAAAGAAATACACACTGCAATGCACAAACAGACCACCACCATTGGTCTGTAACGTTACACTTCCACCAGAGACTTATGCTCAAATCAAATATCTTTCACAAGATGAACAAGATAAATGGCACACCGCCATGCAAGTTGAGATGGACAGTCTCCAGACTCTTAACGTATTTACACCTGCAGCACCTCCTAAAAACAAGAAAGTCATTGACACACGATGGGTGTACAAAATCAAACAAAAACCAGATGGTGAACTATTATACAAAGCAAGACTAGTAGCACAAGGTTTCGCACAAAGTTATCCTGATGATTACACAAACACTTACTCACCTACAGTGCGGACTGAAAGTGTGAAAATAGCCTTAACTACAGCTTCCATTCTTGGACTAGAAGTTTTCCAATTTGATGTTGAAACTGCCTATCTACATGCAGACCTAGATGAAGAAATCTACGTGAAGTGCGCCCCCGGATTCCGTGATGACCTCCATGGCCGAGAAGGGGACACGTGGATTCTCAACAAAAGTCTTTATGGTCTGAAACAATCAGGTTTGATGTGGTATAACTGTCTCAAAGACAAACTAAATTCAATGGGCTTTATTAAGTCCGAAACTGATAAATGCGTGTTTACAAAAAGGTTTAGGAATGCATATGAAATTGTTCTTGTTTATGTAGATGATATTGTTTACATTGGTCCTAACAAACACATGAGTGAAATTTTTGTTTCAGGTCTGAAGAGATTCTTCACATTGAAGTCACTGGGTCACATCAATGATTATTTAGGTGTACAGATTGAAAAGACACAGAAGGGGTTTAGCCTCTCACAACAAGCCAAGATAGAACAACTCCTACACTATTGCAACATGCAAGATGATACACCGACATACACTCCTATGCAAACAGATTTTTGTAATTTGAAAGATGAACAAAGTCCTGAGTTCAAGGATCAAACACTTTACCGCTCAGTAATTGGTTCACTACTATACATTAGTGGTTGGACTAGACCAGACATAGCACTTAGTGTCAATTTGTTGTCACGACATGTAGGCAAAGCCACAGAATTTCACTGGTCATGTATTAAGAAGTTACTGAGATACCTAAAATACACTCAACACATGAAATTAAAGCTAGAACCTACACATTCTGATTTTGCTGACTTGTATTGTTATGCAGATGCTGACTGGGCAAGCGATAAGGAATCAAGAAAAAGCACATCAGGTTTCATAATGTACCTGAATGGATGTCCCGTTCATTGGAACGTGAGAAAACAGAGTTTTGTTTCCTATTCTTCCACCGAGGCGGAATATGCGTGCATTTCTGATGCTAGTAATCAGTTAACTTGGTTCTATTCTTTAGTTACAGATATCTGGACCAAACCGAAGAAGCCAATCACCATGATGGAGGATAATCAATCAGTTGTTTACATTTCAGAAACACGTTTCACAGGTTCTAGGTCCAGACACATTGACATTCGTTATAAAAATGTTAGAGATTTAGTAAGACAAGGTTTCATTAAGTTAGAATATGTGCCAACAGAATATCAGATAGCTGACATCCTGAACAAGCCATTGCCCGCAGCAAGACATGAATCTTTAACATATCTAATGTGTGTAGAGTGATATAAGCATATCCATCCAACAGACAAAGAAGGGGTGTCAGGCAGTGATTTTATATTGCCTGTTACATGTATATGCAGGGAGATGCATCCCTATCAAATATAATGGTTTATTCCTGAGCACGTGATTAATATGTTCCTAGTACGCATGTGTACATTCCTTTCCTTTGTTTCTCCCTTCTTCTTCTGCTTCTGTAAGGAGCAAGACCTTTTTTTTATAGCCAGGATGTGATTTATTTGTTTTTGTACCGAAATAAATATTTTATACCTTAGTATTTAAACTGCGGTTTTCTTTCTATAATGTCAGAGTTTCAGGAAAAGATCTATTTCGCCTCTGATGAGAGTAATTCTTATCTAACACATCCCACAACTAGAATACTATATAACGTTCTCAATTATGCCCAATTTACTAATGTAACTAAAGTCTTTAGAGTAATCCCTATACTGAAAGTGATTAAGATCTATTTGTTTCTTGCTTTGCTTGATGGAAAATCATAACAAAAATATCTAAATCACCACCCTGACAGTATTGATTGTTCTTAAGGTGTACATTATTACCTGCAGGAGTTTCCATCTTCCATTCAGGTCTTCTAGCCGGTTGAGCATATATGGAGAAAGTGGAATCTCAGATGAGGTAAACTGATGAGCTAAGCCATTAACATTGTTCATGTTCTCTTTAAGAGGTGTAATTTCTCCTTGGTAGACCTGCATAAAGTAACAATGTAAAGTTAGGAAGCTATAGATGAAATAAAAAAACTTTATGTAAAACAAAACATAAAAAGAGTATTTGGTGCTCTCTGAGCTGGGTTCTTGCAGACGTTTCATTACCCAAATTAGGTAACATCACCTATGCAAGAAAACAACCCAGCCCAGAAAGCATCAAGAACCCCTCATTTCAACCCTGAGCTACAAATATTCTCCTTTATTGAAACCATAAAACCCCTATGGTTTCTGCAAATTAGGGTTAGAATACAGAGTCAGTTTTTGGACACAAAATACAAAAAAACTGTTGTATTCCTCTAGTACTAGTACCAGTACTCTAGTTCATAGCTCCACAAGAACCTCTGGATATTAGCTGTACAATAATTGTTGGTGTTGCTTCATTGAGTTAATATATTTTAGTGGAAAGCCAAACAAAAAGCTTTACAAACATTTAAGAAGCCATCAAAAAGGGGATATTACCGTGTTTCCCCGAAAATAAGACGTGTCCCGAAAATAAGCCCCACAGGGCTTTTCGGGACATGCCTTGAAATAAGCCACCATCCGAAAATAAGTCCCCCCAACTACTTCCGGGGGAAAGGGGGGGGACATGCCGGGAGCCGCTCTTTTTGCAGCGGCACTCTTTTGGCCCGGAAAGAGAGAGAGAGAGATCCCTCAAGAAGTTTCCCTGCAAAGACCTGCTGAAAAGAGAAGCCGCAAACTTCCAGATGCTGCTAAGATGAGCGCCTCGCAGCCCGGCCCTCCCCTGCATTCCCTGTCACCCCCAAATTGTGCCTGATGATCTTACCAGCGTCTGGAAGTTCGCGGCTTCTCTTTTCAGCAGGTCTTTGAGGGAAACTCCTTCAATATAAAGGAGAAGTTATCGCGAGTGCGAAAAGTTGTTAATTGGTCGCACTCGCGATAACTTCTCCTTTACATTGAAGGAGTTTCCCTGCAGAATTTGCAGAAACCATAGGGGTTTTATGGTTTCAATAAAGGAGAATATTTGTAGCTCAGGGTTGAAATGAGGGGTTCTTGATGCTTTCTGGGCTGGGTTGTTTTCTTGCATTGGTGATGTTACCTAATCTTTTGGCCCAGAAAGAGAGAGAGAGAGATCCCTCAAGAAGTTTCCCTGCAAAGACCTGCTGAAAAGAGAAGCCGCGAACTTCCAGATGCTGCTAAGATGAGCGCCTCGCAGCCCGGCCCTCCTCTGCATTCCCTGCCACCCCCAAATTGTGCCTGATGATCTTACTAGCGTCTGGAAGTTCGCAGCTTCTCTTTTCAGCAGGTCTTTGCAGGGAAACTCCTTCAATGTAAAGGAGAAGTTATAGCGAGTGCGACCAATTAACAACTTTTCGCACTCGCGATAACTTCTCCTTTACATTGAAGGAGTTTCCCTCAAAGACCTGCTGAAAAGAGAAGCCGCGAACTTCCAGATGCTGGTAAGATCATCAGGCACAATTTGGGGGGGAATGCAGGGGAGGGCCAGGCTGCGAGGCGCTCACTTTACCAGCGTCTGGAAGTTCGCCGCTTCCCTGTCACCGCCTCCCTCCCTCACGTCGCGCCCCGCCCCATCCCCTGCCCGGTGGTCAAAGTCCTTCAAAGCATTTTAAAGGGATCCGTTTTGCCTGCCATGAAGGGAACCAATGTTCCCCGAAGAACAGGAGGCAGGCATTGGTTCCCTTCATGGCAGGCAAAACGGATCCCTTTAAAATGCTTCAAAGGACTTTGAAGCATTTTGAAGGGACGCCCGCCATGCCACGCCCTCCCGCCCTGCCAAACTCCAGCGCGAGACGCCCCTCCTACCTCGATCGCATTCTTCGGTCTTCTCTCCATGGCAGCCCATTCTGAAAGAGAACACCTCGCGAGTTGGAGAACTTTGAAAGCCTCACGAGGCGTTCTTTTGGAACGAGCTGCCGTGGAGAGAAGACCGAAGAACGCGACGGAGGAAGGAGGGGGCCTCTCGCGCTGGGGTTTGTCAGGGCGAGAGGGCGTCCCTTCAAAATGCTTCAAAGTCCTTCGAAGCATTTTAAAGGGATCTGTTTTGTCTGCCATGAAGGAAACCAATGTTCCCCGAAGAAAAGGAGGCAAGCATTGGTTTCCTTCATGGCAGGCAAAACGAATCCCTTTAAAATGCTTCGAAGGACTTTGAAGCATTTTGAAGGGACGCTCTCCCACCCTGCCAAATCCCAGTGCGAGAGGCCCCTCCTTCCTCCGTCACGTTCTTTGGTCTTCTCTCCATGGCAGCCTGTTCTGAAAGAGCGCCGCGCGAGATCAAAGTTCTCGCACTCGTGAGACGTTCTTTCGGAACGGGCTGCCGTGGAGAGAAGACCGAAGAACGCGACGGAGGAAGGAGGGGCCTCTCATGCTGGGGTTTGGCAGGGCGGGAGGGCGTCCCTTCAAAATGCTTCAAAGTCCTTCGAAGCATTTTAAAGGGATTCGTTTTGCCTGCCATGAAGGGAACCAATGCTTGCCTCCTTTTCTTCGGAGAACATTGGTTCCCTTCATGGCAGGCAAAACAGATCCTTTTAAAATGCTTTGAAGGACTTTGAAGCATTTTGAAGGGACGCCCTCCCGCCCTGCAAAACCCCAGCGCTGGGGTTTTGCAGGGCAGGAGGGCGTCCCTTCAAACTCGAACTCGCACGGCGTTCTCTTTCAGAATGGGCTGCCGTGGAGAGAAGACGGTGAGAATGCCACGGAGGTCCCGGGACAAGTCACAGGTAGGAGGGGCGTCTCGCGCTAGGGTTTGGCGGGGTTAGGCAGGCATCCTACCTGCGACTTGTCCCGGGACCTCCGTGGCATTCTCACTGTCTTCTCTCCACAGCAGCCCGTTCTGAAAGAGAACGTCTCGCGAGTTCAAACTCGAACTCGCGAGACATTCTCTTTCAGAACGGGCTGCTGTGGAGAGAAGGCGGTGAGAAGGCGACGGAGGTCCCGGGACAAGCCGCAGGTAGGACCCCCGCCCCGCCTCACCCCGCCAAGAGAGACGCACCACTTACTGGAGTTTTGCAGGTCCGTGGTCTCTCGGCTTGTCTGTTTGCAAGTTTTTTTCCCTAAAGAGACAAGCCGAGAGACCATGGAGCTGGCAAACTCCAGTAAGTGGTGCGTCTCGTGCCCCGCCCCACCTGCACCCCGAAAATTATAAGCCACCCCCTGAAAATAAGGCCAGGGGCATTTTTGGGGGGTCAAAAAATATAAGCCCCTGTCTTATTTTCGGGGAAACATGGTATTATTATGCCATATTATTAAAAGTATTGTAAGAGTTGTGGAAGGCCTTGCAACTCCTTAAGCTCCTACAGATTTTAGGAAGATGCTTGGGAAGGGCAAACAAAGGAACTATAAAGGTGTGTGTGTGTGTGTTTATGTTGATAGATTATAAAAGCAATTTTATAAGCTGCCATCAATCTTGTTAAGGAGTTCTTGTGCTCTTGAGCACATGCACAGTGAAATGTGATGTTGCAGTTTTATATGAGTTGCTATTCAGTCAATAAACAGATACGTTTAAAGTATATACAAATAGTTTACTTAAAGAAGTAGCAAAGTTCAAATAGGAAGTCCAAAGTCATACATGGTAAGTCAGTCAATATGAAGAATCTTCTTCTTGCCTATCTTTGTTTTATAAGGTGACCAATCGTCCTCCTTTAGGGAGGACAGTCCTTCTTTTGTAAGTTCTGTTCTCCCTCGAAAAGTGTCCTCCTACATGTCCTCCTTTTCGATATTTGAAGACTAATCTGTTGCGCGTTATGTGACGTATTTGTATTTGACATGACGATTTGTCAAGGCTCGGTACAGTGCGGTATAAGACGTGATTATGAGACGCATGCGCTCCACACGGGAGACCCTGAGAGAGAGCGCCGCGCACAAGTGGCTTTGTTTACTTCTTACCGAAACACGACACGGCACATACGTATGCAGTAGACTCACGGCACATCGGCAATTGAATGACTCACAGTAATTATTTCTTTCTCAGTGAATATTCAATTATACAGAGGTAAGTACAATTCACGTTTTATTAATTCATTATCTATTTAATAATTTCCAAATATGTATAATTTTATTTACAAGTTTATACAACCCTGTTGTCAACAGAAGTGTAAAATAATTTAAATTTAAATTTTAGTGAAGTTTATTCGCTTATGTTATTAAAGTTTCAGTTGTAATAATTAATTTTATTTATTCATAATGTGCTTGCATCGTTCATGTAGCTTTATATTTTATATTTTATTTTAAATTTCATTTAAGGAGCCGAGGTGGTGCAGTGGTTAAAGTGCAGGACTGCAGTTCAGCAGTTCGTGTAGCTTTATATTTTATATTTTATTTTAAATTTCATTTAGGAGCCGAGGTGGTGCAGTGGTTAAAGTGCAGGACTGCAGTTCAGCAGTTCAGCTTTCAAATCTCACCGGCTCAAGGTTGACTCAGCCTTCCATCCTTCTGAGGTTGGTAAAATGAGGACCCAGATTGTTGGGGGCAATATGCTGAACTCTGTAAACCGCTTAGAGAGGGCTGTAAAGCATATGAAGCGTTATATAAGTCTAAGTGCTATTACTAAGTGCTATTAAGGGATGGAAAAATAAAAAAAGAGGAAATGCCATTTCAATGATCAATTGAAAATGAGACGTTGTACTTACCTGAGATGTCCATTCTCGTAGGGTGGAGCTAGCCGCCAAGATTGGGTATTGGCACAGCCTTCTAGCCAATCAGGACTGAGTCTGGAAAAAATATAAATAGTGGCTCTAGGGCCTAGTTCCCCCTCTTTTGACAAGGGACGAATGCCAGACTCGACGTGCCAATCAAATCCAACAAACTTTATTGAAAACCAACAGTCGAAACAACAACACTGCAATGTAGTACTGCTAAATACCTAGGAACTAACTACCTATGTACAGAAAAACATCATATGCCACTAATTCCTATATACCTAATGACTCAGAAATGAAAAAACACCGTCCACCTAGAACACAGAATAGAAGGGAGGGACTTGGCGGCTAGCTCCACCCTACGAGAATGGACGCCTCAGGTAAGTACAACGTCTCATTCTCCATCGTGGGTGGAGCTAGCTGCCAAGATTGGGACATACCAAAGTAATTCAGTCCCTAGGGTGGGCCTCCTGATTCTGGCTGGGACCGCCACCCTCCAATGCTACCTGCTCCAGCACTCTGCACCCAAAGTCAGCCTCCTGAGAGGTGAAAGTGTCTAGTCTGTAGTGCCGGACAAACGGCGTTGGAGATGACCATGTGGCTGCTCGGCAGATCTCTTCAATGGAAGCCCTAGTGTTCCACGCTGCAGTGGTGGCAGCACTGCGTGTGGAATGGGCAGTAATCCTGGTGGGTCACGGTAAAGACATTTGTTCATATGCAATGTTAATGCCAGTACGAATCCACTGACCCACCGTGGGAGAGGATGCTTTCCTTCCCATGGATGTGGGATAGAAGGATACAAACAATGCCTCGGTTCTGCGAAAGGCAGAGGTCCTTTGTATGTAAGTGTCCAGTGCGCGCCTCACGTCCAGGAGGTGCCACTGTCTTTCAATGTCAGAAGATGGGGAAGGATAAAAGGAAGGTAGCACCACCTCCTGAACCCGGTGAAAGTAAGAGTTTACCTTTGGTAGAAAGGTGGGATCCAACCGCAATACCACTCTGTCCTGGTGGAAGACACAGAGGTCACCCCTGATGGAAAGGGCTGCCAGTTCGGAGATGCATCGGGCAGACATGACAGCCACCAGGAAAACCACCTTGTACATTAGATGGGCCAGGGAAACGGAGTGCAATGGCTCAAAGGTACCTCCCATGAGTGCTAGTAGAACCTTGGACAAATCCCAGGTGGGGTACTTGTGCACCACAGGTGGGCATCTATTGACTGCACCCTTAAGGAACCAGGAGATCAAGGGATGAGCACAGAGTTTTCCCAGAGATGGGGAAGACAGAACCGTGGACAGGGCAGCTACCTGGCATCTGAGGGTATTTGGGTAAAGACCCTTAGCTAGCCCCTGGCAGAGGAATTGCAGTACATTTATGACTGAAAGGTCCAGTGGGGAATAACCCTCCCTAGCACACCAGGAGCAGAAAGCCCTCCAAGAGGCTGCATAAATACGTTGCGTGGACGGCCTACGAGAGTCCAGTAAGACCTCCATGACGTCCTCAGGGATCTGGCGGCTCCTCAGAGTGAGCCGTTCAAGTGCCAGGCGGTCAGTTGCAACCAGTGAGGCTCTGGATGCTGCACTGACCCCTGGGCAAGCGACCACTCTGTCGGAGAGATCCTCCATGGGGGGGGGGAGACCGACATGGAGACCAGGTCGGCATACCAGGCTCTCCTTGGCCAGTGGGGGGCCAGAAGAACCACCTCGGCTCTCTCCTCCAGCAGTTTCCGAATGACCTGAGGGATGATGGGAATGGGGGGGAATGCGTAAAGCAACCCCTGAGGCCAAGCGCAGAGGAGGGCATCCATCCCCTCTGCCCCCTGAGTCAGGTACCAGGACAGAAACCTGGGCAGTTGAGCATTCCCCGGGGTGGTGAAAAGGTCCATCACTGGCAGACCGAAGTGACCTACAAGTTGTTGAAATAGGTCTGGGTGGAGGCTCCACTCTGCCAGGTCGATCTGGTTCCGGCTGAGCCAGTCTGCCCTGGTGTTGCTCACCCTGGAGATGCGCTCTGCCGAGAGTGACAGCAGGTGGCACTCTGCCCACAGCCCCAGCTGCATGGCCTCTGACATCAGTTGTCCGGACATGGTCCCACCTTGTCTGTTTATGTGGGCCTTGGTGGCCACATTGTCCATGAGGACCAGTACATGGGAGTTCTCCAGAAGAGGCCTGAAGTGCTGTAGGGCAAGAAAGACAGCTCGTAATTCCAATATATTTATGCTGAGGGTCGCCTCAGTTTGCGACCATGTGCCCTGTGCCACCTGTGACTCTGCGTGGGCCCTCCAACCCGACAAGCTAGTGTCAGTGGTGATGGTAATTTGTTGCAGGGGAAGAAAGCAGGTGCCCTTGTGGACCGCTGATGTGGTCCACCATCTCAGCGACTCCCTGACTGGGGGCTGAAGTCTCACCTTGGCTGGAGAAGTGGCTCGTCCCTTGTGCTGGAAGGGGAGAAGGAGCCATTGAAGGTCCCTGGAGTGTAAGTGAGCCCATGGGACAATGTGAATGGCAGAAATCATCTTGCCCAGGAGGGATGACAACTGGTTCAGTGGAGCTGAAGTTTGCCTCAGAACTAGCTGGGTTAATTCCAATAGGCTGTCTCTCCGTTCCTGGGACAGGTACACCTTACACTCCAGGGAGTCAATAATCGCCCCCAGATGGACAATTCTGGTGGAGGGAATAAGTTGGCTCTTGGATCGGTTGACCAAGAAGCCATGGTGGGTGAGAGTAGTGAGCACTACCTGGACATCTCTCTCAGCCTGAGAAGGAGAGGCAGAGGAGATGAGAATGTCGTCCAGGTAGCACTGGACCCTGATGGGGATAGATCGAAGGTGAGCGGTCAAGGCCACTAGGACCTTGGTGAAGACCCTTGGCGCTGAGAACAGGCCGAAGGGGAGCGCCCCATATTCATAATGCACCCCTGCATAGCAAAACTGCAAGTATTGGCGGTGAGATGGCCGAATTGGGATGTGGAGGTAAGCCTCCGAGAGATCTATGGATGACAATAGATCTCCCTTCCTAATACTTGTCAGGATTGAATGCAGGGTGTGCATTTTGAATTTTTTATGGATGATATACCTATTGAGGCGCTTAAGGTCCAAGATGGCTCTCCACCCTCCCGAGGATTTGGGCACCACAAACAAAATGGAGTAGAAGCCCTGCCCCTGCTGGTCCTCAGGTACCTGTGGGATGGCTCGAATTTCCAACAGGTGCTGGATGGCCTGATTCATGAGGACCCATTTTGCTGAATTTGATGACATGGGGCATCGAAGGAAAAACCTCGGTGGGGTGGGGTGGAGAGAAACTCGAGTGCAAGTCCTGACTTCAGGGTTTCACAAACCCATGTGTCATTGGTGATTTCCTCCCATCGACTGGCATAGAGTGCCCGGCGACCCCCTATGGGAGGATCGGCCGGGGAATTATTTATTCCAGCGGAAGGGGCGACCACCGGACTCTCTAAAGGGCCATTTATACTCGTTGTCCTGGAATGGGCGATCAGAGGAGAACCTCTGGTGTGGTCCATATTGTCCTTGGGTCTGCCCCTGGTAGTTACCCTGGGATTGTCCCTGGAATCTATTCTGAGATTGATAGGCCCCTCTGTAACTCCTTCTGGGGAAGGAGGCTGGACGGAAAGGGACCTTTCGGCCACCTGAGGGGAGGACTTTTTGTTTGTCCTTTGTTTCAATGAGAATACGATTGAGGGCCTCACCAAACAGAGACTGGCTCACTACTGGACTAGAGGCCAGCTTCCACTTGTATTTGGCATCTGTTGACCAGTTGCGGAGCCAGGCCATGCGGCGCGCCACCACCGCAGATGCCATGGCCCTTGCTGCAAATCGGGCTGATTGGAGTGTGGCATCGGACGTGAACTGGGCAGCAGCCAGGAGCTTGTTCAGGTCCTGGTGTGCCCGGACGTCCGAAGGTGCAGATGATCCTGGAGGGCATGGAGCCACTTGACGGACGTCCTGCAGAAGAAGGAGGCAGTGGAAGATGCCTTTAGCGCCCATGCGGCTGACTGGTGGGCCCTCTGGAGCGTTGCTTTTGTCCTGCGATCCTCCAGCCGGAGTAGCTCCTCTGGGTCTCCAGGCATCTGGGCATTGGAGAACAAGGCCAGGACCGGGCTGTCCACCGGAGGCACTAGAAGATGTTGGGCTAAAGCAGAGTCAATGTTAAAATACCTTTTATCAAGGGCATTAGATAAGGAGCCTGACGTGGGTTTTTGCCACTGCTTGAGCACGGCCTCAATGAACAGTTTTGGGGCTGGCACCACGTCAACCTGAGATGCAGTAGGCTCAAACATAGGGTCCAGCTCAGATGCCTGCTTGGTCGCCCCAGTGGGGGTCAAGAGATTGGCCGTGGTCTTTGCTTTATGAAGAAGAGACCGGAACAGGGCTGGTTGGAAGAGGGCGGAGGAAACAGCTGGCTCAGGGCCCAAGTCCTCATCCTCTGACATGACCAGTTCAGGAAGTGCGCCCCCCAGATCATCCCCCTGACCTGGGTCATCCTCGAGATTGTCTAGGGGGTCAGGGAACTCTTCCTCACCTTCCTCGTCGCCCTCCAGTTCCAGATAATCGAACCAATCTACGTCCTGATGCTCTCTTGGAGGGATAGTGGTGTCTGTCTGGGGGGTTGATGAGCCTGCCATGGCTCTGATGCCTGCCTCCACCCCCTTTCTGATGGCCTTATTTATTCTGTCTTGGATTTCCCTAGATTGCAAGGGATCCGTACTGGAGGCCTTATTGGTGGTGGCACCTCTGAGGAGCACTCTTGGACCCCAAACGTCCACCTCTGATCTGCGCAAATTTGCACCGTCTATGGACAGATTGTCAGGTGAGTGTGACTGTGAGGCCCCCCGGTGCCTAGGCGTGGTCCCTTTGTCATGCCTGTGGGCACCCTTGTCCCCAGGGAGAGATGTCTGTCATGACTTAGGGGGCCTGTCTTTGGCTGAATGGACTGGGGATTGAGGCCTGATGGGGGATCGATCCCTAGGAGGAGAGGGAGATGCCACCCTGGTCTGTTCAGGCTGCTCAGTGCACGGTCTGGGCATTTTTGCCTTTGCCTTCCCTGATTTTTGGCTTCTGTCAGCCATGATGAAAAGGGAGGTCTGTACTTTGTGGGTTAATTAGGTATGCAAAATGGCCACCGGCCATGAGGCAGTCTCAAAATGGCTGCCAAGGCTTGCTAGGGAATTGTCTGAAGCAATAGAAGAGCAGGCTTTAGACAGGGCCTGTTTAGCTGCCTCGTTTAGGCCCAATCACTGATCACACGTATTTAATGTCTTACAGGACCCAGTCAGAAGAGATCAGCTTCCAGGCTCGTCCACAGCCTCCACAGTAAGATGCGGCCTTTTTGGCTCCCTGGGAGGCCACTCCGACGTCGGCTCAGTGCTTGCTGCTTGGGCCGCCTCCTTTTGTGCCTCCGCAGCCTCGGATCAATTGGAGATCGGCAGATTGTTTTTCGGGGCTGTCAGGGCGCCGACCGCTTGCGCAAGTCTGGCCCGAGACAATCAGCTGTTTTTCGGATGGTAATTACGCTCGGGCCGCTTGCGTGAGCCCGGCCAGTTCAATCAGCTGTTTGTCGGCAGCTTGGGAGCAGCTCAGATCGCTTGCGTGAATCCGGCTGAGCTGCGAGCGAGGCCTTCAGCTCTTCCGATCCCTTTGAATTTGACAGTCAGCTGGGGATCGGAAGGCTCGTGGGTGGCTAGAACCGCTTGTGCTGGGCCGGCCAATTCAAAAGACACCAAAAATTAGCGTTTTCGGTTTGCTCGGCCCCTCGGCCCCTCGGCTCTCCTAGCAGGCAGGTCCGCAGTTATTAAGGTGATTCAGATGGTTAACACTTCGCAGACTGGCCCTGGTGTCTGTCAGGCAGTAGATGCCGGCCTCGCTCAATGCCCAGGTGTGCGGTGAGCCCACTGCTGCCCCCCCGATGTTATGGGGGCCCTTTCCCACTCCCTCCACAGCCGGTATTAATTATAAGAGAAAAATTCACTGGAAAAATGTTAATGGAAAAATTAATAAAAAAAATATGCTGGGCCTTCAGCTGGAGGGGCGAGCAGCAGACTTGCGGCCAACTGCCTTCTCCCAGGTGTAGATGACAGCAAAAAAACCTGGGGGGCTCGATCAGGGAAAGAGGAAAAACACCAAGTAAAAAATAAACTTACAGTTATAATTGAAGGAATATGAGGAATCAGAAGTTGGATGAGAAAAAGGCACTAGTCATTGGCTAGGACTGAGTCAAAAGAGGGGGAACTAGGCCCTAGAGCCACTATTTATATTTTTTCCAGACTCAGTCCTGATTGGCTAGAAGGCTGTGCCAATACCCAATCTTGGCGGCTAGCTCCACCCACTATGGAGAAAGGAATTTCCATTCCTCATATCAAAGAAAGATGCCATTGTTTTCTGCAATATTTGCAGAGGAGAATTTTGTATTGCAGATGGGGGCAGAGCAGCTATAACGAAACACTTGTCCACCAACAAACATAAGCAATCATTAGATGCATCAGCTTCCAGTCGTAAAGTAACAGGTTTTTTTAAAACTTCAAATTATTCTGAAGATGAAAAACAGTTAGCTGCAATGGAGGGAACATTTGCATTTCATACCATAATTCACAATCAAAGTTTTCGTAGTATGGATTGTACAACTAAATTATTGAAAAAGTTTCACAATGCTAAATTTTCATGCGCCAGGACAAAATGCGAGGCTATTATTAAATCAGTATTTAAAAATTACTGTGATAAAATACTTACAGCAGACTTGAAAATTGCAGCATTTGTAATGGTTTTATCTGATGCATCAAATCATAATGAACCCAAATTGTATCCAATACTAGTAAGATATTTTAATGTTACCAAGGGGATTCAAGTAAAAATTTTAAATTTAGAATCCATTGAGGGTGAAACTGCTGAAATTTTGTCAAACCATCTATACAGAGTAATAAATGAAAACAATTTGAAATCCAAAGTTGTTGCACTAACAGCTGATAATACAATCACAAATTTTGGTGGGCGAAGATGCAAACGGGTGAATAATGTATGGCGGGAGTAGCAAACACCCCAGAGGACAGACTCAAAATCCAGAGGGACCTTGACAGACTCGAACACTGGGCCCAAACCAATAAAATGAAATTTAACACGGAGAAAAGTAAAATTCTACACCTAGGTAAGAAGAATCAAAAATACACATACAAACTGGGTGAAACCACACTCAATAGCAGCGATTGCGAGAGGGATCTTGGAGTCTTGGTAGACAGCCAACTAAATATGAGCCAGCAGTTTGCAGCAGCAGCCAAAAAGGCCAACGCAGTCCTGAGCTGCATAAATAGAGGGATACAATCAAGGACCAGAGAGGTACTAGTACCACTCTATGAAGCCTTGGTGAGACCACACCTAGAGTACTGCATCCAGTTTTGGTCACCACACTACAAAAAAGACATTGAAACCCTAGAGAAAGTGCAGAAGAGAGCAACCAGGATGATAAAGGGTCTGGAAAATAAAACATACAAAGAGCGGTTGCAGGAACTGAGCTTGGCCAGTCTGGCGAAGAGAAGGACCAGGGGTGACATGATAGCAGTGTTCCAATACTTGAGGGGATGCCACAGAGAGGAGGGGGGCAGGCTGTTCTCTATGGCACCAGAAAGCCAAACAAGGAATAATGGATGGAAGCTGACCAAGGAGAGATTCAACCTGGAAGTGAGGAGAAACTTTCTGACAGTGAGAGCGATCAACCTGTGGAACAGCTTGCCAGCGGAGGTTGTGAGAGCCCCAACACTTGTGACCTTCAAGGGGAGACTGGACTGCCATCTGTCTCAAATGGTGTAGGAACTCCTGCTTGAGCAGGGGGTTGGACTAGATGACCTACAAGGTCCCTTCCAACTCTAATAATAAATCTATCTAAATCTAAATGTGTATGTAAAATTACAAGATTTACTCCAAAAGAAAATACTAGGAATAGGTTGTAATGCACATATTTTGTCAAATGCAATCAACACAGCGTCATGTGCCATGCCAATTGATGTAGAAGTAATAATAACTACAATTTATTTGTATTTTAGTCGTTTTACCGTTCGTGTTTCTACTTTAAAACAATTTTAAGAAGCGAATGTTGAATACAAAAAACTTTTAGGATATTCAAAAGTTAGATAGCTTGCTCTAACACCTGCTGTAGAACGTGTTCTACAATTATTTGAGCCTCTCCGTTCATATTTTTTAAGTTTAGACAAATGTCCTAAAATCCTGGAATCATTTTTCAATAATGAAATATCTGAGATATTAATGTATTTTGTACATAATCAAGCATCTATTTTTCACAAAACGATTCAAAAGATTGAAGGTGAACACATTTCAGCTACAGAAGTTAGTCTTATTTTGAATGACTTTATCCTTCAATATAAATCTTGATTTGAAGAAAAATTTCTTCCTTTAATTATAAAAAGAAAATTGTCAGACTTAGAGGAATCAAATCCGGGCATAACGGAAAAGTTCATCAAAGAAGTGCAGAATTTTTACCAAACATGTTTTCAATATATCGAAGAATGGTCTGAAACAAACATCACGGAAAATAACAGTTTTCAATGGTGTTTTTTGACTTCATCGCATGTATATTGGACAGATATTGAATCTTGTGTTGAGTTTTTATCTAAAGAAATGCCAGACATTAAAATAGACGACAATTGTCTCTTTGAAGAAATTAGAAGACTGAATGTATATTTAAATTCTGAAAAAATTAATACAATGGGAAAATCAACACATTGAAATTGATAAAAGATGGGTAGATATTTTCAGCCATTTCAAAAATGAACATATTCCATGTGAAAATTTCTTTATACTTGTTCAATTTACGTTGTGCTGCCCTGGAACTAATGCAGCAGTTGAAAGAGTTTTTCAATTGCCAATGATTTTTGGACAAGTGAGAAATCGAGATTGAATGTTGATACTCTAGCTGCAGCACTTGCCGTAAAATTCAATATGAAGGATATTTCTTGTTCAGATATTTCCAATATATTGTTAGAAGATGATACATTGACAAAAATATTAATTCAATGGAAAAGTACTCATTTAAATAATAATTAACAGGCATGTAAGCATAATTACAATATAAAATGTTACAAATGTTTTTATTATGCATATATCATATTATGGTGTATTATTGTTGCAATGAATAAAATGTTTCTTTTATTTACGATTTTTTTTTCAATTTATTTGTCCTCCTTTTCATTGTAAAAAAGTTGGTCACCTTATGTTTTAACTAGCAAACAAAGATTACAGCTAACAAAGCTGCAGCTCTTCACAGTACTTTCACACAGACACGAAGTCAATTACTCAACAGTGAAGCAGCAGAGATAATCAGCAGAGATAATCAGCAGGAAATCGACAGAGCACTGAATGAGCATGCTCTCTTGCTCCCTTTTATAGTAATCAGCCTACAATGCATTTAAAGCAATATTCACATAAACATTGATTTGTGGCTTGTTCATATATTAGCAAACCCAATCGTTTGAACAGAGTCCTAACATACTCCACTTTGGGTTGTTAATATATAACTCTTTACATCCTTAGGTTGTAGCTTTCACAACTCTCTTTATGCCTTATAGTACCTTGTGCCTTCGTAAAATGATCTGCCATATTATTTTCACTTGTACAATACTCTAACTTAATGATTTTGCTCTGTACACATTGTCTTACATTAAGATATCTTAAATCTGTATGCTTTGATCTTGTTTTCACATCTAAATTTGTTGCCATATTAATTGCAGCTTGGTTGTCTTCATATACATTGAATGGTTCATGTACAACAATTCCCATATCTTTACATAATTGTTTATAATATATAAGTTCTATACATATTAGGGATAAACACGAAAATTCAGGCTCCATCGTAGACAAACTGATGTGCTGTTGTCTGGATAGACCTCCAACCAATTAACATATTTCCTAACAATATAACAATCCCTGATGTTGATTTTCGTGTAACTCTGTCTGTTGCAAAACTAGCATCTGCATATGCTTTTAATTCAAGTTCTGGCCTTGGTTCTAGATGTAGCGAGTAGTACATTGTTTGTTTCAAATACCTAAGTACTCGCTTTGCTGCATTCCAATGTCTTTCACAAGGCTCTGCGTTATATCTTGCCAACATATATATATATATATATATATATATATATATATATATATATATATATATATATATATATATATATATATATATATATATATATATATATATATATATATATATATATATATATATATATATATATATATATATATATATATATATATATATATATATATATATATATAAAAGATATATCTGGTCTCGACCAGTTTGCTAGATACGACAAGCTTCCAATTAATACTTGAGATATGTCTCTATCAAATTTTTTATCTTTTAACTCACTATGTTGAAACTCAGTACTCATAGGAGTTTTGGCTGCTTTACAATGTTCCATATTATAACGCTTCAACAAATTATTTATTTTCTTAACCTGTGATATTTTGAATCCTGTATTCGTTCTGGTAATATCTAGACCCAAATAATGTTGTATTTCTCCCAAATATCTTATTCTGAACTTCTCCTTTAATTTAGCTACAATATCCTTCACATCATTCTCTGTTTTAGCAATAATTGCAATATCATCCATAAATAATAACAATAAAGTAACTTCACCATCTTTTTCTTTCTTAAACAAACATGGATCGGCTAAACCAGCATTAAACCCCATTTTTACTAGTTCATTTACAATGCATCGGTTCCATTCATATCCAGCCTGTTTTAATCCATATAAACTCTTGTTTAATTTCCAATATCCTGTTTTACCATTTTCTTTTAATCCTAGTGGTTTTCTCATGTATATTCTGTGCTGCAGATTTGCATGCAAATAAGCTGTCTCTACATCAACATGATGTACAATACTTTTATTTCTAGCTGCCCACACTAACGCTGCTCTTAAAGTACTAGCCTTAAGACTCGGAGCAAAAACCTCATCATAGTCTTTCATACCCTTGAGCAACAAGCCTCGCCTTATGGGTTATAGTGCCATCACTGGCTGTTTTTAATTTATAAACCCATTTGCAACCAATAGCTTTTTCACCTTGTGGTAAAACAACATCTTCATAAACATTGAGATCTTTTAATGATTTCAATTCTTTACTCATTGCTTCTTGCCAAGCCTTCTGATCTTTTTCAGGATATAATTTAATATCATCATAACTAGCAGGTTCTAGGCTTACTTGACAAGCAACATTAGCCTGATACCTATCAGGTGATCTCCTTACTCTAGTACCTCTTCTAGGTAAAGGTGTACTAGTTGTAGAAATTTCCTCATCCTTCAATTCCAATTTAACCTCCCCTATCGGAGATCTTTCCTCATCTAATGAAGATTCCTCATCTAAAGATTCCTCCTCTTCAATATTATTCTCCAAATACCTTTTAGGAGTATTATCCTTGAACAATGGAGTCTCTATTACAACACTATATTTACTTCTATTTTCTTCCTACTCTAATTTACTCCATCCTACATGTTCCATAAACTTGGCACTTGCACTCTTATAAGTATTTCTAGTGCCTTTTTCCCAAAATCTGAACGCTCTATGATTCCTATCATATTCAACAAAATACATTAACTTAGCTCTATGTTGACCCTTCTTTCTTACTTCTGTTGGAATATGCACCCATGCTGGTGCACCAAACGTATGCAAGTAACTCAATTCAGGTTTTCTGCCATACCATCTAGTAAATGGAATCTCCCCTGTTGTAGTATTTACCACATTGTTAATTATATGGTTAGCGCACATAAGAGCCTCTCCCCACAGCTGATCTGGCAGACCAGAATCTGTGATCATTGTTCTAATCATTGCTTGCAATGTTTGCCCTCATCTCTCAATGTATGAATTATGTTGAGGCTGATAAGGAGCAAAACGTCTGTGTTCTATTCCAGCTCTTTCTAAAAAATTAATAAATCTAAATTTTGTAAATTCCGTTCCATTATCTGTGACAACACTTACTACTTTATTTTTCTGTTTTCTCTCTACAAATCTCAACCAATTTGAGAAATGTTGATATGTTTCTGACTTAGATTTCATTAGGGAATAAAAGGGGGACTCATCAAATTTGCATATGACACTAAGCTGGCACGAATAGCCAACAACCCAGAAGACAAGCTCAGGATCCAAAAAGATCTTTTTTTTATTCAAAAAGTTTTATTAGTACAAAGTACAAACATTTTTCTCTTTTTCTCCCCCCCTTCCCCCCAACCCCCTCCCCTTCCCCCATCCTCCCTCCCTCCCCCTCTCACCCACCCACCCACCCGACTTCCCAGAAAAAGCACAGGGTATAATATTCAATAAAGATAAAATTAAAATATACTAACAAATTTTTAATTTCAAAATTTCTCTAGATCTTTAACTCCTTGTTACTCAAAACCTTTTAAACATAGTCTAAAAATCAGGCATATTATTAATAAACTACCATTCCAATATATCAAATTATTAATTGTTAATTTCAAAATTTCTCTAGATCTTTAACTCCTTGTTACTCAAAACCTTTTAAACATAGTCTAAAAATCAGGCATATTATTAATAAACTACCATTCCAATATATCAAATTATTAATTTCACAATTATTCTAAATCTTTAATTCCATATAATTCAAAACCTTTTTAAAAATAGTCAAAAAATTTTTTAATCCATTCCACTATGTATCTTTCATTTATATAGTCTTTAAAATATAATAATAAAAAAGAAGAAAAATAAGAAATCTTTCTTTCGCCATTTCAACCAGATACACAACCATCAGTGTCATTTCCTCGATGATAAATGGATCTTCCTTCTTCCGATGCTATACCTCCTCAATAAACATAAAATTAAAATATACTAACAAATTATTAATTTCAAAATTTCTCTAATTCTTTAACTCCTTATTACTCAAAACCTTTTAAGCATAATCTAAAAATCAGGCAAATTATTAATAAACTAACATTCCAATATATCAAATTATTAATTTCACAATTATTCTAAATCTTTAATTCCATATAACTCAGAACCTTTTAAAAGTAGTCAAAAAGAATTTTTTAGTCCATTCCTCTATGTGTCTTTCATTTATATAATCTTTAAAATATAATAAGAAAAAGAAGAAAAAAAAAGAAATCTTTCTTTCGCCATCTCGGCCAGATGCATAACCATCAGCGTCATTTCCTCGATAATAAATGAATCTTCCTTTTATTTGTATTGTCAAATTAACATCTTACTGCAAAATACCAATTTTTAATCTTCTCTCCATCTGGCCTATGACTACCCATACTGAAACCAAGTTCTAATCATTCCTTCTTCTCATTCGAGCTTTAGATCTAACTCTTGCACACACTTGTGGTTTATTAATTTCTTGAGTTGTCAGCTTAGGTTGTTGTTGTCTTGATACTTCCTTACATATAGCCACTGCTCTGGTCTGACTCTGATCCTTTGTCTCTTCTTCCACATTATAAACATCACTCTGGTTTTGTAAATCACCTTGACTCATCAAAACTCCTCCCATTTGGACAACTGTCGACGACTCTCCTCTCTCATCTTCCATTACTTCCTTCATTCTTCTTCCTTCTGGTATTTTGGATATGTCGGCCTTTAAAACTTTTACATAAAAATCACTTGCTTTCAATATCGTATTGAGCCGATATCTCTTTCCCAGGTGTATCACCGCTATCCCAGTTGGAGCCTCCCATCTATACTGTATTTGCTGTTTTTTCAATTCATCCACCAGAAAGGCATAACCCTTTCTGGCTCTCAACATTTTAGGAGGAATTTCTTTCAATGTCATTACCTCCTGTCCATCTACCTGGAGCTTGTTCTTGAAAGTTGCCTGTAGGATTTCATTACGTAATGTCCTTGTGGTAAAATATATTACGATATCTCTTGGCAGATGTTTCTGTTTAGCCACCCAGGAGTTAACACGATATATCTTATCAATTTGCATACCCAATTCCGCTTTTGTCGCTCCTAACGTGTGCACAAATGCCTCCAACATCCTTTCTTTTAGATCTTCTTGTTTTTTCTCTTTTACACCTCTTACACTTAAAGCAAACTCCATATTTCTATATTGAATCATTAACACCTCAACTTCATAATTTTCAATTTTATTTTGAGTCTTCCCTATATTTTCACCCAAAGTTATCACAGACTGTTTAATTTCTTCCACCTCCTCTTCCAGAATTTCCATATTTCCTACCAGTCCTTTAAATGCAAATAACATATCTTCCCTTAATTGCTGGTGTTGAGTAGCAATCTCCTCTGAAACAGCCTGTATTTTTTCATTAATTTCATTAATTTTTAGATTAAATTCCGTAACAAGTTCATTCTTCATAACTTTTAAAGCTTCAAATAACTTTTCAGGCGTTAAAGTCTGTGGGGGTGTTGAATAGACAGTAGGTTGCATTCTTGAAATGTAAGCAGGAGGATACTCAAATCCTTTGTTAAAAACAGTCTTTCCAGATTTTAAAGCCATTTAAAATTTAAAATTAGACTTTTTATTTTAGTCCAAAATCAGAAAGAGAAGAGAAAGTTCATCAAAGTCAGACAATTTTCAAACAGAGGGCTGCTAGCGAAATGAAACTTTCCATTTAGCTTTCACTTTCACGCCCTTTGAAGCTTCAATTGCCATTTTGTTACTCATTAACTCAATTAGTCATTTCCAAAATAAAGAATCAACATTGGAGTTAAGTTAAGGTAATTGCCATCCAAGTCTCCTGGTTTTTTCTGTCTGCTGTAGTCAAATTGTTAAAAATCCCATATTGAAGGCAGAATTGTTCGCGGCATCTTGCTCCGCAAAAGTGGAGGCATCCCAGGTCCCGGAGCAGATGACAGGCTACCTGGGGAGCCCTCACCCTTTGCACCCCAGATTTTCTCCTGGGGCACTAGGGGGGCTCTACCATTGCCTGTTGGCTCTCATCTCTCCCCTGTGCCCGGGGAGAAGATTTTCAAGCCGCCAGACAGCTGTTCTGGTGGCTTTACGGAGCCTGGGATTAGGCGCTCGACGAGGAGCGTCCTCGATGCAGCGGAGCCAACCGGAAGTCCCTCAGGATCCAAAAAGATCTTGACAGACTTGAACAATGGGCCCTATCCAACAACATGAAATTTAATATGGAGAAAAGCAAGGTTTTACACTTAGGCAGGAAAAAGCATAAGTACAGAGTGGCGAAACCTGGCTCAAAAACAGTAACTGTGAGAGGGATCTTGGAGTCTTAGTGGACGATCACTTAAACATGAGCCAGCAGTGTGTGGCAGCAGCAAAAAAAGCTAATACAATCCTGGGTTGTATAAACAGAGGCATAGAATCAAGATTACATGAAATATTAGTGCCGCTTTATAAAACCCTAGTAAGATCACACCTGGAATACTGCCACCAATTTTGGTCACCATACTACAAAAAAGATGTTGAGACTTTGGAAAAAGTTCAAAGAAGAGCAACTTAGATGATCAAAGGCCTGGAGACTAAACTGAAGGAAGTTAGCACCAACCCCTCTCCTAGAAAAATGAAACATCCTAGGAAATATTGAAAAGGAAGAGTATGTTTTCTTGGATGAGAAAAGGAGAAACATGTTCTAAAGACAAAGCAGCTCCCTGCAGCTCCCTGCCCCCCTTCAGCTCCAGGGTGGTGGGATTAAGACCTTCACCCTTAGGACATGATAGGATTAGCCCTCTACCCATCTCACCACATGGCACCTGGGAAGATTGCATCAGCCAGCAAGGCTCAAGCAAACTTGGACTCGGGACAGCCTACAGAGTTGCCCCTGCATGGCCCCATGGGAGTCTGACAGCCAATCAGAGTGCATTTCTTGCACAGGAGCAGGAGGCCCTGGGGCGGGGCCCAAGAGAGGACATAAAACCAAGGGACTCGGAATCTCTTCTTTTCTTTTTCTTCACCCAACATCTTGAAGCATGTGATCCACCTTTTCTGTTCAGGAACTCATGCCATGTGTTCCTGTCCACCATTAAACCTTCTTTCCAAGCAACTACCATGAATCCAGTGTCTTTTTCCCCACTTGAAACTGAACCCAGAAGGATATTCCTTACAACAATTTGGCACCCAAGAGATGGGACTCCAAGCTAACCTAACCAATGGACCTTGCCCAAGTAAGATTCCCTTGCTAGCAGCAGTCTGTGGGTAAGTTTTTCTGGAGCTAGGCATTTGGAACTAGGTTTTAAAGGAGTTTTGAGTTTTGAGCTCAAAGGCTGCTTGGAAAGAAGGTGAGTACCTCAAAATTTTAATTTAAAGCATGGAAAAACATGGGAAATGTGTGTATGCCTGCATGTGTCAATGAGTCCCTTGGTTTTATGCCCTCTCTTGGGCCCCGCCCCGGGGCCTCCTGCTCCTGTGCAAGAAATGCACTCTGATTGGCTGTCAGACTCCCATGGGCCAATGCAGGGGCAACTCTGTAGGCTGTCCCGAGTCCAAGTTTGCTTGAGCCTTGCTGGCTGATGCAATCTTCCCAGGTGCCATGTGGTGAGATGGGTAGAAGGCTAATCCTATCATGTCCTAAGGGTGAAGGTCTTAATCCCATCACCCTGGAGCTGAAGGGGGGGCAGGGATCTGCAGGAAACTGCTTTGTCTTTAGAACATGTTTCTCCTTTTCTCATCCAGGAAAACATATTCTTCCTTTTCAATATTTCCTAGGATATTTCATTTTTCTAGGAGAGGGGTGGGTGCTAACGTCCTTCAAAACCATATGAAAGACGGCTGCAGATTTTGGGTTTGGCTAGTCTAAATAATTAGGGGTGACATGATAGCAGTATTTCAGTATTTTAGGTGCTGCCAGAAAGAAGAGGGGGTCAACTTATTTTCCAATGCATCAGAAGGCAAGACAAGAAAAAATGGATGGAAACTAATCAAGGAGAGAAGCAACTGGAATTAAGGAAAAACTTCCTAACAGTGAGGACAATTAATCAGTGGAACAGCTTTCCTTCAGAAGTTGCAGGGGCTTCATGACTGGAGGTTTTTAAGAAAAGACTGGACAGCCACTGATCTGAAATGGTATAGGGCCGTGGTGGCGAACCTATGGCACGCGTGCCAGAGGTGGCACGCGGAGCCATAGAAGCCGGCACGCGAGGGTTCCCCACCGGCAAACCGGAAGTGCGAAAAAACGCACTTCCGGTTTGCCGGTGTGCTGTTTTTTGCACTCCAGAGGGTTCAGGGAAGCTCCCTGAAGCTCCGGAATGCAAAAAACTACAAAATGGACAAACCGGAAGTGCACTTTTCCGCACTTCCGGTTTGTCCGTTTTGTAGTTTTTTGCATTCCGGAGCTTCAGGGAGCTTCCCTGAACCCTCCGGAGTGCAAAAAACAGCACACCGGCAAACCGGAAGTGCGTTTTTTCGCACTTCCGGTTTGCCGGTTTCGTCGTCCCAGGCTCCGGTAAGCCTTTGCGTGGGGGTGGGGGGGTGCACATGCGCAGGGGGCAGCATGGGGGGGTGTTGTGCGCATGCGTGGGGGGGAGGGAATGGATGTGGGCACGCGAGCGCGCGCGAGAGCGCCCCCCCTCCTTTTTGGCACGCGAGCCGAAAAAGGTTCACCACCACTGGTATAGGGTCTCCTGTTTGAGTAGAGGGTTGGACTAGAAGATCTCCAAGGTCCCTTCCAGCTCTATTCTGATTGAATTTTTTTATTATCTTTCACCTAGAGAAAGTTAAAGGCAATGTATTCTGAAAAAGTTTTAAGCTGATTTCTAGATGTGAACAATTAGATTTACTATATTAATTTTCTTTAAGCAGAACAGCTACAACTTCATTTTCTAGTTTTATTTTATTTTCATGGGGAAAATATTTGTTTTTTGGATTAGACTTAAAAATCTTAATGAGATTCATTGCTGCTTTTCATATCTTTAACACTAAGATCTTCAACTGTTGACCAATGTGAAAAATTAAATTAAATGAAGTAAATATGCTTGCAGGATACAACTGACAACTTTTCTTTTTATTGTGTTTTGCACATAATGAAACATACAATAGTCTGCCTTAAAATCAAAGCTAATATGTTAAAAATGTGGAAACACTGCTTTGAGCAATAAGAATATACAAGAGTAGTGCTATCAGAGTTTAGTTTGCTTTAGATGAGAAAGCACATTTATTTAAAAGCAGCTGAAGACAAAGATGGGGCCTTTTCTGGTAGTGGCATCTACCTATTAGACTAACTTCAAGCTTTCATTTGGATTGAGTGTCTAAAAAACATGAGACTGTACCCATTGTCACAAAGATGTAGAAGCTGAGTTTGGGGGTATGTGGGTATGCAGCTCTGCCTACACCAGAAAGCTGTATTCCTTACTTATTCTGGTACAGTGAGCTCCCTGTTACAAAGAATATTAACTGAGCCTACAAAATTTTGACTTCTTAAGATTCGTATGCCCTTTCTAGCTATTCTTTATGTATTTTATCCATTGAAATGCATTTGGCTCCCAGTCACCTGATATAAATGGTAGGCCAAGCATTATTATTAAAAAGATTAAAATAATCTTTGATGCACCAAGAGAATGGAAATTGCAAAAAACTCCATATCATTCTAATTATCTCTACAGGGAGTGTGTCTGAGGAGTTCAGAATAATTAAACTGGCATCTCAGGAATATGGTATGTAGTGTCCCAGCAAGCTAATTAGGCACATCATGAAATGGAAGCAGATAAATAAAAGAGAAAAGACTTAGGGAAGGACTGTCATAGATAAGATGTGACCAGCAATTAGACTTTATGCTGCTGCAATCAACAGTGCTATAGAAGATAATGAAATGCAGAACCTGGAAAGAAACAGGAGGAAATATGGGTCTTACATTTGTACTTTTATATGTCCCAATCCTTCTTTGTAATGACAAGTTAATGCTAGATTCAGCTTAATCTCCCATATCAAACTTCTAACTTCTTATGTTTCACTGAGATATATTAGAGATAGAAAGATATCAAAACTGATGCAGAATTTGCTTAAAAGAAAGTGGAGCAAAACTGTGATATTTGAAATATATTTTGGAATGGAATACATTTTGTATGAAACTGTCAAGATTGAACACTTTGCTTCTTCCAAACCTTAATGCTTTTCAACTTGTGAATGAACTGTGGGGAGGGAAGGGAAAATTAGAATTCTGAGAATATGTGTGTGGACCGTGAGAAACTGGCAACCATCAAGGTCACCACTGCAGGTGCTTGAGAAAGAAATGGACTGTTCCCATAACAAAAGAATGTCTCATAATTGGACAATGTGATCATCCAGGAGTGGGGAGAAGGGGAAGCTATTGTTTAACTAGACAAGCATTCACACGGGAAAACCAGAGCTGGTTTTGTTTCTTGTAATGTACATAAGGCTCTGCATTATGGATTCAAAAGAAAGGAAGTTTGGCTTGAATTTCTAAAGGAAAGTTGGAATATAAATTGGACAAATGAATAATTCAGATGAGACTCAGTATCATAATGAGTCATTATCATTATTCAGAATAGAAACATCTTAAGAATATTATAATAAAAATATTTTTATTGTAAGAATATTAATAAGAGTATTAATTTTATATTTAAAATATTTGAGTATAAAGTAAATGTTATTCTAAGTATATCAACATGATGAATGGGAAAACCCTATGAAATTATAAGATATCTCCAAAGCCCCAAAGTCTCTTTTTCATGTTTACCAGTCTAAATTATTTTCAAGTATTTTAATATCTTATAAATGGATAGGATAAGAGACAATTAAAGCTAATGTTTAACATGATCTAATCTTAAAATCATAAGGGTTACCCTGGTTCTTTAGGCTGGTAAATATAAAAAAATATTAAGTTTTAACATAATTTATAAATTTTAGGTTTGTTTCACATAAACCAAAACCTAAGCTCTAGAAGCTACTCAGAATACTGTGTACCACAGTAGTCTAACTTTTACATAGAAGATGAAGCTAATTCTAACAATTATAACTAGATATGCAATTAGCAAACTAGATTAGTCTAATAAAGTATGCTTTTAGTCACCTCTCCTTATCAGAAGATGTCCCAAATATTTCAGAGATCTGTATCCAGATAGGTTACCATTTTTATAAGTTGTGCCTTCTGTCTCTCCTCAGTTAAGTTTCAGATTCTTTATTCCCCCATTTATCCCAACCCTATCTCCAAAATAACTCAGCATCTTTGAGTTTATATTTGGAAAAGAATGGTATAATTTTGGTCATTCATATACTGGCAAGAAATCATCATGGAAGAGAGTTTGAGAGTTTTCATAAAGTTGTTAGATAATATGGGATATTTGAGATATTGATTTTGACAAGATGGAAGATGGAATATTTAAGATATTAAGCCAAAAGTTTTTTTTATAAACAAGATCTCACTATTTTTTAAAAAATACTGCCTTTTAAAAATATTCAATCAACTCTAAGCTCTTCTTCTATTACTAATGTATGCATTTTCATAACTCAAGAAACATACATCCTGAAAGTCTCCCCTTTCAAAGATTCCTGTTGATGCCGATAAGTTCCATTATAAAACCAAGAAGATATTAACTCAATTTGTATCAAGCACAACATTCAGGTCACCATGGAGATGAGTAATTTGAACAGTAAATTCTGGGGGAAATGTATTACAATATGCTTTTTTGTGATCTTTATTCTTGTGTACCAGAATTCAATAGGCTTCTGTCTACCCAGATTGCTAAACTGCTCAGCTTTGATGAGACACAGTAGCAGCAGAGACAAAAGATTTCTTTAATAGCATCGCTGTCATAGGCTAGTCTTTCAAATGAGGTTTTTTTGTTTTTGTTTTGCTAACAGCACTCTAGTCCTTTTCACTTTTTTGTCAACAGCTTCTTTGAAAACCAGGCAATTTGATTAACTGTACTCAGCAGGAAAGACCATTAAAAGATGGTTGTTTCTATTGCACGGCCCATTTCCTATTTTATAGGTCAATCAGGATTTGACAGAATTGCTCAATGGTGGAAGGAACATCACCAAAGCAGACCCATCAGCCTCCTACAGTGGACTGTCTGTACCAATCCATCACCTCTCCAGAATAGTTCTACCATCTGGAACACTAAAAATACTGTGCATAAATCATCTTTTCAGAAAGGTAGAATTATAGTAGGCCAGTATAACTCCCATTCCTCCCTAGTCTCCAAAATTCTACCTGCTACCACATAGTAGGCCACTCTAACAAAACTAAATCATCTTGCTTGTCTTAGCCAGAGTCCAAGATGCTACTATTTTCCCAGTTATGTACCTAGTAATCAGCAATTTATTTTCAGTTCAGGAAACTGTCAGCAAGACTATTGAGTCTCTCAGGAGAAAACAACCTTCTGCTCCATTTATTCTCATTAATAAATTAACTTGTTTTTCTCCCCATATCTACTTTGTCTTCTCTTGTTAAAAAGAAAATAAAATCTCCACTCCAGAAGAAGAAACACAAAGAGACTCTTAATTCAGGATTTTCTCTAAAATAAATTTTCCAATATGATGCAAGCTTTTGAAAAAATTACTTGATGAACTTTAGAAAAGATTAAAAAGATATAAATAATCCTTAGAGGAGTATGACTCAGTTCACCCACTATGTTAGCAAAGGCTAATTAAAAGATTACTGACACTAAAAGAACTCATATTTTGTCTCAGTATTTCCATATTTTCATTGAAATTGGTGAAATGTACTTATCAAAATGTAAAATTTAGTGGACTTCTGGTTTGGTGTTGCAGTGAGGCAGTCAGAGATAGCAGGGCTCTGCGAATCCTGGCTGATTCTTCTCCAATAGGAGGCCCTAAGGGGCCAATGTCACACTGGAGGGGTGACGAAGAAAGGAGGGATTCCTTTTCAATTGTGGGAGAGTGATGGCTCTCCCGCTAGATCCGAGGTGCCTTCCTGACCAATGGAGAAGAGAGACGGCCATTATGGCCAGAATGAAGCTGGGGCAACCGAAGAAGAAATGAGCTAGAGCGGTATGTGAACAGAGGATTGGAACTGGGTGAGACAATTTTCAACTTCTTTAGACCCACCCTAAATAAAAGAATTTTTGAAAGACTCCAAAGCACAGTAAGTGGCGAATTAATACATTTATGAGGGTTGATAAAAAAGAAAGGAAAGTCAGGATTGATAGGAAGAGAAACAAAGTGAAAGGTAAACAACATGTGGAAGG
This sequence comes from Diadophis punctatus similis, assembly GCA_023053685.1. Taxonomy (NCBI): domain Eukaryota; kingdom Metazoa; phylum Chordata; class Lepidosauria; order Squamata; family Dipsadidae; genus Diadophis; species Diadophis punctatus. The sequence continues at coordinate 6,956,449 of JALIGW010000010.1, read as the reverse complement.
CCGTCTTTTTCCTTTTTCCTTTCTATCTACTTGTTTTCTGGTGGCTTGGGAGTAACTGGTGAGCCTTTTGAAATTTCTCAAAGAAGTGTGGATTAGAAATAAGAGGAATTGCCATTGAAACCGAACACCTGATTTTGTGAATTAATGAGACATGGGAAAATTTGGTGGGCCATTCTGGATTACAAATACTATTTGATGGAATATTTTACAAGGCAAAAGAAGAAAAACTAAACAAGGCCTACCAATTTGAATAATTCAGAGGGAGCAGAATGGCAGACTTTGAGGACTACAAATACTGTGGATTTTGAGGAACAGTTCAGGGACTGAGCAAATTTTTCTAATATTGCATTTTTGATGTTTTTGGTCACTTGGGACACTGGGACCTGGATGGATTGCTGAGTAACTTTTAGCCCACTAAAATAAAGCAAAATGTTACAACAAGAAAAAACAAATATATCCCAAACAGAAATACTATTAATGCTTCAAGATATCCAGGAAGCTATGACAAGGAACGATAGGGACATGATGGAACTGATGCACAATACAGATGTGGGATAATCAAATCTCCAGCAAATGATAATGAAAAATGAACAAAAAATGCAGACAATAGAGGAAAATTCAGAAGGAGTAGAGGAAAGAATAGAGGATAAATCAACAAATGATACATGTAGATAAAGATTCAGAAAAGATAGTAAAAATTCTTGAAATAGAGAAGGTAGACTATTTTTCAAGAGGCCAAAATGTAGAAGAGAGTAAAGAGAAAGATCCCCTAGAAGGGATGAAAGAGTCATTGATGGGTATTTTAGACAGTAGACAATGAGAGGCAGATGTGGAGGCACAGGAAATATTTAGACTAAACATAAATGATGTAGAGGGATACAAGATCCCAAGGGAGGAGCATGGGAGATTGATCAAAAAGTCAACAAGAGTTGAAATACTAAAAAGAACAAGAGATGATGGATAGATACAGAATACCTCTTAATGTGGGATTTGTCTTACTAAAGATTAGAAAATAAAGCTAGAAATTGGGAAAACGTTATTATGCATACTGTCACATGATATAAGCTACTATAACTGCTATGTATATGTAAATGTTAGAAGTTGAAAGACTACTACCATGCATGCTTAAATAGTAAAGGGTAAGTGATGATGGATAGATACATAATACTTTTTAATATGGGAATTGTTGTATTAGGGGTTAGAAAAAAGAGTTGGGGAGGGGCGTGGCTAGCACCACAGCGGTACAGCACAGAACTCTGGATCTCCAGAGAAAAGTGCTGAATTCAAGTCATTTTTCGGGGTCTCTGAGACTATAGTTGTCCTGTAGGGACGACGAAGAACCAGGGCACAGACTGGTAAAGGCAGAGAAACCGCATTTTCCCTGGAACACTAGTGAAGAGCTTCGGACTTGACGACTTGGAAGACAGCCATGGTGAGTTGTCAATAGCTGGGGCGGCCACTCGGAAGAAGAAAGAAAGCCGAGTGAATCATCTGGGTGAGATCTATTTCATTTTGTCTTGTATACAAAGTGACTCTGATTTAAAGTGGTTCTTCCTTTGAAGAAGAAGATTGTTTAAGGAAAAGTTTGGCAAAGAAAAGTGAGGGGGACAGAATCTAATGGCTGCCTCCTCGCTTCAAGTAAAAGCGGCGAAGAATCAGAATCCAAAAAAGAAATTGATTGAATAAGCTAATATTATGAAGATTAAATTATAGAATGGTTGGAAGCAAATTGGAATTAATATTATATAATTTACTTTCCTTTTTTCTTTACGATTGGGATAATTTAAAGTGAAAAGTGGAAATTTTTTAGACAAATGTTAAGCTGCAGTGCCATCTAGTGGCAGAAAAAATGAAAAAAAGAGGAAGGGAAAAAGACAATCTTTTTTTTAAATAAGTTTTTTTTCTCCATAATCATATACAATTCAATATACATACACCTTAAAATGTTACAATAAAATACATAGTTTTCCATTGTAATCAATTATTCAAAAATCAATATCTTATTCAACGCTTACATCAACAGTCATCAGTCTGTCTACTTTTTTTCATTACACTCCCCTCTCTCTATCTCCCTCTTCTCCTCCTACTTTCTTACTCCTTCACTCCTCCTCTATCTCTCTCTACTCCTTCTCTTCCTCCCCTACTTCCTCTTTCACCCTCTTTTATGTTTCCCTGAGTACTCTTTCTATAACACATCTTAAATTTGACAGACTGATGATATAGTCTTAAATTTAAATTAGTCATAGCTCTTCTGAAAAAAGAAATATTTTTCTATTATTATTATTATTATTATTATTATTATTATTATTATTATTATTATTATTATTATTATTATTATTATTATTATTATTATTATTATTATTATTATTATTATTATTATTATTATTATTATTATTATTATTATATCATTTCTTTATATATAATACTTTATTTTAGGTATATGCTGCCAAATCATTCCTCCATGCTAAGAAAAAAAACAAAAAGAAAAAAAAGAGAATCTAAGTTTGTCATCTGGGATATTCACCAATTAATTCCAAATTTCCCTTCCAAATTAATCGCTATTAGCTTAACTTCCCAAAATAGTTATTGATTCTTCTGCTTCTTAATTTTAAGCCATAATGCTTCCCTCACTTCTTTAGTCTCTTTATTCATCGTTTATATTTATTATCCTCTATTCTATCAAAAAACTAAATGCCCAATTATACATTTCAATTTCTCTCATTAATCATCAAACTTCTTTCTAAATTATTTCAGCTCAATTAAATATTCAACTCTTAAAAATGATAACTTTTTAAATTTTACACTTAAACAAATCTCATAAATGCAAATAATACATAATCATTATATACCTTCTTTAACAATTAAATTCATTTCCAATATTACAAATTTTTTACTTCCTGCATCAATACAAATGTTTAATTGAATTAAATCAAAAAATTTAATCTAACCATTATTTCATCCTCTTATATTTAAACAAATCGAAAAAGAGAAGAAAAAGAAAAGAAGAAAAAGAAAAAAGAAAGAAAAAATCCAAATCAGAGGTAAAAAAGAGAAAGGGGAAAGAGGAAAAGAAAAAACATTTCTTAACTCCTAATGAAATAATTATAACTGATATAATAATTATATATATAAAAAAGAAAAAGAAAAGAAAAGAGAGAACCATCTCTATCATATTTTTACGCCCTCATCCATTTCCTTTTGATTTCCCAACTACTTCCCTTTGTATTTATGTTTCCTCCATCCCCATTTCCTTAACTTCTTAACTTTATGTATCTCAAAATCACCATCTTCCATCTGAACATGATCATTTTTAATATTTTTAATGTCTTTAATATCTTTATCTCTATTATCACTGTTAACCCCAGTGGAATCATTATAAGTTTGAACATAATCATTAATCAACATTACATTTTCAATATTCTTTTCTTTTTCATCATCATAAGTAATATTTTCATCAATCTTCTTTTCTTCATCTATTATCCTTTCCATTTCCATTTTCTCCTCCATTTGTGTTTCATTCTCTCCTTTCTCAGGTATTCCAATCCCAAAAGATCTTCTAAGATCTTTGAAAATATCTTTCAAAAACTCAGCCAATTCATCGTAGTCTATTCCATCCATGTCTTTAAAGTCACAGATCTTAAGTCCAAAGCTTAAGCAGATTCAATCTGTCATCAAAATTCATTCAAAGATGTCACCAATCTTACTGATCACTAATCTCCATATCTCAAAGTCACAGATCATTAGTTTTCACAATTCATTCAGTCCCTTCAGCTGTTAATAAAGATATATTTCACAGCCTTTTATAATTTGCAAGTTATTTTAGTAATTAAAAAACCAATTTCTTTTGTTCTTTTGTTGTTAACATCTATTCATGTACATTCTTATCCAAATCAGACCTAACATTTTCTTTCAAAGAATAACAAATATGCAGTCTGTTTTAGGTTTCTTCAACTTTCAAAAAAGTTTTTCTTGTTCAAGGCCACAGCTGTCCAAACAACCATAAGAGTATTCCCATAGCAGTAATTCTTCCAGCCACCAGATGGCACTCTTCAATCAAATTTCTCTGCTCTGTCCTTCCTGTTTTAATTTTCCATTTTTAATCAGTTCCAATTTTCAAATTATTTTTTCCAAGTTTATTCCCCAAATTTCTTACACCTTTACCAAATCTTTGAAGCAAAATTCCAAGTCTTTAGTAGTTGGGCTTTAAATAATAATAATAATAATAATAATAATAATAATAATAATAATAATAATAATAATAATAATAATAATAATAATAACAACAACAACAACAACAACAACAACAACAACAACAACAACAGAGTTGGAAGGGACCTTGGAGGTCTTCTAGTCCAACCCCCTGCTTAGGCAGGAAACCCTACACTACTTCAGACAAATGGTTATCCAACATCTTCTTAAAAACGTCCAGTGTTGGAGCATTCACAACTTCTGGAGGCAAACTGTTCCACTGATTAATTGTTCTAACTGTCAGGAAATTTCTCCTTAGTTCTAAGTTGCTTCTCTCCTTGTTTAGTTTCCACCCATTGCTTCTTGTTCTACCCTCAGGTGCTTTGAAGAATAGTTTGACTCCCTCTTCTTTGTGGCAACCCCTGAGATATTGGAACACTGCTATCATATCTCCCCTACTCCTTCTTTTCATTAAGCTAGACATACCCAGTTGCTGCAATAGTAGTTACAAATCCCTTTAATTTTGTTCCACCATTGTATCAGCATATTAGCAGCCGCTCCTTAATTTCCGGCCCTTTTGTCCCCCTTTGGAATTAGAACATTTCTTTTAATATTTTCTTTTGGCAATGTGACTCCCCAGCCTCCGTCTTCTTCAACTTCTCCAGCATGTAACTTAATATTTTCTTTCCCAGATTACTCCAATCACCACTGCAACCTTAACAATGTGACCACAGCGGCTAAGGTTGAAGTCGTCTTCCAGTCGCCGCCGGTCGAGGAGACAAAGCCAGTTCCCTAGGGGGTTTGCAACCCCCCAGACCACCAGCAGGTGCTCCTCTTCTTCACCACCCCTCCAGGGTGGTTCTGACCTGGTCCTGACCAGACCAGGTCCCCAGACGGCACAGATTCGGGGCTTCCCCGTGGAGCGTGGGGAAACTCCGTAGTGCCGCTGCATTGGCCATGCCTTCTGCTGGAAAAAGACAATCTTTGATTATCTTGATAGCTCCAGTAGTCTAAACAACAGGTAGATATATTTTGTTTTAACTTTTTATATCTGTGAAGTGTTTTTAAAAGAAAAAGAGTCAAGGACTGAATAATTATATTTGCTTTTAACTCTGTCTTTTTACTCCCTCTGTTTGAATTTTGAAGAAATTGTTATTCTCTGGTAATTCTGTTTTTATTTTTTATTCATATAATTGGGAACTGTTTTTCTTTTTCTGTATTTCATTATGAGGATTATAATACTATTGGAATCTCTCTGTTCACATATATCCTCTCTTTATTTTTCTTCCTTTTATTTTTTGTCTTTTCTTGGTTGGAAAATAAATTTTTCTTTTGCTACTATTTGCTTTTTTCTCCTTTTTGAATAGCTTCCTTTTATATATTTGTAATATTTGTTACTTTTGAATAGCTTTTATAAATTTTTGTGTTTTTTACTTTTTCTTTGTTTTGGACATTTTTTATTATTGGGGTGGTTGTTTTTTCTTATGCTTGTTGCTTTTTATTTTTTCTCTCTTCTGCTTCCTCTTTTTGAGGTTGGCTCCTAAGCCTATTTGGATTAAGGTATCAAGAACCTGAAACCTGAAGATATAAAATTGGATTAGGGTAACAAGAGCTCAAAGATAAACACATTCGTCATTTGGATTATAAAATTGGTGGTTTAAAGGCAGTAATAAAAATGAAGAAGATACCAACATATGCATCAATGATGGCAGCAAGCCCTGGGACACAAAAAAAGCAGAAACATCAACACACCAGGAAAAGATGAATCGAGAACTAAAAAATATGTTACAGGTGATGCATGAAGATCTAAGAGAGGTAAAAGAAGGAATAAATAAAGTAAATGAGAAGATAGAAAAGGTAGAGGGAGAAGTAAAGGAGGTAAAAGAGACGATGGAAAAAACAGAAGAAAGAGTGCAGAAAGTGGAAGAAAAAACTGGCATGACAGGAAAAAAGTGGAAGAGGTAGATCAAAGACTGACTACATACGGAAGAAATCAAGAAAAAACAATAGTAGCATTGGAGATGGATAAGGCCGACTTCTACTTAAGATTTCAAAATGTGGAAGAAGAAAAAGGAGAGAACCTGGCAGAAATAATGGCAGAGATATTGGCAGAGCCAATTTAGGAGAGTAAGGAGAAGATATTAAACGAGATCGATGAAATATATAGAGTTCATACAAGATACATAATGAGACATAAGCTACCTAGAGAAGTACATGTCAGATTTACCAAGAAAACAGTGAGAAATGAAGTTCTACAAACTGCAAGAAATGCAGCAATGAAATATAAAAGCGAAGAGGTGGTGGTACTGAAGCAAATTCCAAGAAGAGTGAGAGATATTAGAAAAGAGTATCAGATTCTGACTAGACGTTTAATTAAAAAAGGAGTGAGCTTCAGATGGTTGATACCAGAAGAAATAATGTTGAATTGGCAAGAACAGAGATACAGATTAGACACGTTGAACAAGGCGGAGCAATTCTACAAACAAAACTTTGGAATGGAAGAGATAGAGAAAAACAACCAAAAGAAATGACTAAAGAAGAAGAGGAAAAAGAAGCGAGAGAAGGAGCTCGAGCTAAAGAGATAATGAACAAAGAGAGATAAGAGTGACTAGAGCAACTAAAACTTTAAATAAGTAAAGATATGGAAGAAGAAATAAAAGTAATTTTGATAAATATAAATGGACTAAATTCGGTGATAAAAGGAAGAAGAATATTTCATAGACTTGAAAAACTAAAATTTGAGATTATTTGCTTACAAGAAGTACATATTAAAAAACAACATAAGAAGTATTTAGAACATATAAAATTGGGGAAACTATATACAACATTGGCAGATCGAAGTAAAAGAGGAGTTATGCTCTCTATATAAAAAAAGATACAGTCAAAACAGATATATGAGGATGAAGAAGGAAGAATATTAATGGTTGAAATAACAATGAACTATAAGAAAATATTATTAGTGGCAATCTATGCACCAAATGATAATCAAGAGGAATTTTATGGGAAATTGCATATAAAAATAATAGAATATGAATATGAAGATATACGTGTACTGGGAGATTTTAATGCAATTGTAGATAAAAAACTGGATTATAAATCTACAAAAACGAACAAGACATTGAAAAGAACTCTCCCAAAAGCATTTTTTATAATGACAGAGGAGTTGAGCCTGCAAGATGCATGGAGAAGAAGATATCCGAAAGAAAAACAATATACTTTTTATTCAAATAGGCATATGTCATGGTCAAGAATAGATGTGATGTGGATGTCAACAGAATTATTAACTAAAATACAGACAATGGACATTGAAACAAATATTTGGGCAGATCACAACCCGATAACAATGACATGGAAAGGACAGAGAAAAAGAACAAGATGGACATTAAATTTGAGACTATTAAATGAAAAGAATTTTCAATTATATATGGAAAAGGAACTGAGTTTTTTCTTTAAAGAAAATAAAAAAGAAGACACATCATTACAAAATGTATGGGACACTTGTAAAGCATATATTAGGGCTTGACAATGACATATCTAGAAAAAACAAAAGAAGCAGATAAGACAGAAACAAAATAAGTTGGAGGAGGAGTTCAAAAAATTGGAAGTAGAATTACAAAGAAATCCACAAGATAAAATGATCAAAGAAAAAATGGACTTACAAAGACATAAAATAAACATCATAGAAAATGAAGAACTAGCTTATAAAATAAAATCAATGAAACAAAACTTCTTTGAAAATGCAAATAAACTAGGGCGCTGGTTGACTTATAAAATGAAGAAAGAAAAAGAAAAGAAATTAATCAATTGATAGACTCTGAAGGAAAGATATATTATCAAAATAAAGAAAAGAAGAAAAGAGTGGAAAATTATTACAAACTACTTTATCAACAAGAAGTAGTAGAGGATGGAAAGATAAAACAATATCTGGAAAGAGCTGAAATACCAAAAATACCTGAGAACTTTAAAAAAAGACTAGAAGAGTGAGTAACAATGATGGAAGTGATAGAAGGAATTAAAAGGCAGAAGAATGGGAAAACACCGGGACCAGATGGATTGCCAGCAGAACTATACAAAACCTTACAGGAAGTATTAAGTAATATACTACTGGAAGTATTTAATGATCTAATGTTAAAGGCTAAAATACCGAACTCATGGATGGAGGTGTATATAACTCTTATACCCAAAGAAGAGGTAGATCAGAGGCTGGGGGAGGTGCTCCTGACTGGAACTTGTGAGTCTGAGTGAGAGAAGGAGGAGAAAGGTGGGTAAAAGTCTTTCCATTGCAGTTTGAATTCACAGAGGCTGGGGGAGGTGCTCCTGGCTGCAACTTGTGAGTCTGAGTGAGAGAAGGAGGGAAAAGGTGGATAAAAGCCTTTCCATTGCAGTTTGAATTCACAGAGGCTGGGGGAGGGGCTCCTGGCTGGAACTTGTGAGTCTGAGTGAGAGAAGGAGGAGAAAGGTAGCAGCCCGCGTGCCTAACGGCGCGCGAATCATATAACTATAAACAAAAATTAGTAATAATACATTCAGGGTTAGTGCGCTTGAGACTGTGATTTTATTTTATTTCAAAATGACTGGCTTAGTTCAGTGTAATACTTGTTTTACAGCTGTGTTTCGAAGTACTCTTTTCAAATTTGGATACTGTCCTCTTTGTAAACAAATTACTAGTCTATGTGGACAGATTACCTATCTAGAATCTCTAATCTGTGCTCTGCAAGCAGAAATTAGGTGCCAAATTCAGCCATTCCCCTCTAATGAGCTGCCGCACTATCAGCCCTCTCTACCACAAAGATCCTGCAGGAGAAGGGCAGTATGGACAACTGTGGGATCTGGCAGGGTGAGAGCTGTGAACCACAAACACAAAGCTTTTACTGTGTCCCAGCATTACAGATATAGGGCCCTTGCTGACCTTAATAGGGACACTAATGTGACAGGTCAAGGTAGTTGTGATAATGATAACTCAAATAAGCAGGGGAACGTGGTCCGAGATGAAGAACTTATTTTGGAAAGTGGAAAGTGTGAATCACGTATTACACATCAGTCACACAAGAGCAGCAAGGTATTCAAAAAGAGAAGCCACCTTCTGGATGGTGATTCAATTGTAAGGGATGTAAATTTAGGAAAGGATATCGAGGTTTTGAAAGAGGTCAGGTGTCTGCTAGGTGCTACTGCCAGCAGAGACAAGAGGCGTATTCTTAAGATAGTCAAGAATGCCAGTAAGGACTGTGATGTTGATGCTATTATACATCTAGGCACAAATGATCTGTCCCAAAAAGATGTACTTTCTGTGCAGAATGACTTCCAGAGCTTGGGATATGAACTTAGTGGTATAGGTTGTAGGCTTATCTTTTCAGAGGTTTTACCAGTATATAAGGAACAAAAAGGGAAAGGCCAACGTGTAGCAGAGTTTAATGTGTGGCTAAAGGAGTGGTGTAAAAGGGAAGGCTTTGGTTTTATTAGTCATGATGTCTGCAGCTGGTCCAATGAAAAACTGTACAAAAGAGATGGTTTGCATCGATCAAAGAAAGGGACTGAGCTACTTGGTATTAAATTCACAGATTTCCTGGATAAACATTTACCGTATTTTTCGGAGTATAAGACGCACCGGAGTATAAGACGCACCTTAATTTTTGGGGCGCAAAACAAGAAAAAAACAATTCTGCCTCTGCCTACCAGCATCAGGATCAGCTACATCCTCACTTCACTCAGATTTTGATAAGGAGCAGTACAGATCTTTTTATCCATTTAAAACAAACCCTATCACCATATGGGCATTTAACTGGAGTGGGTAGGGTGGCATTAAGGGCAAACCAACTTGCAAAAGAGCAATATGTCATTATTGATAAATTATAAATAAGGATAACAGCCCTATGCTAATTTGTTAAAATAGGCTCATTCAACAAAGTGAGGATTTATTCCTCAGGATTTACTTGCATGTTTCTAGAATGGAATTTTATCACTAGGTCCATCCATAATGAATGATTAAGTGGTTTCCTCTTTTGATTTCTTCTAAGTGCCATAGAGAATGGACAAGGGTGCGAATAGGGGCAAGACCAGAGCAAAGCTTAACTTTTGAAATGGGGGGGGCTGGGAATTACCTGCCCTCCGATGATGGAATGGGATACACAAAGGGGAAATCAAATAGGGCAGCCAAGAACAGGCTGTCCTGAAGTAATAAAGGCAACATAAGCAGATCAGAGCTACAGGTGAGACCCCACCGAGTCTGCTCTCCGCTTCCTGCCAGGAAAGGAATATGCATAGGTGATTCCTCCTCGGATGCATAAAAAAGCCCAACCAAAGCACACCCATCCCCTCCCCTCCCTCTGTGCTGGCAGAGCAACTCACCCTTGTCTGCTCGCGCGGGAGAGTGTTTATCGCTCTGGCTTGGTTGCCATAAGAACGGTTTAGTGAGGGGTAGTTTCCAACAAGCCTCCTCTCAGATTTTTGGCATGCCCGGTCTTTCTTTTTCTTATTCTTTTGCTTAGAAACGTGTTTAATCAATATAAAGAGGAAACAACTCATACAAAAAAAGGGAGACTCAAGCAATGGGATTCTGGTTTTCAATCCCGTCTGCAAAGAGGATCGAGGACTTTATAAAAAAATCTCCTCTCTGCCCTCGGAAAAGCAGAGACGGGTCCCGTGGGAAGCAAGAGGGAGGAAGAGGGTCTCTACCGTTTGTTGGCAAAGCTCCTCAGAAAAACCATCCTTGAGATTAATGCCCGATATTGTTTTCGGAAGGGATATTCAAGCGCTCTCCATCTGCTTTCCATCCTGGGCAGCACGTTAAGCTAGAAAAATAAGGGACAGGCTTATGAAGCCAGATTTACTCGCAACACAATTGCTTGGGGGTGTCTTTCCCGCAGACGGGGTCCTTCGATGGAAGAGACCAGCCAACGCCTCCCTTGTGGTGGAGGTCCCAGAATGGATGGGAGACAAACTCGAATGGGAATCGTCTTCAGCCGGGGTGGGTGGCGTTTATCTTTGCACGTGTCTAACGAAAGCCTGCACCAGCTGGAAGAGGGGCTCCTGGCTTTTTGGCCCCAGCTTGGAGGAGGGTTTTCCCTGGGGAGAGGGCAGAAGTCCCCCAGCAGGTGAGGAAGGACCACGGTGATGGAAATAGCGAGACAGGCTGGAGAGCAGGGTGCTCAACTCTGAGCTGAGAGCTCCTGCGCTGTTTATCTTGCGGGTGCACCGCCACATTCCCTATTTTCAATTATCGTCTCACTTCGCTTTTCCTCAGATAAAGTTCCCTGTACCACGCATTGTGTCCCAGGCATATAATAAACTGTCTGAGCCTCCGCTCCGCACTTTTTCGATTGCGATGCCCTTCTGGCCAGCGGAGGATCCAAGTGGCTTCTCTTCCCGCGGGGCTGAGCGGAGACTCGGTTGTTAGGGCCTCCCATTTAATTCCAGTTAACCTCCAAAGGGTGGGGGCTGGCGGGTGGGTAGGGCTACATTCGGTGTATAAGATGCACCCAAGTTTTCACCCTCTTTTGGGGGGTAAAAAGGTGCGTCTTATACTCCAAAAAATACGGTAAACTGAACAGTGGGGACAGAGAATTAATTGATACAGATCATTTCTGTCCCCAGCAATCTAAAATTAATAGGGTTAACAGTGTACACAACATAGATATGTGGACTAATCAAACAGGTGGCAAGAAAGTAGGGGCAGTCAGGCACAACACAGGTTATGTAGACAGTAAACACAGGGTCAATCAAAATGGACTACTGTCTGAAGTAGTGTAGGGTTTCCTGCCTAAGCAGGGGGTTGGACTAGAAGACCTTCAAGGTCCCTTCCAACTTTTTATTATTATTATTATTATTATTATTATTATTATTATTATTATTATTATTATTATTGTTATTGTTATTGTTATTGTTATTGTTATTGTTATTGTTATTGTTGTTGTTGTTGTTGTTGTTGTTGTTGTTGTTGTCATTATTGTTATTGTTATTGTTATTGTTATCTTCAACAAATAAAGAATTATAGACCAATTTCTCTATTGAATGCAGATTATAAAATTTTTGCATCAAGAATGGCAGAAAGACTGAAGAGACTATTGAATGAATTTATTCATACAGACCAAAATGGATTTTTACCGAAAAGGCAGATAAGAGATAATATGCGAACAATATTAAATACACTGTAATATTATGAAGCACATCCAGAGAGACAAATGGCATTATTGTTCTTAGATGTACAGAAGGCCTTTGATAATGTGAACTGGAAATTTATGATAATGGAACTACAAATGATGGATTTTGGGGAAAAGTTTGTAAATGTGGTTAAAACTATATATAATGATCAATCGGCTAAAGTGATAGTGCCAGAGGCAGACGGCAAGAGGCAGACGGCAAGATCAAGGCCCCAGGCGTGATCCTCAAGCTCCACTCATCACATTGGCATTGACCAATGATCCACAACCAGAGTACGACAGACGACTTCTGTGGACTTTGGACAGCGGAGCAGCTTTGCACGTTACATTCAGAAAAGAACTTTTCACAGAGATGCATGATCCTGAACCTGAACTTTGTGAACTGTATTCTTTTTCCAATCATGCATGCAAGGTCGAAGGCAAAGGGACTGTCTACATTGAAGAGCTTGGTGCATTCATTCCTGATGTGTATTATATACCAACAGCAAATAGCAATTTGCTTAGTCAAGCTCATTTGTCTAGAATATTAAAGTTCCAGTTTCACCACCTTGAAAAAGCAAGTTACGTAGTTAAAGATGGAGATATTGTTGCTGAAACCATGATGATTGGTGGTGTTTATTACCTGAAGCCAAAATCCAAACCAAAAGGACAGGCAAGTATACAAAAGCAGAGCACAGGCCCAGAGAGAGATGTCCCAGTGAGAGATCCTGTTGCTACTCCAAAGGTTTCAAAAGCTCCTAAACCCAACAAAAAGAAAACAGTGAAACAGGTTGCTCAGAGCAAGCCTGAGGTTCCTCATACTGTTGTTAATGTTGAACATTCACTAACTGGTAAACCTTTGCATTACAGGTGTATCCATAAGTGGCACAGAAGATTGGGGCATGCCAGTTATCATGTTCTCAGAAAAATGCCGGATTTCGCAAAAGGTTTGGATCTAAAGGGGTGTAAGGTGTTTTTGGATTGTGCTGTTTGCAAAAAGGCCAAATCCAAAGCAGCAGCTGTTCCAAAACACGCTACATGCCTGTCAACACACATATTTGATTTGGTACATACTGACATTGTAGGTCCATTCAAACAACCAACATTTGGTGGTAGAAAATATTTTCTGACAATTGTTGATAATTATTCTAGATATGGATTTTTATATCCTATGAAAGAAAAATCAGAGACCTTTCAGATCTTTAAAGACTTTGCCACTCTCATTCAGAATCAACACAGAGTGAGCATCACCAGAATCTAGAGTGATCGAGGTGCTGAATTCATGTCTCAGCGTTTCCAGGACTGGATATGTAAGAATGGTATTCTTCATCAGACCTCAGCCCCTTACACGCTAGCTCAGAACGGAGTTGCAGAACAAAGACAAGGGGTTCTGCAAACCATGATGCGTTGTCTTCTAGAAGATGCTAATCTCAGTAATCCATACTGGGGTGAAGCTGTCAAATATGCAAATTACATTATCAACCGTACTTGGAGCAGTGTAATAGATCAGACTCCTTTCTACATGTTGTATGGTTACAAGCCAGACCTCATGAATCTCCATATTTTTAGTTCATATGCTATGGTGAACATTCCCTTAGCTCAAAGAAGGAAAGGAGGTCCAACAGCAAAAAGACTGAGATTTATGGGTATTGATGACAATTCTAAATGGAGCAAATTTATTGACTCTAATCATGTTATTGTGATTTCTCAATCTGCTAATTTTGAGGAGGATGCTGACTGGTCCAGGATTCATTCAAATGATCCTGGAGTTTATTTTCCCAGAGATGATGCCACTGATGCGCAGTCTGATGGCCAAGATTCACAACCTGATGTTCCGTCTTTGCGAGCCGCGGATGCTGACGCTAGAGACGATAATGAGGACAAGGACGCAGAGGAAGATGACTGGACAGTTGTTCCAAGGTGTCCCAAGAGGACCACAAAAGGGATTCCTCCACAAAGGTATTCATGGCAACTGACAAACACACCCATGCCATTGATTTGCAATGCTACACTTCCTCCTGATACGTTCACACAAATCAAACATCTTCCTGATTTAGAGCAGGAGAGATGGTATGATGCTATGCAGGCTGAAATGGACAGTCTAAAGAAGCTTAAGGTGTTTACGCCTGCGAAACCTCCAACAAACAAGAAAATCATCGGAACTCAATGGGTCTACAGAATCAAGAAGAAACCGAATGGTGAGTCATTGTACAAGGCCAGACTTGTAGCTCAGGGTTTCGCGCAAAGGTATCCTGAGGACTACACAAATACTTACTCAACTACAGTAAGGACTGAAAGTGTAAAAATTGCTTTAGCAACTGCTACTATTCTTGGTTTAGAAGTTTTCCAGTTTGATGTTGACACAGCTTATTTGAATGCTGACCTGGATGAAGAGATCTACGTCAGAGGACCTCCAGGATTCCGGAAGCAGGAAGGAGATACCTGGTTTCTACACAAAAGTCTTTATGGTCTGAAACAGTCTGGTTTAATGTGGTATTTATGCCTTACTGAAAAGCTAAATTTAATGGGCTTTATTAAGTTCAAAACTGATGAATGCGTGTTTACAAAAAGATCTGATGATGCATATGAGATAATTCTTGTTTATGTTGATGATATTGTTTATATTGGTCCAAATAAGCAGATGAGTGAGAAGTTTACTAAAGGTTTACAGAGATTCTTCACATTGAAAAGTTTAGGACACATTAACATTTATTTAGGTGTTCAGATTGACAAAACACAGAAGGGGTTTAGTTTGTCACAAGAAGCTAAAATTGAACAGCTTTTGAATCATTGCAACATGAAGGATGCTAGCACAGGCCGCATACCTATGCAAACAGATTTTCACAACTTGACACATGAAGAAGGTCCTGAGTTTGAGGATCAGACACTTTATCGTTCAGTTATTAGGTCACTGTTATACATTAGTAGTTGGACCAGACCCGACATTGCACTTAATGTTAATCTTTTGTCACGACATGTAGGCAAGGCAAAACAGTTTCATTGGTCATGTGTGAAGAAGTGATTAAAGTATTTGAAACACACACAGCACATGAAGTTATTGTTAGAACCAACACATACTACTAATCATGCAGAATTATGTTGTTATGCTGATTCTGATTGGGCAAGTGATAAGAAATCGCGTAAAAGCACTTCAGGTTATATTATGTTCTTGAATGGATGTCCTGTTTACTGGCAAGTGCGTAAACAGAATTTTATTTCTTGTTCTTCTACTGAAGCTGAATATGCTTGTGTTTCTGATGCATGCAATTCATTAACGTGGTTTGATGCTTTAGTCACAGATATCTGGACCAACCCGATCCGACCGATCACCGTGATGGAAGACAATGAATCGGTGGTGTATATTTCTGAATCTCATTTCACAGGTTCCAGGTCCGGACACATTGACATTCGTTACAAAAATATTAAGCAATTGGTGAAGCAAGGTTTTGTGAAATTGCAGTATGTGTCTACATGTGATCAGATTGCTGATATGCTCAACAAACCACTTCCAGTAGCTCAACACGAGTACTTACGTGGGAAGATGTGCCTTACTTAAAGACTGAATGACTTTATGACTTTATCTGATGTCTACTCAACTGACGAAGAAGGGGATTGTTACTAACGTTTTTTTTGGTTCATCAGATGAGCCTCCATCCTGAGTGTGTGTAACCTGAGAAGTTCTTATCTTCAAGTGTCTTGTGACTGATTATTATGCATGTGCAGATTTCTGTTCTTTGTTCTTCCCTTCTTTACTTTCATCTTGGTCCGGACGGACGTGTTATTTTACTGGTAAGATGTGATCCATTATTTTTATACCTTTATAATAAAGTTTTTATACTTAGAACTAAATTCTTATCGGTTTATTTTCATGCCATGGGAAGACACTTACCTCTGGATTGCTCCTTAGCAATTCTCCCCACTGGGGAAAAAGGCTTTGCATGTTTTGCATGCCTTGTCAAAGATAATTATTATAAATTGAGAAATCAAATTGAGACTGACTTAGAGAAGTGGAAAAACCTACAACTATCACTGTGGTGCCCACATACAGGTACTGAATGTAAAAGAGTTAAGTTGTTGTATAAAGTTAAAGTGTGGTTAAAAGGAATTGTATACACAAGTAAGTATGGAGCCAAACAGCTTTTAAATGTATGGTAAGTAGAAAGGGGGAGGTGTTTATCCCAGTTCTCCAGAAGGGAGGGGGGATAGGTTACATCATAAGGAGCTAGACAATCGGATCATAGATAGCAGGGCCAGGAACTATAAAAGGCCTGGGTGGAAGAGCTGAGGAGAGCTCTGTTTCTTCCAAGAGGGAAGGTTTATAAGGAATTTCTGCCTGAGTTTAACTGTCCAAGAGGGAAGTTAACAGGAGAGAAGATAGGCTCTAGGCAGTTCTGTGGGAAGCAGGTGCCAGGGTCAGTGTGATTGTGATTTGAGTGTGTGGTTTGTGGATGAGTGAGATAGATATGTATGTACTGCATGATCATTGATAATGGTAGAGCCGGGATCCACCCCCACCCGTCGAGTGTACTAACAGAAGCGGGGGAGGACGGAACGAAATTATCCTGGCTGAAGAGAATGGTATGTATGGCCTGCAGGAAGGGGGGAGGGCCAGCGGGGAGGGGGAGGGGGTCTCTGATGGGGGTGAGAGCCGGAACATCTCGGTCATAATGGGAAGAGGCAGATATTGTGGGAGCAGAGGGGAGGGCCGCTCTCGGGGAATAAGACCTCGCTGTATACAAGCGATCCCTTGTTCCGGCCCCTCTGATCCGGTTCCATCGTGCTCAACCCGGACACCTGGCAACCAGGGTTTTCAGGGCCCTGGGCTCAGGATGCTGCTGCTCAACGCCAGGTCAATTATCAACAAAGCCCCCCTGATACGTGATCTAATCACAGAGGAGGGGGCAGACCTGGTGTGTGTTACCGAGACCTGGCTAGGGCAGGAGGGGGGAGTAGCCCTCTCTGAGATATGCCCAGCTGGTTTCTCGGTGCAGCATCATTCCCGACCCCAGGGAAGGGGGGGAGGAGTGGCAATTATAACGCGTGGAAATCTGCATCCTCGTAGGATCCCTGCCCCGGAGATTGTTGGGTGTGAGACGCTCCTTCTGAAGTTGGACTTAGGGGTTCAGGTGGGCCTTTTCTTAACGTACCTGCCTCCCAGCTGCGTAAGTAAGACCATGCCTGAGCTGCTTGAGGCAGTAGCCGGCTTGGCGGTTGAGTTCCCCAGGCTTATGGTGCTGGGGGACTTTAACCTGCCATCTGCTGGCGAAACCTCTGGGGCAGCTCAGGAGTTCATGGATTCCATGACAACCATGGACCTAACCCAAGTAATTCAAGGTCCAACCCATGAGGGTGGTCACACACTTGACCTAGTGTTTCTCTCGGGGCAGTGGAGAGATGATCTGAAGATAAGGGATATAGTCACCACCCCACTGTCATGGTCAGATCATTTCCTTCTGAGGCTGGATTTCACAACCCCACTCCTCCCCCGCAGGGAGGCGGGACCGACTAGGTGGTTCCGCCCCAGGCGCCTAATGGAGCCGGAAGGATTCCAGAGGGAGCTTGGGGAAATACCTGAAACCCTGGTACACAACTCGGCTGACTCCCTGGTGGATGCTTGGAACACCGCAGCATCAGGGGCATTAGACCGAATTGCGCCTAAGCGACCTCTCCGTGGCAGTGGATCCCGGAAAGCTCCCTGGTTTACCGAGGAGCTCCGGGAGATGAAACGCCAGAAGAGACATCTGGAGCGCCGCTGGAGGAAAAAGAAGACCGAGTCTGACCGAACACTATTAAGAATTTACATCAGATCTTATTTAGTGGCGATAAGGGCGGCAAGACGATCTTATCTTTCCGCTCTTATTGCGTCCAGCCGCCTTGTTTAGGGTGACTCGCTCCCTCCTTGCAAAAGGGGGGAGCGAGGAACACTTACAAGGCAGAGCTGAGGAATTCGCTGAGTTTCTGTCGGATAAAGTCGCTCAGATTCGGTCAAATTTGGACTCCGGCATGGCAGAGTCCATAGAGTTGACAGGGGCGAGTCTTAGTCCACCATTATGGGAAGAGTTTGGGCCTGTTTCTCCCGAGGATGTGGACAGGGCTATGGGAGCGATGGGTACCTCCACCCATTTATTGGACCCGTGCCCCTCCTGGCTGGTCTCGGCCAGCAGGGAGGTGGCACGCGGCTGGATCCAGGCGGTGATCACCGCTTCTTTGCGAGAGGGATCCATACCGCAGTCATTAAAAGCTGCGGTGGTGCGACCCCTCCTGAAGAAGCCTTCCCTGGATCCAGCCGATTTGAAAAACTACCGTCCAGTCTCCAACTTACCTTTTCTAGGTAAAGTTGTAGAGAAGGTGGTGGTGACCCAGCTTCTGCAGCTCCTGGATGAAACAGATCATCTAGATCCTTATCAGTCGGGTTTCAGGCGCGGCTACAGTACAGAAACTGCCTTGGTCGCTCTGATGGACGATCTCTGGCGGGCCCGGGATGGGGGGAACTCCTCCATCCTGGTGCTACTTGACCTCTCAGCGGCTTTCGATACCATCGACCATGGTATCCTTCTGCATCGGCTCGGCGAGTTGGGAGTGGGAGGCACCGTTTTGCGGTGGTTCTCCTCTTATCTCGCCGATCGGATGCAGTCGGTGTTGGCAGGAGGCCAGAGATTGTCCCCCAGGCCCCTACTATGTGGGGTGCCCCAGGGGTCGGTTCTCTCTCCCATCCTGTTTAACATCTACATGAAACCGTTGGGTGAGATCATCCGCAGGCATGGGGTGTGTTTCCATCAGTACGCTGACGACACCCAGCTGTACATCACCACCCCGTCTGACTTCAGGGAGGCAGTTGATGTAATGTGCCGATGCCTGGACGACGTTAAGATCTGGATGGGGAGGAACAGACTCAGACTTAATCCCGACAAGACCGAGTGGCTGTGGATAATGCCTCCTAAGGACCATGATAACTGTCCCTCCTTGGTCTTCGAGGGTGCGAAACTGATTCCCTCAGACCAGGTCCGCAACTTGGGGGTCCTCCTAGATCCACAGCTAAAATTAGATCATCACCTTTCTGCTGTGGCTAGGGGGGCCTTTGCACAGGTTCGCCTGGTGCACCAGCTGCGGCCATATCTGGAGAAGGAGGCTTTACTCACGGTCACTCATGCCCTTGTCACCTCGCGTTTGGACTACTGCAATGTGCTCTACATGGGGCTACCCTTGAAGAGTATCCGGAGACTTCAGTTGGTGCAAAATGCGGCTGCGCGTGCTGTGGTGGGTGTGCCGAGGTACACCCACGTGACACCGATTCTCCGCCAGCTGCATTGGTTGCCCATCGGTCTCCGGGTCCAATTCAAGGTGTTGATCACCATCTTTAAAGCCCTTCATGGCTTAGGACCAGGATATCTCCGGGACCGCATACTGCCGCATACTTCCCTCCGACCGGTTAGGGCCCACAGAGTTGGCCTCCTCCGGGTCCCGTCGGCCAAGCAATGCCGGCTGGCGGGCCCCAGGGGGAGGGCCTTCTCTGTGGCTGGCCCCGTGCTCTGGAACCAACTCCCCCCAGAGACCCGAACCATCCCCACTCTGCTGGCCTTCCGAAAGGCCGTTAAGACATGGCTCTTCCTGCAGGTGGGGGGGACAGCTTAACCATTTGAGCTTACCCCCCAAGTATGTATGTGGTTGAATGGATGGATGTTGTTATTGCTTTTATACTGCCTTTTTTAAATTTTGTACTGTTTTTAAATTGTTGAAATTTTGTCTATTCTTGTATCTCTTATGTTGTACGCCGCCCTGAGTCCTTCGGGAGTTGGGCGGCATATAAGAATAACAAAATAAATAAATAAATAAATAAATAAATTGATATATAGTGTTATTTGTAGATAGAGATAAATGGTGAAACGTGCTCTAATCTATAGGCCTTAATCCAAAGAAGAACTGTGTTTTCTTAGATTAAGTCAGGAAAGCTAGTAAAGTCTCTGAGGAGAAAAAAAGGTGTAAAAGAATTGAATAGCTGATTGTGGCTGTAAGCAATTTATTTGACATTTACTGAGAAGTTTGTATTTAAATAAACTATTTTCTTGTTTCTTCAAGAAACGTCTCAAAGTCTTTCTATTTTCTCACATAAAGCATATCTTAAGCAATTCTGCAGAGCATAGAGATATCGTGACAGTAAAATCAAGCCTCTAAGGAGAGAGAGAAGTGAAACAGAGGGCGTTACCCTTGGTCAGAGAGATATTTAAAAAAAAGGAAAATTAAACATAAATCTATTCTGAGCACTATTTTATGCTACCAAGACATATAAAACAATAAACCTGACTGGAGGGGGACAGGCAACCCTCGCAATCACTAATGGAAAGAATAGCTTTAATTAAAATGAATATTTTGCCAAGAATCTTATTCTTATTCCAGACAATACCGATAAAACTGGAGAAAAATACTTTGAAGGATTGAATAAAATAATATGGAAATATATATGGCAAGGGAAGAAAGCAAGAATAAATGTTAAAATGTTGCAGGATACAAGATTTAGAGGGGGGTTCGGCTTACCGAATTGGGAGATTTATTATCAAGCAGCAGTATTATCATGGTTGAAGGAATGGGTTTTACTGAGAAATGCAAGGTTGTTAACTTTGGAAGGACATGATTTGCAATTAGGATGGCATGCATTCTTGTGGTACGGGAAAAATAGAATACATACATATTTCCAGAGACATTATGTAAGAAATAGCTTATTAAAGATGTGGGAGAAAGTAAAAGAAAAATACTGCAGAGAAATACCAATGTGGCTTTCAACCAGGGAAGCACTGTCATATCCAAAACTGACAAATATACAAAATATTACTAGATATAAGGACATTTTAACAGAAAAGGGAGAACTGAAACAAAGACAAGATTTAGAAAAACAAGGAATTGAGTTAGATTGGTATACATATCTGCAAATACAATTGAGACATAAAAAGGATTTTAAAGAATATGGTTTTAATTTTGGAAAATCGCAACTGGATGAGATACTGATAGGAACAGATGAAAAAATGATTTAAAAACTATATAATTATTTGCTACAGATAAAAATGGAAGAAGAAGTGGTGAAAGAAACAATGATAGCTTGGGCAAGAAACTTTGGATATACAATTGAATTAGAAAAATGGCAACAGCTTTGGGAAAGAAATTATAAATTAATGATGGCAATGGCATATAAAGAAAATTTGTATAAAATGTTTTGTAGATGGCACACGTCACTGGAGAAAATAGCAAAAATGTTTAAAGATAAGTCAGCAAAATGTTGGAAGTGTCATCAAATTTCAGGATCTTATTATCACATGTGGTGGACATGCACAGAAGCAAGAAATTTTTGGACTAAAAAAGAAATGTGGTTAGAAAAAATGTTAAAATGTAGGATAGAATTGAGACTAGAAACATTCCTATTGGGTATCTTACCAGAAAAATACAGTAAAGAAGACACTCATTTGATAGTACATATAGTAACAGCAGCGAGAATAGTATTTGAACAAAATTGGAAAACAGCAAACATACTGTACCTGAAGGACAGATAATAAAAATTTTTTAGATTGTGCAGAAATGAACAGATTAACACTTAGACTAAAAGATAAAGAGGAATCGTTGTATTACAGAAATGGGGAAGATTTTATGAATGGTTGGAAAAAAATATGAATGAACAGAGGGAAAATGAGAATGAAAGAGAAACCCAGATGACACACTTGAAATGGAAGAGGGGAGAGGGAAGGGAAACATGGAAAAGTTAGATTAGACAAATATACATTAAAAATAGAATATATTAATAAGTGAAAAATGTGAAGAGGAAATAGAAAAGAAAAGAGGCGTTAAATAAGTAATAAATCGAGACTGCTGGAAGGCCACCACGAGATTTATTAGAATAAAAGAACACAACAATAGAATAGGAGAAAGAGGAGGGTGAAGAGGAAAGAAGAAAGGGAGAGGAGAGGAGGGTAAGAAGGGGAAAAGAGGACAGGAGAGAAGGTAAGAGGAGGAAAGAGGAGAGCAGTAGGAGAGAGGAAAGGGATGTAGAGAAAAATGGAAGGGAGGGAAAGGAAAGTAAGAAGAGTAGAGGGAGGAGAAAAGGGAGAAGGGTTGTGGGAAATAAAAAAAGGAAGTAAGGGATAGCAAAAAGCAGCCTTGATGATATAAAATATAATAATTGTCTTAATGAAATAGGAAATATGTATAGGAGTATTGTATTATTATTAAGAAAATGAAATGGTATATTTGTGATGTAAATATGTGAAATAAAATAAAAAAATTGTAAAAAAAAGAAAAGAAAAAAGAGATAGAAAGTAGAAATGGGGAAACATTACTATGTATACTGTTACAAAATATAATACATTATAACTACAATGTATATGTAAATCTTAGAAGTTGAAAGATTATTATTAAGTATACATAAACAGTATTATTATTATTGTTATTAGTACTCTGTATAAGGTAAATTGACCCACACAATGTACTGTTCACTAAGTACTCATATATGTTAAAGAAAAAACCATAAATAAAAAAATTAAAATGTAATGTTATGCTACATATGGACAGATAATGTTGGGATTACAAGTAAAAAGAAGAATATATGCATTTGATTTAGTGGGTTAAAATCATGTGAATAATTACAATACAGTATTCAGAATTTGTCTTCCAGAAAATTAAAATAAGTTCAAGACAAAGGATTTTCTTGAAAAACAGAAATTTGATCTGGGATTATCTCTTTACAACTAAGGTAAATATTTTATCTCTTTTCTATTCCTTCTTAAAAAAACTACCCCCTTAAATATTTTTGTTTATGTTTGCCATCCAATGCAAACATAATGCGTCACAAGCATAACAAATAATCTTTCTCATTCTCCATATAATTCTATTCCTTGGAAACACTGTGGAGTTGGGAAATAATAATGTGAAATTAGTTCTCTTCTGGTCCAGAATGGGCATTGGTACTCACCTGATACGCCCTTTCTCGTAGGATGGAGTCTATTTTGATTTTTTAGCTCTGCCCTCGCCTCTACACCCCCTCTTCGGCGAAGACCAAGAACAGACCCGACATGTGTGATCCTATACTCCAGTCAAGAAAGACAACTACAACCGTTATACTGAGAACTATGGAATTTAATAACTGAACATCCAAACAGGGTGCCGAAGACCAGAGCGATTGTGGGTGGGATTGGATGTTGGCTCCACCCTACGAGAAAGGGCGTATCAGGTGAGTATCAACGCCCATTCTCCATAGTGGGTGGAGCTAACATCCAAGTATGGGACATACCAAGTATGGAGCCGGTAATGCCGAATAAAGGGAGTCAGCGATGACCACGTTGCGACTCTGCAAACTTCGTCGATGGAGGCCTGCGTGGACCATGCCGCTGACATTGCCGTGCTCCTGGTGGTGGGCCGTGACCCTTCGTGGCCTGGCCCGGCCCTGCAGGTCGTAGGCCTGGGAGATGATGCTCCGCAGCCACCTGCCGATGGTAGAGGAGGAGACCTTGCTGCCAGTGTTGTTGGGCTGAAAGGAGACAAAGAGAGCCTCCGCCTGGCGCTGCCCGGCCTTGCGGTTGATGTAGACCTTCAAGGCCTGACGCATGTCCAGGGTGTGCCATCGGTCAGCTGAGGGGCGAGACTGCCTGCGAGGAAAGGCGGGAAGCACCAACTCCTGTGCCCTATGGAAAACGGAGTTAACCTTGGGCACAAAGTAGGGTCCAACCTGAGGACCACGCAATCCGGGTGGAACACGCATAGATCAGAGCGAACCAAGAGGGCGGCGAGCACTGAAATCCTCCTGGTGGACATGATGGCCACCAGGAACACCACCTTCAAGGAGAGGTGATGCAGGGATGAGGCATGCAACGGCTCGTATGGAGCCCCCATCAGGGAGGCTAGCACCAGGGACAGGTCCCAGGTGGGGTAGCGATGCAGTACAGACGGAGAGAGGTTGGCTGCTCCTCGGAGGAACATACGCACCATGGTGTGGTGTGACAGAGGTCCTGAAGACCCAGCCGCAAGCATGGATGAGAGGGCTGCCACCTGGCGCCGAAGGGTGTTGGGAGACAACTCCTTGGCTAGGCCCGCCTGAAGAAATTCGAGAACCTGAGCTATGGAAAGATCGATGGGGGAGACATCCCCTGGGCGCACCAGGCACAGAACGCCTTCCAGGTAGTGGCATAAATCTGGACCGTGGACGGGCGCCTGGATGCTAGAAGTGTAGCAATGATGTCCTCTGACATGGCCCGGCACCTCAACGTGCCCCGCTCAACCACCAGGTGGTCAGTTGGAGCCATCCCGGATTGGGGTGGGACACTGACCCCTGATGCAAGGAAAACATGGTCATCAGGATCCGCCAGAGCAGGCACATGGAGAGCAACAGAAGGTCCACGAACCACGCCCTCCTGGGCCAATGCAGGGCCAGGAGCAGGACCTCTGCCTGTTCCTGCAGTATCTTCTGTACCACCTTGGCAAGTATAGACATGGGTGGGAAGGCATAGAGAAGGTCCCACGGCCACGGACAATGGAGAGCGTCCATTCCTTCCGCCCCCTGCGATCTGTATGGGTGAAATAATGGGGCAGTTGAGCGTTGTGAGGTGAGGCGAACATGTCTGCCACCAGAGCGCCAAACCTGTGAGTCAGTGACTGAAAGACCGACGGGTGGAGGCTCCACTCCGACTGGTCTATGGTCTTGCGGCTTAGCCAATCCGCTGTAGTGTTGTCCAGGCCGGCGATGTGCTCCACCATGAGGGAGAGTAAGTTGACCTCTGCTCAAAGCCCCAGAGACATGGCCTCTGCCATGAGCCGTCGGGACAGAGTGCCCCCCTGACACTTGATGTGGGCCTTTGTCGCCATGTTGTCGGTCAAGACCAACACCTTTGACGAGGCCCACGAACTCCCATAGCGCCAGGAACACAATGGGAGCTCCAACACGTTGATGTTGAGGTCTGACTGCACCGCCGTCCACCTGCCTTGGGCGACCGCTGACTGACAATGCGTGCCCCACCCGTGGAGGCTGGCGTCGGTGGTGACGATGACCCTGTCGGGCTCGTGGAAGAAGACACCTCGATCTATGGCGGGGGAGACCCACCACTGGAGGGAGTGGCGAACCTGTGCTGGGAGTAGCACCTTGGCCGATGTTGTGGCCCATCTGGCCCTTTGAAAAGGCAACAAAAACCACTGAAGATCTCTGAAGTGGAGATGTGCCCAAGGGGTAATGTGAATGGCCGAGATTATCTTTCCCAGGAGCGAAGAGAGCAGAGCCAAGGGAACCCTGCAGAGGTGTAGGACCTGCTGAACAGATTGAGCCAAGTAGGCCCATCGCTCCTGGGGGAGGTAGACCCTGCATCCCCTAGAATCAATTATGGCCCCCAGATGTGTTAAGCAAGTGGTGGGAGCCAAGTGGCTTTTCTCGAAATTTACTGAGAACCTGTGGTCCTGCAAGGTGTCTATTGTTAGCTGGATGTCCCATCTGGCCTGAAGCCAGGAACGAGACTGGATGAGAATGTTGTCCAGGTAGCATTGTAGCCGCACTGGAATGGTGCGAAGGTGGGCAGCCACGACTGCCAGGACCTTAGTAAAGACCCTAGGGGCAGATGAGAGTCCAAAGGGGAGGGACCGGTACTCATAGTGTGCTCTGTCATAGGAGAAGCATAAACATTTTCGGTGGGAAGGCCAAATTGGAATATGGAGGTATGCCTCTGTGAGGTCGATGGAGGAGAGGAAATCCCCCTCTGTGATGCCACCCAGGATGGTTTGTAGGGAGCGCATCTTAAACCTCTGGTAGGCGATGTAGCAGCTGAGGCACTTGAGATCCAGGATCGCGCGCCATCCCCCTGATGACTTAGGCACCACAAATAGGATTGAATAGAAACCGCGACCTCGATAGGCTGCGGGCACGTGTTGAAGAGCTGAAGTGGTGCAGTGGTTAAATGCAGCCATTGCAGGCTGACTGCTAGTTCAACAGTTCAGCTGTTCAAATCTCACTAGGCTCAAGGTTGACTCAGCCTTCCATCCTTCCGAGGTCGGTAAAATGAGGACCCAGATTGTTGGGGGCAATATGCTGAACTCTGTAAACCGCTTAGAGAGTGCTGTAAAGCACTATGAAGCGGTATATAAGAAAAGTGCTATTGCTATTGCTATTGAATAGCCTGGATGTAGAGCAAGTGGGCTATGGCAGCTGCCATAATCGATCATTTATCCGGGCTGGCAGATACATGAGAGATGACAAAAAAAACTGGGCGGGCGAGACAAGAAGTCAAGTAACAACCCAAACTTTATTGTATCCCTGACCCATGCATCTGAGGAGGTGTTCTCCCAGGCGGCTGCAAACAGAGCCAGTCTGCCTCTGATAGGTGGGTCACGGGCATCCTCACACCTGTAAGGGCGGCCCCCTACAAAAAGGCTGCTTGAACGGATGGCCCCAGCTGGATCTCTCCTGGGGGGCCTGATACCTACCCCTATAACTTGGGGAAGGCCTGGAATAGGCAGGTGGCTGGTCAGGGGGCTGGAAGGATCGTCTGGGGAATGAAGGGGGCTGGTAGGACCCCTTGCGGGTGAAGGTGGGCAGTATCTTCCGCTTGTCCCACAATTCCACCAGGATAGGCTCAAGGGGCCTCCCCAAAGTGGAACTTTCCCTTGTAGGGAGATGCGGCCAAGCGCCATTTATGCTGGGCATCGGCATGCCAGCCGCGTAGCCATTGCAACCTTCGTGCCACCAGGGAAGAGCCCAATGCTCAAGCTGCGAACCTCGCCGTCTGCAGCGTGGCATCTGCCGAGAACTGCGCTGCAGCGAGGAGCTTGTTGAGGTCTTGGTGGCCGCGGAGATCAGTGGCCGGGAGCCTATCCTGAATGAGGCGGAGCCACTTCAGGGAGGTACGGGACATGAAGGACACCACCGTGGCCCAACTGGCGCATGCCCACCTCAATCCCCTGCAGGATGGTTTGGCTGATCACCACCTGCATATTGGGATCAGGGGAGGGGCCCTGGGAGACATCACGGAGGCCCGCCGCCGTAGGTGTGAATGTGGCCATGGGCGGCTGTCTACCCAATGAACGAGTCGAGCCAGAGCGATGGTCCTGCTCGCCCTGTCCCCAGGGGTCCCGATCTCTAATGAGAAGGCCAGGGCTGTCCAAGGATAGAGAGTGGTGGGCCCTAGGTCCTGCAACCGTACGACTGGAGTCCAGGGCATCAGCATTGCCACTGCCATAACGAGGGGGGAAGCAGATCTGCCCCTGGTTGCCCTTGAGGCCCCTTTGTCACAGCCCTTGTCCCTACGGGCCACCTCACGTTCGGTGGATTTGCCCTTGGCTGCCTTTCATCAGAGGACCTAGGATGGTCCCTGTCTCTTGCGGACCTTGGGGCCTCCAAGTCCACTTCAGACCTGGATGGGTCCCTGGACTTGCTGGATTTTCTAGAGGCCTTGGCCTTTGCTGGCTTTTCCTGTGCCTTATCTGCCATAGTGTGGAGAAATTCATGCAGGGCAAGC
This sequence comes from Diadophis punctatus similis, assembly GCA_023053685.1. NCBI lineage: Eukaryota > Metazoa > Chordata > Lepidosauria > Squamata > Dipsadidae > Diadophis > Diadophis punctatus. Next base: position 6,928,656 of record JALIGW010000010.1, on the reverse strand, counting down.
CTTTATTTGTGTGTGTCAATGAGGAATGCAAGAAAAAAGGCACTCAAAATGGCTCCCGAGAGTGAAGCCAGGCAATGGAGGCAGGTTATGGGCGAATGCCCTTAGTCAAAATGGCGGCTGGAACTGACACCAGTGAGGTCTTCCAGGGCCTCGATGTTGCCCTCACCAAAAATGGCCGCCACTGTTGCTGGGCACATTTTGAGGCTCAGAAATGCCCGTTAGACTGCCTGGGGCCTAGTGCCTTGTACGAGGGCAGCGAGGAGGTCCTGCTAGCTGTCTAGGCCCAATGCCGGCCTTGCGTCTTCCCTGCGGGCCTGGCTCTGCCTCTGGAGCTGCGATCTTTTGGCTTTTGGAGACTAACGGCTCCTACCGGCCCTCAGAAAGAGCTGTCTGTTGCCTCTATCCACTCGAGTGTACAAGCTTCTGTGGATTTAGATGCCCCTGCAGCCCCTGCAGGGAAGGAGTGTCTCCTGGCAGCGAAGGGGCAAGAAGGCTGTCAGCGAATGAACCACGACTGGAAGGCAGGGCAAATGACAGGCGGGAAAAACTCAAACTGCACAGTCAGGTCAAGCCGATCATAGAGGAGGTTTGGAGGGGCGACGGGGGTGGTGGAAGCACACCAGGATCCCCTCAACTGGTTGGGAAGCGGGAAGCCCCTTCCAAGTGTCAATTTGCCTCTAGCCAATCAGGACTGAGTCTGGAAAATTATAAATAGCACCATTGTGCCTCAATTCCCCCTCTTTTGACTCAGTCCTGAACCAAGGACACGTGCCTTTTTCATAATTAGAAACTCCTATTAATCATATCCAACTATCATCTGGATTTAAATTGTAAGTTGGCCCTGATCGAGCCCCCAGGTGCTTTCTGTCCAGCACTTGGGTTGAAGGTAGCTTAGGGCGATAGCCCGGCTGCTGCTTGCCCCTCCAGCCAAAGGCCCAGCCCCTGTCCTTAATTCCGGCTATGGAGGGTGAGAGAATTGTCCCAATTAACATTCTGAGGGACAAACAGTGTGTTCCTTTTTTCCTTTCACTCACCGTTCCAACTTGGGCTCTGAACGAGGCTGGCATGCAATTTGCTGATTGACTGTGACTGCCTGATTAACTCAATTGCCTCGATTCAGTCAGCACTGGCCTGTGGGCGAGGTGGGCAAGTTATTTGCTGAACGTCATTATTTGCCTCTGCCCTGCGATCCTGAGCGTGGCTTCGACGGTCAAAGCGCTCCCAAGCTGATTTTTTTGCTGTTTAGCAGGCCGCGCTGAGCAGGGGAACGGATCGCAAGCCAGATACGAGCTACTGGCCTCCCCTGCTATATTGCCAGCATCCGATCGTTCCAAAGCGGCGGCGGCGCTTATCGGGAGAGCCGATCGCCATGCTCTCCACGTGGCCACTCTCAATGTCGGGGAGCCAACTCTCAGCTGTGAGCCTTCGCGCGTGCCTGCCGAGCCAAGCTGAGCCGAAAGCAATAATTTTTTGCTCCCTGTTCTGTGGCTGCTCGCAGAGGAGGCTAGCGAACTGGGTGCTGCTTGCTGAGGGCTTGTTCCCTCTTTTTTTGCTTGAAACTTCAGCAAATCAGTCAGTCTGCTCCAAGGGACTCAGAAACTGACAGTTAGAGGCTAGGCCTCAGCAGACTCCTTTCTCCTCGGCAGGAACTGATTGCCTCAGGAGACAGTCAGCCATTTTGGGAGTGCCTCGTGGGTGGCCACCATTTTGAATTACACAGGACCGACCACTTCTAAATCCTTTTTCTTTTTGAGGCCTCCTTTATTTAACTTGCCTTCTGTGCAATGGCTGACAAAAGCCTGAAATCTGGCAAGGCTAAATCGAAAACACCCAGGCCTATTCCGGAGGATCCTGATGTGGTTAGGGTGGATTCCCGAGTTGGTGCAGTGGTTAAATGCAGCACTGCAGGCTACTGCTAGTTCAGCAGTTCAGCTGTTTAAATCTCACCGGCTCAAGGTTGACTCAGCCTTCCATCCTTCCGAGGTGGGTAAAATGAGGACCCAGATTGTTGGGGGCAATATGCTGAACTCTGTAAACTGCTTAGAGAGGGCTGTAAAGCACTATGAAGCGGTATATACGTCTAAGTGCTATTGCTATTGCTATTGCTATTCCCCTTCTAATGCCAGGGATCGCTCCCCTCTTAGGACACAGTCTCCAGCACCTGTAGCCAGGCCAAAGGGTGATAAACCTAAACAGGCTCCCCAGGTTGGGGACAAGGCCCATAACAAACAGGGCAAATCCCAGCCACAAAATCCTGCCTCAGGGTCCCACTCCAGGCCCTTAGGCACCTCTCAGCCCCACACCCAGGAGCGTGGACAGCATCCAGCTAGACACTCTGACTCGGTGTCCCTGGACAATGTGGGCCTTCGTCTACAGGAGGCTGATGTTTGGGGCTCCCAATCTGCCTCGCGGGGGCCTGAGGCCAGCCAGGGACACAGGGGTGCAGGGGTTGATTCAGACCCTCTTCAGTCTATGGAGGTCCAGGACAGGATCAACCAGGCCATTAGACAGGGAATTGAGGCTGGCATTAGAGGTATGGCTGGTCAGTCATTCCGTCAAGCCTGTACTTCATCCCCGCCTACTCAGGCCCCATTGACTGTGGAACCAATTTATCCTGACCTTTGGGAGGGGGATGGTGACACCGCGGTTTCCCCTGCTTACGTAGAGGACCTCTTGGAGGCCCAAGAGCATGCGGACAGGGTGGAGGAGGATCATCCTGAACTTGATATGTCTGAGGATGAGGGTCTGGCTCTGGAGCCAACGGTTTCCACCGGGCTTTTTCAGCCGGCCCTCTTTAGATCCCTCCTTCATAAATCCCGTATCACAGCTAATTTGCCTCCCCCCTCTGGGGATTCTCAGACGGCCTCTGAGGGTGACCCCCTCTTCGAGACTGCTGCCTCACCTATGGAGGTGGTTCCGGCCCCTAATTTGTTTATAGAGGCTATACTGAAGCAATGGCAAACTCCAGCTGCCGGTCCTCTGCCTAATACATTAGACAAAAGTTTTTTTAATGTAGATACTGCCTTGGCCAAACACCTTCCGGTGCCACTGGTGGACGGTCCTGTCCTGGCGCTCTACACGAACGCGCAGATGCCTGGTGAGCCCGAGGACCTTCTCCGATCGGAGGATCGCCAAACAGAATCTGCACTCCAGAGGGCACATCAATCGGCCGCCTGGGCCCTGAAAGCTTCAACAATGGCGTCCTTCTTCGGCCGAGTGTCCTTGAAGTGGCTCCATGCCATCCAGGACCACCTGCCAGCATCGGATGTCAGGGCGCACCAGGACCTCAATAAGCTCCTGGCAGCCACCCAATTTGTGTCAGACGCCACCTTACAGTCCGCTTGCTTTGTGCATGGGCAATGGGGTCTGCTGTGATTGCACGCTGGATGTCTTGGCTGCGCACCTGGTCTGCTGATGCTCATTTCAAATGGAAGTTGGTGGCCTCTTTGGCGAGGCCCTGAACCCCATTGTGGTGGAGATGAAGGACAAGCGCAAGGTCCTTCCCTCCGGCAACCGGAAATCCACCTTCCGAGCTGCCTCCTTCCCCAGAAGGGCTTCCAGTGGTGCTTTCCAGTCTTATAACAGATATCAGGGTCCATCTCAGGGCAATACCAAGGGCAGTATGGTGCTCATCAGAGGTTCTCCTCTGACCGACCCTTCCGGGGCAACCAATTCAAATGGCCCTTTAGAGGGGCCGGTGGTTCCCCCTTCCGCCGGAACAAGTAAACCTCCGGCTGATCCTCCCATAGGGGGTCGCCTGGCATTCTTTGCCAGTCGATGAGAGGAAATCACCAACGACGCATGGGTTCGAGAGACCCTGTCATCTGGGCTCTCGCTCGAATTCATCTCCACCCCCCCCGAGGTTTTTTCTCAGCTGCCCCGTGTCATCAAATTCTAAAAAAAGGGTCCTCATGAATGAGGCCATCCAGCACCTGCTGGACATTCGAGCCATTCAGCAGGTGCCTGAGGACCAACAGGGGCAGGGCTTCTACTCCATTTTGTTTGTAGTGCCAAAATCCTCGGGCGGGTGGAGAGCCATATTAGACCTCAAGCAGCTGAACAAGTACATAGTCCACAAGAAATTCAAAATGCACACCCTGCAATCAATTCTGGCAAGTATTAGGAAGGGAGATCTACTGACATCCATCAATCTCTCGGAGGCTTACCTCCATATTCCAATTCGGCCATCCCATCTCCAATACTTACAGTTTTGCTATGCAGGGGTGCATTTCGAATACGGGGCCCTTCCCTTCGGCCTCTCTTCAGCGCCGAGGGTATTTACTAAGGTCCTGGCAGCCTTGACTGCTCACCTGTGGTCCATCTCCATAAGGGTCCAGTGCTACCTGGATGACATATTCATCCAATCCACCTCTCTGTCCCAGGCAGAGAGAGAGGTCCAGGTATCCTTCATACGCTCAGTCACCACGGGTTCTTGGTCAACAGGGACAAGAGCCAACTCACTCACTCCACCTGGATAGTTCATTTGGGGGCCATTATTGATTCCCTGAAGTGCAAGGTATCCCTATCCCAGGAGCGGAAGGACATCTTATTGGAGTTAGTCCAGCAAGTTCTGCGCCAAACCTCGGTTCCGCTGAACCTGTTGTCTTCCCTCCTGGGCAAGATGATCTCGGCCATCCACATCACCCCATGGGCTTACTTGCATTCCAGGGACCTTCAATGATTTCTTCTACCTTTTCAGCGTCTAGGACATGCCACCTAGCCGGCCAAGGTGAGGCTCCCGCTTCCGGTCAGAAGGTCGCTTCGGTGGTGGATGATGGCCACACTCCACAAGGGCACTTGCTTCCTGGAGCCGCAACAGATCACCGTGACCACGGACACCAGCATGCTGGGGTGGGGGGCCCACGTAGGGTCAGAAGTAGCCCAGGGCACCTGGTCACAGACAGAAGTTGGCCTAAGCATAAATCTCTTAGAGCTCCGTGCTGTGTCTCTAGCCCTGCGGCAATTCTGACCCCTCCTGTTGAACCAGCATGTGCTGGCACTAATGGACAATGTGACCACCAAGGCTCACATAAATCAGCAGGGGGGGACCATGTCCAGGCAGTTGATGGCAGAGGCTATGCAGTTGGGACTCTGGGCAGAAAGGAACCTGCTGTCCATTACTGCAGAGCACATCTCTGGGGTGAGCAATACGAGGGCAGACTGGCTCAGCCGGCATCACATCGACCCGGCAGAGTGGACCCTCCATCCAGATCTATTTCAGCAGCTGTTGAGACACTTTGGTCTGCCCATCATGGATCTGTTTGCCACCCCGGGGAATGCTCAACTGCCCAGGTTCATGACCAGGTACAGGACTCAGGGGGGCGGAGGGAACGGACGCCCTTCACTGTACCTGACCTCAAGGGTTGCTATACGCGTTCCCTCCCCTGCCATTGATCCCCAGGTTGATCAGGAGGATTCTGGAGGAGAGGGCCGAGGTGGTCCTCCTAGCCCCCCACTGGCCCAGGAGAGCCTGGTATGCAGATCTGGTCTCTCTGTCGGTATCGCCCCCTTGGAGGATCCCTCCGACAGAGTGGTCACTTGTCCAGGGGTCAATCCAGCATCCAGAGCCATGCTGGTTGCAACTGACCACCTGGCACTTGAGCGGCTCATTCTGAGGTATCGACAGATTCCAGAGGATGTTATGGAGATTATGCTGGCCTCTAGGAGGCCGTCCACGGAGCGTATCTATTCAGCCACCTGGCGGGCCTTCTGTAACTGGTGTGCCCAGGAGGGGTATTCCCCTGTGGATTTGTCCATCATTAATGTCCTCCAGTTCCTATGCCAGGGGTTAGCCAAAGGGCTTTCCCCCAATACGCTCTGTTGACAGGTGGCAGCATTGTCCACTGTTTTGGCCTGTGCATCCCTGGAATATTTTTCAGCTCATCCACTGATTCGCAGGTTCCTCAAGGGGGCAGTAAATCGATGTCTGCCTGTGATACATAGGTACCCTACCTGGGACTTGTCCAAGGTACTCCTTGCACTCATGGGTGGCTCCTTTGAGCCTTTGCAGTCTGTTTCACGTGCTCATCTTACTTACAAGGTGGCTGTTACATCTGCCTGCCGCATCTCCGAACTAGCTTCCCTTTCGGTGAGGAGTGACCTGTGTGTCTTCCACCAGGAGAGGGTGGTATTGAGGTTGGACCCTACCTTTGTGCCAAAGGTAAACTCATATTTCCATAGGGCCCAGGAGATTGTTTTGCCTTGGTTTTATCCTTCTCCCTCCACTGACATTGAACGACAGTGGCACCTCCTGGACATGAGGCATGCCCTAGAGAATTACCTACAGCGCACATCATCTTTCCGTAGGACTGAGGCATTGTTTGTCTCCTTCCGGGCCGCTTCCATGGGCCAGAAAGCATCTCCTGCACTGTGGGTCGTCGGATTCACACTGTTATTGCAATGGCTTACGAACAGTTGCTCCTGCCACGACCTTGCAGAATAACTGCCCATTCGATGCATAGTGCTGCGGCGTGGAATACCCGGGCATCCATCTAGGAGGTTTGCCGCGCGGCCACATGGTCATCACCAATGCCGTTTGTTCGTCACTATAGACTGGACGCTTTCGCCTCCCAGGAGGCAGACTTTGGGCGTAGGGTGTTACAACAGGTGACGCAGGACAGTGGGGGGTCCCAGCCAAGGTCAAGGGGCCCACCCTAGGGACTGATTACTTTGGTATGTCCCATCCTTGAAGGCTAGCTCCACCAATTATGGAGAATGAGACATTGTACTTACCTGATACGTCCATTCTCATAAAGTGGAGCTAGCCTCCAAGTCCTGCCCTTCTGTACGGTTGGCCTGGCTGGGGTGTGAATATTTGTCCATGACGATAGATATTTAGGATTTAGCTTTATAGGTTTTGTCTATGTATAGAGGTATTTAGGTTATTAGGTATTTAGGCTGGTACCATTGTAAGTCTTCTTGCTGTCTGTATTAATAAAAACATTTTTTTAATTCAAGAATGGCACGCAGAGTCTGGCTTTCGTCCCTCGTCAAAAGAGGGGGAATTGAGGCACAACGGTGCTATTTATAATTTTCCAGACTCAGTCCTGATTGGCTAGAGAGCAGTGTCAACCCATCCTTGGAGGCTAGCTCCATCTTACGAGAATGGACGTATCAGGTAAGTACAACGTCTCATTCTCATGCTGATTATGTACTGTTGGAACCACTAAATATATTAATGTAATGAATTTATCTTCTATTTAGGCTAAATCTGAGAATTATTATCCAAATTTTTTAAATTCCTGACAAGTATTGGGATACTGTTTGTGTGGAAATCAGTTTTACCATCTTAAAACTGCAAGACAAATATGGAAGCATCACATCAAGAAAACTTTTTGATTATGTACCAGAATTTTTTTTACAACTCTTTAGAATTATGATACTTATTTGAAAAAAAGAACCCTAAAATATTTCTTTCACATTCTTCCACATTAGAAGTAAAATATCATTTACTAACAGTAATAAAAGTAATACTTTAAAAAGCAGTATTTCCAAACCTTGATATGTTTAATGTGATATATTCCCATATTGGGAAGCTACTAAAGAAATAGCCATGCTGATGTGGAAAATCAAAATGAGTTGCTATGGTAATAGATTGTTTATAAAGAGCTGCAATTTGTTGGTGGCAAAAGTCTCCAAGAAATGTATTCATTTCTCCACCCTAACTCTATCATAAGGTATGCAAAGTGTAACTTGATCTTATGCATGAAGAATGTAAAATGATCTAATGAGTCAAAATACAAATAAGATAGATTAAAGTCAATACAGACTCATGAGCAAATCTCAGCAGAGAACAACCATAGGATTATTTCCCTAGAAAACTCCCATATTTACATAAACCAAAGTGTTCTTATCAACCTTGAATTCAGTAGAACCTTTCTAATATCTTCAAAACTCATACAGACAAAATTGGCACATAAATATTCTGTTGCTAGTATGTTTCATAAGGCTTCAGATCTGTGTTCTATAATGGCAAAAGAAGAAAGAATAACAGACACCTAATACATAGTACTGATTTCACTGTTTTCTTTGACAGAAAAAAACTGACATACAGTAACTTTGGTGCTCATAGGGCAGTGATGGCGACCCTTCTTTGGTTTGCGTGCCAAAAGGGGGGAGACCACGTGGGGGTCGCATGCATGCGTGACCACACCCATAATTCCATGCGCCCCCCCTGTGCATGTGCGTGTGACCCTCTCCCACTCCAGGCACATGATGGCATGCCCGTTTTTCGCTCTCCCCAGGCTTCAGAGCCTTTCTAGGAGCCTGGGGAGGGTGAAAACGGTCTTCCCCACCCCCCAGAGGCCCTCCAGAGGCCAGAAATGGCCCCTTTCAAGTCGAGGAGAATATCTTTATGGCTGCTAAGAGTCATCAATTACTTGGCAACAATAATCAATCTATCAATTAATTAATGTAAGTAGTATAGAAATGAAAGCATTTTCTTGCATCCTATGAAGTGGATAATTAGCCCACAAAGCAACTATAATTTTGGTGACATTTGGTAATTTTTGTATAATGTATATATAAAAAATAAATTTGGTTACATTAACAATAGACAAATGAAGTTTCCTAAAAATGCACAATTAAAATAATTTGACATATAAAACTGAATGCCTTTGGAATTTTTCACTATCCTACATTTTAAGGCACAACTAAATTATTTAATTTGGCAGTAATATATTTTTATTTATATTTTATCTCAATATTCATTGTGATTAATTAAAATAATTATGAATTCTCTCTTGGTGTTGAAGCTACAGCAGAATGTTAAGTGTACCTTAATGCAAACAGCACTGAACAAAAAATACCATTTTACCTTCAGTTTTTCAAGATGATCCTGCAATGAGTCAATGAGCAAATCCCCAACTGGCTGCCAAGACTCTTTGACAGTTTCTGCCTGATGCAGTTTTAGATCGAAATCATCCATTGCCTCATGAAGCTCTTGTAGTCTTTCAAGGGCTTCATCAATCTTTTTTTGCCAGTCGGCAGATTGTAGATTCAATTTATCCCATTCTGTTTTAACATCATCTGCCTGCTTCTTAAGGAGTCGAGTCACATTCTGGACTCTTTCACCCGGAGACAGCTCTAAAAGTGAAGCACATAGATAACATAATTAAAATTTAAAAACCAAAATCTCAATTTTTAAAATTATTAATAGGTAAAAACATTCAAGTGTTACTGAATGGCACTGGCTCAAATTGAGTAGTATCATGGGGTTGTATCAGTGGCATTAAGTCCACCTGAGTGGCATCATGGTCACCTATTTCCATATGCTTGAAACAATATTAGATTAGAATATGCAAAGACAGTATTGGGATTAGAAATATAAAGTATAAGCTTACTTTAATTTTATACATTAGTGTTTTATTCCTGATTCTAGAACCTTCTCTATGCCAAGAAATACGGATTTAGAATAATGATCAATAAATTACACATAATTATGCCCAATATTGCTATGCTCAGAAATCTGCAAATTGATTACTGTTTACATTCTGTGTATTCTCCTTATTCTTGTCATATTAAACTTGCAAAGATTTAGAGAGATCCAATAAGAATGGATAGATTTTTTTTAAGCCACTGCTGCTGCTTTTTCTGGTTATTATTGCTCTCTAGCATTTACCTCTCTGCTCCTGGTAAAACTTCTCCAGTCCTTCCAGAGGCTTTTCAGATTTGAACATTCGGGCTGTTTCAAGTGCATTCAAAATAACAGGATCTTTCGTTTTTAGTTCCCTCTTAAAGGTCTACATAAGAAAACAGTAAAAATATAAACTGACATTTAAGTTGTTTTCATATCCTGATTATATATTTTCCTTTTGTCATTGAATGAAAAAGCAAAGAAAGGTTAAATGTTTTCGTGTTCTTTTTAGTAAATAAAAAGTAAATAAATAAATACCAAGATAGTTTGGTTAAATACATCCTTCCCAAAGACTCATGGATTCAATCTTATCTGGCACGCTGTATTCAATTGCCTAAACTTTTACCAACCCCCCCTCAAAATAATAGTCCTCACTCCCTGGTCAAAGCATTTACTACTGATTCGGATTCTATCCCTGCCTGCAATTTTCCTTGCACCTTGACAACAGAAATGGAAGGGATGGGGTAGAAGCCTTGGGGGGAGGGGCTGAGGAATCAAGTGAGCCAGCTGGGTCCTGTGAAAGTTCCTTCACTTCAAGGTCATGTTATGGGAATTCTTTGAAGGCACAGACTGTTTTCTAAAACACGAAGAAAGCGTTGGATTGGTGAACAATGGACAATGGGAGGCCTCAAGGGGAAAAGGAGAACTTTACCTATGCACCTTTAGAATTGGCTTTACTTCGTCTGTACCTATATCTATCAGTAAAATTATACTCTTGGTAAAATTATGTCCCAGGAGTTTTTTCCCCCTTCATATGCTAATAGGACAGTTGACACTACAAGATAAATAACCAACACACATTCTTAAAACTTAAATATGTACAACTTCAAAACTTCTGGATTATTACTTTTAGAATGTTACACTTTTCTTCAATATTCTAGGTTTTTCTGCTTCCTTGACTTAGTCTTCCCCAATGGCTAGGATCATGTCATGGATAACTGATGCTCCTTGTACTTCCTTTCATCTTCTGTAGGAGAACACTGTCAGATATTCTCTGGAAGAATCCTGCTTGACAGAATTTTCTCCCAGTTTAAGTGCCCAGTATAAGTGCCCACTGCACCATCAATATTTTTAACTTGGATATTTTTACACACAGTACACTAACTTTGCCATTTGCAATTGCTTCTTTTAATTTTTAAATGTCCTATATTTCAGTCATAGAGTCATCCCAGTAAAGGAAATTCACTAAATTCCCTCACTGAACTCGACTATGATGCTTCCATGTGTTTTTCCTGTTTTGAGCCTGATATTTTTTGCTAGAAGTAATAAAATAGAGTTATAAGTTTCACTTCAGAATCTTACTCTTATTTGCACAAATAAGACAAGGTGGCACAACAAATTAAATACAGGGCAGATAGGGATTACTGTAGCCATTTTGGTACACATAAAACAAAATATTGTCAAATTCCATGGTATGTGATTAATCAATTGTATTTTCTATTATGATATACTTAATGTATGCAAAATAAATACAAAATGACATATTTTATTGTGCTGTTCACTGTTTACAAAAATTATATGCAATATTGGAAGTCATAGTAGTTTATACTGGATAAAACCCCAAATATCTACACAAAATAAGTGTCAAGCGCGCTTCCATTCAAAGTCCAGGAAAGAAAAACCCCAACTCCATGTTGATAGAGATGAGTACTTTTACTAGACAAGAACTGATAGCGACAAAAGGAAAGCAAGTTCTGAGGCAAAAGGCGCGTAAAATGCATATACAAAGAATCCCAAAACCCTCCCTCATAACCCCCCCCGGGCAATTCATCCAATCCTCATGTGCCAAGGTGTCAGATCGGCGCACCGGCCATTTGGACTTCCACATCTGGTCCGTCAAAGCTGTTAACCTTGAGCAGGCTATAAACATGTCCATGTAGCCTGGTAGATCGTGATGAGAACTTTCCTCCCTAACCTCCTAATCAAACACAAGCAGGAACATCTCCAGCAGGCTTCCCCATCCCCACCCAAATACCTAACCCAACCTCCCCACCCCTCGTTTCTATGGCAGCCGAAGCAAGCAGTCAGTGTGGAGGCTGACAATAAGATTCTCCATGGGGACTTCCGGTGGCGCCACGAGCTTTGTTGGACGCTCTTTATGGGCGCCCGATTCCAGGCTCCGTAAAAGCCACCAGATAAGCCACATCAGCTGTCTGGCGGCTTGGAAACTCCTGTCCCGGGCAAAGGGAGGGGAGAAGAGCAGATGGGCAGAGGTAGAGCCCCCCTAACACCCCAGAAGAAGCTCTGGGGTGTGAAGGGTGAGGGCTCCCTTGAAATCCATCTCAGCTCCGGACCTGGAATGCCTCCACTTGTTTTTAGTGGAACAAGAAGCCGCGACCATCTCTGCTGGTAACAAATGGTTTTATTACTTTATTACTCTAAACAATGCAGCAGACGGAACATAACAGGAGAATCAAACAGCAAGTATCTTTTACTTAACTCCAGTGTTGTTGTTTTTTGGATTTTCTGGAGGCAACAAAGTAGCTAAAGATGGCGTTTGGAATTTCAAAGGGTGTGGAGAAGGCGGAAGTTATTGAAACTACTGAGAGTTCCGTTTTCTAACAGCTGCCTGTAAGAAATCTTGTTTACTTTATATTTTTTACTTTTTACCTTGATGGACTTTGCTTTTTAAATATATAAGAATTAAAACAAGCCAAGATGTCTTTAAAATTGGCAAAGACTGCTCCTTTTAAAAGAATAGAAAAAGTTGAAAATCTTTTTCTGCAAGACTTTCTCCCCACAGATTTGTACGCTTGAGACGTGGCAACAATCCATGAAAGAAATGCAAAAGGAGATTGCTTTAGCAGTCAACAAAAAAATTAAAGAAATCAATGGAAAAATTACGGAAATTAATGGGAAAATACAAGTTGTCTCAAAGGAGGTTTCATCTCAGACTCAACAAACTAAAGATAATGTGGAAACTGTACTTAAAACTGTGGTATCTAATATAGAATTATTGAAACAGGACGTTGTTGAAATTAAACAGACCACGATGACTTTGGGTGAAAAAGTAATGGAGATGCAGAAAAAAATTGAAGTAACTGAGGCAGAATTAACGATAGCTAAATATAAAGATATGGAATTTGCTCTACGTTTGAGAGGTATAACAGAAAGTGCACAAGAAGTTTTAAAGGATAAGATTGTGGATGTATTGGGGCAGTTTTTGGGGGAGACAAAAGTGGAATTGGGAGGTCAGATTGAAAAAATATATCGTGTCAATTCTTGGTTTGCAAAAAAAAAAATCATTTGCCAAGAGACATTGTAATATATTTTACTACAAAAGCACTGCGAAATCAAATCTTACAGGCGACTTATAAAAATAAGCTGAAGGTGGAAGAACATGAAGTTTTGATATTCAAGGAAATTCCTTCCAAAATACTTAAAGCACGTAAAAATTATACTTTTCTGGTGGAAGAGTTGAAACTGCAACAGATAAAATACACATGGGCTATTCCGACTGGATTATCGGTTTATTTTAAGGCAGAAAGATATAGACTCAATACGATTGCCAAAGTAAAGGATTTTCTTGCCAACGTACTAAAGGAGGGGACACCGAAACCACCAGAAGACAAAGGAAACGTGAATGTTGAAGGAGAGGGAAAGGAAGATTTGCATATTCCACAACAGAAAGATTAAGAAGTATTAGATTAAGAAGACTGTGAGGGATATATTTCAATTTAAAATTTTTTAGTTTAATTAATAATATAAGGAGTTAAGATTTTATGATATTTGGAAGTTAACAATTTGTTAGGATATAGTAGTTTTATATTTGTGTAGATTACATATATCCTGTGTATGTTCTGGGAAGTCCAGGGAGGGGGGAGGGGGAGAAGGGGGTAGGGAGGGGGGGAGAAAAAATTACAAAAATGTTTGTACTTTGTACTTATAAAACTTTTTCAATTAAAAAAAATAAGATTCTCCATGGAAAGAAATCCAGGAAATTCCTACTGAAACAGTTTTGGGATGAGAACTGAAAAGAAATGTAGTTTAATAATAGGCATAGTAATGTTGGATTGGGGTTGTGGACACACAGTCATCTGCAATATAGCTGCAAGAATCATTTGATAATTTTGGACAAAATATATATTTAATTTTCCTTTTAAAATCTAGAATGTTATTTTTTTCTTCAATATTCCTGGTATTTCTGCTTCCTTGACTAAGTATTTCTCAATGGCTAGAATCAAATTATAGATAATTGATACTCTTGTATCTAGTCTAATGTACCTCACAACATTTCTGTGAAAATAAAATTGAAACAGCTCTTGAGAAGACTAACTGATTTCTAAAGGATCTGACATTTTAGCACTATTGTTATGCAAAGCAATAAAATGTATCTTTAGGATAGCACACAGATTGTTTTGGTAAGAAAATATACTAGAAAGAGAAGGAGGCACCTTGAAAAGTACAAATAAAATATCTGCCAAAGACAATTTTAAAGTAGGTCTTACTTTCCACCTTTTTTTTTTTAGCCAAGAGGCTTCCTGAGAAATAGACAGGATGACCTAAATATCAAAAGTGACTTTTGTTCTTTTTCTTTCACAGGGAAGCAAGTGCCTCTAACAAGACAAGTTTTATATTCTGTTACAAATGTGCTATGCATGTGGAAAAGGTTTTCTAAAAGTATCCATGAAGATACCAGCTTTGATAGTTAACTGGAACAGAAATTGTAACCAAAGAACATGAGTCCTTGTGGAAGAGACGGAGATGAGAAACATGGTCAAAGCTGTTAAAAAAATCAGAAATAAGATTTTACAATTACTTCTGAAATCACGCATTCCATAATATACTTTTATTCTCAGAACTTTATAAACACACAACTGCCATGTTTCAATAATCCAACTCTTTACACACTTTTCAAAGTTCGCTCTTCAAGGCATAACAAACACATAGGTAGCCTTTGCCAAATCCAGCTGGTGCACTAATAAATACATGATGTACCTCAATCACCATCTTTTAATCAGATTACAGCTGAGGCTCAAGTAACACTCCTAATGTGTGACCTACCGTATTTTTCGGAGTATAAGACGCACCGGAGTATAAGACGCACCTTAATTTTTGGGGAGGAAAATAGGGGAAAACAATCTGCCTACCAGATATTCATCTGGCTAGCATCCTTAGTCTGGTCAGCTTCAGCACATTATTTTATCCCCTGGTTAGGACTTAAAAAAACCTTCTTCTGAGAGAGTAACAATGAAAGAGCATGCAAGCCAGTAAGAGCTGGGAAGATTGTTAGCACCTAGTTAGGGCTAGAAAAAAACGTATTCAGAGCAAGTAGAGCAATGAAAAAAACCTGCAAAGACTTAGGGCTGGAAAAACATTCTTCTGAGAGAGTAACAATGAAAGAGCCTGCAAGCCGATAAGAGCTGGGAAGATAGTTAGCACCTGATTAGGGCTAGAAAAAAACTTATTCGGAGCAAGTAGAGCAATGAAAAAAAATTCTGCAAAGACTTAGGGCTGGAAAAACATTCTTTGGAGAGAGTAACAATGAAAAAGCCTGCAAGGTAAGAGCTGGGAAGATCTGTTAGCACCTAGTTAGGGCTGGGGAAAAAAGCTACATTCGAAGTATAAGACGCACCCAAATTTTCAGCCACTTTTAGGGAGGAAAAAGGTGCGTCTTATACTCCGAAAAATACGATAGTCACTGGGGAGAATTCAAACATAACCAAAAGAGGTGGAATTTTAATTCCAGAAAAGAGTTTCTCAGCTACAGATTTTTATCTTATTTGCATATAAATTCCATTTGGTTAGTTTACCTAGTCTATTATAAAGTTCTCATAATATTCAAGGTACTAAAATCATGCCTGGCTCCAAAATAACCAGCTCTAGCTGTTTTATGAAGACCTCAAACAGCAGGGGAGACAAACATAGGTATTTATAGATGGCAAGGAAAGACAAATGATGAATTTCAGTCATGATGTTACAACATAAACTCCATGATTTATGGTAATCAAGGATTTGTGTCCTGATATCAGGATACAAATACAAAAGGCATACATTTGTTTCGGGATGTTCTGGAACATTTCATCATTTTTCTGTTAATCACACTATGTGCTAAATGAGTATGGAGACCTATGGGTAATCATAGATCTGGTATTGAATGGCAGCTTAATATTGTTGATACAAACATCTGGAGTTGGCTTTATGGGAAATTCAGAATTCTGCACAAAAAACCCTAAAACTAAAACCGCCCCTAAAACTCATTTCACTGGGCAATTAAGAAGTATACTAGGGTAAATGTTATAAAAGCCATTAAGTGATTCCATAGAACAAGCAAAGCCACACCCCATCCATCCAGGTTCCACATGGGTCATATAAAAGTGGTATAGAAGTCTGTTATTCAAGTTGAAAGTCAAATTAAAATGAGTTCAGATAGTATCAAATCAATTACAAGTACAACTGTGAGGCCACTGCCTTTTCAATGAGTTTTCTTAGAAATTGACCTGTAACTGCACATCTGTTCCAGATCTTTTCCTTTAAACCAGTGGTTCCCAACCTTTCTAATGCCGCGACCCCTTAATATAGTTTCTCATGTTGTGGTGACCCCCAACCATAAAATTATTTTCGTTGCTACTTCATAATTGTAATTTTGCTACTGTTATGAATCGTTATGTAAATATCTAATATGCAGTATGTATTTTCATTGTTACAAATTGAACATAATTAAAGCATAGCGATTAATCACAAAAACAATATGTAATTATGCCAGATCAGAAACTATCGGGCCAGTCTTTGCAAGAGCACAAGGAATATCATCTTCCATAACAAGTCTACTTCTGTATTTAGACTTGATAACCAACAAGTGTACAGCAATATTTCTCAATTTCAGCAACTTTTAAGGTACCTGGACTTCAACTCCCAGAATTCAAAGCAAAGCTGGCTAGGGAATTTTGGGAGTTGAAGTCCAGATATATTCAAGTTGTTGAGATTGAGAAATTGTGGCCTGCAGTGTCGAAAAACTAGAAATCAGATAAACTTCCAGCAAAGTAATCCCTGTTTAGTAGCTTTCTCCCAGGACTCCAAAGTTTCAGGAGGCAAACAGGGGGCAAAAAAACCCATGATTGGTCCAAAAACATTGCCAGGGTCCCCAAAGCCAATTTCCTCTTTTAAGCTCTTTCTTCTTAAAACAGCCCCATATTCCTTCCTCCCCCATGGGGCCTGCTCACCCACCCTTTCCAAAACCCCTGCAAAGACAACAATTTTAATTTATTTATTTATTTATTTTGGTATTCTTATATGCCACCCATATCCGTTATGCCACCCATATCCATTAAGAGTATCCGGAGACTTCAGTTGGTGCAAAATGCGGCTGCGCGTGCTGTGGTGGGTGTGCCAAGGTACACCCACGTGACATCGATACTCCGCCAGCTGCATTGGTTGCCCATCGGTCTCCGGGTCCAATTCAAGGTGTTGATCACCATCTTTAAAGCCCTTCATGGCTTGGGACCAGGTTATCTACGGGACCGCATTCTGCCTCATACTTCCCTTCGACCGGTTAGGGCCCACAGAGTGGGCCTCCTCCAGGTCCCGTCGGCCAAACAATGCCGGCTGGCGGGCCCAAGGGGGAGAGCCTTCTCTGTGGCTGGCCCTGTGCTCTGGAACCAACTTCCACCAGAGACCCGAACTATCCCCACTCTGCTGGCCTTCCGGAAAGCTGTTAAGACATGGCTTTTCCTGCAGGCGGGGGGTAGAGCTTAATTCATTCGAGCCCACCCCCCAAGTATGTATGATGTTGAATGGTTGGTGATGATTCTTTTTATAGTGTGTTTTAATTTTTATATTTGCTTTTAATTAACTTTTTAGATTTTGGTTATTCTTGTATTTTCTCACTGTTGTACGCCGCCCTGAGTCCTTAGGGAGTTGGGCGGCATATAAGAATTCCAAAATAAATAAATAAATAAATAACTCCCGAAGGACTCAGGGCGGCATATAATTTGCAAGGCTCTTCTTTCTTTCTTTTTCTTTCTTTCCCTCTCTCTTGCTTTTTTCTCTTCCTTCCTTCCTCCCTCCCAACCTTCCTCTTCTTTTCTCTTTCTCTTTCTTTCTCTTTCTTTCTCTCTCTCTCTCTCTCTCTCTCTTTCTTTTCTTTCTTTTTCTTTCTTTCCCTCTCTCACTTTTTTCTCTTCCTTGCTTCCTTCCTCCCACCCTCCCACCTAACATTCTTCTTCCTCTTCTTCCTCTTCTTCCTCTCCTTCCCTTCCTTCCTCTCCTTCCCTTCCTTCCTTCCTTCCTTCCTTCCTTCCTTCCTTCCTTCCTTCCTTCCTTCCTTCCTTCCTTCCTTCCTTCCTTCCTTCCTTCCTTCCTTCCCTCTTTTCTCTTCTTCCCTCTCCAAGCCCTCAGCACTGCAAGATCCAAACTCTCTGGCAACCCGGACAAATAAGTGCATTATGGTTATTCAGTCACTCCAGGAAAGCGGAGTGAGCAGGGAGGGGATCCTGCCCGCCCTGCCTACACTTGTAGCAAAAAGCCAGCCTGCCCCACAGAGCCGACCTTGTCCAGGGAACCAGCCAGCCAACCACCCCACCCCACCCTCGCCTCACCTTCTCCAAAAGGCGCCCTCCGCTTGGGGGCAACCATTTGGTGAAAGGTCCCGGTGCAAAAAAAAAAGGCTGGCCCCAAGAGACCCGGACACGCCCCGGAGAGTGCAGCCCTGGAAACCCGGCCATAATTTCCTGCTTCTCCCCCATCCCTCTGCACCCCTTCCCCAGTCCGATCCATACCCCACCCGGGAGATGGGGGGCTGCAAATCCCCACCACCGTGCAGCGATACTGTCCACGACTCCTTGCTCCCCATTGCGCATCTTTGGAGAAGTTGCCCAACAGGAGGAGGGTAGAGCTGGAAGAAAAAGGGGGGCTGCCAGTCATAGGGTTCCCCGATTAGAAACCCCCTCCCCCTGCTCTCTCTCCTCCCTCCTGGAGACCACCAGCTGCAGAACCCGCCTCTCCATCGCGTTGCCGGCCATCCTTTTCTGAGTCATGGGAGGGAACGGCCAGCCAATGACCACAAGTTTAAAAGCGCACAACGGCGGGAAGGAGGACAGCTGGGTCGGGCTCGTCTGTCTGCCCTCTCACCCTCAGCTGGCGTGGAGACCCAGCGAACAAAGAGGCAAACAGGGAGGGAGGGAAGAGAGAGACTGAGAGATATTAGCACAGGGCTAGCCTGATCATACGGAGCAGGGCGGCGGCGCTGGACCTTGCTCCGGCACCACCTCCTTCTCCAGTTCCCTCCGGCTTAGCTCCTCCTGCCCCCAGCAGTGGCGCCCTCAGCACCGAGGCTGTATGATCAGCTAGCCCTGTGCTAATATCTCTCAGTCTCTCTCTTCCCTCCCTCTCTGTTTGCCTCTTTGTTCGCTGGGTCTCCGCGCCAGCTGAGGGCGAGAGGGCAGACAGACGAGCCCGACCCAGCTGTCCTCCTTCCCACCGTTGTGCGCTTTTAAACTTAAGTGGTTGTTGGCTGGCCATTCCCTCCCGTGACTCCCTTTCCCTTCGACACCAGCGGAAAGAAACTGCCGCTGTGAGCAGGAGACAGGGGCGGCCACAGATGTCTTAAGCACCGCCTTGCACTCTCCAGCGCGCAATCTTGCGACACCCCGCCCCTTAGCTGTTGCCTTCAAACTCGGCTGCCAGGCGTCACAAACACCTCTCACTGAATGGCACCTCTCCCGACCAATCGGAGGGCTCAGATGAGTTAAGCCGATATGGCCAGGCTTGTGGCAGTGGGGGGGGGGAGCTGAGGATGCCGGGCGACCCCTGGGAAATGGTCATTCGACCCCCAAAGGGGTCCCGACCCCCAGGTTGGGAACCGCTGCTTTAAACAGATTGGGTGGGGGGATGCATACCAATTGCAAGAGACATTTATTACATGCATTAAACATGTGGTCAGTTCTACTTTGACAGATTTATCAGCTAGGAAGGTTTAAATAATGAATAATTTATGTTTTCACTTAGCTAGTCTGCAAGATTTATGGTTGCCAAATGTACATTTCAATGATCGGCCCTAACATTGGCATCCAAATGATAGCAGTTCTGAATAATGCTATCCACAATGAATTATGTGAACTGTTCATAATGACTCTCATTTCTCTAATAAAATGCATAGTGCACAGAGTAGTACCCGCTTTATCAATGCAGATATAGTAAAGACATTGATGTAATCAATCTTTGCTATCTGGACTGCCATGAATTAGGTCTTCAAACAAGCATATTTTGGTCTTGCAGTTCAGCTGTTGTCCTAGCCCTTTCATCACCTTTACCTTGCTAATAATTTGAACAATGTATTTGGCTCTGCAAGAGAATGAGGAGCAATTGTGTCAATATTTTTCCCATCTCTGTATTCCAAATCTCTATCCCAAATAACAATATTGCCAACAAATATTTTCAACTTCACAGATAAAAGGTTGAATGCCGAGTCTATCTTTGCAATGTCACTATAGGCTTTGAAATCTCTTAAAACAAGAACCATAAAATAATACCTCCTCCAAATGATTCCAATCTTTGTTGGAGGGCAAAGGTTCAGCAAATATGGTATCATTTACAGCAAGCTGCAATGCTGCCAACATGAAGAAACACATGTTATGATGCCTTGACATAAATTCCAATATGTACTTGTGTCCAACATCAGATGAAAGTACCTAAGTCATGTGAATTGTATTATGAAGTCATATGCCTTTCATCACATGACTTCATAATATGGTTGTACTTGTCCCAGGGGTGAAATCCAGCAGGTTCTGACAGGTTCTGCAGAACCGGTAGCAGAAATTTTGAGTAGTTTGGAGAACCAGTAGTGGAAATTTTGAGTAGTTCGGAGAACTGGCAAATACCACCTCTGGCTGGCCCGAGTGGGGTGGGAATGGAGATTTTGCAATATCCTTCCCCTGGAGTGGGGTGGGAATGGAGATTTTGCAGGATCCTTCCCCTGCCACGCCCACCAAGCCACACCATGCCCACCAAGCCACGCCCACAGAACCGGTAGTAAAAAAATTGGATTTCACCACTGACTTGTCCTCTAGTTACCCCCATTGCAGTTCACAATATATTTTTTCCATGCCTTAAAAAGTGGTCATATTAAGATGTGTAGTTCTTTACTTCTATTGCTTGAAGCATAATTAAACATAAAGATATAGAAACTATAATCTGAGAGATTATATTATCAACATAAAACCTGAGAAAATCAGTTTATAATTTTCAAATTTTTATGTTTTTATATCTACTTCCAGATTTTTTTTTTAAAAAATCATACCCTATGGATGTCATTTTGCTTTTGTACAGTGGGAAGATCACCACCAATTGGTGTCTGTCGCTTTAACTCATCTTCTTTCAACTGTAGCCATGCCAGAAGTTCCTGAAGAGAAAGGTGTAGACGTCTCCACTGATCAGAACTGGCTTCTAGATGAGACCTGAAAAAGAGGTTCAGTTTCTGTGTTACAAATATTACCAAAAGCAATATCTTCCTTGTTTCATATATGCAAAATAAAGGTAATATGAAAAAGATGATTTCCAGTAAACCAGTAGTAAGGCACAATGTGAGATCAGAACTTTTACTATTTCTTTCTCCTCATTTTTCTGAACTCATTTGAACATTTCTTAAAAGTTAAAATATAAGCTATATGATAGATAAGTTTCCTTCCTTCCTTCCTTCCTTCCTTCCTTCCTTCCTTCCTTCCTTCCTTCCTTCCTTCCTTCCTTCCTTCCTTCCTTCCTTCCTTCCTGAGTACAAAAAAATAATATAAAATTCTGTAAAAGTTATGCTCCATCTCTATTAAAATCAGCATAAACTAGCTTAAACATTGCTGAAAGCTGCCCAACTGTGTTAGCTGGATGTCAGGTGTTGCAAGTGCAGGAACTAAGCACACTTCATTTGTGGGGGTAAAACTTTCTATTATTTTGAAAGGGTGAGACTTTCAACAAAAAACAAAACAAATCAAAGGATCTTAAAGGAAGTCACTATTGTGAACTTTTCTTCAAAGCCAAACATCAACATTCAAAAGTTTAGCTTTTCAGACTCTGAGCACTGTACCTTTTGTGACTCTCTTTCAAAATGGAGAGCTTGAATTACACAAACAGAAGTTAGGAGGCAAAATACAGTTCAAAAGTGGTGAATGGGAAGAAAATACCGGTATATCAGGATTGACAAAGGGATCTCTTAAGAATTTGCAGTAAGAATACTGATTCTCACATCCAAAATGTATCACTAAGAACATTTAATTTTCATAATCAGTAGCTGAAAAATAACTTGGGAGAATACAAAACAAATTGTAGGCTTTCATATGAAAGTATTTATGAGTTTGGTTCAGCTGCTAAATGTTAACCTGAATTACAGTATATGCTGAGAGGCATTTTGTCCGTAATTTTCATTGTAGTTCTGCCTAGCTTGATGACTGAATTAATCCATTTCTGAATTCACATAACTTCTCTGAGCTATATTCACATAGCATTTTAAAACTGACACACATACATGTATACAAACCTTACCAATGTCCAAACTTAGCACATTGTGTGAATGCATCTTTCATTGTACAATGAACAGGACAGTAACCTGGTCCAGAATATTGTGTGAATGTACGCAATGTAACTATTGTGTCCACTCTCCAATCTATAGATAAATAAGTGTGTATGCATGCATGCATGCGTGTTTGTGTGTAATAAAAACTGTATGTCTTTTAATTGTGTTTCTCACCTACATGGTTTGGCTATAATAAATGTCTCATTATAACTTCCTATTTCTGTAGAATGAGAACATTGCTTTAATGTTTAATTCAAGAAAGAAAGGCAACCATGATAAACCATGGTTACTATTTTAAATTTGCTTAATATCAGTGGTATCAAAATTGGGTGATCAAAATTATAGCAAAGAAATTATTTAAAAACTCCTTTATTAAACATCCTCTTACTCATATGCTGTTTTTCTTTTTGGTCTATGAAGTTCAAGGAATAGAAACGGCTTATGAAGATTTCAAATATCTTATATATATATATATATATATATATATATATATATATATATATATATATATATATATATATATATATATATATATATATATATATATATATATATATATATATATATATATATATATATATATATGGGGAAAATAATTCACTTCAGCACATTAATATTTTTCAGATTCACATATTTCATTAATTTTTAATAATGAATGCTATGAAGATGATTTCTGTCATTATGCAAAAAAAAGCTTTGAAAGGGGTTGAGAGCAAACAAAAGTGATTCAAACAATACTCTCTCTGCACTGCAGTTTTTTAAATTTTCTCTAATAATGCCCTTTATTATGAACTTTTGCAGAACAACTTTCTTCTGCCCAAAAAGGCATCATCTTTCTACCCCAAAATTGGATTTACAGATCTAAACTTATATAAAAAATTAAGGAACATTTATGTGTGAATTCTATACTGCAAAGCTTTCCTCAAATTATTGTCCATTTACCAGATTGTAACTATCATAAGTAAATATTATTCCCAGTTCTATTCAAATTTATTATATATGAATTCCCAAACAATTATGTATGATTCAAATATGCTATTTATATCAGAGAAAGAACATCATATGAATAGAATGTCCTCTGAAATTTGCTTTGCTTCTTCTGAAATTTGCTTTAATTGTAATTCTTCTGAAATTAATTTAGCATGGGCTACAAATTTACTTATTACACTGTATAGAATCATAGTTATAAAGTAATAATTTCAGCAAAAACATGGTGACTAGGTGAGCAGAATTAATCTATTTTTATGCAAATATTAATATAGAGAAAATCATCAACTCTTTGTGTCCTAAAACTCTCTTATGAGCAGATAATTAACTATCTTTCTAGAGTAATGGTGTAATCTAGTATGTTCTCATTGAATAAATTGTCCAGCCAATTTAGTCCAATTAGAATAAAAAGACTAAGGGTACATAGAATGAGGGTTATATAGATAGGTGGGTTGCCAAGAATACTTCTGTTTTCACTTCAGTTTCTGCTTCCCAGCTGTTGCTATTTAGCTCTACCTGATATTTAAAGACTTTTTCTGAAGTTCACTCCAACGGAAGTTCATGTTATCCAGGCGTCTCTGCAATAAAGCACCATCATCAGAACCTTCAAGTGATCTCAAGATTTTCTGTCCATTTTCATCCAAGCTATGGAAGATATCTGTATGGGTTTCAATTTCTTTCTGAAGCTCCTATAAAGAAACATAAAGCATATATATGAACTTTGGCATTTGCCTGAGCTTTGTTAATAGACAATTTTTAATAATTAAAATACATGAAATTACTGAAAGGCTGATCTTGTGATTTCTTAAGTTTTTGCCTGAAACTTTTCAGTTAGAGTCTCTGTGGAGTGGGCGGCATACAAACGCAACTAATAATAATAATAATTTTCCATTGCAGTATTGAAATGAGAAAAATGCTAGTTCGAGACCAGTTGAAATTTAAAATCTTAATTATTTTAGAATTTGTTCCCAACATAAATAAAAATTGACCTCAAAATGTTAATATAATTTGCAAGTTTCCTCCTTCTATATGCTATGATGCATTCCATCATCATGCTAGTTACAATAATGGGAAGTTCATACATCTTAAATACATGCAGTATTAGAGACACAATCACACTATAACCTGTGCCAAAGATGCAAAAAAAAAAAAAGGTTCTCTGCACTTTGTTGGTTACAATTAAGCATCAAAATCACAGCCAATCTAACCTTTACATGGTATGTCTTCTTGTGTAACATTTTCAACTTGAAGCAGAGGCTTCAGCAATCTTGAAGCACTGAAATCTCAGGAAAAGTAAGCAACTGAACAACACGCTTTAAAATGCCAAGTTCAGTTAAATTCCACGGACAAAATGCATTTCACAGTACAGGCCACAACACTCAACTGTAATAAACAACTACTTTTGTACTATGTCAAAATATCAGCCAGGCCATGGCTGTAGGAGGAATGGAAAACAGTAAAGGGATCCAGAAAACAAAACTGTCAACTTATGTAGAATTGCCAACTTTTCTTAACACTGGAAATTCAGACCAGAAACTTTTGAAGATTCATGTTTCTCACTCATTTTTAGGAAGGCAGTGACTGCCAATGGAACATTCTTTAGAAAGCCAGCTGCTTGTTGCTAGCATTCTTTCCTGCCTACATCCTGAATGGACTCTTTATGTATTATCTGTTCTGCTCTTTGCAGTTAGAACAGTATATTTTAGCCACATCGACATGCAGATTTTATTCTGAACTTTATTCTTTATCCTGTCTCCTGATTAGAATTGTGTTATACACAAATTTAACTACAAATAATAAAAAAATATTTATTTTTAATTAGGATATAGCAACTGAAGCTTGACGCTATCATGCCAATGAAATGTCCTGAACAAATGGTGATGTCTTTTTCACCATCACTAGTGTTCTCAATAGTATTCAGTATATTCTCCAGGTTATCTGATTAATGGGTGCTGCTTGGTGATTTTGCACTTCACAGTCTTAGAGCAGTGCTTCTCAAACAAACTGGCTGGGGAATTCTGGGAGTTGAAGTCCATATATCTAAAAGTTGTCCAGTTTGAGAAACATACTCTTAGACTCTTCCCTCTCTAGATGTTCATTTTCTACATCAGTTTTAAGCCCAAAATTTTCCTCTTTTCATCCATTCTAGAAGAATTACCTACTTTCTACTACATAATTTTACAACATTTTTAATTTTTATCTTTAAATAAGATGAAATTATAATGTACTGACCTGCTTCAGCCTTGGTGGGCAAGTCTTGAACAGATATAGTATTTCATAATTATATACAAGTTTATTCAAGTGCACAGATACTTCTCCCCAAGATACAAATGCATGGCCATGCATATAAACATCAACTATGTTTATATAATATATAATACTACAAATTATATCATTTACAATATACGGTATTATTCCCTTCTATCTTCATTGATATAGGTGTGGAGATTAGTTTATGGTTACAATGTTCCATGAATTCTTTATCTTACTTCTTAGTTCTTTTGATATAAATGAAAAGAGTCAGATTCAATTCAGGAGTTACCTTATTTTAAAATAGTCTATTTTTTCACATTCATATTTCCTTTTTACAGGAACAAAAAAATAGAACATTGTAACCATAAACTGGTCTCCCCACCTATATCAATAACAATAAGAAAGAAGCAAAATACAAATATGAATAATACAAAAGTTATAAACAATTTGTGATATTATTTATTATATAAATATGCATGATGGCCCTTATAATTAGAAATTAAAAGATATGTCTGTCAGGACTGCTTCATTTGAATATGTCTAAAGTACCTTTTGTACTCTCATGAATATCATAGCTTTTAAAAAAATCATAAAAAGTATAGTTTAAGCATACCTACTAAATAGGGAACATTTATACCATTTAGTAAATGTTTGTTTTTGTGAGAAAGCCCAATTTTTGAAGTCAGGATGTAATTTTAGACTATCATATGAAAATCATTTTTGTTCAAAGAGAACCTGTCTTCATTTATCCATTCTAGAATAATTGTAGAATAATGAGGACATTATTCACCTATCCTTTACAATTAGGTATCTTAAGGCCCCAGATCCTAGACTATAAAAATCTTGAGGGCTGCTAAATGGCAGCAAATTATTAGGTTTTATATTTCTGCTGTCATCTACTGGTTCAGATTTTTGCAACCCAGGTAGTCTTTCCAATGATGAAGTGTCAGCAAAAAGTAGAAATTATTAATAGAAAAGCTGTTTATTGAATTTCTCAGCCAAAATTCAGATTTATGTCATGGAAATAAAGTGTTAGTCAATATTTAAATGGTAGAAATCTTCCTTGAAGGTTTCTGTGATTTTTTTCCTAATCCAAATATAATAACTTTAATTAAATGTAAGACTTACACAATTGTCTTGTGACCAAGACATTTAAACTATTGATTTACACAAGCAAACATACACTAAAACTCACAAGTATACATAAACGCCTATTAATTCCTAATTTATTGTTTCTTTCACAATATATTTTTAAAATTAGTACAAATGGAATGTATGGTACACATGCCATTTATAACATATTTATATCATTATATAAACACAGTGTGTGTGTGTGTGTGTGTGTGTGTGTGTGTGTGTGCTTCATGCCGTATATGTGTAGGTGTGTATATCTTTGTTAAATTAATTATGCAGTTCAATGTTATAGTGATAAATATTGTTGAAAGGAATTTGGAATTGACTACATTTCAGGGTCTGAGATTGCTGATGAACAACTGAGATAGTATATAAAAGACTCAGCTTGAAGTACTTTTGAGTTTAGCTGTGCTCTATAATTGCAAAGTTAATAAAAAAGGAATCAACACAGCAGGAGCTAAATCAAGCAAGTACAACTGCTGTGAGTGTTCTTGAATATTATTAACTCAAAACCCTACCTGTGCTTTGCCATATTTGCCTGTGATTTCCATATTTAAGAGAAACACAACTTCTGACACACGAGTTTTGTTACATCTCAATAAGAATGAGACTAGAGGTGAGGCTAGTAACTTCAGCTCTTTATTTGGTTACAGTGACAACTCCAGCAAAAGGTGGGACCAGGACAGGGGTTTAAATAGAGCGCTGGACTGGCAGGGAGCCAATCAGATTTTACCTGCTCAAGTTCCTGGTCGGACTGGAGTGAAGACTTACTCCAGTTCCTCAGAACATAACATCCCTCCCCCTTTAGTCCTGTATATACATTAGCATACGTAATCATTTAGATACGTAGGACGCTTAACAGGTCTAGTTGACCTGCGCAGTTCATTTGTGGTGTCGATCGGAGCCGGAGAGGACGTGTTTTCTCCCTCTGGCTCCCTCTGTGGATTATTCTGGAAAGGCGCGATGGTGGTGTTGGATTCAGTCGAACTGATTTCTTCGTGGTCACTGGGTGGCGCCTCTGGATCAAAAGCTAAGTGACCCGGCTCCAGAGAAAAAGTTGTAGCTGTGGGAAAAGCATGGTTAGGAGGGGGGGGCTTCCCAGTCAGCATTTAAAGGCTGGCGGTCCCTTAATTGGTCCAAATGCCACCGCCATTTCCTGACTCCCCCCACATCTATTAGATATGATTTTGGACCTATTCTTTCCACAACTTCCCCGGGTAGCCATGGGGAACCTGTAGCATGATTCCTCGCGTAGACTGCATCGCCTACTTTAAATGTTTTGATACTTTGTGGCATGTTTGGTGTTTCTTTGCTGTTGGAATAGCTCAGGTGTAATCTGTCGAGCGTGGACCGAAGCCTTCGGCCCATGAGGAGCTCGGCAGGGCTCTTCCCTGTGGCCATGCTTGGTGTTATGTGTTGTGCTGTTAATAACCTATCGATGCGGGCTTGCCAATCACCTTGCTTAACTCTGCACAAGGCCTCTTTTGTAGCCCTCACAGCTCTTTCAGCTGCTCCGTTGCTACTTGCTTGGTAAGGCGAAATTAAGATGTGTTTAATACCAAGATTTGCTAGGAAACTCTCAAATGGCATTGATGTTAGCTGAGGCCCGTTGTCTGAGACTAAAATGTCTGGTAGCCCGTGTGTTGCAAAAAGTTTCCTCAGTACTTTAATTACTGCCTCTGAAGTTGTGGATTTCATTATTTCTACTTCTAACCATTTGGAGTATGCATCGACTACTATTAAAATATTTGCCCATGAAAAGGACCCGCAAAATCCACACGTATTCTTGACCAGGGGGCCCTGGGTTGTTCCCATACCAGGGCTGGGGATTTTGGGGGTGATGGCCTAGATTCCTGGCACGGAGTGCACCCTGCGACCCAACCCTCTATTTCTTTGTCCATGTTGGGCCACCATACGTAGCTCCGTGCCAGCTCCTTCATTCTAACGATCCCTGGGTGCCCCTCATGTAGAACCCTTAGGATATCCTCTCGAAGCGACAGAGGAGCGAGGACCCTTTCCCCCCATAGCAGGCACCCCTCTTGAACTGCTATTTCATGTTGCCGTTTGGCATAGTGTTGAAGGCTGGGTCTAAATGGCCCTTTTGGCCACCCCCTCTTTACCCAACTCATAATTTTGCGGAGCTCAGCGTCCCTGGCTGTTTCAGCTGCAATGTCTCTTGCTATAATTAGTCCCGGTTTGACAATGTCTATCAAAAAAATAGGAAGCTCTGGTGTGGGGTCGACTACCAGCTCTGGCAGGGGACAGCGGCTCAATGCATCAGCGTTTCCCATATTCTTGCCTTGCCTGTATGTTAATGAGTATGAATAAGCGTTAAGGAAAAGGGACCATCTCGGCATTCTGGGCAGCATTGCGTCCGGCATAGGCTTGTTTGCCGCTAGTAGCCCTAATAAGGGCTGATGGTCAGTGACCAGCTCAAAATGTCTGCCATACAGGTATTCATGGAAACATCTCACTCCTGCAACCAGAGCCAGGGCTTCCCTGTCAATTTGGCTATAGTTCCTCTCTGTGCTTGACAGTGTTCTTGAGAAATAGGCAATGGGGGCTTCTCAACCGTTTGGCAGTCTATGACTGAGCACAGTCCCCACCCCAAAAGGTGATGCATCGCACACCACCACCACAGGCAAAGTTTGGCTGAATTGCATCAAGAAACTGTCCTGGCACAGAAGGTTTTTTACTGCTTGGAATGCCCATGTTTGTACTGGCCCCCAAACCCAAGGTGTGTGATTTGCTAGCAACTTGTGTAAAGGCTCTGCGACGGTAGCTTTATTTTTCAGGAACATGCTGTAGAAATTCAGTAATCCCAAAAATGCCTTCAGCTCAGTCTTGTTGGTGGGCACCGGAGCCTCCCTAATAGCCCTAAGCTTGCTTTTAGTTGGGTGCAGTCTGGATCCATCTATCCGATACCCCAAAAACTCCACTTCTGAGACCCCTATCTGACATTTTCTGGCTTTGGCTCTCAACCCTGCTGCTCTTAAATGCGAGAGCACCTCTCGCAGTCTCTCTCTCAGCTGAGGCCTGTCTTCAGCTGTTATTAGTATGTCGTCAAAATATGGAACAACCTGTGGACTTCCGGTTTGGCTCCGCAGGCATCGAGGACGCTCCTCATCGAGGACCTGTTCCGGAGTCCCGTAAAAGCTGCCAGAACAGCTGTCTGGTGGCTTGAAAATCTTCTCCCCAGGAATAGGGGAGAGATTAGAGCTCGACAGGTGAGGTAGAGCCCCCCTAGTGCCCCAGGAGACAATCTGGGGTGCGAAGGGTGAGGGCTCCCCAGATAGCCTGTCACTTGCTCCAGGACCTCGGACGCCTCCGCTTATGCGGAGCAAGATGCCACGACCACCTCTGCTTGTAAAATGGAATTTACAATAACTTGAGGCACTGCAGATAGCAGACAGAGAAAGGCAGGAGACCAAAATGGCAAGTATCCTAATTTTTAACTCCATTGCGGACTTTCACTTCGAGAAGTTACAAAGTAGCTGAGTTAACAAGCAACAAAATGGTGATTGAAGAATCAGGGCGTGGAAGTGAAAGTTATTAAGTTTCATTTCGTTAGCAGCCCTCTTCATGGAAACCTCTGATTTGGAGGAATTTTTTTTTCTTCTCTCTGATTTTGGATTAAAATAACAATTCAAACTTTAAAATCTAAATGGCTTCAGCATCTGGAAAGAATCTTTTCAATTATGGATTTGGTTTTTTCTTTGTATACTTTTGAAAACATTGGACTTTGATGAACTCTTTTCTCTCTCTGATTTTGGACTATTTTAAATTTTAAATGGCTTCTAAACCTGGAAAGACTGTTTTTCATAAAAGACCTGAGCATCCCTCTGTTTATACTTCAAGAATGCAATTCACTTCTTACTCAACACCCCCACAGACTTTAACACCTGAAAACTTATTTGATACTTTAAAAGTTATGAAGAATGAACTGGTTAAGGAATTTAATTCAAAAATTAATGAAATTAATGAAAAAATGCAGGCTGCCCTAGAGGAGATGGATATTAGAAACAAACAATTGAGGAAGGATATGATATTTGCATTTGAAGGATTAGTAGGAAATATGGAAATTTTGGAGAAGGATGTGGAAGTAATTAAACAGTCTGTGATAATTTTGGGGGAAAATATAGACAAAACTCAAAACAATATTGAAAATTTTGAAACAGAGGTGTTAATGACTCAATTCAGAAGCATGGAATTTGCTTTAAGACTAAGAGGTTTAAAAGAGAAAAAACATGAAGATTTAAAAGGGAGGATGGTGGAGGCTCTGGTGCATGTGTCAGGAATGACTAAAGAAGAACTGGTCATGCAAATTGATAAGATATACCGTGTTAATTCTTGGATTGCTAAACAAAAACATCTGCCAAGGTATATTGTAATATATTTTACTACAAGGGTATTACGTAATAAAATTCTACAGGCGACTTTCAAGAATAAGCTTCAGGTAAATGGACAGGAAGTAATGACACTGAAAGAAATTCCTCCTAAAATGCTCAGAGCCAGAAAGGATTATACCTTTCTGGTTGAAGAACTTAAAAAACAGAACCTACAGTACAAATGGGATGCCCCAACGGGGATAGTGGTAAGACATCTGGAAAAGAGATACCGGCTCAACACGATAATGAAAGCTATTGATTTTTATGTTAAAGTTTTAAATGCCGATATATCCAAAATTCCAGAAGGAAGAAGCATGAAAGCAACAGAAGAGGAGAGAGGAGAGTCATCGATAGTTGTGCAAACGGAAAGAGCTTTGATGATTCAAGGTGATTTACAGAGCCAGAGAGATGTTTATAATGTGGAAGAGGAGACAGAAGATCAGAGTCAGACAAGAGTAGAGCTGACAAATCAAAAAATTGCTAAGCTACAAAAGGCTGTAAGAACCAGATCTAAAATCCGATCGAGAAGAAGGAATGATTAGAATTTGGGAAGTTATAGGACAGATGGAGAGATGAATGAAAATTGACATTTTGCAGTAAGAAGACTCATTGACTATTGAGGAAATGACCCTGATGGTTGTGTTTTCTTCTTCTTCTTCTTCTTCTTCTTCTTCTTCTTCTTCTTCTTCTTCTTCTTCTTCTTCTTCTTCTTCTTCTTCTTCTTCTTCTTCTTCTTCTTCTATTTTAAAGCAATTAAAGATTTAGAATTACCGTGAAATTAGTAATTTGATATATTGTAATGTTAGGTTATTAATAATGTGTTTGACTCTTAGATTATATTTAAAAATTCCTGAGTTATAAGGGGTTAAAGAAATATAGAAATACTGGAATTAACAATTTGTTAGAATATTTTAAATTTTTATGTATATTGAAGAGGTATTGTTGGAAGAAGGAAGTTTTACTTAATATTGAGGAAATGATGTTGAGGGTTGTAACTGAATGAAATGGATTTCTTCTTTTTTTTGCTTTTTTCTTTTATTATTATACTTTAAAGATTATATAAATTTTATACAAAGAAAAGATAATTAGTGGAGTAAATTATCAGCCTGAGATATTGAAATGATGTTTGATTAACAATATGCTTGATTTTTAGATTATGCTTTAAAAGGTTTTGAGCAACAAGGAGTTAAAGATTCAAAGAAATGTGGAAATTAAGAATTTGTTAGTATAATTGAAATTTATTTTATTGAATATTATGCCCTGTGCTTTCTCTGGGAAGTCGGGGGGTGGGTGGGTGAGAGGGGGGGAGGGGAGGGGGGGAGGGGGGGAGAAAAAGAGAAAAATGTTTGTACTTTGTACTAATAAAACTTTTTGAATAAAAAAAATATGGAACAACCCCCGGTATTTTGCTCAACACCCGTTCCATGATGCCTTGAAAAATTCCTGGGGCTACACTAACTCCAAATTGCAACCGGTTACATTTGAAAGCCCCACGATGGGTCACTATTGTTTGAGCTAGTGCAGTCTCGTGATCGACTGGAAGTTGTTGATACGCCTGCGCGAGATCTATTTTTGCAAAAATTGTGCCCGGGCCCAGCATGTGTAATAGGTGCTGTACTACTGGCACCGGGTGTGCACTTTGTTGTAATGCATTATTAATTGTACATTTATAGTCAGCACAGATGCGAAGAGACCCATCGCTTTTTAAAACTGGCACTATGGGGGTTTCCCATTTAGCGTGATCCACTGGTTCTAAAATTCCTTGAGCTATTAACCTATCTAATTCCTTATCTATTAAGGGTCCTAACACAAAAAGGACTTTCCTGGGCCTTAACCTAATAGGTTGGACTCTTGGGTCTAGGCTAAAAGAAATTGGTGTGCCCACATACTTGCCCAAAGTAGGATCAAATGCATCCTGGAACTGCTGCAGCAGGTCATCGCTGCTGCAGCAGTTCATCGAAGAGCTGAAGTGGTGCAGTGGTTAAATGCAGCCACTGCAGGCTGACTGCTAGTTCAGCAGTTCAGCTGTTCAAATCTCACTAGGCTCAAGGTTGACTCAGCCTTCCATCCTTCCGAGGTCGGTAAAATGAGGACCCAGATTGTTGGGGGCAATATGCTGAACTCTGTAAACCGCTTAGAGAGGGCTGTAAAGTGCTATTGCTATTGCTATCGCAGCTGTCCACAATCATTGCATTGATGGCCTTTTTGTCCCGGGTCAGCTTGATTCGTAGCCTTCTGCACAAGTCTTGTCCCAAAAGGTTTGGAACGTGGTCCCGGGCGATGGTCAGGGGCAGGCTTTCTTCCTGATTCTCGTATTTCACGTGCACACGGGTGGTTCCCATCACTGGAATCTGATTCCCCTGGCAGTCTGCAATCCTTACTCTTTGTGCTGCTAGTTGCCTCGGGGAGAGGTTTGGCATGGCTCTTCTTGCAGTCTCCCAGGACATTATTGTTATAGATGAGCCTGTATCGATCTGCATCTCACAGGGCGACCCCCCCATTGCTACAGTGATATAGGTTGGTGGATTCTCGTCTATGGCCAGTTGGTTAATTTGGAGGTAACTAACCCCCGATTGTTGATATGGGTTACTGGGTCGCCTGCTATGACTCTTGTCCTCTTGCCCGGGTCACCTTGATAGTAGTTCCTGCCCATTCCTCTAGAAAAGAAACGTGGTGCCCTGCAGACTTTTGTTATGTGTCCAAATTTTCCACATTTATGGCACGTCGCCTCCCTAAAATGGCAGGATGCTTGGGGGTGCTGGCCCCCACAACTGGGACATGGAATTAATTTTGGGCTCTGCTGTTGATCAAGCTTGAAAACCTCTTCCCCTTCTTCTGGGTCGGCTATTTCGGTGTTGGATCCCTCTTTGGATACATGCACCTCTGCGACCTGTTGTGTTATCTGCTTAATGGGGGCTGGAAACGCGGGGGGGGCCTTCGGCGGAGTTCTTCCGCATCTAAACTTGTGGTTTCAAAAGCTAAAGCATCATCTAGGGCTGTCTGGAGAGTCAAGTCCGCCCTAGACAACAGTTTCTTCTGTAAATTAACATCCCTCACCCCCAGGATCAGTTGCCCCAATAAGGCATCTTCCAGCCATGCATCGAACTGGCAATGTGTTGCCGCTTCCCTTAGGGCTGACTCATATTCGAGAATGTTTTCCCCTTCTGCTTGTAGCCTTTCCCCAAACTTGTGCCGACTCACCCATTTCGATGGTACCGGGTTGAAAAACTTCTGAAGACGCTCATTTAATTGCTTCCAATCAATCTCACTTGTGGTGCTGGGTTTGGATAAATTCACAGCAGCTCGATAAACCTTGGGTCCACAATACATTAGAAACATCGCTTTTCTTCATTTATCCGTCAGGTCTGTGAAATTGTTGGCTTCTAGGAAAAATTTAAATCGGTCCATGTACATTTCCCAGGTTTCTTCTGCCTTGTTGAACAGGTTGGGAGGCTGCAGAGATGCAAATGCCATTGTGCTTCCTTATTCGATTCCTTTGTTCCCCTTTGAATTTGGTGCCTCGTGGTCGATGCTTGCTTCCGGATGGTCTGGTTCGCTCACCTTTGTTCTCTGGTCATCCCACCTTTGTCGCCAGATGTTACATCTCAATAAGAATGAGACTAGAGGTGAGGCTAGTAACTTCAGCTCTTTATTTGGTTACAGTGACAACTCCAGCAAAAGCTGGGACCAGGGCAGGGGTTTAAATAGAGCGCTGGACTGGCAGGGAGCCAATCAGATTTTACCTGCTCAAGTTCCTGGTCGAACTGGAGTGAAGACTTACCCCAGTTCCTCAGAACATAACAAGTTTCTTTTTAAAGTTATTAATAAATGGAGTACTGTATATTCTTTTTAAAAGGTCTATTAATAAATGGAGTATATTCACTTTAAACAACAAAATTGCCAAATGATATCATGCTATGTTTGCCTCAGATATTGAATTGAGCCTATTGAATAATAATAAAAAATGATGTTGTTTTATATTTGGTTAGTGTAGAAAATATTTTTATTTATCATACTTATATGTTGCCCATCTCTGGAAACTCTGGGCAGTGTACAATAAAACCATAAAAACAGTAATTACAAAGAATCTAGAATTAAAACATGAATATTATATTACAAAAAATAAAGAGAAAAACTAAAGGAGAGCATTAGATGTTACACACAATGTAACCACTTCATTAAATTCCCCTTTCTGTGAGACCCCCAAGGCTGTTGAGATAACCAGGTAATGGTATATGGAAATGACCTTGAAGGAAAAGACCAGAGATGCTGCATAGGGAACAATCAGAAAACACAAGGAGCTTAATTGTTGCCTAATAGTCAGAGAAAAAAACTTAGGAAATACCCACTCCAACTGACCAGACCTAAAAAGGTGGGAGATTTGTACTTTCAGACTTGCAGGATTCTGTTAATGAGGTGAAATGTAGTCTGGATTCCAGGAGGGAAGGTTTGCATCCCAGAGGACAAGAAGCAACAAAGTTTAGATAGTTTGGTTGAGCGAAAGAGAGTTAAGACAACTCTTTCCAAACAGTTCTCAGAATATATCTTTCATGATGCAAGTAGTTGCTTTAGTGTGGTAAGATTTCTGTCTATAGATGAGAAACAATAAAAGCAACTGCTCAGAGTAATTCTGTATACCTTCCTTGGTTCTTGGGTAAGGTGACCAGATTTTAATATTTGTAAAGCGGGACACCATTGATGGGGGGGTTTCCTAGGGGAGCAAGACGGGAGGGGTCCGTCTCTCTTATCCTGCAGCTTTGTGCACCCCCCCAACACCCCCCTTCATCGCAGCCAGGGGTGGGTTCCTACCGGTGCGGGCTTGCCTGTTCGTCGCCGCAGAGCCAAAGAAGCTGGTGGCGTTCGCGGCGCGGGGCTTCCCCCGGCCGCTTCCCCCGGCCGCCGGGACGCCGCCATTTGCGTTCTTTTGCCCTCTGTGCATGCGCAAAGTGTTCTGCTTGCGCAGAGGGCAAAAGAACGCAAATGGCGGCGTACCGGCGGCTGGGGAAAGCGGGCGGGGGAAGCCCCGCGCCGCGAACACCACCAGCTTCTTCGGCTCTGCGGCGACGAACAGGCAAGACCGCCACTGCCCCTCTCACTGCCCTCCCTCACCGCCTGGCAGGAGGAGGCAGGCGAGGCAGGAGGCACAGGGGTGTGCAGGGCAAATTCAAATTAAAAAAGCGGGACTTTTTTTAAACGATGCGGGACGCGGGACAAATTATTAAAAAGCGGGATGTCTGGTCACCTTATTCTTGGGGCCTGATGGTTAATGCAGCTTTACAATAAAGTAGAATAGTTCATCAGGGCAGTGTTGTCTATCTGGTTTAACTGGGAGAGCTGACATAAAGCTTGCAAGTCTGAAAGAACAAATCTCCCACCTTCTTTTTTACAGCCTGGTCAGTTAGGGTGTGTCTTTCTTAAGCGTCTTTCTCTGATCATTAACTTACTGAGGGCTTCTCATCTTGTCTGATTGTTCCCTAGGCAGCATCTTTTCCCCTCATCCCTCAAGATCATTTCCACATACCATTACATCAGGCTTTTAGGGACTTCTGGAAGGATATCAAGGATGGGGCTAGTCTCACCTCAAGGGGGAGGGGAGAGAGGGAATGATGTTCTTCTACAGGAGATGAGATATGGCAGAAAAGGCCCATCTCCTGGATCCTGCTAGACATAGTTGCTTAGCAGACAGGACTAATTCTAATGCTGCTATTATTTTAAAGAATCTGACCTGAGAAATAAAAATGCCTGTTTTGTTGTATTATTTGAAGTCTGCTTTATGACAAGAGAATTTGAAACTTCATATTCCTTACAACCAGGAATTAATCAAAAGTACAGCTTATCATTTTCATGTTAATAGGGTAACCCAAATAAATATTATAAAGCACATGTTAATAGTTAATATTCTATAAAATAAAACCTATTTCATTCAAGCAATCTAAAAATGGATGGTAAAAATCATTAAATTAATTTCAAGAAAAATAAAATCTATTTAATGAATTTTTTTTGAACACAGAGAAAAATAAGGAAATTATAACTGAATAATTTTTGGACATTTTGAGGGTGCCACAGGTATAATTTAGGCTAAATTTCATAAATAAATATATCAGTATTATATAATGCATGTTTTGCTTTCCATCTTTGGCTAGAAGCATGTGAACTCGAACTTATATATGAACTTACATCCAAGAAATTTCTATGGTGTAGTTTGTTCAAGAAAAGTTTATGGAAAACACTGATTTGGGCTTGACAACTATGTAAATAAAACTTAAATACATGCATGCAAGAAACCATACTTTTAAGAATTTTGAAAGATAGCTCATCTTATAAAATAGCAAAAACATGGTGTGGTAGGTAAATAGTGGCAGAAAATGCATATTTTACAAAAAAGGAGGGGGAAGGAATGTGTGCACATGAAAATTCAACTGAAAAATTGAAAAACATGGCCAATTCCTGAGTAATTAGGATAATGATACAAAATGCTTCTTGGATGAGAAGCAAAACATCTTCAAAGAAAAACCAGAAAGTCCAGTTGCGTTTTGAAAAAGCACCTTTCAGACAACCATGACCTGGATGACTGAGAATCTCCATAGACATGGATTGAGTCACGTTAAAATCTATCTTTGTTAATTTCATCAACAAAGTATTATTAACCAATGTGTGATGTGTGACTGCAGCAATATGTTCTGGATACCTACTATTTCTAATTAATCTTCGGAATTCCAGCTGTTATAGGTTCCCTGTACTAATGCCACACAAAATCCACATGCATGAATATCATATGGTATAAATGCTAATTAGTAATCCATAATATCTGTGGTATATGACTAGCAATTGTCTTCCCAAATTTGTTTTTTTGGGGGATAAAGGAATTGGGTCAAATTAAATCAGAAGAAAAACTTAAAAATATATTTAAAATATACTTGTCAGCCGTGGATTCTCCAGCATGGGTTTCTGCAACGTTTGCTATCGGCTGCCATAGAAATGGGGAGGGGGGCTTGAGCATTTGGGATGGGGAAGTGAGCTGGTGTGTAGCAGTCCCAGGAGAACTGGAAGGAAAGTTTGTACTCATGAATTTTGGTGCTGCTGAGTGGAGTTCTTATACTCTGTCAAGGCCAACCATCCAGAGACTCCAGATGCACAAAATACCTGAAGAAGAGCTTTCCCACAACATCATACTGGATGTTGATTGAACTCTCAGTGCTGGACCCTGGGGGAAGGGGTTTGGGGTGACTTTTAATGTGTAGCCTTCACGTGTTTTGAATCAGATCTTGCCTTGCTTTTGCTGCTATGATTCCAAACTTGGTAAAAGTACCTCTTCTCTAATTCGATGGAATCGGGGGTTTTCTTTCTTGAGTTTTGAATGGAGACAGGCCCGACACTTGTTTTGATTTTGATTTTAGGATTCTAGGATTATACTACCCTGTTTCCCCCAAAATAAGACATCCCCTGATAATAAGCCCAATCGGGCTTTTGAGTGCATGGCAATAAGGCCAAGCGCTTATTTCAGGGTTCAAAAAAATATAAGACAGGGTCTTATTTTCGGGGAAACACGGTAGTAAGAAAAGAACTCAGCTGAAACTTGGAAAATTCTGTCATTTTAGCTGTACACTTTTATGCTCCTGCTGTAGGTTTTACCTGTGCAAATTGTACTGTTGTCAAATCATATTTAAAACTGACAACATGAACTGACAATTTATTAGCATAGGTTAAAATCAAACCTGCTTATATTACAGTCCATTTGCTACTGCTCACATATATTTTTTTCCAACCACAGTGCTTGATCTTTTTTGTCTTTATTACATACATTTCAGAGAACAAAAATATATTAGTTAATTTAAAGGTTAGGTTCAGGACTGACAGTCTTAAAAGAAAAAGAAGAAGAAGAAACAAAGTAGAAGCAGTATTCTTAGGACAAAGAAATCAGAATACTAGAAAGATATGAAGGCAATAAAACAATTATTTCATCAATCAAAACTACATTTCATATTAATATGCTTAGTAGGCTTAAAATAGATCAAATAATATATGATGTGTGTGAAACAATGAATTAGAACTGTTTTATTTTTATTTTCAAAATTGTAAGCATGTTATATTTGTCATTCTGACATTATACAGGTATTTAGGCTTCTTGTATGCAGTTTTGATAGTGAATACCTTATATTATTATTCCACAGAAAAACCAAAATGGCTTTAGTTGGCTTTCTAATCTTTCCATTAATGAAACAGGAATATTGGAACAAAGAGATGTGACTATTTTAAAAGCAATGACCACTCTTGGAATGTGAAAACTATGTTCAAGGCACTTTCTTCTTTGGGAAGATATTTTCCATCCAAAAATGGGCACTGTGGGTAGTCATTCATAAAACATCAATTTTATGATGTTTACTAACAACAGATAAGCAAGGCTACATCCAAGCACATCCTCTCTAACTCAATTTGCCCCTCCAGGATGCATTTCACCAACTGTATTTTCTAGATAAATAGGCATATTTCCTAACAAATATAACACTGAATAACAATACAGCTTCCTTATTTTCTTCCATAAAATGCCTCTATATTTCTAAAACTATTTTTTATAATGTAATGCTATGCATAATGTTATGTACCAATATGAATCTGAATAAATTTAAATGATCCTGCCCTGTTAATAAAAGCAAATATTTTTTGAACAAATACACTGGATAAATGCTTTATTATTCTGCTAGATTTTGCAGCCTAAAAATGCATTGAAATGGGTAACTTAAGAAATGCATTGAATGGATAACTGTTAAAATTATTAATATTGGTGTCAAACAGAGGTGGGATTCAGCTGGTTCAGACTGGTTCAGGTGAACTGGTTGTTAAGATTCTGCACAGTTTGGGAGGGAGGGGATGTGGGGTTGTGGGGGAGGGAAATATAAATAAAATAAAAACATATTTTTTTAAAAAGATTCTGCGCAGTTCGGAGAACCGGCAAATCCCACCACTGGCTGGCCTCACCCACCTTGCCTCTTACAGCCACTTCTTTTCTCGCCTCGTCTGCATTGGCCGCTCGCTTGCCTTGCTTGCCAGCCTTCACAGCTTGCCTAAGCCCTAGACCATGTGGCACCCGTGCCCCAGCTGCTCTCCATTTCCCTCACCCGCTTTCCTGGCTCCCCAGCCATCGCAGCTTGCCTAGGCCCTAGATCACGTGGTGCCCACGGCCCAGCTGCTCTCCGGTTCCCTCGCCTGCTTTCCTGGCTCCCCAGCTGCCACAGCTTGCCTAGATCCTAGATCACATGGCGCCCGCAGCCCAGCTGCTCTCCAACTTCCTGACTCCCAAGCCTTCGCTGCTCCCTAGTTTTAGGTAAGTAAGTTGCTGTTTTACCAGGAGCTGACTGTGGCTCAGATCATGAGCTTCTTGTTGCAAAATTTAGGCTTAAATTGAAGAAAGTAGGGAAAAGCACTAGGCCACTCAGGTATGAACTAAATCATATCCCTGATGAATACTGTATACAGTAGAGGTGACAAATAGATTTAAGGAATTAGATCTGATAGACAGAGTGCCTGAAGAACTATGGACAGAGGTTCGCAACATTGTACAAGAGGTAGCAACTAAAACCATCCCAAAGAAAAAGAAATGCAAGAAAGCAAAATGGCTGTCTGAGGAAGCTTTACAAATAGCTGAGGAAAGAAGGGACACAAAAGGCAAGGGAGAAAGATACACCCAATTGAATGCAGAATTCCAGAAAATAGCTAAAGAGATAAGAATGCCTTCTTAAATGAACAGTGCAAAGAAATAGAAGAAAACAATAAAATAGGGAGGACCAGAGACCTCTTCAAGAAAATTGGAGATATGAAGGAAAGGTTTCATGCAAAGATGGGCATGATAAAGGACCAAAATGGCAGGGACCTAACAGAGGCAGAAGAGATTAAGAAGAGGTGGCAAAATCACACAGAAGAACTATACAAGAACGAGCTTAACATCCCTGATAACCATGATGGGGTGGCCACTGACCTTGAGCCAGACATCCTGGAATGTGAAGTCAAATGGGCCTTAGGAAGTCTGAGCAATGACAAAGCTAGTGGAGGTGACAGTATCCCAGCTGAGCTATTCAAAATCTTAAAAGACAATGCAGTAAAAGTGCTACACTCAATATGCCAGCAAATTTGGAAAACTCAGCAGTGGCCACAGGATTGGAAAAGGTTAGTTTACATTCCAATTCCAAAGAAGGGCAATGCCAAAGAATGTTCAAACTACCGCACCATTGCACTCATTTCACATGCTAGTAAAGTTATGTTCAAAATCCTACAAGCTAGGCTCCAGCAGTATGTGGACCGAGAACTACCAGAAGTACAGGCAGGATTTCAAAGAGGCAGAGGAACTAGAGATCAAATTGCCAACATACACTGGATCATGGAGAAAGCTAGGGAGTTCCAGAAAAACATCTACTTCTGCTTCATTGATTATGCTAAAGCCTCAGATATGCAGATGATACCACTCTAATGGCAGAAAGTGAAGAGGAACTAAAGAGCCTTTTGATGCAGGTGAAGGAGGAGAGTGCAAAAGATGGCTTGAAACTCAACATTAAGAAAACTAAGATCATGGAACCCAGCCCTCTCAATTCATGGAAAATAGAAGGGGAAGAAATGGAGGTAGTGACAGTTTTTATTTTCCTAGGCTCCAAGATCACTGCAGATGAGGACTGCAGCCAAGAAATTAAAAGACACTTGCTCCTGGGGAGGAAAGCCACGGCAAAGCTAGACAGCATACTAAAAAGCAGAAACATCACCCTGCCAACAAAAGTGCGTATAGTCAAGGCTATGGTTTTCCCAGTTGCAATGTATGGCTGTGAAAGTTGGACCATCAGAAAGGCTGAGCGCCAAAGAATTGAGGCCTTTGAACTATGGTGCTGGAGAAGACTCCTGCGAGTCCCTTGGATTGCAAGGTGAAAAAACAAGTCAGTTCTAGAGGAGATCAACCCTGACTGCTCTTTAGAAGGCCAGATCCTTAAGATGAAACTCAAATACTTTGGCCACCTAATGAGAAGGAAGGACTCACTGGAGAAGAGCCTAATGCTGGGAACAATTGAGGGCAAAAGAAGAATGGGACGGCAGAGAATGAGGTGGCTGGATGGAGTCACTGAAGCAGTCAGCATGATCTTAAATGGACTCCAGGGGATGGTAGAGGACAGAAAGGCCTGGAGGAATGTTGTCCATGGGATCGCGATGGGTCGGACACGACTTCACAACTAACAACAACAAATAACTACAGAGTGTTTTAGGTTCTCTATTATAGAAGAAAATCCTTTATTTGAATAGCTACTGAATGGTAATATTCTGACTGAAGGACTTTTCTATCCAGGTTCAAGTTTTAATATGAAAAAACAAAGGAAGGACAAGCAGAACTGCTTCACCTGTTAGTAAATAATGATGAAAACTCAGGTGTACTCAGAGTCCAGTGAATTATATTGTATATTTAAATAGTATTTATTTTTGTAAATAATACCTATGTATTTGAACTGTAATGCAAATTTTAACTTTTTATTAATTTTTTAGTTTTTATTTTATCCTTTTTTTGGCTTTCTATATATTTCATATACAATTTTATTCCTGCCATGATATTTTCTTTAAGAAACCTACATATTGAACCCTGTGAAATGACTTGGGGGAGGGGGGGAGAATCTGCAGGCAAAAAATGTTGGAAATACTGATACTTTCCTACCTATAGTACCTCTCTTAAGCTTTTATTCTAGGAAATTTTTAACATGCTATTTGAATCTTTGAGATATCGTTTTCATTTTTTTACTTACAGAATTAGAATTGAAAATGCCTATGACCATATAGATCTAGGAATTGTTTACAAACAAATACTGTACTTCATCTCTGAAACATATTATGCTATCAGTATATAATAAGGGATTGTACAATCTAATTTCAATTTAAGCGTCCTTGAATTTAAAGCACTAAACCACTCATTTATATAGTTTTTTCATCCTAAATTTAGAAAGAGATTACATAATCTAAATTATTCAACATGTTAACCTTAAGGTTTCAGATATAAAATAAATGTATCCTACAAAAACAGTTTCTGGGCAAAATATATGATTCTATATATAATCTAGAAATGTTAATTTACCTTCAGAATCCAATTTATTTTAAAATTGTCTTAAATATTTCTGTTTCATTCACATCTGCTTTGTAAAGTTTATGAAAGATACCAATATCTAATTAAATGGTTTCATAAGTTTAATATATAGTGATTAGACTGATAAAATAACAGAATAGATTTAAAGCAATTTCAATGTTGAATCTAACGTTAGTAATCTAGAAGGCAATGGCACCATCTATAATTATTGGTACAAACTCACAAGAGTAATTAACCCAGCTGAGATGTTATATAATTATAAATATTATTATTGCAGAAAGTCAAGTTTATTATGTGTCAGATCTCTATCGTGATACTGCCATTTCTGTGGGGAGGAGGGCCTGGATCATTTATTCACTTATTACCCTCTTCCTGTTTCCTACATATCCTGTAATCCCTTAGTTTATAATCCTAGCTCTGACACCTATCTGCCCTGTGCTTTGATTTACCTTTGGGGAATGTGTAAGGGGAAGGGCCATCTGTTTTGTCTCAGTTCTGAAGCCTCCTGAAAGAAGCTCCTGGGAACAGTCCCTTATCTCCTTCCCAGGATGTCTTCACAACATCTTTGCACCTGTGGATTGGCTCATTCAACAACAGACTGAGGGGAGGGGTTTCTAACTCCTTTATCCTAACAGAATTGCCTAATGCCGCAACCCCTTAATACAGTTCCTCATGTTGTGGTGACCCCCAACCATAAAATTATTTTCGTTGCTACTTCATAACTGTAATTTTGCTACTGTTATGAATCGTAATGTAAATATCTAATATGCAGGATGTATTTTCATTGTTACAAATTGAACATAATTAAAGCATAGTGATTAATCACAAAAACAATATGTACCGTATTTTTCGGAGTATAAGACGCACCGAGTATAAGACGCACCTTAGTTTTGGGGGAGGAAAACAAGGAAAAAAGGCCTCTGCCTCCAAGCAATTTGCCAAACAGCAAACAGCAAACAGCACAGATGATATACACTGTTTGCTGTGTATTTCTGTGCATGTGTGCCTGACCCATAGAAATAGCAAAGAATTGGAGAAATGTACATTATGCCAGAAAGTTTTCTTAAATGTAGTCACACTAACTCCTCCCAATTATTTAAATAGATCTACTCCAAGGTAACTAAACTCTAATACTAAACATGACACTGTTACATTTCATACTATACTTGTACAGAGCTGTTAAAATTAATTAAAATTTCTGGAAGTAT
The DNA here is from genome assembly GCA_023053685.1 of Diadophis punctatus similis. Classification (NCBI taxonomy): domain Eukaryota; kingdom Metazoa; phylum Chordata; class Lepidosauria; order Squamata; family Dipsadidae; genus Diadophis; species Diadophis punctatus. The sequence continues at coordinate 6,884,450 of JALIGW010000010.1, read as the reverse complement.
ACATTATTCTCTATTATTTAAAAGAAGATACAATAGCATTGGGCCTCTTCAGAGCAAGCATTTATTTTAAAAAGCTTCTTTATTTTGTTGTTGTCTAGATTTACAGAGATCTCCAACCTTGGCAACTTTAAGACTTGTGGACTTCAACTCCCAGAATTCCACAGCCAGCAAAGCTAACAAAGCTGGCTGTTGATTTCTGGGAGTTGAAGTCCACAAGTCTTAAAGTTGCCAAGGTTGGAGACCCCTGGCTCTAGAACAATAATAAAGCAGTCTTTAAAAAATAAGTCAAATAATTTGAACATTCTACAGACATTTATAGTTATTCACTTACCCCTTTGCAGCCAGTTCAGCAAAAATAAAAACCTGCTGTGTCTAATCTCTCCCAGCTATTTGCCTCTTTGCAGTTACTTTCACTTTCATTTTTCTGTGGCAAACCTAATCAGCTGTTCGTCGGGAAACTGCTACTGACTTGCTTGGCTTTACAGGCTCTTCCCTCTTTCCTGCAAGCAGGTAAATTGCTGTAAGACAGAGGCCAAAGGGTTGGGGTGGCTGGGTGGGTGGGGCTACATTCGGTGTATAAGACACACCCAAGTTTTCACCCTCTTTTGGGGGGTAAAAAGGTGTGTCTTATACTCCAAAAATATGGTAATTATATATTGTAAAATATTTATTTCTAATTACAAATAAATGAAATTTTTTCTTGAAATATTAAGGCTGATGGCTCTCTCTCTCTCTGTCTCTCTGTCTCTCTGTCTCTCTGTCTCTCTGTCTCTCTGTCTGTCTGTCTCTCTCTCTCTCCCTCCCTCCCTCCCTCCCTCCGCCTCTTGCTTGCTCTCTCGCTCTCTCCCAGCCAGGAGCTGCTCTTTTTGCGGCGGCCCCTCTTTTGTCTGGGAGAGAGGGGGGGCAGGTGCGTGCAGGCTTCTACAGTTCACCCTTGTGCATGTCTTTCCTTAACATCTTTAATCCAATGGGGTGAATATGAATTTGTGCTAAATCGGCCCGGAGCTGCCATTCGGGTGGGGGGAAGTGGCAGAATGCCGCGCCCGTCAGCTGGGAGCGTTGGTGAGCAAAGGAGAGCCAGGATCGCCACCAGAGCTGGCAGGCACGCCTCCATCAGCTGTGGAGCGGCGGCAGCCACATGGGTGGTCTCCGTGCCGGGGCAGCCGGCTCGAGACCTGCCCACACTCACTCACCAACTGAGGATTTTCCAGTTGTAAACGCCCAGTAGTGATAAGCGGAAGCCGTCCCCAGGGTTTCTGGCTTTTTTCAAGCAATCCAGTTGGAAAGGGAAATTGGAAAGACCAAGCCTCCCCTGCAATTCTCCTTACTGTGAGTGGCTGCACATTGCAAAGAAGAATGAAGCAAAGTGGTGGGGGGGGGGACAAAGCAAGGCACGGGCTGCGGAGCTGCCCCAAGGCCTCGCATCGGCTTACCTGAAGCTTACCCTTTCGATCGGCAGGAAAAAGGGGGTGGGGATTTTCCTGCAACTGTGCAACTTGGCCCAGATCTCCAGAGCACCTCCCCAGCTGCCCCGTTTTTCTGCTGGAGTGTCTGTGCTGTGATCCCAAAGAAAGAACAGTGTGTGTGTGAGAGAGAGAGAAAGAGAGAGAGATCCAATCCAACTTCGGAGAGTTATCCAGGGCTGGCTGCAATGTTCTCTCTCTCTCTCTCTCTCTCTCTCTCTCTCTCTCTCTCTCACACACACACACACACACACACACACACACACACACACACACACGCACACGCACACACGCACACAGAGGTCCCTCACCCTCCAACCCTCCCAAGGTAGCCACATCTCTTCATTAACCTCTTTCCAGTCCATTCTCCACCATCACATGCAGGGCAAGACAAGTAAGTCTGTTGGACTATGGTAAAAAAAACACCAGTAGTTCAGACCTTCCAACTTCTCATGAAGGAAAAACAAAAGTCCTGAACTAGGAAGGTGTTTTTACTGTAGTCCAACAGACTTAGTTGTCTTGCCCTGCATGTGAAGGTGAGAACGGAGCTGGAAAGAGGTTAGTGAAGAGATGTGGCTGCCTTGGGAGGGTTTGGGGGGGGTGAGGGACCTCTATATATATTTGCGTGTGTGCGTGTGCATGTGTGTATGTGTGTGTGTGAGAGAGGGGGGATGAATGGACGGACGGAGAGAGCATTGCTGCCAGCCCTGGATAACTCTCCAAAGTTGGATTGGATCTCTCTCTCTCTCTCTCTCTCTCTCTCTCTCTCTCTCTCTCTCTCTCTCTCTCTCTCTCTCTCTCTCTCTCTCTCTCTCTCTCTCTCTCTCTCACACACACACACACACACACAGACACACACACACACACACACACACACACACACACACACACACACACACACAGTTCTTTCTTTGGGATCGCAGCACAGACGTCCGGCAGGAAAAGGGGATGAGGCCGGCAGCTGGGGAGGTGCTCTGGAGATCTGGGCCAAGTTGCACAGCCCTCGCTGGCCCAGCTGCAGGAAAATCCCCACCCCCTTTCCCCTGCCGATCGAAAGGGTAAGCTTCAGGTAAGCCGATGCGGGACTTTGGGGAAGCTCCATAGCCCCTGCCTTGCTTTGTCCCCCCCTCACCGCATTGCTTCGGTCTTCTCTGCAACGTGCAGCCTCTCACAGTAAGGAGAATTGGACTGCTTAGACTCTAATTTGTATGTGGACAGACCCGCGTGGAGACGGTGTCTCGGTTCGGTTCCTAACACCATGGGAAATTTGTCTTTTCCAATGGTCTTAGGCGACCCCTGTGAAACGGTCGTTCAACCCCCAAAGGGGTCGCGACCCCCAGGTTGAGAACCGCTGGCCTAAGGGGACCTTAGAGCCTGCTTTTGTCCTGCAATCAATTCCTTTAAAAAAAAAAGGTTCATTTTGAAATGCTGATATTTCAACTTTTCTGTTATGTCAACTAAGAAAAATTATTCTCCATATATGTGCACATACATTTATATTGTAAAACAATATAACTACCTCAGCAGGCAAAGAAAACCAACAATTACTGTTGTATTTCCCTGTCTGTCTTACCACTTTGAGATTAAACCCTAAATGATAATCAACCAGCAATATTTCTTTCTAATGTCGAAACATATCTAAAGATTTTAAGTCCAATTATATACATGTAATTACATTATATCTGTTAAATTGTGGGCAAAGATCGCAGGAGACAGACTTCAGAACAGCTCTTTTATTAGCTCACTCAAGCAACCAGCAACTTGCAGTCTGACAGATAGCCCTTTTATAGGGAGCTGTCAGACACAACAACCAATAGCGTATGAGCATTCAAACACATGACCAGGGTGGCAACAACAGTTCAGGTAGAGTTCAACTATAAACATAACGACTTGCAATTCAGTCAGAGGTCGTCTAGTCAAAACAAGTTTATGGTTCAGTTATAGGTCAGTCAGAACACAACACCCCTCCCCTTCTAGATGGAACAGTCCAACAGACATAGTCACGCAGGTAGGCGGGGCGTTTGGGAACCCTCCCTGACCTGCGCAGCTCGGACTCTGGTGAGGCAGCAGCCTGTTCGGACAGGTCTGCTGTTGCTCTTGGGGTGGAGCATGGAAGCTCCTGGAATGTATCAGGTGTGGCCTCTGCAACTGGTGGAACCGGTTCTAATTGAGAACGCTGCTGGACTTCCACTTCCTCAGGTCGACCTTCCGAGACACTCGGGCTTGAGGTAGGTAGGGGAAGAACACAGGGCGTTACCTTTTGAGGTTCGTTAGGTTCCCCTTTTACTCGGTTGCGTAGCTGATCTATGTGCCTCTTCCAGAGTCGTCCGTCCTGGAGGCGGACTTCGTATGTTAATGGACCCAAGATTGCTTCTATGACCCCAGGTAGCCACAGGGGGCCCTCGGCATAATTTCGGGCGAATACCGAATCTTCCAGGGAGAAGGTCCTGTTTTTTTGTGTGACCTCTGGTTTTGCCTTAGTGGCGTAGTTTGGGTGTAAATGGTCTAGGACGGATCTAAGCCTGCGACCCATAAGGAGCTCGGCCGGGCTGCAGCCAGTGGTCACACTTGGGGTTATGTGCTGAGTACTCAGAAATTTATCGATGCGGGCCTGCCAGTCCCCTGGGCCCAGTCTACCTAATGCTTCCTTGGCTGACCTTACGAATCATTCAGCCAGTCCATTGGTTGCCGGATGGAATGGTGAGGACAGGGCATGGCGAATTCCCAGGTCAGCAAGGTACCCCTCGAAATTGGTGGCCGTAAATTGGGGACCATTGTCCGTTACAAGGATGTGTGGGAGGCCGTGTGTGGCAAAAAGGTGTCTGAGCACCTTAATAACCGCCTCAGCGGTGGTAGAACCCATTGGAAATATTTCGAGCCACTTTGAGTAGGCATCGACAATTATTAAAAACATTTGGCCGTGGCAGGGGCCTGCAAAATTGGCATGTAGCCGCGACCAGGGGCTTTTGGGTTGTTCCCAGTCATGGACTGGTGCTTTGGGCGGAGCAGGCCGCGACTCTTGACAGGGTTTACATAACCCAACCCAATTTTGGATTTCTGCATCCATATTTGGCCACCAAACGTACCCCCTAGCCAAGGCTTTCATCCGGACAATCCCCGGATAGCCTTCATGTAAGGTCCTAAGTATTCCAGCTCGCAGGCTGGTTGGTATGACCACTCGGTTGCCCCAAAGGAGGCAACCCCCTTGCTCTGTCTCTGTTTGTATGGTTTAAGGTCAGGCTTGACCAGGTCCTTTGGCCATCCTCTCAACACCCAGTTCAACACAGTTCTGAGTGAGGGGTCCTTGGCCGTGTGTTTAGCCACCTCAGCAGAAGTGACCAGTCCGGAATCAGCCAAGTCAATCAAGAGGATTGGAGCTTCCGGGACAATGTCTGTAAGGAGCAATGGGCACCTGCTCAAAATGTCCGCATTGCCCATGTCTTTTCCTGGCCGATGTACCAGGCGATAGGAGTAGGCTGAGAGAAAGATGGCCCACCGGCCGAAACGGGGGGATAGGGCAGCCGGAGTGGGGCGGTCCCCCGCAAGAAGCCCCAGAAGCGGCTTGTGGTCCGTAACCAAAACAAAATCCCTCCCAAACAAATATTCGTGGAATTTTTTGACACCAGCAACTAAAGCCAAGGCCTCCCTGTCCAGCTGGCTGTAGTTCCGCTCTGCACTGGACAGAGTCCTTGAGTAATAGGCCACAGGGGCCTCTTACCCATTTGGAAGCTTGTGGCTGAGCACAGCGCCGACTCCCACAGGGGAAGCGTTGCACGCCAGGACCAATGGCAGGGTATTGTTGTATTGTATTAAGAAGCTGTCATTGGTTAGTAGTTGTTTGACAGCTGCGAAAGCTGACGCCTCCCTGGCTCCCCATTTCCAAGGAATGTTTTTGGCCAGCAGCTTGTGGAGAGGCTCGGCTACGGTGGCTTTGTTTTTTAGGAAAAGGCTGTAAAAATTTAGGAGCCCCAGGAAAGCTTTGAGTTCTGTTTGGTTTTTTGGGGCAGGAGCCTCATGGATTGCCCTTAGCTTATTTTCTGTGGGGTGGATACCTTGGCCATTGACTCGGTACCCTAAAAATTCGACTTCAGGCACCCCCAACAAGCATTTGCTGCATTTGGCTTTAAGCCCAGCAGCACGCATTTTTGACAGGACCATTCTAACTTGACAGTGGAGCTGGTCCTGGTCACAGGCAGAGATCAGGACATCATCAAAATATGGTACGACCCCAGGGATGTTCTGCAACAGATGTTCCATTACACTCTGGAACAACCCCGGGGCTACGCTGACTCCAAACTGCAGCCTGTGACATTTAAAAGCTCCCCTGTGAGTTACAATGATCTGTGCTTCTGCAGTAGCTCTATCTACCGGCAGCTGCTGGTACGCCTGCGCAAGATCTAGTTTAGCAAACAGGCGTCCAGGACCTAGGGAGTGGAGTAGATGATGCACAATCGGCACCGGATAGGCGCTCTGTTGCAAAGCCTTATTGATTGTGCATTTGTAGTCGGTGCAAATTCGAATACTGCCGTCCCCTTTAACTGGGGTCACTATGGGCGTCTCCCATTTAGCATGGTCGACCGGCTCCAAAATGCCTTGTTTGATGAGCTTGTCCAGCTCTTTGTCAATTTTATCCCGTAGTGGGAGAGGGACCCGTCGAGGCTTAAGGCGAATGGGGGCGACATTAGGATCAAGGCTAAATGAGATAGGATTTCCCACATACTTGCCCAAACCGTCACTGAAAACGTCCTGGAACTCGTCAAAAAGGTCGTCCAGATTCGCAGCTCCGATGGCGTGGATGCCTGTCACCCCTAGGCCGAGCGATTCAAACCAATCGAGTCCTAGGAGGCTCGGAAGGCTGCCGTTGACTATGGTGAGCTGGAGAGGTCCGTCGAAATTGTTGAATCTGACGTGGACCCGGGCTTTTCCAAGGACAGGGATCCGGTTTCCCTGGTAGTCAGAGAGGTGGATTTAGGATTCCTGCAGGCGGGTAGACCGGAAACTCGGAAGGGCGAACTTGAGCATCTCCCAGGTGATGATAGACACTGCAGACCTGGTGTCGACCTCCATTTGGACCGGTGCTCCGTCGATGGAGACGGTGACCATGATCTTCCTTTTGAAGGGGCAGCTGGCCCTGGCAACCCACGTTTGGTTGGTTTCTGGCTGCCTGGCAAAGGCTCTCTGGTGCGGTCTATGGTTTTCACGCCCGAATCTATTTGACAATTCGCTTCTAGGGTTTTCTTGCGCATGCTTGTCTTTCGGCGGCAGAATGGCATGGCAAACTTGCGCCAAATGTCCTCTCCTTTCACACCGTTGGCAGATAACGTGCCTAAATTTGCATGATATCCTCGGGTGTCGCCCCCCCACAGCTGGCACAAGCAGTCAGGAAGTCTTTGGGAGGCGGAGGGCACTTCTGGTTGGTGTGGCAGACCTCGTCATCACTGCTTACAGGCTCCTCAACAGAGCCCATGTGGACCACAGAAGGAGGCTTAGTGTCCTTTTTAGAGGAGGCGAAATGGTGCAGAGATTCAGCCGCTTTGGATGAGGACTCAGCAGCTCTGGCTTCGTCCAGGGCAGCTGCCAGCGTGAGGTTGGGCTGAGCCAGGAGCCGGCGTTGCAGGCGAATGTCCTGCACGCCACAGATGAGCTGGTCAAGCAGGATGTCATCCAGGTCGCGGAACTCGCAGTGGCCGGAGGCTTTATGGAGGGCGGCGATGTATTGGTTGATGGTCTCGCCCTCCTGCTGCAGCCGCTGGCGGAACTCGTAGCGCCGGACAACCTTGGATGGGGTGGGCGCGTAGTGTGTCTTCAGCATTGCCTGGAGTACCTGCCAGGTCACGGTGTGAACTGGGGTTGGGGCAGACAACGATTCTGCGGTGTCAAACACCTCTGGCCCACAGTGACTCAGAAACAAAGCTCTTTTTCTGTTGTCAGCCAGCCCCAGCAGATCATTGGCTTCGAGGAAGCACTTGAAACGCCGCATGTAGGAATCCCATTTTTCCCGGGCAGGGTCGAAAGGTGCCGGCGGGTGGAAGGTGGACATCCCAATGAAAGAAGGCAGAACTGGCTAGTGCTGCCTGGCTGGTTGCAGCGCTTGAGGGCTGGTCTTCGTTCTCCTGGTCCTAAACCCTCGTCGCCACTGTTAAATTGTGGGCAAAGATCACAGGAGACAGACTTCAGAACAGCTCTTTTATTAGCTCACTCAAGCAACCAGCAACTTGCAGTCTGACAGATAGCCCTTTTATAGGGAGCTGTCAGACACAACAACCATTAGCGTATGAGCATTCAAACACATGACCAGGGTGGCAACAACAGTTCAGGTAGAGTTCAACTATAAACATAACGACTTGCAATTCAGTCAGAGGTCGTCTAGTCAAAACAAGTTTATGGTTCAGTTATAGGTCAGTCAGAACACAACAATATCCTTAAAAACTATTAGGAGATTAAGAAGTTTCTAAAATGAACAAACATTGTTAAGAACTATTAGGCCATTAATAAATTCTAGTATTGATAAAATGAAGACAGGCAGTTGGCTCGGGTATTGTGTCTCCATATTTTTTATTTTATATTAAATTAATTATTTCTGGCACAATTGTGATTATTATTCTTTGTGTATCACTCTTCTTCATTCTTCTTGAAATGTTATAAGGAATTAACACAATGATAACAGTCTGCATTTGTCCTATTATTGTAAGCTAGAAAAGAGGAAAATTTATATTTTTAATAACAACAAAATCTTAGAATAATTAAATAGTGCAAAAGAATCACCATCAAACTGTTAAAGTAATCACACTTTTTGCAGATTTGTGCAGATCCTTCAAAGGCTGTTGGGATCTCTGCATGTGTGTGCTTCACATTAAAGACTGCCCCAATGGAAGCATTCTCTGTGAATATACAAGTATGCACAAACAGCTAGGGACAACTGTCAAAGCAACATTGAATAACCTATATGCACAATTATGTTCATTTTGTAGCTACCTTAATGACTGTAATATTTCAATCGTGTTAACATATGTTGTAAAGTGCCTTATTATAGTAACAGGATGTTGTTTATTTCTAATATGTTTGTCATCTTATCTAATTTTCTTAAAACTTTCATTTTCAGTGATAAGTACAATGTTATTATTTTCATTGTATTGCTGCACTTATGCTTTTAAGCTTGTTATTTGGTTTTTAAATTAGCATTCCTTGTTTATATAGTGAGCAAATAATTATTTTTATAAGCAGAAATAGGACTAATAAAAATATGTATAGTTTTATAACAAAATAAACAAATGATTAGGAAGGAAAATATTAGATAACTACAGAAGATGAAAAAAAGAATGGAACACACAATCTTTATCCTCAAGAGTTATTTATGTTAATATAGGCATTGCATTATAAAATAACTCTAAAACAATTTATAGTATTGTGATACGCTTAAAATATCAGTTGTACATCTATTCTCCTACACCAATAACATGATCATCATATCACAGACATTACCAAATATGACTATGTTAGTAACACAAAATGAAGTGCTCATAGTACTACTTATATATAAAATATATAAATATAATGCATTATTAATGATGCTGTAAAAACAACACAAGATAATCTAAACTTCCTTTTGGATTTTATTTATTATTATTAGATTGGAGATAAGTGCAACAAAATATACTTTTATTCGAATGTGCTATAGGACTCCCCACCAACAGACATCAGGAAATAGAGCCATGAATGAAGCTTCTTTGTATAAGTTTGGTTTGTATTTTAGACAAGAAAGATAAAAGAAGCAGTACAATTACCGTATTTTTTGGAGTATAAGATGCACCTTTTTACCTCCAAAAAGAGGGTGAAAACTTGGGTGCGTCTTATACACCGAATGTAGCCCTACCCACCTGCTGGCCCCCACCCTTCGGAGGTTAACTGGAGTTAAATGGGGGGCCCTAACAACCGAGTCCCCGCTCAGCCCCGCAGGAAGAGAAGCCGCTTGGATCCTCCGCTGGCCTGAAGGGCATCGCGATCGAAAAAGTGCGGAGCGGAGGCTCGGACAGTTTATTATACGCCTGGGACACAATGCGTGGTACGGGGAACTTTATCTGAGGAAAAGTGAAGCGAGACGATAATTGAAAATAGGGAATGTGGCGGTGCATCGGCGAGATAAACAGCGCAGGAGCTCTCAGTTCAGAGCTTAGCACGCTGCTCTCCAGTCTGTCTAGCTATTTCCATCGTCGTGGTCCTTCCTCGCTTGCTGGGGGCCTTCTGCCCTCTCCCCAGGGAAAACCCTCCTCCAAGCTGGGGCCAGAAAGCCAGGAGCCCCTCTTCCAGCTGGTGCAGGCTTTCGTTAGACACGTGCAAAGATAAACGCCACCCACCCCGGCTGAAGACAATTCCCATTCGAGTTCGTCTCCCATCCATTCTGGGACCTCCACCACAAGGGAGGCATTGGCTGGTCTCTTCCAGCGAAGGACCCCGTCTGCAGGAAAGACCCCCCCAGACACCCCCCAAGCAATTGTGTTGCGAGTAAATCTGGCTTCATAAGCCTGTCCCTTATTTTTCTAGCTTAACGTGCTGCCCAGGATGGAAAGCAGATGGAGAGCGCTTGAATATCCCTTCCGAAAACAATATCGGGCATTAATCTCAAGGGCGGTTTTTCTTAGGAGCTTTGCCAACAAAGGGTAGAGACCCTCTTCCTCCCTCCTGCTTCCCACGGGACCCGTCTCTGCTTTTCCGAGGGCAGAGAGGAGATATTTTTATAAAGTCCTCGATCCTCTTTGCAGGCGGGATCAAAAACCAGAATCCCATTGCTTGAGTCTCCCTTTTTTTCTATGAGTTGTTTCCTCTTTATATTGATTAAACACGTTTCTAAGAAAAAGAAAAAGAAAAAGAAAGACCAGGCATGCCAAAAATCTGAGAGGAGGCTTGTTGGAAACTACCCCTCACTAAACCGTTCTTATGGCAACCAAGCCGGAGCGATAAACACTCTCCCGCATGAGTGGACAAGGGTGAGTTGCTCTGCCAGCACAATGCGGGAGGGAGGGGAGGGGAGGGGTGTGCTTTGGTTGGGCTTTTTTATGCATCCGAGGAGGAATCACCTATGTGCATTCCTTTCCTGGCAGGAAGTAGAGAGCGGACTCGCCGGGGTCTCACCTGTAGCTCTGATCTGCTTATGTTGCCTTTATTACTTCAGGACAGCCTGTTTTTGGCTGCCCTAGTTGATTTCCCCTTTGTGTATCCCATTCCATCATCGGAGGGCAGGTAATTCCCAGCCTCCCCCCATTTGAAAAGTTAAGCTTTGCTCTGGTCTTGCCCCTATTCTCACCCTTGTCCATTCTCTATGGCACTTAGAAGAAATCAAAAGAGGAAACCACTTAATCATTCATTATGGATGGACCTAGTGATAAAATTCCATTCTAGAAACATGCAAGTAAATCCTGAGGAATAAATCCTCACTTTGTTGAATGAGCCTATTTTAACAAATTAGCATAGGGCTGTTATCCTTATTTATAATTTATCAATAATGACATATTGCTCTTTTGCAAGTTGGTTTGCCCTTAATGCCACCCTACCCACTCCAGTTAAATGCCCATATGGTGATAGGGTTTGTTTTAAATGGATAAAAAGATCTGTACTGCTCCTTATCAAAATCTGAGTGAAGTGAGGATGTAGCTGATCCTGATGCTGGTAGGCAGAGGCAGAATTGTTTTTTTCTTGTTTTGCTCCCCAAAAATTAAGGTGCATCTTATACTCTGGTGCGTCTTATACTCCGAAAAATATGGTACTATATGATACTTAAGCTTCATGCTTTGATAAGCTACTGAAATGACCTCCTTGCTATATTTCAGACTAATGGAATCTCTCCAATATTATCAACATAGACAATAAAGAACATTGTTTATATTACAATCTACTTTTACACCATTCTATTCACATTTCAAAGGACAGTTGTGTGATTTCTAGGCAATGGGTTACAGTAGGGGTGTCAAACTGGCGGCCCATGGGCTGGATGCGTCACACACAGGCCACGCCCACCCCAGCTCTGCAAAGGGAAAATATGTCGTGATATGTCATGTGATGACAACATGACACCACGAGTTTGACACCCATGGGCTACAGGGACATAAATGTATACATTTGACTCAAAATAAGTTTATTTCCAAGGTATACTAATAAAAATATTGTACCACTAGTATATATAAAAAGTGAGCTCTTATCAATATTAAGTGCAAGTTCAGATACTGTTTCAATTCTATTAAATCAATATGAATTAGTAGGAAAGCTTACCTTTTTCTACTGATTTCCTAATTAAAAATATGAATTGACTCCCTTCTCCCAATATATACACATTACTGAATACAAATTGCTCATATATATGAAGGGGGAGGGGGGAAGATAGCAAATTTACCTTATTTTGCTCAAAATAAGAAAAGCCAAAGAGTATAACTTCTGAACATGTGATTTATTTAATATGAGATCAATTTTCTCTACTGTCTATATTTTTATGAATATTTATTTAAAGTTCATAAATAGAGATATTTATGTTCATAAATAGAGTTCATAAATAGAGATATTTACTTTAAAAGCCTTTGATGGGTATGCCTCAAACCAAAACCATTGTTTTGGTTTGAGGCATACCTATGTGAAAATAGTTCATCATTACAATATTGCTAAGCAATCTTTCAATTGCTTAGCTTACCTGCCATTGCCTCATGAGCTCCCGTATTCCTTGAGCATCTTCAAGGATTCTCTCTTTACATGTGGCATCCTGTAGGACATTGGCAGTGGTTTCTGCTTCTGTAAGCCAGGCAAAAAACTGTTCCAGATCCAAGTAGAATTGTTGCAAGAGCCTTAGGGCTGCTTCCAATGAGGCCTCTTGCTCTCCAACACTGTGAAAGTGCAAACATAGTTATGTGACGATAAGTAACTGGCATCCAAAGTGGTTCATATAGACAGAGAGTATAGGAGAAATTTTCAGTAATACTGAGATGAAATTTGAATTAAATTTTATGCATAAGTGTCATAAATCCTTTTAACTAGTGTTACCTTCTGAAACCACTATTAAAACTAATTCCTACCCTTTTGCAAAGGGAAGACAGAAGTGACTATTTAGTGACATGTTCACTGATAATGGACAATTATGGTTCTACAGAAGTAAACATGACAATGTTACATTTTTACTATTATAATTTGAAACAAGCTCCTTAATCACAGGTGTCACTATTTCCAAATTCTATATAAACCTATTAAGAGAATTCAAATAAAGCATTTCTCTAGCACTGACTAGTTATAATTTACTGAAACCTAATAACTTTTAGGGTTAGGGAGTGTGATCTTATCTGTTGATCACAGTTGACTATGTTTTTTTAAAAATAACTTTTTAAAAAGAATATGCATATGTGTATATACACATACAAGAAAGAAGAAACAAAAAAATATAGAACAGGTGAGTGTCAAGAAGCTTACAAATGTAATAAAGATATGTTTTTCCCCTATCCATATCCATAATTTAATAAAGGAACATGAATATCTGAGGGAGAAGGGTGGTTAAGAAATATGAAATATAATAAATATAGATAAAATATCTTTGATCCCCAAATTATGATTAAATTCAATACATAATATAATCATCTTGAAATACTACCGATTTTGGCTCTTTCATACATATGTTTGTATTATATGTTCAGGTTATTCATATACCACCAATATTTTTTTAAAAGCCATACTTCTAAAGCAGGGGTCGGGAACCTATGGCTCGCGAGCCAGATGTGGCTCTTTTGATGATTGCATATGGCTCGCAGATAAAACAAAATATTCTCACTTGAACTGGGCCGCTTGAACTCGCTTCCCGCCGCGGACCGCGTTCACGCGCGGCGGCGGCAGCAAGCCGGGAGCGCTCGCCTGGAATTGGAATCTGCAAGGCGGGCGCAGAGAGATGACGTTGCTGCTGTCGGCGCCCCACGCTGATTGGCTGTTGAAGGGTGAGCGGCGGCGGCGACAGCAGCAAGCTCCCTGAGCTCCGCGCCTCGCCTGCCTTGAGATGGAGGGTGGGGGCGGCCAAGAGAAGCGTCTGCCCGGGCATCGGTCGCCCTTCCCCAGCAGAGCAGCTTTGGGGCCACGGGAGCCCTCCCAGCTGCCCCGCGACGGAGCCCCCCCCGGTTGATACATGCAGACCCCGTTCCGGGGAGCTCGGGCGGATTCCCCAAGGATCCCCCGCTTGAGGAAAAGGGCGGGAGGGGCCGGCGGGCAAGGCGCCCACCCCCCAAAGAGAGGGAGGGGGGCGAAGCGAGTGGCCCCTCCCGCCGCCATCTTCCCCCTCAGGGCCGAGAGAGCGCTGGCAGGTAGAGCCCTCCTGCCCCGGGAGGCTCGCTTCCGCCCGCAGGGAAGCCTTGGCCGGGGCGGGGGCTGGAGGAGCGGCCCAGCGGGCGCGGAGAGGGCCGGGGGTGGCGGCGCAGCCTCAGCCGGAGACGGAGCCAGGCGGTGGCGGGAGAGGCGAAGCCATGCACCGCCCGAGGAGAGCGCAGCGCGGAGGTGAGCCAGGCGGCGCCTCGGCCCGACCCCACCACGCAGCCGGGCAGGCAGGTGAGGCGCCTCAGCCAGGGAGACGCCGCGCGGGCTCCTCGGGCAGCCTCCAGGCGGGCGAGGCGGACTTTAGCCGGCCGGGCAGCGCTGGACCTCGGCCGCCCCTCGCCCTTCTCGGGGGAGGTGGCGAGGGCCCACTGAGTCCGGAGGGCGGGGAGCCCGAGCCTTCGGGGTGCCGATCGCCTCGCCCCGCTCCTCCCAGGCGGCCTCTCCTGGCTGGGAGCCCTCGAGGCGGGCTCGGGCGGCCGTCCTGGGCGTCCCGGACTAGCTCCCGCCGGCCTGGATCTCCCAGCACGACTTCCCAGTCGTTGGAAGGTTGTGCATGTGTGTGTGAGAGAGAAAAAACTCGAGCACTTTAGCACACCCGGAGGAACAGCCCGGTTGCTACGCCGCCTCGCAACTCCCAGCCGTGCCAAGCGCCGCAGGCTGCCTTTCTTTATTATATGGCTCTCACTGAAATAAATTTCCAAATTTTTTGCTTTCATGGCTCTCTTAGTCAAAAAGGTTCCCGACCCCTGTTCTAAAGCATCTTCCCGAAATATTGTGTGAAGATCAATAATCACAGGAAATCGGTTGTGCCTTTATCATCAGCAGAACATATTAAGCCATAAACAATTCCTGACAAGTTAAAGCAGCAAGTCTAAGAAAAAATGAACAGTTTTTTTCATCATGGGCTGAATTTTGCTGAACATAAAAGCTTATGCTATATAATTACTATTTTAAAAATGATTGAAACATTTTGTTTGTTCCTCCATCTATTTAACAACTCTAATGGCAGAAAAGTAAAGAATGTACAAGTTTTCCACTCTATAAAATAAATGCTGTGAAGCTTAAATATGAAATTTCAAAAGTACTATAGGTTAGACTACAGATGTACTACAGGTTAGGCTTCCCAGTCAATATGGCATTAAAAAAGAAACTGATAGCATATTCTTATAAAAATAAGGCAAAATACATACTAAGAAAGAACCTTTCACATTCTGAATACAGATGGTTTCAGTCAGAGGTGGGCTTCAGCTGGTTCGGACCAGTTCAGGCGAACAGGTTGTTAAGATTTTGCGCAGTTCGGAGAACCGGATAATCGCACCACTGGCTGGCCCAGCCCAGCCTGGCCCGGCCACCCCACCCACCCCACCCACCCCACCTTGCCTATCTCGCCTCGCCCACCTTGGCCGGTGGCTAGAGTCACGCCCAGCTACTCTCTGACTCCTTCGCTTGCTCACCCAGACCCCATGGTCCAGCTGATCTCCACACCTCACCTGCTTGCCTCCCTTTGCTGCGGCCTACTATGCTGCCCATATGGCACAGCTGATCTCTGCGCCTCGCCCGCTCTGCTCACTGTGGCTGCCCACGAAGGTAAGGTGCTCTGCCAAAGGGCCACCTTGGGGTGGATATGGCGAGGCCCGGCCGCTTTTTGAGCCTGGTTCTCGCTATCCTTCTGCCCACATGCTGCCCACTCGCCCTTCGCCTTGGGTCGGGGATGTGCCAGTCCCTGGCTCTGGCCTTTCCTGGGGCCTTCGCCCACATGCTGCCCAATTGCCCTTCGCCTTGGGTCGAATGTTCAAAAAGAATAAACTTTATCAGTATAAGCAGAGATGTATTCTTCAAGCTTTAGTGCATTTTGCAAAAATCATTATTTGCCATTGTAGAACATAATTTCTCACCAAAAATGTAATTTAATGGAGGGTAAAGTAAGATTTTACACTTAGGCAAGAAAAAAACCAAATGCACAGGTATAGAATAGGTGGTGCCTGGCTCAACTGGAAGTAGCTGTGAGATGGACCTGTGAGATGGAAACTTATCAAACAGATCCAACCTAGAAATAAGAAGAAATTTCCTGATAGTGGGAACAATTAATCAGAGGAATGGGATGCCTTCAGAAGTTGTGGGTATACTATCACTGGAGATTTTAAAGAAGAAATTTGTCCGTAATAGTATAATTTCTCATGCTTGAGCAGGGGTTGGACTAGAAAACCTCCAAGGTCCCTTCCAACTCTGTTATTTTTAATAAATCTCTCCATTCAGTCTTACCAAGAGAATGGTGATAAACAATACTTGGAAATGTACATCAGGTCTTCTGATAGCAAAATCCCATCTTACTGGCTAGTATCAAGGGGAAGATGACTTTGAAAAAGCTTCTCTCTCACCATAACATGCAAGACGAGGCAAGGACTGGCTGGGAGGGGAGGGGCAAGGAGAGGTCAGGCGAGGCACCCCTTGAGTTGAGTGACATTGAGTTGGCCATGCCCACCAGTCACATGCCCAGCCAGCCACGCCCACCCAGCAGTCATTAGGGCAGAGAACCGGTTGTTAAATTATTTGAATCCCACCATTGGTTTCAGTACATAAGAAAGAAAGAAAATACAAGTCCCGAGAGAGAAACACACACACATACAGTGGTGGGATTCAATTTTTTTTACTACTGGTTCTATGGGCGTGGCTTGGTGGGCATGGTTTGGCTTGGTGGGCGTGGCTTGGTGGGCATAGCAGGGGAAGGATACTGTAAAATCTCCTTTCCCATCCCACTCCAGGGGAAGGTTACTGCAAAATCCCCACTTCCTCCCGATCAGCTGGGACTCAGGAGGCAGAGAATAGATGGGGGTGGGGCCAGTCAGAGGTTGTATTTACCGGTTCTCCGAACTACTCAAAATTTCCACTACTGGTTCTCCAGAACTGGTCAGAACCTGCTGAAACCCACCTCTGCACACATAGCACACCAGACTTCATTCCAACTCATGGGAATAAAATACAAAATTCACTGCCCAATTCAATATTAAATGTAAACAGCACAATAATTTAGGCTTTCATCACCTGAGATGCTACTTCATTGCATGACCACAAGGTGTTCCACACAGAGCTGCCTTTAAAGAGCCCCCAAAACTGCAATTGTTACAAAATGGAGCAGCCCACTGGTTAACTGGTATTAGATACCCAGAACACAGTAGTTTTTAATGTGTGGGGGGAAGATTTATTATATACTGTCTATTACTACTGAGAGGAACAATTAAACATTGAATAATTAGATACTATAGATATAAAATGTTTATCTTTAAAGAACAGAAGTTCATGCAGGGTTAAGAACAGTGATTTGGTTGTCAAAAGGCATTTCCAGAGCTTCTTCCCCCCCCTTTTTAATGTGTTCTGATTATTTTCTTTTTTTTCTTTTTTCCTCCCCCCCCTCCTTTTTTTTGTCCTATAGTCAACTACCTTTAGGGTTAGGGAAGCCCTAACCTAACCTCCTAAACATTCTTACTACTTTCCTTAAGAAAACACCTGACAGCTAAACTATCCACTTCCATTTTATCGAAACAACACACCAGCGGTGGGTTGCTCCCAGTTTGGACTGGTTCTTAGAACTGGTAGCGCCAGCAGTGGGAGGCTCTGCCCACCTGCCCGGGATGCTTCTGCAAAATGCACAGAAGCGGCGTGCACGCGCAAACCGGTAGTAAAATCATTTACAACACACCACTGCAACACACCACTGTTTAATTGGAGTATGCTTCAGAAGTA
Source organism: Diadophis punctatus similis (assembly GCA_023053685.1). Classification (NCBI taxonomy): domain Eukaryota; kingdom Metazoa; phylum Chordata; class Lepidosauria; order Squamata; family Dipsadidae; genus Diadophis; species Diadophis punctatus. The sequence continues at coordinate 6,866,919 of JALIGW010000010.1, read as the reverse complement.
CAGAATGCTGTTTCTAGTATTCACAGCAATGATCATGCTGGCTGGGGAATTCTAGAAATTGAACTCCACAATGCGAGAAGCTGCATAGTTGGAGACAGCTGATCTATGGCATAAAAGGGAGGGGTAAAATATATGTACTGGTGGTGTACTGTTACTATTACTGATTATTAATATTGCATTTGTATATCACTCTTCTACCAGGGCACTCCAGAATGGTAAATAGAAGAAAACATTCAATAAAACAATTGGCAATAAAACAAAATGATAAAAATAGTGGAAGTGTAGCAAGCTATGTAAAATTAGACCATTTATAACTTGCTAACATAGAGGAGTTTCATCCCAGAGGGGATTATTACCTTTAAATGTCAAATGAAATCCAAATGAGCTATTGTATCTGCAACATTCTTGATCACTGCTTTTAAGCCACAGAGCAAAGCCTGCATATACTGACTCAACTACAGTATATCTAAGTATGTACGATTTATTTTATGAAAAAAAGACCCCATTCATGGATATATAGTCTACACATTTAAAATTTATTCATATTTGATAATGTATAGGTTATCAAGTACATTGTATTGGATAAGGGGATGATGGCTGAAAAAAGAGCCAGAAGTTCTCAAGCTCCATAATAGTTCTTCAGCAGCAAGACTACTAAGTGCTGTATGAAGTGTGCACATTTAGCATTCACCAAAATTAGTCACAGTTTGAAAGTCCATTCCCTTCCACAATCAATGTTTTCAGATGCCATATATGAAAATAATTGGAGCTGTACTGCCAATAAATGGAACAGAGTCCTGCTTTCATATGTAGGAGGCAAGATGGCTGTTGCCTACTGAGATGAGTTTCACAGTAAATACTGAATTACTGCTGAATTACCATCCATTAAAACCACTGACCTAATCCAGCTCATTCTGCTTATTGGTGGACTCAGATGCTATTCATTCTAGTCAAGTGTTAAACAGAGAATGACAGTGAGAGAAGATTGATTTTTACTGAATATACTGATCATCCATCTAGTTGAAAATGCCATCAGGTTTGCCAAGTCTTCAACAGGTGACCAGCAGTATATCAAATGCCTTTGGACAACTGATCAGTAGCACAGCTACCCTTGCTGGTACTGTACATTCCCCGATATCCAAGTAGTCCAGTCAGTTGTGCTATCTAATCTGGATCCTGGGCAGGGGTGGGTTCCTCCTGGTTCAGACCAGTTTGTGCTTAACGGTAGCAGCCTGCTGGTGACGTCATGATGACATCACCGACCCGGTACTGTCGGTGTTAAGTCCTTGAGTTACGACCGGTGAAGTCCTCAACTTACGACCCCACACTCCACAGCTCCTCGAGTTACGACCCAACCTTGCTGGCCCAGACTGGAACCTGATTGGTTGAAGCCTTGGCCAGCTGGAGCGCGGGAGACACAAATAGCTCCCATTGGACACTTGTTCTGACAGCTTCCTATAAATAGGGGCTGTCATTCCCTCAGTTCTGTCTTCTTTCACTCAGCTGAGTTGGTGCTGAATAAACAGTTCCTTAATCAAAAAGAGCCTCCGTCTTTTCCTTGCCGAAGCTGCCGGCTATTTAACACTGGCGATGAGGAGAAGCGGACCCGAAGCCACCGCTACACCGGCACCTCGTTCCTGCCTCCTACAGCCGACTTACAGAAGCACTTTCCCTTCTGCCGCTATGAGCCGCGATTTTTTTTCCCGCCAGAGAAAGCCCTTTCGGGTTTTTTTTCTCTGCTCTTTGCCTCAGCCGCGAAGCCTGAGCTAGTCACTCTAAGCTAAAGTCGCTCCAATTCCCTTCCTCACAAGGTCGATGAGACGTCGCCTCTCCTTGCTGCTATCACTCCTCATCCTTTTAAGGATGACTTCTTTACCATCCTTCCCTCCATTCGAGCCAGCCTTTGAAACCTGGGACGATTACTTGTCCCGGTTTGAATGCATCCTCAGGGCTGCTGATCTCACTGAACTTTCAGGCACTAGAAAACTGGGCTATTTTTTAAGTTCATGTGGCAGGGACATTTTTGCCACTGCCAGAGCCCTAACAGCACCTGCAGAGGTCTACACAGTGCCCTGGGAGACGGTCATTGACAAGCTGAGAAACCACTATTCTCCTGCTCCATCCAAGGTTGCCAGAAGACATGCCTTCAGGCAGAGGTTTCAAAAAGAAGGTGAGACAATTAATGGCTACATCGCTGCCTTACGAACCGCAGCTGTCAACTGTGAGTTCACAAACCTGGATGATCTCCTGCTTGATCAGTTGATCTGCGGAGTCCAGGACCTGCAACCCCAGAGACACTTGCTGGCTAGAAAAGAGCTGAACCTCACAACCACTCTGGATGAGGCCAGTGCTTTTGAACTGTCAGAGAAGTCTGCCTCTGAAATGCAGAGGACAAGACCAGTGCAGTCCCAGGCCAGGCCTCATTCCATCCACCATGAGGACTCTGACCCAGATGTCCTCTCTGATGAAGACCTAGACATCAACAAACTCCAGACAACTCGGTGCAAACCTTCTAACACCAACAATCCTACCCAACAACCATGTTTTAGCTGTGGGGGTGTCCACAGCAGAGCTGATTGTCGCTTCAGACACGCGACCTGCCGCCGCTGTGGCAAACCTGGACATTTAGCTAGGGTTTGCAGATCATCGCTTTCTATGCCTGCTCCTCTGGCCCAAGGGCCTTACCTCCAGAGACCTACTCCTGCCCTTTTCACAAGGCAACCTCCAAGGTTCCGGGCTAGGCCTACTCGCAGACCTACTGCTGTTCCATACTCATGCTATGCCACTACAAGAGACATTTCTCCTGTCTCCTACCAGGTTAACAATGCCTCCTTGGTTGGCCACACTAGAAAGCTGTATGTCACTGTTCTCCTTGAGGGCCAACCATGCAAGATGGAGGTGGACACCAGTTCTTCAAAGACGCTGATTTCCTGGGCGACCCTAACCACCTTGTTTCCAAACTTTGCTAGAAACCACCTTGAGCCTTGCCCTATCACTCTTAAAGACTACCAAGGAAACAAAATTCCCTTAGTAGGTTGTGGTTCTTTTTCTGTTTCCTATGCAGGTACCTCAGCTCGCCTTCCACTCATCATTGTTGACGGATGCCTGCCATCACTTCTAGGCCTCAACTGGTTCGATGCACTCAGCCTTGCAGTCGTGGGGATCCACGCAACCACCACCTCCCCAGCCAACACCATCCCTCCAGATGACCACTTGGCCTCATTGCAGAGAGAATTTCCTGATGTGTTTGCACCTGGCCTGGGTAAATATACTGGCACTCCTATTTCCTTTAATTTGGATCCCCAGGTGGCCCCCATCCGGCTAAAGGCCCATAGAGTACCTTTGGCTTTAAGGCCTAAGGTAGACCTCGAATTAGACAAGCTAATTTCCCAGGGGGTGCTCCAGCAGATAGACCACGCTAGATGGGAAACACCAATCGTGATTCCCCTAAAGCCTGATGGGTCCATACGAATCTGTGCTGACTACAAGGCGACCATTAACTGGGCACTACAGTACAATCCCTATCCTGTCCCTGTGGTACAACACCTTTTACACTCCTTGGGCCAGGGGTCTATTTTCGCCAAGCTGGACCTGGCACAAGCCTACCAGCAACTCCCGGTGGATGATGCCACCGCACTGGCTCAAACCATAGTCACTCACCGGGGGGGGGGGCTTCAAATGTACCAGGCTCCAGTTTGGCGTAAATGTGGCTCCTGGCCGCTTCCAGAGCCTCATGGAGAGGCTCCTTCATGGGTTGTAGGGGATGGTGCCATACTTCGGTGATGTGCTCATCTCGGCATCCACCCCCTCAGAACTGTCCTCTAGGGTTAGGTCTGTCCTACTTAGATTTAGAGAGGCAGGTCTCCGCTTACGTCTTGACAAGTGCCAATTTGGAGTTCCTCAGGTCGAATTCCTGGGGTTCCTCATAGACGCCCAGGGCATTTGACCAACGCCCTCCAAAATTGAAGCCATTCGGTCAGCTCCCTCACCATCCTCCAGATCAGAGCTGCAATCCTTCCTAGGACTCCTCAATTTCTATTCTGTTTTCCTTCCACACAAAGCCACTTTTGCTGAACCCCTACATAGACTGTTAGAAAAGAAAGCTGCCTGGTGGTGGGGTTCAGCAGAGGAAAATGCTTTCCAGGCCATTAAGCATCTCTTAACTTCTAAAGCTGTCCTCGTTCAATACAGTGACAGTCTTCCTTTACTGCTGGCCATACGGGGTTGGGGCTGTCCTAAGCCACATTCTTCCTAATGGTTCAGAAGCCCCTTTGGCATTCTACTCTAGGACCCTGTCCAATGCTGAATGAAACTACAGCCACTTTGACCGCGAGGCCTTGGCCTGCGTCACTGGCATTCGTAAATTCCATGACTACCTATATGGTCGCCATTTTGAGTTACTCACCGACCATAAACCCCTTCTGGGACTATTAGCTAGTGACAGGCAGACCCCTAACATAGTGTCCCCTAGAATGTCTCGATGGCTAGAATTCTTAGTTGCTTACTCTTACACTCTGCACTACCAGCCAGGCCGGCAGATGGGAAATGCAGATGCACTAAGTAGGTGCCCATTAAGGACCCAGCACCAGCCAGTGCTGTTTTACTAGTGGAAGAACTCCAATTGCCAGTCACCATGGCTCACATTGCAGCCAAGTAAGCTAAAGACCCTATTTTACTTCAGGTTTTGGATTGGGTTCGCAGAGGGTGGCCTCCAGTATCCCCCTCACCTACATTTCAACCATTCTTTAATAGATGCCACGAGCTTACAGTGATGAAAGGCTGTTTGCTATGGGGGCACAGAGTAGTGGTTCCACCCAGCCTGTGAACCAATGTCCTCCAATGCCTCCACAAGGCCCATCCAGGCATAGTCCGCATGAAAGCCTTGGCTCGCAGCTATGCCTGGTGGCCTAAGATGGATGAACAAATAGAAGGGTGGGTGACCAAATGCTTGCCCTGCCAACTGTCTAGGCCTCTGCCACCTGCTGCTCCAATTCTAGACTGGGAGTCTGCTAAAGCTCCTTGGTCTCGCCTGCATTTGGACCTGGCTGGGCCTTTCCAGGGTCACACTTTCCTAGTTCTGGTAGACTCCTACTCCAAATGGGTAGAGCTGGCTAATATGCCGTCTACCTCTTCAGAATCTATTAGGCAGACCTTGGAGGCCATTTTCGCGACCCATGGTCTCCCTGACACATTGGTCACGGATAATGGCCCCCAATTCACTTCCTCCCAATTTCAGGACTACCTAGCCCGGATGGGGGTGCGCCATGCTAAAACAGCCCCTGCTCACCCTGTGGCAAATGGCTTAGCTGAAAGGGCTGTAAGGTCAGCTAAGGAGGCCCTCAGCCGTTTGGGCACTACTAATTGGCAGGCTAGTTTAAATACTTATCTATTCGCCCAACACCCCACCCCATGCCAGGCTACAGGGTTAAGCCCAGCAGAGCTCCTAATGGGGAGATGCCTAAGAACCCTATTGGATCGCCTCCACCCAGGCTATATGGAGCTACAACAACCCTGCAGGCCGGCCATCGCTAGGCAACTAACACCTGGGGACCCCGTTTTTGCCCTAAACCTAGGGGCTGGACCTAAGTGGGTCCCTGGGCACATCTCCCAGCTAACAGGGCCCTGCTCCTATAGGGTCCAATTAGAGGATGGCCGGTCCTGGCGGCGGCACATAAACCAGCTGCGCTGCCGCCTCTCTACTGCTTCCCAGCCCGTTACTATCCAGCTGCTACCTGAACCTCCCTGCCTTCCCTCCACGTTTCCGACTCCGGCACCGTTACCACCAACCTCACCAATTCGCAGGCCTTCTCCAGCACGGGGGTCTCCCGCAAAGATGACACCGGCCTCTGCTCCAGCAGAAGTTAGTTGCAGCCCTCCTCGGCCTCTTCCTCCGATGCCTTCCTCCTCGGCCTCTTCCTCCGATGCCTCAGAAGTCTCGGCTTCTGAGCCGAGACTGAGAAGATCTGAGCGCGTCTGACGCCCCGCCCCGCCTACCTCGAGGACTACGCATGCGCAATCCAAGGGGGAAGGAGTGTTAAGTCCTCGAGTTACAACCGGTGAAGTCCTTGACTTACGACCCCATGCTCCGCAGCTCCTCGAGTTATGACCCAACCTTGCTGGCCAAGACTGGAACCTGATTGGTTGAAGCCTTGGCTAGCTGGAGCGCGGGAGACACAAATAGCTCCCATTGGACACTTGTTCTGACAGCTTCCTATAAATAGGGGCTGTCACTCCCTCAGTTCTGTCTTCGTTCACTCAGCTGAGTTGGTGCTGAATAAACAGTTCCTTAATCAAAAAGAGCCTCTGTCTTTTCCTTGCCGAAGCTGCCGGCTATTTAACAGTCAGTGCTGGTCCCTGGTCCCATTTTCCCCCCAATTTATTTTTTATTTTTTATATTTTGGGGGGGATTTCTTTATTTTTTTTCTTCTTCTGAGCATGCACAGAAGCTGAGTTTCCGGCACTGCGCATGCGTCTCCATTTTGTTTTGGGCAGGTTTTTTTTTTGAATTTTTTCCAGGGTTTTTGCACAAAAACTTCTTCTGGGCCAGGAGCAAAAACTGTCCGCCCTCTGCCTGGGTCATTTGGAGAAGGGAAGGGAAGTATTTTTGGGAGGCAGCCACCTAGAGGTAAGAAAACGAACCACTGAGGGAAGAAGCCCCTGAAGCTGCCGGCATTGTGGCTCCCCGCAGTTCCTCGACTCATCTGGGCTACAGCTGAGCCCGCTGCCATGAGCCGGCGGATGGAGGCACCCCTCCCCAGCCAGATCTTTCTGGATTTTACTTAGAAGAAAGGGCAGCTCATGGCTGCTACATTTCGCTGTGCTGCCCCAAACAATTTCCCATAAAGATCAATGAAGGAGAGAAACAGCCGCTGACCTGGAGAACACGTGGACTGGAGCAGCTCTGTGTGGCTGTTTCTTCACCTTCATTGTTTTTGCTGGGATATTTTGCACAGCGAAATGTAGAAGCCATGAGCTACTCTTTCCTCCAAGTCTCATCCGGAAAGCTCTGTGCAGAGAGAAACACCTGTTTCCCTCTGTCGCCCACAGCGCTTAGAGGAAAGTACGGCTCATGGCTGCTACATTTCGCTGTGCTGTGCCAAATGATTTCCCATAAAGAACAATGAAGGAGAGAAACAGCCCCTGACCTGGAGAACACGTGGACTGGAGCAGCTCTGTGTGCTCTCCACTGGCTGTTTCTTCACCTTCACTGTTTCACATCGCAGGAGAGCAGCCACTGCCTCCAAGCCCGGCAGGGTCGATGGCAATGGCAGAGTCCAGCACTTGGGGAGGGCAAGGTTAGCATGCTCCCAGCCACGCCCAGCACTGCCTCTGCCAACTTAAGGCAGCGGGCTCAGCTCCACGCGTGTTGTATCCCCCTCCGAGCCTTCGCCCGTGCCGCCAGCATCTCCTGAAGCCATCACCATTGGAGCTGCAACAGGTGAGCATGGCAGGGTGAAGAGGGGGAATGGCTCATCTGGAGCAGCTCCCTCGCACCCAGGGGCAGCAGGGACAAACTGCAGGGGAGCAGCTCCAGAAGAGCCCGTATTCTTCCGAAGCTGCCACCGCACACACCGGCGGGCAAGTCCCGGGCTCGGGCTGCCCGCAAGGCCCCCCCCTCTCTCATTCATGCTCACGCTCTCCCCCCTTGCTGTCCTGGTTCTACGGCTCCTCCCGGCCTCCCAAAGTCTCTCGAAGTGAGTCCAAGGAGAGAATGGGGATGCACAGAGCCGTTCGTGCTTCTGAGACACTGCAGGGGCTGGAGCAAAGGAGTGGGGGGGGAGAGGAAGCCGGAGGCGCTCGCTTGGCTCACCACCGCTTGTGCTTTTCTGGCATGGGGGGGGATGGGACTGGGGATATGGAGCTACCCCAACAGCAGGAAAGGAAAGAAGGAAAGGAAAGAAGGTGTTGTGTCCTGAGATCTGCATACTGGCTGGGAAGTTTCCAGTCAGGTCCGCTCTATTGAGCAGAATAGGTAATTGCTGATTGGTCCTTTTACAAGCCAGAGCTACCCTATTTAAACCACAGTCACACCTGGGTATTCGCTGTTATTGCTCACTGTAATTAATAAAGAGCTGAGGTCACTCAACCCGTCTCCTGCCTCTTCAGTATGAGAACCTAACATTGGCGACAAAGGTGGGATACTGAAGAGCAATTTCAAACAAAGCAAGCAGCCCGGCCAGAAGGAAGCGTCGGACCACGAGGCGCCAAATTCGAATCGGAACAAAGACTAAGGGACCACAGAGGAGCTGCCATGTCGTCGTCTTTCCACCCACCCACCCCATATGACCAAGCAAATGAGACATGGGAAAACTACTTGAGAAAATTCCACTGTTTTCTGGGAGCCAACGATCTGAACGATCTCTCGGACAGCAGGAAGAGGGACATGTTCCTAAGCCACTGCGGACCAAAAGTTTTCGATATAGCTGTAACGTTGCTGGAGCGAGAAACAATAGAAGCGACCACATGGTCCAGGCTACAAGAGGTGCTGAAGAGACACGACGATCCTGCACCTTCTAAAATAGTGAGCTGGTATGAATTCTGTGAACGAGTGCAGCATGAACAAGAAAGAATCAATGATTATATTGCAGCCCTGAGAAAAGCATCAGTCCATTGCAGATTCCAGAACCTAGGCGAAGCCCCTTCTGCGACCTTCTGGCAAGCAAAGTCAATGGGGAAGCTGGATTCACTTAACAATAGTGTTACTCACTTATCAACTGCAGGGATTCACTTAACAACTGCAGCAAGAAAAGTCGTAACATGGAGCAAACCTTGCTTAACCAATGTCTCACTTAACAGCAGAAATGTTGGGCTCAGTTGTGGTCGTAAGTCGAGGACTACCTGTATAAAAATGGTTCTTGCTCAGAATGAGGTGTTTGGCTGGGAGGGCCATTCAAAGGCAGCCAAAGGCAGGGCTGGAGACCCTCAGTGGCACTGAGGAAAAGAAAGGAAAGGAAAGGAGAAAAGGAAAGGGGGGAGGGGAGGGGAGGGGAAGGAAAGGAAAGGAAAGAAGGGAAGGGGGAAGGGAAGGGATGAAAGAGGAGGAAATGTAAGGAAAGGAAAGGAGGAAAGGAAAGGAATGGAACAGGAGAAAAGAAAGGAAAGGGGAGGGACTACAGCTACAGCTCTGGAATATAATAATAATAATAATAATAATAATAATAATAATAATAATAATAATAATAATAATAATAATGATGATGATGATGATGATGATGATGATGATGATGATGATGATGATAACAACAACAACAGAATTGGAAGGGACCTTGGAGGTCTTCTAGTCCAACCCCCTGCATACGCAAGAAACCCTACACTACTTCAGACAGATGGTTATCCAAAATCTTCTTAAAAACGTCTAGTGTTGGAGCATTCACAAGTTCTGGAGGCAAGCTGTTCCACTGATTTATTGTTCTAACTGTCAGGAAATTTCTCCTTAGTTCTAAGTTGCTTCTCTCCTTGTTTAGTTTCCACCCATTGCTTCTTGTTCTACCCACAGGTGCCTTGGAGAATAGTTTGACTCCCTCTTCTTTGTGGCAACCCCTGAGATATTGGAACACTGCTATCATGTCACCCCTGGTCCTTCTTTTCATTAAACTAGACATACCCAGTTCCTGCAATCGTTCTTCATATGTTTTAGCCTCCAATCCCCTAATCCAGTGGTTCCCAACCTGTGGTACGTGTACCACTAGTGGTACGCGAGGGCCTTCCAGGTGGTACGCGGACACTTTCGGGGTCATGAACGATTTTTAGTTAGTTATTTTTTACTTCACAAAAATGTTTACTGCCTAACACAAGATAATCTGGCAACGATTTGCAACTGTTGCCACACGCTACCCACCTGGTCCCAGTGGCTCGAGAATCCAGTTGCTGGATGCGCGGGGCCAAAAAAGGAACGGTACAATTATGGAAATAAAGTGATATCTGATTGAATTTAGTTTCTCTGGAACCAGGTGGTATGCGGCGACTGTACGGGACCTCCAAATGGTACTCGATCACAAAAAGGTTGGGAACCACTGCCCTAATCATTTTTGTTGATCTTCTCTGCACTCTTTCTAGAGTCTCAACATCCTTTTTACATCGTGGCGACCAAAACTGAATGCAGTATTCCAAGTGTGGCCTTACCAAAGCATTATAAAGTGGTATTAACACTTCGCGTGATCTTGATTCTATCCCTCTGTTAATGCAGCCTAGAATTGTGTTGGCTTTTTTGGCAGCTGCTGCACACTGCTGGCTCATATTTAAACGGTTGTCCACTAGGACTCCAAGATCCCTCTCACAGTTACTACTGTTGAGCAAGGTGCCACATATACTGTACCTGTGCATTTTGTTTTTCTTGCCTAAATGTAGAACCTAACTTTTTTCACCATTGAATTTCATTTTGTTTGATAGCGCCCAATGTTCAAGTCTGTCAAGATCCTTCTGTATCTTGAGCCTATCTTCTGGAGAGTTGGCTATTCCTGCCAGTTTGGTGTCATCTGCAAATTTGATGAGTTCCCCATCTATCCCCTCGTCCAAGTCATTGATGAAGATGTTGAAGAGTACTGGGCCTAAAACAGAGCCTTGGGGTACTCCACTGCATACTTCACTCCATTTAGATGCAGTTCCATTGAGCACTACACGTTGAGTGCGGTTGGTTAGCCAGTTCTGAATCCATCTGGTGGTGTTGCTGTCCATCCCACATTTTTCTACTTTATCTAGTAGTAGGTTGTGGTCAACTTTGTCAAATGCCTTACTGAAGTCCAAATAAACCACATTGACAGCATTCCTCTGGTCCACTAATTTTGTCACTTTATCAAAGAATGCAATAAGATTAGTCTGGCATGATCTGTTTTTGACAAACCCATGTTGGCTTTTGGTTATTACTTTGTTTGCTTCTAGGTGTTCGTTGATTCATTGCTTGATTATCTTTTCCAAAATCTTCCCTGGTATTGAGGTCAGGCTGATAGGTCTGTAGTTTCCTGGATCTGTTTTTTTTCCTTTTTTGAAGATGGGAACTATATCAGCTCTTTTCCAGTCCTCTGGCAGTTCCCTGGTGCTCCAGGATCTTTGATAGATATAGTTCGGTGGTTCTGAGATCTCGTCTGCCAGTTCCTTCAGAACCTTGGGGTGTAATCCATCTGGTCCTGGTGATTTGAATTTGTCAAGGGTGGACAGGTGTTCACTTACCATTTTCTTCCCTATTTTAACTTGTGTTCCTAATATGTTTTTTGTGATGCTGTTTTTGATAGGTTGGACTGTTTTTTCCCTTTGTGTAAAGACAGATGCAAAAAACGTGTTAAGTAGCTCTGCTTTCTCCCTGTTGCTTGTCACCTTCTTGCCACTTTCTCCCTGTAATGGACCAATTGTTTCCTTGACTTTTTTCTTGTTTTTAATATGTTGGAAGAAGGTTTTTTTGTTACTTTTTACTTTTGTCGCAAGCCTTTGTTCATTGTGAGCCTTAGCTTTCCTCACTTCATCCTTACAGGCTCCGGCTATTTGCTGGTATTCTGCCTTAGTTATTTCCCCTTCTTTCCACTTTTTATACTTGTCCTTTTTATCTTTCAATTTGTCAGAGAGTTCTTTATGCAGCCATGCTGGGTTTTTTTGAGACCTATTATTTTGTTCTTCATTGGTATTGTGCTAGTCTGGGCTTTTATAATCTCACTTTTCAAAATTTCCCAAGCTTCTTGAGTTGTTTTCCCCTTGAGGATTCTCATCCATGGAATCTTTCCCAAGTTCTCTCTAAGTTTATTGAAATTAGCCCTCTTAAAGTCCAAGACTCTAGTTTGACTTTGTTCTACTGTTTGTGTTTGCATAATGTTGAATTCCAATATTGCATGATCACTTGCCCCCAAGGTTCCTGTAGCTTCAACACCTTCATTAATTTCATCTATGTTAGTGAGAATTAAGTCCAATATGGCTGATCCCCTTGTTCCCTTCTCTACTTTTTGGGTAACAAAGTTGTCAGCTAGGTTTGTTAGGAACCTGTTGGATCTTCCACTTGGTGCAGAGTTTGTCTCCCAGTTGATGTCAGGGTAGTTAAAATCCCCCATTACTATTGTGATGTGCTTCCTACATACCTTAGTTAGCTGACTAGCAAAAAGTTCATCTGCTTCCTCTGTTTGGTTGGGTGGCCTATAGTATAGACCAGTGATGGCGAACCTATGGCACGGGTGCCACAGGTGGCAGGCGGAGCCATATCTTCCGGCACGCGAGCCGTTGCCCTAGCTCAGCTCCAGTGCGCATGTGCATGCCCGCCAGCTGATTTTTGGCTCGCGCGGAGGCTCTGGGAGGGCAATTTCGGCCTCCGGAGGGCCTCCAGGGAGGCGGGGGGTGTTTTCGCCCTCCCCAAGCTCCAAGAAAGCCTCTGGAGCCTGGGGAGGGGGAAAAATGGGCCCACCGGGCCCACTGGAAGTCAGGAAACAGGGGAGTGGGGGGTCACACATGCATGTGCAGGGGGTGGGGCAAGTGAGGGGCTTTGAATTATGGGTGTGGGCACGCATGCGCGTGCAATAGCGTGCATGTGCACTATTTCGGCACCCGAGGAAAAAAAGGTTCGCCATCACTGGTATAGACCTATGGCAATGTCATTTCGCACCCCTTTAATATTGACCCAAATGCATTCAAGATGATTTTCATTATTGTTGTGCTCTATTTCTGTAGAGATGTAGTTATTTCTTACATATAGTGCAACTCCACCTCCTCTTTTATTTGGTCTGTTTCTTTTAAATAATTTAAATCCCTCTAGCTGTATATTCCATTTGTCAGTTTCATCCCACCAAGTTTCCGTAATGGCAACTATATCATATCTTCCCTCATTTACTTGAATTTCTAATTCACCCTGTTTATTCCTCATACTCTGTGCATTGGTGTATAGACATTTAAGTCCATTTTGATTGACCCTGTGTTTACTGTCTACATAACCTGTGTTGTGCCTGACTGCCCCTACTTTCTTGCCACCTGTTTGATTAGTGCACATATCTAATGTGCACTAATCCCTTTCTTTGATGGATGCAAACCATCTCTTTTGTACAGTTTTTCAATGGACCAGCTGCAGATATCATGACTAATAAAACCAAAGCCTTCCCTTTTACACCACTCCTTTAGCCAGACATTAAACTCTGCTACACGTTGGCCTTTCTTTTTTTGTTCCTTATATACTGGTAAAACCTCTGAAAAGATAAGCCTACAATCTATACTACTAAGTTCATACCCCAAGCTCTGGAAGTCATTCTGCACAGAAAGTACATCTTTTTGGGACAGATCATTTGTGCCTAGATGTATAATAGCATCAACATCACAGTCCTTACTGGCATTCTTGACTATCTTAAGAATACGCCTCTTGTCTCTGCTGGCAGTAGCACCTGGCAGACACCTGACCTCTTTCAAAACCTCGATACCCTTTCCTAAATTTACATTCCTTACAATTGAATCACCAACGAAAAGGTGGCTTCTCTTTTTGGATACCTTGCTGCTCTTGTGTGACTGATGTGTAATACGTGATTCACACTTTCCACTTTCCAAAATAAGTTCTTCATCTTGGACCACGTTCCCCTGCTTATTTGAGTTATCGTTATCACAACTACCTTGACCTGTCACATTAGTGTCCCTATTAAGGTCAGCAAGGAACTATATATGTTATGCTGGGACACAGTTGTTAGGACTCTGTCCATAACGATTGGGTAGACAATATATGTCTAGCTTTTAACAGAACTATGTCTGTTTAGCTGAGGTGTTGCAGACTGCCACAAGAGGGAGCTAGAGTTCACAGCTTATTTCTCTGGGAGTCCCTCTCTGTTTGTCTTTGTCTCTGCTACTCTCTATTCTCTGCTACTCACTAGAGCAAGACATTGTGTATGTATGCTCTGGATTTCTCTCTGTGTTGTAGTTATGTATTATAGCTAAAATGTATTTGTACTTGATAATATTTGAATTGTTATTATGACTATTAAGTGTATGACTTTGGACTGTTGATAGGAAAATGCTATTTCTTAAAGTAAACTTTAACTCAAGTTAGTGTATCTGTGTGTGGCTGAGTACTTATTCACAACTGATCTCAATCTAAACATTTCTGTATGCACAACCTTGGTAACACAAGGAATACTCTGCTAATACATTAACAACAGTAAAAGCTTTTTTGTTTGTGGTTCACAGCTCTCACCCTACCAGATCCCACAGTTGTCCATACTGCCCTTCTCCTGCAGGATCTTTGTGGTAGAGGGGGCTGATAGTGCGGCAGCTCATTAGAGTGGAATGGCTGAATTTGGCACCTAATTTCTGCTTGCAGAGCACAGATTAGAGATGCAAGATAGGTAATCTGTCCACATAGACTAGTAATTTGTTTACAAAGAGGACAGTATCCAAATTTGAAAAGAGTACTTCGAAACACAACTGAAAAACAAGTATTACACTGAACTAAGCCAGTCATTTTGAAATAAAATAAAATCACAGTCTCAAGCGCACTAACCCTGATTGTATTACTATTTTTTGTTTATAGTTATATGATTTGTGCGCCGTTAGGCACGCGGGCTGCTACCTTTCTCCTCCTTCTCTCACTCAGACTCACAAGTTGCAGCCAGGAGCACCTCCCCCAGCCTCTGTGAATTCAAACTACAATGGAAAGGCTTTTACCCACCTTTTCCCTCCTTCTCTCACTCAGACTCACAAGTTGCAGCCAGGAGCACCTCCCCCAGCCTCTGTGAATTCAAACTACAATGGAAAGGCTTTTACCTACCTTTTCCCTCCTTCTCTCACTCAGACTCACAAGTTGCAGCCAGGAGCACCTCCCCCAGCCTCTGTGAATTCAAACTACAATGGAAAGGCTTTTACCCACCTTTTCCCTCCTTCTCTCACTCAGACTCACAAGTTGCAGCCAGGAGCATCTCCCCCAGCCTCTGTGGATTCAAACTACAATGGAAAGGCTTTTACCCACCTTTTCCCTCCTTCTCTCACTCAGACTCACAAGTTGGAGCCAGGAGCACCTCCCCCAGCCTCTGTGAATTCAAACTACAATGGAAAGGCTTTTTATCCACGTTTTTCCTCCTTCTCTCACTCAGACTCACAAGTTGCAGACAGGAGCACCTCACCCAGCCTCTGTGAATTCAAACATATGGGACTGACTTTCCCACCAACATCAGCAAGCCACTGTCAGTGTGCCCATCTTCGTTTTCCTTCACTCAGATTGACCAAGCTTCTTGAGGGAAGGAACACAAAAGAGGTTTCCAGGCTGTGTGCCTGGACCAGGCACTTTCTCTTGGGTCTCCCAATCGGAGGCCTCGCAGAAGCAGACAGGTAGGCCTGAAAGGCAGCTGAGCTTCCCCCTCCCAGTGGTCTGCGGGATTTAAAATTATGAATTTGGTGGTCCCCAAGGTCCAAAAGGTTGGAGACCCCTGGTCTATCACACTCTTGGGCAAAGCGTGTGAGCCATTTCCTCCTTTCAGTGGTCCATGAAAGTACATCTATAGCAGTGATGGCGATCCTATGGCATGGGTGCCACAGGTAGCACGCGGAGCCATATCTGAGGGCACGCGAGGTATTGCCCTATGTCAGCTCCAGCGTGCATGTGCGCACTAGTCAGCTGATTTTTGGCCTTCTTTTCGGTCATTTTCGCTCTCCCCAGGCTTCAGGAAAGCCTCTTGAACCCTGTGGACGGCGAAAAGCGGCCCAATGGGTCTACCAGAAGTCCGGAGGCTTCAGTGAGGCCTGTGTGCATGCGCAGGGGGGGCAGTGTGGGGGGTTGTGCGCATGCACGGGGGGCAGTGCAGGGGTTGTGCACATGCACAGGGGGAGGGCATTGCATTATGGGTGTGGGCACACACGCACACACAATCGTGCGCGCTCACACCCTTTTGGCACCCGAGCCAAAAAAGATTCGCCATCACTGATCTATAGTATGTAGATAATAAAGTTGAGAAAAGGTGAACATCATTTTTACAGATCTATAGATACCTTGAGGCTGGGTGTGACAAGGAATGGCTGGGAGGGGAGGGGCCAGGCAAGGCATCCCTTGATGTGAGTGACATTGAGTTGGCCACACCCACCCGGTCACATGACCATGAAGCCACTCCCACCCGGTCACATGACTGTCAAGCCACTCCTACCCGGTCACATGACTGCCAAACCACTCCCGCCCAGTCCCATGACTGCCAAGCCACTCCCACCCAGTCACATGACCATCAAGCCACTCCCACAAAATTAAGCCACGCCCACAGAGTGGTAGTAAAAAAATGGAACCCACCCCTGCTCCTAGTCTACCAAGCTCCACTCAACACTCTTTCTTCACACCTGCAACTACCTTAGAAAATGTGAACATCATTGTCTTCTTCACTCTCCACAGAGCCCTGCAATACCTAACTCCACTCATTCATCAACTTTCCACAGTATGCACACTCCACCTTTAATATTGTTCACCACCAATATCAAGTGGCAGTCACTAACACCAATCAACCTGTCACAGTTATGGGGTAAAATGCGGTACTGTCAGTACTTTTAGACTTCAACAGCATATATCAAGATTTATCAAACTCTAGAAGAGCTATTATCCTGGATATATATTCTCAATTACAATTACCAACATAATGTCCACATCAATTAATAAGTAGAAGAAATTGATAACAAAAAAGGAGAAATATATACATAATTTTTGCATATGCAGCTGATACAGCAAATTGCTAAAATATATTTCATTATAAACTTGGGAAAGGTTACTATCTTGGTGCTAATGATAAACTAAAGGCATCTGGTTTCCTTTGTTAAGAATCTCTATTTGAATTAGACAGTTCTTAATACAGACTCTTCAAAAAGAAGAGTACATGATCACCTAATGCCCATTATGTTAATTATATGTGTGAATTTATTTCTTCTGGTATCTTAAATTTAGCAGACATAATGGTATGATTAATTCATAATTCATAATCAGTATGAGACAGTGACAAGTTAATCCACAGTGAAATTAAACCAAGTTATTAGGAAACAATTAGAAGATTAGAAGTAAGAGAAGAGAAATGGGCAATGAGCCAAACCATGAATCACTACCAAGAAATTCACAGTTCATTCACAAAGAAATCTAAAATCAAGGGCTGGGAAATTAGCATGAAACAAAACAAAAGAAAGACTGGTACAGATAATCCAGCAGATAAACTTTGCTTCTAAGCAATATTTTACAGTATATACCTTGGTCTCAGTACAACTGTTGGGTTACTTGTGACTTGCTTTGATTTGAGCCATTGTTTCTTTAAAAAGCATTTTCTTACAAATTAGGGTTTCTTTTATCTCCCAGCCTTGTATTTTAGATTCTAAACTATCTGTTTTCATAGGAGCTTGACATAATCTCTTCGTATGTTTCAGACACAATTGTCTTGATCACAGGCAGAGAATGGTCCTGGCCAAGCCTTCTGTGAAACTCTTGGGTTTTCAGAATGATTATTAAAGGATATTGTATATCACTATCAAACTGAATTTAGTTGCAAAGTTGCAAAAAATAAAGGTGGAATGAAAAGGAAAGAAATGGAGATGCTTACAGTGACTTAGGAAACAAGGTTCCAGAAGATCTGCAGATTCCATCAATCAGTGATATGGTAACAAAAAATCAGAAAGCATTATAAATACAGAAAGAAAATTTCTTAATTTTTTGCAACATATTACTCTTGAGATTTTATAGTAGTAAACAATGGTGTCAAAATAATACATTAATTAATTCAGCAAAATTGGTTTAAAATGCATTCTTCACTTTCAAGCGTACTTAAGTGTGAAGTGGTTATGAAAATAATTAGAATTTAAAAGCACTTGTTTAATGATTGCAAAAATGACAGAAACACTGGAGATGAAGAAATAATTAAGAAAATGCTAGAGTGGGGGTGGGGCCAGCTGTCAAAGATGACAGGTGTGAGGCAATGTTCCCTCTAATTTTTTTCCGGTGTGTGTGGAAAAGTATAGTGTCTGAGCGGCACATTTTCATGCCTGAGCACCTGAATTTTTTTCACAGATGTCACCCGAGACAACAACTAAATCAGTGTTATTTGAAACTCAAAGTTATGTTTATTCAATGTACCCGCTTAATTAAAAGTGTTATATATCAGTATCACTTATAATACTGCAAGTCTGCAATATTAAAATACTTGTATAGTGTATCAAGTGGATAGTAATTCCACAATTATTTTCATAAATATGTCATATCTATTTGGCAGGCAGGTTTCAAGAGAATGAAGTCCAGGAATGGCCTGCTTCTGACTGCACAAATACTATTATAGTCAATCAGTACAATAACTTCACATTTGAAGTATGTGGAAAAAATTCAGAATATTAGTTTCACAATTCATGTAAACATAATGATCTCTGTGCACAACTGTTTCAGGATCTGGCAAACAATAGAGGTACACACTTAGAAGCTAGCACAGAGAGGGAATGTGGTTTCAGCTGATGTATGTTAATGAATTATCAGTTTTATAGAGAATTAATAGACTTGTACATTCTGCATGGGAACATTCCAAAGATCACAGAGAAAAATAAGGAATGTTATACTTTTGTCTCTCTATGACCCATTAAATAGGCTGTATAAAATGTTGTAAAATTATGTTCACCACAAATTAAGAATTTTTTTAAAAATTCCATATATTGTTTACATTTGCCACACAGAGCATTTCCCAGGAAATTCCTCCCTACTATGCATGGAGTTAACAACACACTGTTACCTTTAGATTTAGATTTATTATTAGAGTTGGAAGGGACCTTGTAGGTCATCTAGTCCAACCCCCTGCTCAAGCAGGAGTTCCTACACCATTTGAGACAGATGGCAGTCCAGTCTCCTCTTGAAGGTCGCAAGTGTTGGGGCTCTCACAACCTCCGCTGGCAAGCTGTTCCACTGGTTGATCGCTCTCACCGTCAGAAAGTTTCTCCTCACTTCCAGGTTGAATCTCTCCTTGGTCAGCTTCCATCCGTTATTCCTTGTTTGGCTTTCTGGTGCTATAGAGAACAGCCTGCTCCCCTCCTCTCTGTGGCATCCCCTCAAGTATTGGAACACTGCTATCATGTCACCCCTGGTCCTTCTCTTCGCCAGACTGGCCAAGCTCAGTTCCTGCAACCGCTCTTTGTATGTTTTATTTTCCAGACCCTTTATCATCCTGGTTGCTCTCTTCTGCACTTTCTCTAGGGTTTCAATGTCTTTTTTGTAGTGTGGTGACCAAAACTGGATGCAGTACTCTAGGTGTGGTCTGACCAAGGCTTTATAGAGTGGTACTAGTACCTCTCTGGTCCTTGATTGTATCCCTCTATTTATGCAGCTCAGGACTGCATTGGCCTTTTTGGCTGCTGCTGCACACTGCTGGCTCATATTTAGTTGGCTGTCCACCAAGACTCCAAGATCCCTCTCACAATCGCTGCTATTGAGTGTGGTTTCACCCAGTTTGTATGTGTATTTTTGATTCTTCTTACCTAGGTGTAGAATTTTACTTTTCTCCGTGTTAAATTTCATTTTATTTGTTTGGGCCCAGTGTTCGAGTCTGTCAAGGTCCCTCTGGATTTTGAGTCTGTCCTCTGGGGTGTTTGCTACTCCCGCCAGCTTGGTATCGTCTGCAAATTTGGTTAGTTCTCCTGCTATTCCCTCATCTAGGTCATTTATGAAGATATTAAAGAGTACTGGGCCTAGGACGGAACCTTGTGGTACGCCACTGCTTACTTCTCTCCATGTGGACTTAGAGCCATTGAGGACTACTCGTTGGGTACGGTTGGTCAGCCAGTTGTTAATCCATCTGGTTGTGTAGCTGTCTATCCCGCTTTTTTCTAGCTTATGAAGAAGTAGGTTGTGGTCTACTTTGTCAAATGCTTTGCTGAAGTCCAGGTATATGATGTCTACTGCATTTCGCTGGTCTACTAATTTGGTCACAGTGTTGAAAAATGAAATGAGGTTGGTTTGGCATGACTTGTTCTTAACAAATCCGTGTTGGCTGTTGGTTATTACTTGGTTTGTTTCTAGATGATGTGAGATCTGGTTTTTAATTATTTTTTCCAGTATTTTCCCAGGTATTGATGTTAGGCTGATTGGTCTGTAGTTTCCTGGGTCTGTTTTTTTACCTTTTTTGTAGATGGGGACCACATCAGCTCTTTTCCAGTCCTCGGGGAGTTCCCCTGTGTTCCAGGATTTGTGGAAGATGTGGTGCAGTGGTTCCGAAATGACTTCTGCTAGTTCTTTTAGGACTCTGGGGTGTAATCCATCAGGTCCTGGTGCTTTGTATTCGTTAAGTTCAGATAGGTGATCTCTTACTGTATTTTTGCTTAGGTTGAGTCTTGCTTCAAATCTGTTTTTTATATTTGTGTTGCTGGGTAGTTGAGCTGCAGTTTCCTTTTGTGTGAAGACTGATGCGAAGAATGTGTTCAGTAGCTCTGCTTTGTTTGTGTTGTCTGTTACTTCTTTGCCGTCTTCTCTCTTTAGTGGACCAACTGTTTCTTTGATTTTTTTCTTGTTGTTTATGTGTTGGAAGAAGCTTTTGTTGTTGTCTTTGACTTTTGTTGCGAGTCTTTGTTCATTCTGGGCCTTTGCTGTCCTGATTTTTTCTTTACAGATTCTGGCTGTCTGTTGGTACTCTGCCTTGGTTATGTGCCCATCTTTCCATTTTTTGTATTTATCTTTTTTTTCATTCAGTTTATCTGTGAGGTCTTTGTTTAGCCATGCTGGTTTCCTTTTGGATTTCTTGTTTTTCTTCCTCATCGGTATTGTGGTGTTCTGGGCTTTTAAGATCGTGTTTTTTAGGATCTCCCAGGCTTCTTGAGTTGTTTTACCCTTTAGTACTTTCATCCAAGGGAACTTCCCCAAGTTTTCTCTGAGTTTATTGAAGTCGGCTTTTTTAAAGTCTGGGATATAGGTGTTGTTATGTTCAGTTATTTGTGTTTGCTTTATGGTGAATTTTAGTATTACGTGGTCACTCTCGCCAAGTGTTCCTGCAGCTTCAACTCCTTATATTGTTTCTTCTCTGTTTGTAAGTATTAAATCCAGTATGGCTGCCCCTCTAGTTCCCTCCTCCACTTTTTGGACAATGAAGTTGTCAGCTAGGCTGGTTAGGAATCTGTTAGATTTCTCACTTGGTGCTGAGTTGGTTTTCCAGTTGATATCCGGGTAGTTGAAGTCTCCCATTATTACAATGTTGTTTTTCTTGTATATGTTCTTTAGCTGGTTGGTAAAAAGGGTGTCCATTGTTTCTGTTTGGTTTGGTGGTCTGTAGTAGACTCCTATTGTTGTGTCGTTCTTTTTTTCTTTTATGTTGACCCATATGCATTCTAATGGGTTTTCTTCCTTGGTTACTTGTAGCTCTGTAGCTACATAGTGGTCCTTTATATACAGTGCAACACCACCTCCTTTTTTATGTGATCTGGTTTTTTTGAAGAGTTTGTATCCTTTTATCTGTGTGTTCCAATCGTGTGATTCATCCCACCAAGTTTCTGTTATTCCGACTATGTCATGTGTACCTTCGTGCATTAATATTTCAAGTTCACCTTGTTTATTCCCTAGGCTTTGTGCATTTGTGTAGAGGCATTTGAGTTCTTTGTGCCTGGTTGTGGGTGTTCTTTCTTTGTCTCTTATTTGTCGTTTGAGTTTGTTTTCTTACCCATCCCTTTTTGGTTCATTGTTTGTTTTGTTTGCTTGGGGTCCATGCTTGGAGTTTGGCCCCGGGGATCCTGTAGATTGGTCACCCTCCCCTCGCGATTTTAGTTTAAAGCCCTCCTGACAAGTTGGGCCAGTCTTTTTCCGAGGACATTCTTCCCAGTCTTTGTGAGATGTAACCCGTCCCTTGCCAAAAGTCCATCTTGGAGGTAGTGCAGTCCGTGGTCTAGGAATACAAAGTTTTTTTTGGCAACACCAACCCTTTAGCCAGTGGTTTACTTGTAGGATTCTTTGTTCCCTTGCTGGGTGTTGTCCTCTTGTTGGTAGTATGGATGAGAAGACTACTTGCGCACCACCTAGGTTTTTGACGTTCTTGCCTAGTTGCTCATAGTCGTTCTGTATTGTTTTCAAGTTCTTTTTTGTGTCATTTGTTCCTACATGGAGTAATAGTAGGGGGTAATAGTCTGTGGGTTTTATTATTTTGGTTACTTTCTCTGCTACGTCTATGATTTTGGCTCCTGGAAGGCAACATACCTCTCTGGATTGGTTATCTGGTCTACAGATGGCGGGTTCGGTTCCTCTGAGGATTGAATCTCCTATTACCAGTACTTGCCTTTTCTTTTTGCTTGGGGTTGTTTGGGGAGTTTCTTTCTGTGTTGTAGTGGTGTTTGGTGGTGCTGCTTTATTGAGGGTTCTTTCTGGTGTTTCTTTTCTGTGTGTCTGTGCATTATCTTCTATTGGAAGTCCCTGGTATTGGTTGCTTACAGTATTGGTTGCTTACAATCACCTTGTTGCAAATGCTCAAGGATTACCCTTTTAAGAAACAGAAATCAGACACCTAAGCCAAGTAAACCAAAATAATATCGTTGGCAATTCGATAAATTCATGGGTTTTGAGCTCAGCTTTTAATACAGTGTGCATTTGTCAAGCCTAAAGACGATTCACTGCTGCAAACACTTCACTTACGCATTAAAAAGAGAACCACGACCATCCAAGAATATCAGAGCTTCAACCCCCCCCCTCAAAACCTTCTCAATGACTGTAAAGTCAATTAAAGGAACCGGATGGAGATTTCCGAACAGAGGTTTGCATAAAACCTCTTTCCCATCCGTGAAGGTGAGGAATGCACAAAGGGAGGTTGAATATAACACTAATGCAGAAGCCCTTCCAGCTTTTTCAGGCCAACAATAGCATGACGAGGATGGAGAAATCCGTGAGTAATTCAGTCAGACCCGTTTTCTGCCTTAAAAACCACGAAATGCAGCTTCTCGCTTTAAAAGAAGCCCCTGGGGGGAAAGGGGGGGTCAAGCTTTGTTACCTTGGAAAGGGATCATCGGCGAACGAGGTGAGGCGAGGGGGAGAGTAAAGGGCTGCCTCCCCTCACTTTTTGAGGCTGCTCACTCGCTCCTCATGCCTGCTGACAGCAACGGCTTTGGCAAAGTCGGTGGATCACCTGTGTTGGGAAGGCTGCCAAGGAGCCTGGGCAAACCAAGACAACCAGTGAGCTCGACTCAAAGTGCTCGGAGATGACTTTTCCCCGCTCCTTACAACTTAGCAGACCATCCCAACAGTCATTGCGAGAGCCCACTACCCATCTTTTACGGCAGCTGAGAAAGAGCAAAATTAGCGAAGTGTGCTCATGTGTCGTAATTAGAAACAAAGGGAGGCATGTTCCCCATCACAACTGTGCAGCACTTGGAAAGTGCTGCGCAGAAGTTTGTTGTCACCTGTGCGGCTGTGCGGCTATGCAGCCACGCAGCTTAGAGGGAACAGTGGTGTGAGGAGCGATTCTCCATCAAGGAGTCTCGCTTTTCCCCAGTATTCTACTGCTCGATGGATCCTTTAGGATCCCCAGATCCCCTGGAGGGGGATTGAAAGAAAGGAGGTGCCTGGAGAAGCAATCTGTGGCGGTGGCCAAGATTAGCATACTAAGGAAAACCTCAGAGAGTCAGAAAGTCAAGCGGAGAAGGAAGGTGACTGTAATGGCGACCGGAGCAGAATGACAGCAGACAGCTGGCCATATGAAGCGGTGAGATAGCGGTACAAGGATGGAATTTATCCAGCTAAAGTACATCTTGGTGATCCAGGGAAGAGTGTGTTGGGGGAGTAAGAGCTACCCGAAGGTTTCCAGAAAAGAGAAAGAAAGTGGCCCAACTTGTTCTCATCGGAAATAGCGGCGAGAACAAGTTTGGGTGAAAAAGGAACATTGGCATCGTGGAGTTTTAAATATTGGAAACATAAAAATAAAATCTCTCGGGGGGTTGTTTTCTCAACATTTGCCTTCCGGATAACTTATAATAACTAAAAAGTTGAAGAGCAGACGACAAGGAAGGAAGTGCTGATGGAGAGGAAGAAAAGCCATTTTGAACTCGGACTGTAATTAAGACAATAAATTACATTGGAAGTCATTTGAGAGAAAGACCAGGAAGATATTAACTATTGGAAAGGAGAAAGCAAAAGGTGACAATTTGAAAGTCAACCAGAAGAAATTAGGTGCCTGGATGTTATTTAGATTTTGAAACTAGAGACAAAACCTTGCTACTAAAGGAATTGAAGGACTATTTGATCCATTTTGGTATACAATAAGATCAACTGTGATTATAGTGATATTAAATATATTAGTTTACTATTTATTGGACTTACTAAAATTGGTAAATATTGATGAACTACTATCTAAGTTAATTTATACATATATTCAATTATTTAATCAAGTAATATTGAGACTTAATATCCTTTTCTTTAGATACTTTTGAATGTTGAATGATATACTTCTATAAGTTAATTTGTGGTAATATATAATATATTCAATAGATAGATAGAAAATTAATAGACAGAAAATTATAATATAGTATAAATATTGTATTTGCTATACTGGAGGAAAGTTTTAGCTTTGCATATAGATTGAATAACTGGTTTGGTAACTTGAAAAAAATGGCAAGTAATCCTAATTTAACAAAAATTGTTGTGGGGAGGAAACAGATTACGCAAACAATAGTTATGGACCCCAATCCTGCAAGACAAAGATCCTTAGAGGAAGTGACTCAATCTCAGAGGGAAAAAGCAGGTTCCTTTAGAGAACTTCAATTAATGTTACAAGCGATGCAGGAGACCATGAGTAAGAACCATGAGGACTTAAAAAAAGAAATTGGGGAAGTTAGAAACGATACCGGGGAATTAAAAGAAAAAATGGAATCTATGGATGGAAAATTTGAAACATTTCAGGAACAGATTATTAAGAATGAACAAAAATTATTAGAAATGGAAGAAAAAATGGTGAAAGAAGAGAAAAGGGTAGATGAAATGAAAGACTGCTAATAAGGAATTAGAATTCATGGTAATCTTGTTAGAATTAGAGAAGGCAGCATTTTTTCTACGAATTCAAAATGTTAGGGAAGAAAAAGGGGAGGATCTTCTGGATATGATGGCTGACATATTAGCGAAAGCAATAGGGATTGGGAAAGAGGAAATGATTAATGAAATCAATGAAATATTCAGGATCCATACGAATTTTGCTAGAAGGAATAATTTCCCAAGAGAGGTACACATCAGATTCGTGAAGAAATCTATAAGGGATGAAATATTATTCAGAGTAAGAGATGACCCGTTGGAGTATAGGAATAGACAGATGGTTGTGTTAAAGCAGATTCCTAGAAGGGTATGAGAATTGAGAAGACCTTATCAGTTAATAACCTCGAAGCTCATAAAGAGAAATGTTAATTTCAAATGGCTGATGCCCGAAGGTATCATGGTAACATGGCAAGATAAAAGATATAAATTAGACTCGGTAGAGCAGGCAGAGGATTTTTATTTACAAAATTTTGGCAATGAGGATGGGACTGTAGAAAGAGAGACAAGAGATTTAAGGGAAGAAACAGACATGGCAATACAACCTATGGAGAAAGAGGAGCTTTACACTGAAAATAAAGATACTAGGAAGGATAATAGAAGAAAGGATGAAAACAGACTTAAAGAACATACAGATAATAGATCAGAAAGGGTCACAAGATGCAAATACAGATAAAGGAATAAAGGAAGGAATAGAGATAATGTCGGTAAATGTAAATGGCCTAAATTCCCCACAGAAAAGGAAAAGATATTTACATAAGATGAGTAAGATGGGATTGGATATTATAATAATACAAGAAACACATGTAAAACAACAACATAAACATCTGTTAAATTATCCAAAATTGGGAAATGTATTTACATCTTTATCAAATAAAAAAAGGAGGAGTTGCTGTATATATTAATAAAGAAATTAAAGCTAAACAAATTTACGAAGACAATGAGGGCAGGATAATTATACTAGAAATAATTTTGAATAAGGTAAAAATAGTGATTGTTGGATTATACACCCCAAATGAGGGACAGAAAACTTTTTATCAACAACTACATAAGATCATTGGTGAGCTTGAATATGAAAATATCGGGATAATAGGGGATTTTAATGTGATAGTTGATAGACAATTGGATTATAAAAGTAATACAATTAGAAAAGGAATTAGGAAAATTTTGCCAAATACATTCACTAAAATGACGGAAGAGATAAACATTAAAGATAGCTGGCGTGTATGCAATATGGGGAAAAAACCATATACATTTTACTCAAACCAGCATGCATGATGGTCACAGATCGACATGGCATGGTTCACATCTGAACTAAACTCAGAAATAGAAGAAATTTCAATAGATATAAATTCATGGGCTGACCACAATCCTATAAGAATTAAACTAAAAGGTCAAAAGAAAATTGGAAGATGGAGATTTAAAAGGGCAATTTTGAACCAAAAAGAATCTATATAAATAAAAATGTAAATGTTCGTTTGTTCAAAATCTTAAATCTCTGAAAGTTCTTCACCAATTGCTTTGAAATGTTGACACGTTGCATTCGAATATGCGCGTGTTTTTATATACCTATATTATATAAATGTCACACCTGTGACAGGTAAAACATGCTTTTTTGAAAAACAGTGCCATCTGTTGGACATAAAAGCAACACACACTATACTAAATATTTTGCAGGATGAATTTCATTGCCTCATAACTTCTGCAATTTAGTGACATCAAAAGAAGAATTGGTTGAAAAAGTATTTCCCAATATTCAAACCAATTGTAAGAATCACGATTGGCTGAGTGAACGAGCTATTCTTGCGGCCAAGAACAAAGACGTCTCTGAACTTAATAATATTATTCAGTCTAACATTCAAAGCGAGGCAGTCACATACAAGTCCGTCAACACTGTTGTGGAAATAGATGAAGCGGTTAATTATCCAACAGAATTTTTGAATTCACTCGATCTGCCATGGATGCCACCGCACATACTGCAATTGAAAATCAGCTTGCCAATTATCATGTTGTGAAATATCAACCAACCAAAGCTTTGCAACGGCACGAGGCTTGCAGTAAAAAAATTAATGGGCAATGTCATAGAAGCAACAATCTTCACAGGACCTTTCAAAGGTGCAGATGTCCTAATTCCTCGCATTCCTATGATTCCAACAGATATGCCATTTCAATTTAAGAGATTGCAATTCCCAATTTGATTGGCGTTTGCAATCACCATCAACAAAGCTCAGGGCCAATCTTTAGAATTGTGCAGTTTAGATCTAGACACGGATTGCTTCTCACATGGACAGTTACATGTTGCGTGTTCTAGAGTCGGCAAACCACACAATCTCTATATCTGCACAGACAATGGAACAACAAAAAATATTGTATACCCACAAGCATTATGAAATTAAACATATTAGAAACTTGCGCTTTCTCTTTTCTTTCTTCTCTATTTAACCAGACTGAGACACAGCAACGCGTGGCCGGGTACAGCAAGTTTAAAATAAAAATGGAAACACAATTGGATTTATACTTCAAAACAAATAAGAAAGAAGATACCAGCTGCCAAAATTGGTGGGATATGGCTAAAGCCTATATGAGGGGGGTTGCAATAGCCTATATGGCCAGAGAAAATAAACATAGAATACAACAACGAAGAAAATTAGAAGAGGAACTGAGAGAAATTGAGAATAAATTGCAAAGCAAACCATATAGACAAGAAATAAAACAACAAATGAATTTTATTAAGCATAAATTGAATAACATTGGAAAGGCAGATTTGGCGCAACGTATAAAACGTACTAAACAAATTTTTTTTGAAAACGCTAACAAGCCTGGGAGATGGCTGGCCTATAGAATTAAAAAACAGAGGGAAGAAAGGAAGATTGGAAATCTATATGATGAGAAGGGAGAAATATTACACGATAATGAGGGGGGGAAAGGGGTAGCATTGGAATTTTATAAAAAATTATAACATGACAGTGAAAGGAACAATAATAATGATATTTTGCAATATTTACAAAAGGCAAAACTTCCAAAAATACCACCGGAGACTCAAATAATGTTAAATAAAGAAATAACATTCTTAGAACTAACTAACGCAATCCAGAAACAAAAAAATAATAAAGTGCCAGGCCCTGATGGCATACCCATAGAATTATACAAAAATATACAAGATATAATAGGCCCAAAGCTATTAGACGTATATAATGAGGTCCTAACAAAAGCAAAAATGCTGACATCTTGGGAGGAGGCAATCATAACACTGGTTCCAAAAGAAAATACAGACCTGACCCATATAAAAAATTATAGACCAATATCACTCTTAAATTCTGATTATAAAATATTCACAACCATAATGACAGAGAGACTAAAAGGGTATATGGTAGAATTCATACACACAGATCAGAATGGCTTTTTGCCAAAAAGGCACATAAAAAATAATATTAGGATAATACTTGACACTCTATAATACTTTGAATCACATAATGAAAAACAAATGGGACTAATCTTCCTTGATGCACAGAAGGCATTTGATAATGTTAAGTGGGACTTTCTGTACAATCAATTAATTTGCATGGACTTTGGGAATAATTTTATAAAAATGTTTAAAACAATATATTCAAAACAAAGAGCAAAAGTAATCATCAATGAAGATACAACAGAGAGTTTTCAAATTAGAAAAGGTACAAGGCAGGGCTGCCCTCTATCTCCATTGCTATTTATATTGTCATTGGAAGTACTAACAAGGATAATCAGGACAGAAATCAGATCAAAGGATTGGAAATTAAGAAAGAAAATTTTAAAATACAAGCCTTCGCGAATGATCTAGTATTTATTATTGAGGAACCATTAGAATCAGGAAGTAGGCTGATGGAAGTACTGGTGGAATATGGAGAATTGGCTGGTTTAAAAATTAATAAAGAAAAAACAAAAATGATTGTTAAAAATATGACTAAACTACAAGAGCTAGAACTAGTAGAAAAATTGGGTATACAAACGACAAAAAAATAAGATATTTGGGAATACAGATAACATCAAGGTGTGCCACACTCAAAAAAGATAACTATGAGAAATTAATTGAAAAAATAAAAAAAGACCTAGAAGGATGGACAAATCTACAACTCTCCTTCATGGGGAGAATAGCCCTAATTAAAATGAATATATTACCTAGAATATTATTTTTATTTCAATGCTTACCGATAAAATTGGAGAAAAATTTCTTTCAAAATTTAAACAAAATTATATCCAAATTTGTATGGCAAAAGAAAAAAGCAAGGATAAAAATAAAAGTATTACAAGATTCGAAGGAGAAGGGTGGATTTGGACTTCCAGATTGGGAAAAGTATTATCAGGCTTCTATTTTAATTTGGATAAAAGATTGGATACAATTAAAAAATGAAAGATTATTAAGATTGGAAGGTCATGACTTACAAATTGGTTGGCACGCCTTTTTATGGGAAGAGAAAAATAAAATCCCCCAGTACTTCCAGAGGCACTATATTAGGCGAGCTTTGATAGAGGTATGGATGAAAATTAAGAGGCAAAATTACATACAAATCCCTAATTTGCTATTAACATTAGAGATGTGTGTCCACCCAAATTTCATAAACTTGGGAAATGTTATAACATACAAACATCTATTAGATGAGAGAGGAGAGTTAAAATCGAGGTTAGAATTACATGAAGAACGTATAGAATTAGAATGGTGGGCTTATCTGCAAATACAATCAAAATATATGAAAGATAAAAGGGAACCAGGCATAAAAATGGAAGCAATGGAACTGGATAAAATAATAGTAGGAGCAGAAGAAAAAATGATCAGGAAAATATATCACTATCTCTTAGAACAAGCATTATGGGAAGAACAAGTCAAAGAAATGATGATATGATGGTGTAGAGATTTTGGATTTAATATTGACTTTAATGCCTGGCAAGACCTATGGCATAGAAATCGAAAGCTTACGTTAGCCACTTCATACAAAGAGAACCTTTATAAAATGTTCTACAGATGGCACCTCCCACCCACAAGGATAGCCAAAATGAATCAAAAATTTTCAGTATTATGTTGGAAATGCAAAAGGCTAGCTGGGACATACTATCATATGTGGTGGGAGTGCCAAAAAACACAAGAATACTGGGAAAAAAATAAGGCAATGGTTGGAAGAAATATTGAAAATAAAACTAGATTTAAAACCAGAACTCTTCCTGCTGGGAATAACTATTGATAAATATGAAAAAAACATATTATACCTTATGTTACATATCTTGACCGCTGTGAGATTAGTATTTGCCCAAAAATGGAAAAATAAAGACATCCCTACAGAGGAAGAAATTTTAGATAAAATACTAATGTGTGCAGAGATGGATAGACTAACACTAGAGTTGAAGGATAAATCTGATACAGAGTATTATGAAACCTGGGACAAACTATATGATTGGTGGGAAAAAAGGAAAGCCAAGACTATGTGTTAGCGGAAAGGTTGGAAAGGTTTAGAAATCATATTAAAACTTGATTTTATATGATAAGAAAGATGATACAAAAAGAAATGACCAAATGTAAATATGTAAACTGGATAATCCGTCATGTACTCACTTTTATGTATTTTGGTCTTTGTTTGTCTTGTTGTTTGTACGTTTTGTTTTTAATTGTACTATAAATAAAAAACTTTTTAATAAAAAAAGAAAATGCTAGAGTGTGCAGAAATTGACATACTGACATTAAAAATGAAACAGAAAGAAGATACGGAATATTAACAAACATGGAATCTATTTTATCAGGGGTAGAGATTAAGAATGTAATATGTATTGTTAAGCAAATTGAATATCCAGAAAACATGATGTTTATTAAGCACTAAGAAATGTAATTAATAAAAAATTAATAAAAAAAGAATTAAATGTGTTGATTAATTGTAAAACAGCAATTAAGATTCAAAAAGAGTATTTTAAATTGTTTGTGTAGTTTTCATTTAAAATTCTTAAAGTCTGTTTCCATCCATACTATAATTGCAATGTTTTAAAAAGTTAATAAATTTGAATGAATTATGTAACCTTAAGTTGAGTAAAATGATATTTTATTAAGAATTAAAGAGAGCTTGCCAAATATATCAAGAAAGTAAATATAAGCATAAATGTTAATTATTTTTCATAGCTCCTTTAACTACCGTATTTTTCGGAGTATAAGACGCACCAGAGTATAAGACGCACCTAGATTTTAGAGGAGGAAAACAAGGAAAAAAGTATTCTGAACCAAATGGTATAGTAATATATTATTTAATAAAATACCAGTGTAGCAGAATATTTTTTACAACCATGTACACTTTTTACAACCATGTATACTTTTTACAAACTTCAAACTTGACAGCTTTAAGACTAGTGGACTTCAACTCCCAGAATTCCTCCTCCAGTCATGCTAGATGGGGTAATTAGAATGCAAAATCACTCGTTTTTGCAAAAAAATGGCCCGTTTTTTGCTTGTTTTTTTTTGCAAAAACAGGGCATGCAGAGTGTTTGGGAAGCCTGCAGAGCACTCCTAGGGGGTGGGGGAAGGCAAAAACGCCCCAATTTTTGCAAAAAATGGCGCATTTTTTGCTCATTTTTTTGCAAAACCAGGGCATGCAGAATGTTTGGGAAGCCTGCAGAGCACTCCTAGGGGGTTGGGGAAGGCAAAAACGCCCCCATTTTTGCAAAAAATGGCCCACTTTTCGCTCATTTTTTTGCAAAACCAGGGCATGCAGAGAGTTTGGGAAGCCTGCAGAGCACTCCTAAGGGGTGGGGGAAGGCAAAAACGCCCCCATTTTTGCAAAAAACGGCCCGTTTTTCACAAAAATTGGATGCAGGGGCGGGGCTTCAGGAGGCCAAAAAATGGCTGCATTCGGTGTATAAGATGCACTGACATTTCCACCCTCTTTGGGGGGGGCAAAAAGGTGCATCTTATACTCCGAAAAATACTGTAGCTTTTCCTTACCATATTTTATTTCTATCAGAATCAAAGTTATACCAATATATCTTTCTCTCTGGAGCAGAAGCAAATTATTGTTCCACCTGTTTACTCCACCATTAATGTTTGAAAACTTGTGGCCCACCCAAACACATCTTCCATTTATCTTTTCCTCATAATAAATCAATATTATACCTAATGAATTTTGAAAGAAAAAAGAAATATGAAATTAAGATTAAAATTCCTAAGACGACAATAAAGCACACTTTCAAATAATTTAGATAATATTATAGTAAATGGTAATCCATGGAAGACAATAATTTTAACAAAAATAAAAAATGATACATTTTTAAAAATAATTTATTTATAGTTTTTTCTTTAACATCCATAAGTGCTTAGTGAACAGTGTATTGTCTGGGTCAATATACTTTATACACAATATTAATAATACCATTTAAATATACATAGTCATAATCGTTCAACTTCTAGCATTTGTGTATACATCATGATTATAATACATTCTATTGTATATCAGTATACATAATACTATTTACCCAATTTCTACTTTCTACCTCTTTTTTCTAACTTAATAAAATAGCCACCATATTAAGAAGTATTCTATATCTATCCATCATCTCTTTTCCTTTTTAAAATTTCAACTCTTATTGACTTTTTCCCCTACTCTTTTTAACCTTTATATAAATGATATTCCAGTCCTCCTGGAAGATCTTTTAACGCACAGCCCCCAAATAGGAGCTAGATTTATTAATGTATTAATGTATGCTGATGATTTAGTGTTGTTTTCTAGAACCCAAATAGGGATGAGGAGACTTCTCACCAAGCTCTCATGTTATTGTACTACAAATCATTTGACTATAAATGTGGCTAAATCAAAAGTTTTAGTCTTTGGCAATAAGAATAAAAAGCATAACTGGCATATTAATGATTCAAAGATTGAACAAGTTACTCAATATACCTATCTTGGAATTGTTTTTTCCAGTGCAGGTGGTTGGACTCTACACCATCAATACCTCTCTCAAAAGGTCAGAGCTGGGACAAGCCTTGTATCTAAATTAAGTGAACATATCCAACCAACCTCGATTTTACCAATTCGTAAAGTCTTTCAGGCTAAACTTGTTCCGATTATGCTCTATGGTGCCGAAATCTGGGGTCTTTCAGAGGCCCCCATATTGGAGAAAACTCAAAATAATTTGTTAAGGAGGATGCTGGGGGTAAATAATTCCACTTCTGCGGCAGCTGTCAGAGCTGAATTGGGACATTTTTCACTGTACAATCACTAGAGAGTAGCCTACTGGCTAAAAATGACTCAGATGGAAGCCAGTAAACTTCCTAAAATCTGCCTAGAGGAACAGCAGATCTTAAACCCTCAAAGGTATTTTTGGTTAACTCGGTTGTCAGATATATTGAATCGATATGGCATAGGGTTTCCGTTGTGCGACACATTGGAGCAAGTTAAACAACGGATTAAAGATATACATGGGCAAATGGACATGGCAACTTTTTCAACTAATCATTCCCTTAAGCTTCTGACAGCAGTTAAAACAACTTTCACCCTGGAAAAATATTTACTCCTAGAAATGCCATCGGTAGAGAGAGAATTATTTGTCAAGTTTAGATTTGAACTTTTAGATACTAACGTTAAATTCGGCTGGCATCGGAAAATCCCGTATGACAAAAGAACATCTATATGTGGGGCGAACGTTGTCAAGGATACGGCGCATATAATATTTGAATGTAGGATGTATGAGGAAGTAAGAAAACAATATTTGTCCCCAATTATAAATAAATTTTCCTACTGGAATGTAAGGCATAAATTAACATTTCTATTGAAGGCAGACTCTCCTCCCCTGGTAAGGGCTATCACTCGCTATCATAATAGGATGACAGCAATACGAGCCAGCTACATTGAAAAGAATTTCATTGATTGTAAGAAAGATGAGCTGAGTTAGAGGCGAGATATTTTATTTGGGTTATCTAGTTTTAGAAATTTAGTTATTGAATTTTGATATCGTTGAATTTTGATGTCATGTGCCATATATATTTTTGTACGGTTGTTTCTGTACCTGTTTGTTCTGTTTTTCTTTTTCTTTTTTTGAAAAGGCCTTCAGGCTATTCAATAAATGTACTGTATTGACTTTTTGGTAAATCTTTCATGTTTCTCCCTTGGGATCTTGTATCTCCTTACATCATGCTTATTTAATCTAAGTATTTCCTCTGCCTCAAAACCTATCTCTTGCTGTTAGAACTGTAAAGCCTGAAGCTGACCTGGCTGTGGCTGTTTTCTTTTCTGTGGGTTTTTTTTTCCTATCAGGGTTTCTTTTCACATGGCTTCAGGTTGACACAGGTTGGAGCTGAAGGGGGGTAGAGCTAGATGGGGTTTGCAGCCAAAACAACATAGTTCTCTGGTGAGTCAGAGACATTCCAATGGCTGGCTGGCCACAGTAGAAAGAGAGACGTAACCAGGCAACCAGCCAGTATCCAGATTGGACAATGTGATTTATTGTTTATTTATTTATTTATTTATTTTGTCAAGTACGTATTGGTAACATACATAGATATAACATTGTTTATATACATAAGATGGGTACTGATAAGAGGGAATATTAGGACAGAGATGGTAGGCACGCTGGTGCACTTATGCACACCCCTTACTGACCTCTTAGGAATCAGGTGAAGTCAACAGTGGACAGTCTAAGGGTAAAGTTTTGGGGGTTTGGTGACGAAACCACAGAGTCAGGTAGTGAGTTCCAGGCATTAACCACTCTGTTGTTAAAGTCGTATTTTCTACAGTCAAGTTTGGAGCGGTTCACTTTGAGTTTGTATCTGTTGTGTGCTCGTGTATTGTTGTGGTTGAAGCTGAAGTAGTCATTGACAGGAAGGATGTTGTAACAGATAATTTTATGAGCTATGCTTAGGTCGTGCCTAAGGTGATGTAGTTCTAAACTTTCTAAGCCCAGGATTTCAAGTCTGGTTGCATAAGGTATTCTGTTGTGAGTAGAGGAGTGGAGGACTCTTCTCGTAAAGTATCTCTGGACACTTTCTAATGTATTTATGTCCGATATGCAGTGTGGGTTCCAGACAGATGAGCTGTATTCAAGGATTGGTCTGGCGAATGTTTTGTATGCTCTGGTTAGTAGTGTGATATTTCTGGAGAAGAAGCTACGTAAGATTAGGTTAACGACTCTTGAAGCCTTTTTGGCGATGTTGTTGCAGTGGGCTTTGGCACTTAGGTCATTTGATATGAGTATTCCAAGGTCTTTGACAGAGTGAGGGTCATCTACAAGGTCTTGTCTATTCAGCTTGTATTTGGTGTTCTGATTTTTTTTGCCAATGTGTAGGACAGAGCATTTGTTGGTTGAGATTTGGAGTTGCCAGATGTTTGACCATTCTGACACAAAGTCAAGGTCTTTTTGGAGGGTAGCAGTGTTGTTTTGAGAAGACAGGAAACTTTTACTTTTTAATGTGGTGGAAAGCGCAGGAACATTCATAGCTGGTTTTCCACCAGTTGTGCCAAGATGATATCTCCTAATAAAGCTGTTTTTTGAGGAATCAGCCTGTATCGGAGTTCTGTTTGAAATGGGAGTATTAATTGGAACGCTGACAGGAACTCTAGAGCACCCATCCATAGTTCTTTCATCACTTTTGGAAGATCTTTCTCTTTATTCTCTTCTATATTTTGAACTCTTAAAGAGTAATCTATCTGTTCCATTTTAAGAATGATTACTATCTCTTCTATATCTTTATCTGCTTGTCTCATTTTTTATTTATCACCTCTATTATTTCCTCAGCTCCTTCTGGTTTCTCCTCTATTTTCTCAATTTTTTGTTCATCTTTTATTGTCATTTGCTGGGGGTTTTCTAGTCTCACATCTGTATCCTGCATGAGTTCCATCATCTCCCTATGATTCCTTGTCATATCTTCCTGAATACATTGAAACATCAATAATATTTCTTTATAAACTGTATCTGTTTTCCCGTTGAAACATTTTGCAGTAATTTAATAGGCAGAAAGTTACTCAATATCCCACCAAGCTGCCAATATCCCAATTGCCCAGGAACACCAAAAATGCCAATATTAGTGAAGTTTACTCAGTCACAGAACTGTTCCTCAGAATCCCCTAAATTTATAATCCTTAAAGTTTTCCAATTTGCTCCCTCTAAATTACCCAAATTTTTAAGTCTTGTTTAATTTTTCTTCTTTCTTCTTCTGCCTTGTAAGGTGTTCTATCAAATAGTATTAATAATCCAAATTGGCCCAACAAATCTCCCCAAATCTCTTTAATCCACAGAATCCAGTGTTCAGTTACAAGGATGTTTCTTATTAATTATAGTCTACCTTTCCTTAAAAATCTTCAAAAAGCTCATTAAATACTTCCAAGCAGCCAAAACGCCTTCCAGGTGTTTTTTGCCTTTCACTCTTTCCTTTCTTCTCTTTATTTTCTGGTTAGGTTTCATTTTCGGGAAAACACAGTATCAGTACAACTAAACATTTTTAGATATCAGATTTTGGCTTGCATAGAAGTGCAAAAACATTATCGGAGTAAAAACTAGTAAATATGCCCCAAATGACAAAATTGTGTCTTTAATATTAGCAACTGCCATGTTGCTCAAGCTTTCCTGCTTTTAGGCTCATTACTTTATAGATTTGCCAAGGCATTCAAAATTATTATATTTGAAAAAAAATGGAGATAGAAACACTCTGTCAGGACCATGTCCAAACTGATTAGGTTTACTAATGTATGAATAAACCACTAATCTATGTTTGTGTTAAAAAGTGGTATTGCTTTAAATGTATTGTAAGCATTGTAGGCTTGTTAATGGTTATAAAAGGAGAACAGGCTAGCTTGAATCAGAGTGCTTGCTTGCTTGATTACTCAACTGTGAGAGAGACTGCTTCTGCTCATGCTCCTGATT
Source organism: Diadophis punctatus similis (assembly GCA_023053685.1). Classification (NCBI taxonomy): domain Eukaryota; kingdom Metazoa; phylum Chordata; class Lepidosauria; order Squamata; family Dipsadidae; genus Diadophis; species Diadophis punctatus. Next base: position 6,830,144 of record JALIGW010000010.1, on the reverse strand, counting down.
CTGCTACAGCTTCAGCTATGCTCGTCTTGACTGAAGACGCTACACTACAGAAGTTCAAGGTTCTTCTACTGCATTGTTTGCTAAAGACTTTATCTACTAGAGATTAATAGCTAAGTGCTAAGTGCTTGACTTCGTGTCTGTAGATTAGGCAGCTGTAATCTTTGCTATTTCAGACAAAGATAGGCTAAAGAAAGATTCTTCGTGTTAATTAAAGAATGGACTATTTGTTTTAAACTTTGCTAGTTTATTCAAGTAAATTATTTTGAACACTTTGAAGACATCTGTTTACTGACTCTATAGTATCAAACTGCAACCCCACATTCTGTTGCATTTACTCAGTTTCATAAAATATCCTTATCACACTCTACTGAAAGTACACTATTTTTCAGAAATCTCATTACACTGAAAAAAATAAGGCTAAGTTCCGTCTGCCATGATAGATGTTTTAACAAAGCTGTTCCATCAGGAAATACACAAAATAGAATTGCTGAAGCAAGCTGGAATTATTAATGGGAAGGAGAAGATACAAACATATATTTAATTTCAATAAGTATGCATCTTTAATTCAACTCTACATCTGGCACAAGGTATGTCTCTTCAATTTATGAGGGAAAAGGATAAAAAAAAACCCCTATTTCCACTTATCTAATGTGCAGTTTATGCTCCATGATAAAGTACTGTATATCATGGTGTGGGAAAGGAGAAAGCAGTTTATTGTTTTTACAGAAATTGTAGCAGGACATACTAACCTTTGAAAAGAATACACTATGTACTTATCTAATATTATAAATGTTGCTTAAGCCTAAAGCTTCACATAGGAACACAGGGATGAGAGGCCCCTGGTATGTCCAAAACTGGTTTTAGCTAGAATTTGCTGGCATGGTGATTGACTTAGAGACAATCCCCAGAAACTAATAGTTATTATAGATAAATTGTAAATAAGGGGCAGGGAAAAATCTATTTATTTTAGGTGCCTCGGATAGCTTGTGACGGCCTGAGTACTCAGCCAATGAGGAAAAGGTGGGAGGTAAATCTGCAATGGTGATAGGGAATATAAAGAAAGTATATTGATGGCTTAAGGTGTGTCTACTGTACCTGTGTGTATGTGATACACCCTGTTTGCAAAGTAGTAAATAAATTGATCATTGTTTTCTTTTATAAGTTTTGGCTTGCAATCATTTCAAAACCTAGACAATGAATCCCACAACTTGGGGGCTCGTCCTAGATTTTTTAGACAAGCTGTGGGAATCCTCGATTGGACACTGACTGGGAAGACATGTCCCATTGAGTTCAACATTACTATGTGTCCTTGCTTGGCAAGTCTCATGTGCCTGTGGAACCTGATATGAAGATTAAAGAGAAAATAATCGTAAAGAGTCCTGTGAACCATAACAGTGGGCACTAAGTGCTGCAACTGGGCAACTCTGTGCACAGACCAAGGTAAGAAAATTGGACTTAAGTATTGCCTTGGCAATATTGGGTAGGCTCTGTGTGTGAGAGACCAAGATTGATGGGATGTGTGAGATGTACTCTGAGTACGAAATGAGTATTGAGTCCGGATTCGCGGTTCTGTCTTCCCGCAAGGGGAACGGCCAGAGAAGGGTGAAGCAGGTGGTTTGGTTAACTTTAGAGTGATTGTGGTCTCTAACATGAGAAACAGGGCAGGTAAGAAGTGCTGTGGGGAAAAGATGGAATTTCTCAACCTTCCGCCAGATAGTCCATTGGACGCAAAGAACTGGAAGCATAACAGCAAAACCAAGACCCCCGTGTATGTATGGTGTGTATTTATATATTTTTTAACTGTTTTTAAGCTGTTTTTTAATGATTTGTTTGGAGTTTTTATAAAATGTTGTACACCGCCCTGAGTCCTGAGGGAGTAGGGCGGCATAGAAAAACTACCAAATAAATAAATAAATAAATAAATAAATAAATAAATAAATAAATAAATAAATAAATAAAGACTAAGAGTAAAGAAAAAATGATCCAGTATTGTTATTTTGAGTGGCCAAGAAATCCTTTTAAGCGACCTAGTATTTTTTGGCCTAAATATGGAAGTTTTGTAGATTGGTTGTGTCAGGTGTTGAACATATATGTTAATAATATAAGTCATATAACTGAAGAATAAGAACCCTGCCTGCTGGATCCCAGGTAGTATATTCATGATCAAAAAGAAGAAAAATTATGATATGGAACCCCAATGGGACCCTTTGGACAGTTTACCCCCTCCATATAATCTGCAGGTAATAGCCGCGGGGATGAACATTTCAAAACATGATGTCTGAGAGGCCCCAGTAGAAAGACCCGATAGAGAAATAAGAGATGAATTATATACAAATATGCAGAAGGAAATACAATGATGGCAGAAAGAATAGAATGGGATTTAATTGAAAAAAATCCTTTACCTGTGTATAGCCCCAATTGGGCATCTGTAGCTCAAAACAAAACAAAACAAAAATTGTGACATGTTTGCCAGCCAGCAAATTAAGTGGGCTACTCAGCTTGGGCTTAAAGCAGTGGGAAACAGGTAGGCAGTGATTAGGGCCCCCAATCACATGTTTATTGGAATCACTTCTTGAGTTTTCCCACTGCTTGGAGAACAAGCCACAGGTTGCCCAAAGAAAGAAAAGGTGGAAATTTAAAGGGACAAAACCTCCAAAGTTCTGGAAATATTGTTTAATGGTGTGTGTGTGTATATGTGTCTATGTGCAGTCATTTCTAACACCTGGAGGGAAGATGAGAGGGAGGATGGTATGTGTGTGTGTATGTGTCTGTGTGCAGTCATTTCCAATACCTGGAGGGAGGATGAGACTCTCTAATAACAATACACAAAAAGTTATTTTAAAAAAGATTTGGAAAATGGAGCTCATTGGTTTGTGAAAAGCTCCCTGAAATAATTATATTTATTAATATAATTGAATAATTTATAAGTTAAAAATAAGTTATAAGTTGAAACCTTGAGCTTTTGCCTGAGAAGGAGGGGTAGGCTTGTGACATCTGATATCTGCTTTCCCCTCACATTTCAAAAATCAAAAAGACAGTTTTTGTTTGCACTGCTTTGGTCTATATATATATTTTAAAAAGGATTAGATTTCCTGCCTAAATGTAAATCTTTGCTTTTCTCCACATTAAAATTCGTTTTGGTGGGTAGGGCCCATTGTTCAAGTTTGTCAATATCTTTTTTGATCCTGAGCTTGTCTTCAGAAGTGTTGGCTATTCCTGCCAGTTTAATGTCACCTGCAAATTTGATGAGTTCCCCTTCTATTCCCTCATCTAAGTCATTCATGAAGATATTGAAGAGTACTGGGCCTAAGACGGAGCCTTGTGGTACCCCACTGCTTACTTCTCTCCTTAGTATCCTTAAGGACTACTCATTGAGTATGGTTTGTCAGTGTTGAAAATGTGTGGACTTCAACTCCCAGAATTCCCTAAATCCAACAAGTTGCTAAAATTGAGAAACACTTTTTAAAATCAGTTTATAAACAAAGGAAGTAATAGCCTGTCTTCTATGAATTGGAGTGTGTTGATATCAAATATCTTGCCTTTTAAAGGCCAGATACCAGTGGTGGGATTCAAATAATTTAACAACGGGTTCTCTGCCCTAATGACTGGGTGGGCGTGGCTGGGTGGGCGTGGCCAAGGGCTATGACAACACTCAGCCTCCTGCAGCACTCTGCCAGTCAAAACAGTTAATTACAAAATGTAGGCTTTGCTTTGTGACATCCAGATCCAGTGAGCAAGGGGTGTGAACCAGGGGTGAAATCCTCCCGGTTCGCCCTGGCCCGTCCTTCGGCGTATAGCCGATGGAACTGGTGGCGGTCGCGGCGCGGAGCTTCTCCCGCCCGCTTTCCCGGCCCGGCTGAACGCCGCCATTCGGGTTATTTTTCCCTCTGTGCATGCGCGCGCATGCACAGAGGGAAAAATAACCCGAATGATTGTGGTCAGCCGGGCCGGGAAAGCGGTGATTGTGTTCAGCCGGGCCGGGAAAGCGGGCAGGAGAAGCTCCGCGCCGCGACCGCCGCCAGTTCCATCGGCTATACGCCGAAGGACTGGCCCGGGCGAACTGGGAGGATTTCACCCCTGGTGTGAACTGCACAGAAAATACACTTTTGTTTGGTTATGAAGAAATATCCCCGAAGCCAGATGTACACTAAATGTAGACTGACTTTTAGCTACACATCTTCCTAGCAAACAGCAAATTTTGAAGCTCCAGGTAAAGAGGATTCATTTTAGAATGAGTAACCACAGTTTGCATGTTGGAGGTTCCTAAAGGAATGCTGGGAAACTCTGTATTTTAAAGAACATTTGAGGGAGGGGTGCAGAATAGCCCTTCTCTGCCTGAGGCTATAGAGACCTGGCACCAATCAAAACACTGTTTGTGAAGCAACTAATCAACATTGACAGGGTAAGCCACTAGTATATGAAAATAAGAGCAAACTCCACTCCCTTCTAGTACTGATGATATTACCTAGTTTGGTAATGAAACATCTGCAAGAAAACCATCAAGCTCAGAGAGCACCAAGGACCCCGCAGTTCAACACTGAACTACAAATATTCTCTTCTATCGATAAACACTTTTTGGCTAGAAGGACTCAGAACCTGTCTTATATGAGATGGCTCCCAGTGAATTTCATTCTAAATTTTGATATGATTTCTGTAAATAAGGAATGTGGAATTATAATGGCTGAGTATTTGATCCTTCATACATCAAAAAAATACAAAGCTAAGTGATAAACAAATAAAAAACAGATTTGAAAAAAAAGGCTCAGGAAAGAAAAAGAGTGAAAGTGTAAGAAAGAGGAAAAGAAGGAAAACCGAAAAAGAATGACTTCCAACTTTCTTTGGTAGAGTTATACAATAAGTAAAAGAATATCAAACTCTTACTCTAAGATTAACATTTCTCTACATTATTTCCAAAATCCCATATCTAATCATCAAAGCCCAGGTCAACTTTTAATTGCATTTTCTCACAAAAAGTCCACTAATGGTTCATATCACTTTAATTTGTTAAGGAAACCACAACTGATTTATTTAATTGCACCAAATTCTAAATAAAACAGGAATGGAAAATCCTAAACTCTAGTGTAGACCCATGCTTCTCAACTTTGGCAACTTTAAGATGCATGGACTTCAATTCCCAGAATTCCCAAGGCAGCATGAAGTTTGCCCATCTTAAACTAGCCAAGACTGAAAAACGTTGATCTACAGATAGGGATTTTTCCATTCCTCTTTTGTTGGTTCTTTCTTACTTATAAGCACGTATAATGCAAAATCCTCACTTCCACCCCATCCTAGAGCAAAGATAATGCAAAATCCTCACTTCCACCCTATCCCAGAGCAAAGATGTCAGAATATGAATGTTCATAGACTGGAATAGACATGGCAACAGGTCAGCCAATGAGGACTGTTTGGATAGACATGGTAACAGGTCAGCCAATGGGGACTGTTTGGAAACAAACATAGTATTTGTTTGTATGGGGCCATAAGAGACAGTTTGGAGTCTGGGTGTGGCTTAGACTTGCTGAATTGTATATAAGAGTTGGTTTGGCCTCTGTAATTTTGCAGCTTCTGTACAATATATGCCCTCTGTATCTCTCTACTCTGTAATGACTTGCTTCTATAAATATTGCTTCTGTGTTCCTGATTTTGTATGTTGACATCTGATGTATGGTATTGTATGTAAAGAAGTTTCTTAAGTAGATGAATCCTGCAGAATTATTTAATTGTGTGCTTGTAAATGTAAAGTTTCTCATAAAGACAAATGGGAATGTATGTGCACAGGGCATAAAGCAGGATAATCTACGTGTTGCAGGGACAAAAGGTTCAATGTGCACAAACATTTGGGAATGTGGCATAACATGATTCTTGTGTTCATCTCTTGCATAGAAAGCTTGGCCATGCCAGCTTCAGAGTTTTGCAAAAGATGCAACAGTTTGGAGAAGGTATAAACTTAAAAGGGTGTAAGGCATACTTGGACTGTGCAGTATGTAAATCATCAAAGTCCAAGGCATTCCCAGTGATCAAAAGTAGCACAAGGCAGACAACAAGAGCTGGTACTAGAGCTGGTACATGCAGATTTGGTGGGGCCAATGCAAGTCAGTTTTGGAGGAGCAAAGTATGCGCTAGTCATTGTAGGTTTGGGTTCTGCTATTTACTGAAGAGTAAAATAGAGGTGCTACAGAAATTTAAGCAATGGGTAAGCTTTGTAGAAAGGACATATAAACAACAGGTATGTCAGCTGCAAATGGACAGAGGTTCAGAATTCATATCAGCAAATTTTCAACAGTGGTTGGGACAATTAGGAATAAAACACAGATGCACAAATCTGTACACAGCAGCTGAGAATGGTGTAGCTGAAAGGTGGAATGGAGTCTGTGAGAAATGAATTTATTTTTGTTAAAAATGACATGTAAAAAGAACCATAGTGCAACCATTTTGAAAGCTATTTGTAATGGACAAATAATGTTGTGAGACAAAATGTATTTTATGGATGTCAGCTCATTTTCACTGTTCTCAAAAACAGGATATGTTTTTATCATTTTGTGGGAACAGAGAGAGAGAGGAAAGGATGACAAAGGAAATGTTTTTCTCTTTTGTTATGCAGGGAATGAGCTAATGGGAATGCACAGGTTCACACAGAAAGAGAGGAAGTGTGGAGCTGTCAGGATGATGAATCTGTTCTTTTCCTATGTTGGGTTCCTATGTTGTAAATATTGTGTTAGGATGTTACATAATGGGAGGTTGGACGATATGATGTGAGGAGAATGGGAGGAGTAAGGTGGAGTCATGTTCTGTATAAATCCATGTTTCAGGATAATGGCCTTTGTCTCTATTTTGTGTCAGGGATTCTGACCTGTAGAGGCCCTTTGATCAAAGTGAAATAAAAATCTGTATATATTGTTCATAATCTGGATTCCTGCTTAATTATTTTTCTCACAACTGGCGCCCAACGTGGGGCCATGGACATTCTTTCTGGATTTGGGAAATACCTTGACCAGGAATGCGCGCACACGCCCTCTCTTTGGGTGACCGGGGTGAGGGTTTCACTTATCCAGGGGAATTTGCTCCTCAGACGGACTGAGACTGCAGAATCCAGTGACAATATAAACAGCCCCGAGTGAATGAAGGCCGGCCGGCAGCTACTTGGCTTAGGTGAGTAATGAGACACGGGGTGTTTCTGTTTAGACTCCTTAAGTGGATTCCTTGAATAGCGGGTGATGTGTTTACTTACGTTGTAAGTAAATATGAGAAGCACTGGGAGATTGATCAGTCTCTGTGTTTGTGCTATGACGTTTTTGTCCCTATGTACAAGGGCACGTCTGTTAGAGTATTCAGGAGGAATCGAAGAGAACAAGTCTCGGGGGGAAATGGGGCCCGGTTAACTAGAAATGCTAGCGGAAGGAATGAGATTCCTTTAAATCCCTTTTACCTCCTACATTGGAGGAGCTGTAAATACAGTGGAATGGGGGTAGGCTAAACTAAGTTGTGATGACTGACAGTTGTGCTGGAATATGGCCATGATTGATTGGAATGAGTGTGGTAACTCTAATCTATATTGCTTTAAAGAGAGTGCGTGACAAGACAAAGTGTAAAGCTTAACTGCTGTATGTTTGTTCCAGTTTTTTGGATGACCTTTCTCCCCTCTTTGGTAATTTATGAGGAAACATGGGAATGTGACCCTTTTATGTGTGTTTGGTGTCTTTGCATTCCTTCAAGACAGAGAGCCAAATGGCTTGATGGCTGCTGGGGAATTCAGTTACATTTGTTAATGTGTTAATGTGGTTCTTTTGCCTGTCTGACTTAAAGGATTATAAATCAATGGTAATTGTACCTGAAAGATAACACAGATGTTAAGAATTATTTTGCAATTAGGACAGTGTTTTTACATGACACTGGTAGTGTGAGATATTGAGTTTTTGGAATATTCTGATTTGTTTGGATAGATATTGTTTAAGGTGCTGGAAATGTGCAGCCGATTTGAGTGATTGAGGTTGTTTCCCATATAGATGATTTGTTATTGTAGGTAGAGAATGGAACCAATGGGTTGTTGATTTTTTTTGCAGATAAAGATTTTTTCTTTGGAAGGTTTGAGAGTGTTAAGAAGTATTTAGGACATTTGAGAATAGGCTTGTCCTTGGAGCTTTGGGAAATGGGCTGTGGTTAGGGCCCAAAATCATATTTTTGATTAAAAAAACCTTAAAGCCGTTTCCCACTGCTTGTAAGATCAAGATGCTACAAGATGCAAAGGGCATTAACTCCCTGAGAGATCAGTTGATAGGGAGGAAGATTTTTTTTTGTTCATGTTAGTTTGCACAAAAGTTTTTTTGTTCAATGGAAGTGAGAGAGTTCTCAAACGGAGGTGGTCTGGAGATCTGTAAATGTTTGTTTGCAAACATGGGGATGTTTGTAAACATCTGCTTGTTTACAAGGGGATGAGAGAGATCTCCTTTACTAGTTATAGTAAGTGGCAAGGATTTGTACTTGGGAAAGTATTTGACAGAAAATACTGATTAGAGCGACAATCTATGGAGAATGTGAAGAGAGGTGTTTGGAAGTTAGAAGTTAGAAGAGCTAGTTGTGAGTTTCTTTGTGAGTTTCTTTGTTGAAACGATGTTGAAGAGGATTGAGTATTCTGAACGGAGTATTCAGCTGTGTGAGTGTGAGAGAGAGAAGGGGGGGAAGCGGCTTGTTTTTTTCCCTTTGACACATTTTTTTTCTGCAGAGAGAGAGAGGAGAGGCAAATGGGTGGATTTGCGGATGTTGATGTTGTTCGCAGATGTCCTGCTCTGAGAGCTCTGCTTTTGAAGAAGTTGTTGAGTTTAATGCACTGCCAATTGATAGATGGATATACTGACAAAGTTGAATTTTTATATGAGAAGTTGTCAGAAGTAGAACCATGGAGGTGATATGGCAGGAAGGATATAGAGACAAGTTAGTAGAGTTGGAGAAAGTTAAGTTGACATGAGTTTGCCTGATTTGGGAAAGTCTTTTGTTTGTTTGTTTGGAGTAGTTCACATTAGGTAGGATGATGTGGCTAAGGGTATGTTAGCTCAAAAATGGGCTGGTAAGTTGAATGGGCCCTGTGGTGAGAGGGTGGCTTTATTGGTTGAGTATTGGAAATGAGTAGTGAGGACAATTATGATGAAGAAGGTTCATAAGGGTCTTACTCATTCTAGATTGTTGCAATATGAGGTGATTTTGTTATCTTAGGATAATTTAGTACTTTCCACTGATTTCTTATCAGGAGAAAGGAAGGATTGGGAAAATGTAGAGCATGATGTGTAGACGCAAGAGATCTACAAATGAGAATGCATGAGGATGTGGAAGATAGACCTATAGAGGCTATTTGTTTTTTGTTTTGTTTATTGATGGTTCATCCCGAGAGGGGGATGAAAGAAGGGAAATTGGATATGCAGTGAGTAATAGGTTGCTGTCTGAATGGTCAGCAGCGTGTTTGCTTTGTTACAAGCGTTGAAGTTATTGGCAAATGAAGTGGGTAATATGGTATTTGGCATACCTTTGAGAGGATTTGGATGGAACGGGGTTTGATACCAAGGCAGGGAAAGAAGCTAAGATAAGTAGGATCTGGCAGGGACCAGCGAGGCTGGCTAGTACATGAGGAAAGTTCCTCAAAGTTGATTTATGGAAATAGGCTAGCGAATAAGGCTGTAAGAAGCTGCAAGGCAGGGAAAGGAAGTAGAGATAATGGTAAATACAATTCCTATTTTGGAATGGGATGTCAAGCCTAAGTTTAGAAGGTGTGGAAGAAATAGATGAGAGATGGATTGCAAATGGTGAATGAACCCATTATGAGAAACATAATGAAAAGAGTGCATTGGAGAATGCAAGTGTTGACTGACTTTGTGAAAAGAAGGTATGTTTGTAGAGGAATGTATGCAATTGTTATGCAGAATGTATACATTGCATTAGATAAACAAAAAGAGCATGAGGATGCAAGTGACCGGGGGAAAGTGAATGGCTGTTTGGCCATTCCATTGAATCCAGGTGGGATGCCAGCTGTGGGAATATTGAGAAATCTGCTGGTAATAGTGGTTCATTTAAATGGTTGGGTGGAAGTATTTCCATGAGGATTTCCATGAGGAATGGTAAATGCTCAGATGCTAGAATAAAATTGGAGCAGATAGTTCCAAGAAATGGGTTGGAGAAAACTATTGAAAGTGATAGAGGTACACATTTTCTAGCCCAGATAGTGTAATAGGTAATAGACCAATTAGGTATTAATTGGCAATTACATTTATCATTTTGTCTGATTTTGTTAGGCAAAGTTGGGAAAATGATTCAAATCTTGAAAAATACCTTAAAGAAGTTAATTTTAGCTGACTTCCGGTTTGGCGTTCGGCTTCGACGGCGCTCTTTTTCAGGGCGCCTTTCCCACTCCCTGCCAAGCCACCAGAACAGCTGTCTGGTGGCTTGGAATCTCTCTGCCCCGGACATAGGGGAGAGAGGAGAGCGTGGCAGGTGGGGTAGAGCCCCCCTAGTGCCCTAGGAGCCATCCAGGGGCACAAAGGGAAGGCTCCCCAGGTAGCCTGCCCTTAGCTCCGGGAGTCTGGAAATCTCCGCTTTTGCGGAGCAAGATGCCGAAACCACCGCTGCTTCCAGAAGAGGATTTATAAATTTTTTTTGTGCTAATGAAGCAGACAGAGAGAACCAGGGGCTTTGCTGGGCAAGTATGGATTTTTTCCCTTTTTTAAAAACCCTCGGCTAACTTTTACTTTGAAAAAGAATCAAAGTAACATTTAACATGCAACAATATGGCGATTGAAGGAGGAGAAGTGAAAGTGATTTCCGTTTTGCTTGTGGTTTTTTTTTCTTATGGAAACTCTTTGTTCTGAAAATTGGCTGTTCTTATATTCTCTGATAACTGATAATTTTTTTAAAAAATAAGGAATATTCGCCTTTGAAAGTGGAAAGTATTTTTTTTAGAGATCTGGCTTTTTAAGGCGTTTTGAAGAAGTTGGGAAGAGAAGTGAAGGTGATTTTTGCTTTGTTTGTTTGTAGCTCTCTTTCTTATGGAAAATTATAACTCTGAAAACTGATTTTTTTTCTCTGTCTCCTGATTTTGGAAAGTAAAAAACTCTCTGTCTCTCAAACTGGAAAGAATTTTATTTAGAGTCATGGCTTTTCTTTGTACTTCTCTGGAAATATAAAAATGGTTTCAAAGTTTGGAAAGATTGATTTTTTTTTCTTCTGGCTTTTTCTCCTGTGGAAATTTTGAAAATTGACTTTTACTCTTTGTTCCGTGACTTTGGATTATAACAGCAACTGATAATTTTACTAAAATAAATAAATTATAAAAGACTATTTGCCCTGGAAACTGCAAGAATTTTTTTTCTAAAGATTTGGCCCTCCTTTGCACTTCTTTGGAATTATAATAAAGAAGAAGTGAAAGTTATTTGTGTTTTGCTTGTGGTCTTTGGACTTTGGGAAACTTTTGAACTTGAAAATTGGTTTTTATTTTTATTTTTTTGATTCTCGATTTTGGATTATAAAACAATTGATAGAGATTTGGCATTTTCAGTGTAATTTTTTGGAACTACAACAATGGCTTCAAAGTCTGGAATGATTGCTTTGAATAAAAGGCCTATTTATCCCTCTGCTTATACCTCTAAAATGCAACTTGCTACTGAGTCAACACCTCCACAAGCTTTGACATCTGAAAATTTATTAAATACTTTAAAGATTATGAAACAAGACTTAATTTTGGAATTTAATCAAAAAATTACTGAAATAGAAAAAAAAATGCAGGATGCTTTAAAGAATATGGAAAAGAAGCTACGGATGGATATGTTAGAGGTTTGCAAAGATTTAGCAACAAATATCAATTTTTTGGAGGACTGTATTGAAACAAATAAACAAGCGTTGGCAACTTCGGTGGAATATATAAACAAATTTCAAAAGGACATCGCAAATTTTGAAACAGAGGTGTTGATGTCACAGTTTAGAAGAATGCAATTTGCTATAAGAGTAAGAGGGTTGAAGGAAGGTTTATATGATGATTTGAAAGGAAGAATGATTGAGGCCTTGGTACAAGTTTCTGGAATTTCTAAAGATGAACTGGCTACACAAATTGAAAAGATATACAGGGTCAACTCGTGGTACGCAAAACAAAAACATTTACCAAGGGACATTGTTATATATTTTACCACAAGAGTCTTACGGAACAGAATTATTCAGGCGACGTTTAAGAACAACCTTCAGGTGAATGGTCAGGAACTTAGGATATGGAAAGAAATTCCCTCTAAAATGCTTAAAGCTAGAAAAGAATTTACTTTTTTGATTGATGAACTTAAAAGATTGAATTTACAATATAAATGGGAAGCACCAACAGGAGTAACGGTGAAATTTTTGGAGAAAAGATACCGGCTGAATACGATAAACAAAGCTACTGAATTTTATGTTAATGTTTTAAAGGCTGATATATCTAAAATTCCAGAAGAAAGACGCATGAATGTAGAAGAGGACAAGGAGGAAAAGTCATCCTTACCGGATCAAAATGAAATAGTTTCAAAGAGTCAAAGCGAACAGCAGAGCCAGAAAGATGTGGAAAAGGAGATGGAGCACTGGGTTCAGATGGAAGATGAGCTGATAAATTCAAAATCATCAAGATACAAAAGGAGGCAACCAATAAGATACAGAGAGAAGTAGTGTTGATATGTATTAGATGGATGGAGATAATATAATTGTATTTTCTTCTCCTTTTTTTTAAATTGTTGTTTCTTCTTTTTTCTCTCTTAATTTTTTTTCTTTTAATAATTTTTTAAGAATTGGAATTTTTAACTTTTAATTAGAATTATTAAGTTATAAATTATCACAATTAGATTTTAAAATTTGTTTTAAAGGAAGGATTTTTTTTTCTTTTTTGCTTTAGGTTTTTGTTTTTCTCTCTCTCCTCTAGGTTTTTATTATTATTATTATCATGATTATTATGATTATGATTATGATTATGATTATGATTATGATTATGATTATGATTATGATTATGATTATGATTATGATTATGATTATGATTATGATTATGATTATTATTATTATTATTATTATTATTATTATTATTATTATTATTATTATTATTATTATTATTACCTTTAAGGATATCTTTTTATTATGAATTAACAAGTTGTTGTATAATAATATTATGTGGTTATGATGAAATTTAAAAGCTTTATTATTTAATATGTAGACACGTAATACTTTTTTAGTTTTATTTGAGCTAATAAGTTGTTGTATAACAATATGTTGTTATGTGAAATTTAAAGGTATTATTATTTAATACTTTTTATTATGAATTAACAAGTTGTTGTATAATAATATTATGTTGTTATGATGAAATTCAAAAGTTTTATTATTTAATATGTAGACACGTAATACTTTTTTAGTTTTATTTGAGCTAATAAGTTGTTTTATAATAATATGTTGTTATGATGAAATTTAAAGGTATTATTATTTAATATTTAGATATTAGCTACGTAAAACTTTCTCGGTTTTAGTTAATTATGAGATTATTATTATCATTAATGTTTTTTAAAGATTTAGTATTATTAATATTTTTCATAGGTGTAGAAAGTTGATTGAAAGGAAGAGGGAGAAACTGTTTTCCTTCCTTTGTATAACTTAGATTATTATTATTATTAATAATATATATTAATATATTTTTATTTTTTTATTTTTTATTTTTTAGAATTATATTAGAAATAATATAAAATATAGAAATTTAATGATGTTAGCAATGTATAATTTGGAGTTGAGGTTTTTTTTTTCTTTTTTCTTTTCTGTAATTACTGATATTATGCCCTTTATTCTCTCTGGGAAGTCCGGGGGGGAGGGGGGAGGGAAGGGGGTGGGGGCGGGGAGAAAAATAAAAAAATGTTTGTACTCTGTACTAATAAAACTTTTTCAATAAAAAAAAAGAAGTTAATTTTAGAATTGCCGCTACCTTGGATGAAATGTTTACCTTTAGCAATATTGCTTATTAAGATAAATACGAGAAAAGACATTAGAATTTTGTTGTATGAAATAATGTTTGGTATTTCTTATACTAGAAATGTGGGAATGTCAAAGAAAAAATGTGAAGTTGTTTGTTTTTTGAAAAAATATGCAGGGACTGTCCCAGTGTTTTTCTCTTTTAAGGTTCGGAGGACTATTGGCACAGATTCCTTCTCTTGATTTTCAAATACGTGACTTTAAGAGCGGTGACTGCGTCCTGATCTAAGCTCTAAAGAGACATGAACTAAAGCCAATGTGAGAAGGACCGTTCCAAGTGCTGTTGACTACCGCGTTGACTACCGAGTCGGGATGAGCGGACTAAAGAGACAGGCTGAGTCCATTATTCGCGTGTGGAAGGACTGGGGACTGCACCCCATGGATGGACAGTGACTGCTAAAACAATAGATCCTTTTACATTGATTTTAGGACTAATTGATAGCACTTTGGGAGGTTGAGTTGCTTATTTGGTTGGGGGTAATAAACTTTTGTATTGTGTTACTGGTTTCTATAGGGAAGAGACATAGTAGGGTGGTATGGTTACATGTTGTGAAAGTATGTGGATGTAAGTCCCTGGAGTGATTGTATTGAAGTTTGAGTTTGTATTACATTACATATACATACACAGGGGGGCCAGTCCACTGGAAGTATGAATTCGACAGTAGGGGTGATTATTGTCTTCTGGGGAATATGGACGTATCTTCAAGTAGGGATGGGAACGTTTGCTGTTTTGCCGTGTTATTTCATAATGTGGCAGCAGTTGTGTTTCCATGCTGAACTTGAACAATGATTTTCCCAGATACATAAATCACTGACACTGATTGAGCCGGAAATTTGAGGCTGGAATTTGTATTAGATCTACCTTTAGTGATGGAATACCACTTGGTACATATCAAAAGTGTAACTGTACATATGAGATAGCTGTTCATAATAGAGATGTGTCCAATAGGATGGAAGCTATACATAATCATTGGTATGAAAGATATGGCAATTATACACCTTCCTATAAGAAAGTCCAGAATTTTAGAGGAAGGATTGATTTTACCATATGGAGAAATAAAAGCCCCATCCAAGCTTATATTTTTATATGGCAATATGGCATTGTCAGGTCTGCTCTTTGGTTGAAGGGTAGATGTACAATTAGAAAACACCACTTAGGTACATATGACATGTGAGAGAAGCCTATGAAGAAGGAGGAGGAAATATTTTCCTTGACCTGATGACAGTGGCTTTGAATAGTATATCCTTTTGTGTGAAAGGAGAGACAACAGTCTCGGATATCATGTCTATATGTTTTGTGGGTGTACCTGTTCTTGGGAAGTTTTTGTTTAAAGATGGAAAGATTGTTATAGAACATAACATCTATGATCTATCAAAAGTGATTACTTTGCTTGGTCAGTGAATGAGTGAGTGAAGCCCAGTGAATGGACTAATCAGTAGAAACTGGTAATTGAGGTGAAGAACATTTTGCCAGCCTGTGATTGTGTAATATAGACAACTATATACAAGAATGTGTTTACTTGAACTGAGAGTGAAGAGATAGATGCATTAGGATAGGTGTTATACCTACCTAAAGGATGGTTTCTGTTTTATGGCTTATATGCTTATGCAGTTATTCCTGCTAATGCAGTGGGAGGATCTTATCCTATAGGATGCCTGAACACAGGTTTATTTTTTCCCCCTGATGAATGCTACACTGCATCATAGTAATTGCATACCAGCAAGAAGACCACGATTGGAAAGGTAGTGAAAAGTACACTACAGGTGAGACACATGATCAGAAACCTAAACATGAAGAAACATCTAAGAAAGCAGGTGAACCTCACTTGGTAATACATGATTTGCATATCATATTTATACAAAGATCTATATCTCTAGTGCAGTACAAGACAACTGAATATACTGCCAGAAGGAGTTATAGAGGTAAAAGGTACATAAAGAAAGCATATGATGCTGGAGGTAGTGATGAGGTGGTGATATTATCTGATGTAGAAGCTCGACTTTTAGGCATATTTCCTTGGTTTGCAACACGATAGAATCATAAGCAGATAGGACATCTTGCTTGTGCTTTGGCAAAAAGTATTAATGAAACTTTGTCTGCCATAGCAGTTCTGGCTAATGGGAGAGATAAGGAAGTCTTTATTAAGGATGGGCCATGGTTGTGGAGAATTCCAAGGATTATGCTGCTTTGGTATAGAAAATAAATCACAATTAAGAGCTTTGTAACCACCTACAACATAAAACTGAGAATTCTGCATTCCATGGGTTATGGAATGTATTAACTCTTGCTTGTAAAGTTTTGTATGGTTGAAGAACCATATGTAGACACTATAATCATTATAGTTATAGGCTGTATATCTTGTGTTTGTATTAGATGTACTGTTTGCCTGTATGTGTGTGAAGTGTTGCAAGTCTTGTAAGATGAGAAACCTTAAGAAGTTGGGGACGTGGGCCCTGACTAAGAAGGATGTGCGTATTGTTACAAAAATAAGAAGTTGATCAATTAGGATCAATAGAAGATTGATCAAAAGGAAAAGGGTGGATTGTGAGAAATGAATTTATTTTTGTTAAAAACGACATGTAAAAAGAACCATAGCGCAACCATTTTGAAAGCTATTTGTAATGGATAAATAATGTTGTGAGACAAAATGTATTTTATGGATGTCAGCTCATTTTCACTGTTCTCAGAAACAGGTTATGTTTTTATCATTTTGTGGGAACAGAGAGAGAGAGGAAAGGATGACAAAGGAAATGTTTTTCTCTTTTGTTATGCAGGGAATGAGCTAATGGGAATGCACAGGTTCACACAGAAAGAGAGGAAGTGTGGAGCTGTCAGGATGATGAATCTGTTCTTTTCCTATGTTGGGTTCCTATGTTGTAAATATTGTGTTAGGATGTTACATAATGGGAGGTTGGATGATATGATGTGAGGAGAATGGGAGGAGTAAGGTGGAGTCATGTTCTGTATAAATCCATATTTCAGGATAATGGCCTTTGTCTCTATTTTGTGTCAGGGATTCTGACCTGTAGAGGCCCTTTGATCAAAGTGAAATAAAAATCTGTATATATTGTTCCTGCTTAATTATTTTTCTCACAGAGTCTTACAAATGATGAAGGATTCACTGTTGAAGGATTCTGGTCTGAGCAGTCATATTGGGGTGAAACCATGTTGACTGCTAATTATTTAATCAATAGGCTGTGGAGTTCATCAATTAATGATACTCCATATGCAGTGCTATATGGGAGAAAACCATCTCTGGCACATTTAAGGGTGTTTGGAAGCACTGCATGGGTGCATATTCCAAAAGCAATTAGAAGAAAGGGACAACCAAAGGCTAGAAAACTAAGGTTTAAGGCTATGAGCCTGGTTCAAAGAGCTATCACTTTAGCGATGGAAGCAAGATAATAGTGATTTCAAGGTCTACAAGCTTTGCAGAGCAAAATTGGAACAGAATTGATGCCAATTTTTGGAATGATCCACTTAGTGATGGTGACCCACTTAGTGACATTAACTCACTTAGTGATGGTTCAGGGAGGAGAAACTGAAAAAGCACAAATAAAGGAGTCAGAAGATGACTCAGGTATGAAGCAAGAGAGGGTTGACAGAGAAGAACAGTCAATGCCACGCAGGTCAGAGCGATGGCACAAGGGGATTCCACCTGACAGGTATTCTGCTAGTAAAGTTAAGGTGTGTAATGTATGGTATGAGCCAAGGAACTATAAGGAAATATTGGCATTACCTAAAATTGAACAAGTAAAGTGGAAAGAAGCCATGGACAAGGAAAAGAAATCCATGGGTGAACATAGAGTGTTCACATCTATGACTTTGCCACAGGGTTGCAAAGCCGTAGAATGCAAATGGGTGTACAAAAATAAAGTACTACCCAACAATGAGGTCCAGACCAGACATAGCTTGTGCAGTAAGCATCTTAAGTCACTTTACTGCTGCATCAACCCAATTGCATTGGATGGGTATAAAAAGGAATTCTCAGGTATTTGAAGGGAGTAGGGCGGCCTATAAGAATTGCAAAATAAATAAAATAAATAAATAAATAAACTGTGAATTTGGGTCTTCAAATACAAGTCTGGGAAGAATATTAAGTTATTCGATTTTATTTCTATTCCAGTTATGAAGGGTTAAGAATGTTCATAGACTGGAATAGACATGGTAACAGGTCAGCCAATGGGGACTGTTTGGAAACTGAAACATAATATTTGTTTGTATGGTGCCATAAGCAGGGGTGAAATTCAAAATTTTTCCCTACCGGTTCTGCGGGCATGGCTTGGTGGGCATGGCAGGGGAAGGATACTGCAAAATCTCCATTCCCACCCCACTCCAGGGGAAGGATACTGCAAAATCCCCATTCCCTACCCACTCCTGGGGGAAGGATATTGCAAAATTTTCATTCCCACCCCACTCTGGGGCCAGCCAGAGGTGGTATTTGCCGGTTCTCCGAACTACTGAAAATTTCCGCTACCGGTTCTCCAGAACCTGTCAGAACCTGCTGAATTTCACCCCTGGCCATAAGAGACAGTTTGGAGTCTGGGCGTGGCTTAGACTTGCTGAACTGTATATAAGAGTTGGTTTGGCCTCTGTAATTTTGCAGCTTCTGTACAATATATGCCCTCTGTATCTCTCTACTCTGTAATGACTTGCTTCTATGAATATTGCTTCTGTGTTCCTGATTTTGTATGCTGACTTCTGATGTATGGTATTGTATATAAATAAGTTTCTTATATATAATTGAATCCTGCTGAAGTTCATTTACTTGTGTGCTGGTCGGATGTCCTGCAAAATTCTGACAAAAGAGAATGCAAAATCCTCACTTCCATCCCATCCCAGAGCCATCATAATGCAAAATCCTCACTTCTACCCCATCCAAGAGCAAAGATAATGCAAAATCCTCACTTTCACCCCATCCCAGAGTCATCATAATGCAAAATCCTCACCTCCACCCCATCCAAGAGCAAAGATAATGCAAAATCCTCACTTACACCACATCCCAGAGCAAGGATAATGCAAAATCCTCACTTCCACCAATCCCAGAGCAACGATAATGCAAAATTCTCACTTCCACCCCATTCCAGAACAACCACCATTCCCTCACTAACCTGCTTTCCAGCTCCGTTCTCCTGCGTGCAGGGCAACAAAAGAAGACCATGTGACTACCAGGTTAAAAAAAGTTCAGTCTGACCTTCCAACTTCTCAGGGGGAAAAAGATCTTGCGAAGTTGGAAAGTCTGACTGAACTGACTCACCAGCCTCCCAGCTGATAGCACGGCCAGTCCATTGCCGTCTCCCAGCTGATCAGCGTGGCTCCCAGTCATGCCCCTTCAGCCTCCCCACCCTGAATGGCAACCCCAGGGGGCAGGGGGGGGGAGCCAGTGGTGGGAACCACTGGTTTGCTGAACTACGCAAAAAATTAACAACAGGTTTGGCTGAATCCCATCACTGCTAGATACCAAATGTCACTGAGAATGTCAGGTCAAAGCAACAGCATTATTGAATTTGATTGAATTGTGGTATTCTCATATTATGTTATGTCTGTGTATATTGTGATGCACCAGGAATTCATCATATGTGTGACCCTACATTGACTGACATACTGTAGTTCTTGATTGATTGATATTGTTAGACTGTTGAAGATTTGTTGGAGGCATGCCTATTATTCTTTTTTGTATATGATGGTTATTTTGCAGTTTACAGTTACCTAGCAATAGAGGGGAATAATGACAAATTGTCTCAGGAAATCTCTGCACTCATTTACTTTTTCTAAGAATATTTGCCTGGATGGTTTAAAAAATGCACACACTTATATGTCACAGTACTAAATGACAAAAGCACTAATGGAATAGGTGACAATCCTTCAGCATAGCTTGCACTGAGTTATTCATATAGCCAGGGAATAAAAATCTTCATTGATCATTAAGAAACTAATGGCAGATTGTTGTTTCTGTCAAGTCCCCATAGATCCCTATCGGGATGCTGCCATTCTTATGGGAGGGGGCCTGGTTGACATTTTATAACCTTTTCCTGTTTCTGGCTTTTCCTTTACTTTGATGTACCTTCCTGGGAATGGAAGGGGGGGGGATGAGCCTGGGGTCATCTGTTTTGTCTCAGCTCCAGAGGAACAAGCAAGTGGCGCCTGAGAACAACTTCCTATCACCTTCTCAATTTGAAATTCCCACAACTTCACACCTGTGAATTGGCTCACCTTGGATTGGACAGAGGGGAGGGGTTTCTACAATTTTTAACCTAACGATTTTGAGCGTGAACTTCAGATCCTGCCTTACTCTTCTTGCTATCACTATCTCCCAATAAAAGTTCCTTTTGAAATGCTGCTTGTTTCAAGAGTTCTGCTTTCTTGAGGGGATAGGAGAGACAAGTCCTTACAGTTTCATAAGATAATCAGCAAAGTACATGCATTCTAAATTCCTCAAGCACCAAGGGAAAGGCTAAAAACAACAAGACTGAGTGGCTTTGGATATTGCCTCCTAAGGACTATGACAACTGTCCCTCCTTGGTTCTCGAGGGAGCGAAATTAACTCCCTCGGATCAGATCCGCAACTTGGGGGGTCCTCCTAGATCCACAGCTAAAATTGGATCACCATCTCTCCGCTGTGGCTAAGGGGGCCTTTGCACAGGTTCGCCTGGTGCACCAGTTGCGACCATACTTGGAGAAGGAGGCTCTACTCACGGTCACTCATGCCCTTGTCACCTCCCGTTTGGACTATTGCAACGCGCTCTACATGGGGCTACCCTTGAAGAGTATCCGGAGACTTCAGTTGGTGCAAAATGCGGCTGCGTGTGCTGTGGTGGGTGTGCCAAGGTACACCCACATGACACCTATACTCCGCCAGCTGCATTGGTTGCCCATCAGTCTCCGGGTACAATTCAAGGTGTTGATCATCATCTTTAAAGCCCTTCATGGCTTAGGACCAGGCTATCTCCAGGACCGCATTCTGCCTCATACTTCCCTTCGACCGGTTAGGGCCCACAGAGTTGGCCTCCTCCAGGTCCCGTCAGCCAAGCAATGCCGGCTGGCGGGCCCTAGGGGGAGGGCCTTCTCTGTGGGGGCCCCCGCGCTCTGGAACCAACTTCCCCCAGAGACCCGAACCACCCCCACCCTGCTGGCCTTCCAAAAAGCCGTCAAGACATGGCTTTTCCTGCAGGCAGGGGGTAGAGACTAATCCATCTGAGCTCTCCCCCGGGTATGTCTGGCTGATGGATGTTTTTTAATATGGAATTTTTAATTTTTGTACTTGGTTTTAACTAATGTTTATTTGTTGGTGCTCTTGTATTTTTGCTGTACGCCGCCCTGAGTCCCTCGGGAGTTGGGCGGCATATAAGAAAACCAAAATAAATAATAAATAAATAAATAAATAAATAAAAAGTAGCTAATAACTACATATGGAAGAGGGTTGATAGAAAAGCAGTGACAGAATTCATGAATTCACCACGTATGGAAGCCTTAGCGCATATATGCTCAAACAGTACGGGTGAACAAGAGCTTATAGTATATTTTGCGGAAATAGGCCATAAATTGAAGCATTTTTTTCATGACTACTAAGCCAATGGGCCAGTCTGATTCTAGTTACTCAACATGGTTTGATAATGACTGTAAGGAAAAGAAAAAACAGCTTAGGAAATCGCTTAGGAGATACTTAATTAGCCCAAACATGGAATCACAGAAGGAGTATATTACCATAAGGCAGAAATATAAGCAGCTATTGAAGAGAAAAAAGGCCTCTTATATTGACAACTTATGGGCTGGCCTAGAACAGGCAGCAAAGCTGGCCTCACCCACACTATTCTGGTTGGAGGTCTCAAAAATTATTAGAGATAGAAAACCAATAAGTGACCCAAATATTAGTGCAGAAAGTTGGGAGAAGCATTTGGCCACTCCAGCAGCAGTAGAAAGCTCTGATGAGGCTATATCCTCTCCGAGCTTGATATAGGAATATGAAGCCTTACCCCAGTGGGAAGAAGTGTCAATCACGGAGGTGTTAATCTCCTCCCTGAAGACAAACAAAGCTCCAGGACAGGATGCGCTCCCAGCATCGTTATTTAAAGATAACATAGCCTGGTGGGCGCCTGTCTTGGCGGGTCTTTTTACTTTTATTAATAGAACAGGACAAATTCCTGCCAGTTGGTGTTCATCAATAATTATTCTCTTACATAAAAAAGGCTCCAGATAATTTCCGATTAATTAGTCTAATTGATATTTCAGCAAAAATTTATGCTAAGCATTTGCTTCATAAATTAGAGGACTGGATAATGAGAAATAACATTCTAGCTGAAGAACAGTCAGGTTTCAGGAGCGGAAGATCTACTATGGATAATCTAATAACAAAGTTTAAGTTTTGGAAAAAACCACTGTATGTGGCATTCATAGACTTGAAGGCAGCCTTTGACACAATTGATAGACAAATTTTATGGGATAAATTAGAGGCCATGGGAATTGAAAAGAAATTGTTATATCTAATTAGATTGTTATATATGGAAACCCAGGTAAGAGTTCGAGTGAATAGGATAGGATCAGTAACAAATGCAATCCCAATAAAGAAGGGCATCAGACAAGGTTGCATCTTAGCCCCAACACTTTTCAACTTATATTTAAATGACCTTCCAAAATGTTTGGAAGATATATCACTCCATGGGCCTAGTATAGGAACAATACAGGAAAATTGCTTGTTATATGCTGGTGATATAATTTTGCTGTCGTATTTTCGTATTTCGTATTTTATTCTAATTTTATTTTAAATCGTGCGTTATTCCAATTTCATTTAAATTGTTTTACCAAACTTTTGTAATGATCTGTTTTTGGAACTCTGCATTTTGATATGGCCCAAGGGCTAATCAATAAATACATTCATTCATTCAACTACATATGAATAAAAGAAAGTATTCCACATCCAAGAAAGGAATTCATATATGCCTTCTTAAAAGAATAGCACCAGTAACACAATTCAAGTAATAATATATGAAAAGCAGAGCACAGTGAAATTACTCACATTCTAAATAGCCTTTCAAGATTCATAAAGCCAATATAAAACAGAAACTGTCAAGCCCTCTGTCAAAGGACATGATTGACAACCAAGATGTCAACTTCAAACTGAACCTGGCCGCAGCCATCTTTCTGTTCCTCAGTTGCCACACAGAGGGAGAAGGGGGGAAGGAGGTTGGACACAACAAAGAGTTTTCTCATGAGAACCAAGGTCATCTCTACTGGCAACAGAAGATTGGGGAAGGTGTGTCTGGAGAGCCTGCCAATTAACCCAATTGGTCAACGTGACTTATGACACTTGGGGATGGGGTTTTTTCCTAGTTTAATTATACTGTAACTGTGGGAAAGATTTATATTTGGTTTTCCTTTGAAGTTGTGCTGATATGATGTACTCATTAAAGAAGACCTTTGAAAAGGAGCCAAGTCTCAGAGGTCTGATTTGCTTGAGTTCCTTAGTCAGAGCTGTCAGCCCTGGAGCCATTTTCCCCCTCCACCTTCAGGGCTGCCACAGCGGAGATGAGTTGAGTTGTGGGAACGGGATGGGGGGAAGAGATGGCTGGGGGATTGTAGTCAAAATAAAATTTTTTCCTCTGAGAACCAAGGATTTTACCACCAGGTGCAAGGAGGTAGGATCTGAGACCAAGTGACCTGATTGGACCATGTGATGGACTGCAGGGGAGGGGAAAAGAAAACTTTACTTTTAACTAGGGGAAAACCTGAGGGGCTTTAGAGTCGGGTGTCAGGGTTCCAAGTAACACCCCCAACCAAGTAAGACTTTGAGGCAGGCAGTTCCTCAAAGATCCATTTTATTAGAGATGTCATGTTGGCACATCTGGGGAAACCCGAATCTGAAAGCTCCCAGGTTTTCCCCACCCAAAGGAAAGTTAAAGTCCCTTCCCCTGCACCCACATGTCCATCATGTCCAATCAATCCACTGTCCCAACTGAAGATGCCTCACAATCACGCCTCTCTAGGTGTCCTTGACTCTCAGAGAAAAGAATGTTGTTATGCCTAAATAACTCCAACTCCATGCAACCCCCCTCCCACTTTCCCACAGCACCAAGTGTGGCAGCCCTGAAGATCCAAAGAAAAAGATTGCCTCCAGGGCTGACAGGCTGTCCCCCCTCAACCAATGATTGTGTCCTGCAACGAGAAGAATGTAGGAGGTTAATTCAGTCATTCCATAACCACCTCCCCCCTCTAGGAGGACCCTTTGGCTTATCAGGGAATTTATCATGGAATTGCTTTACTAGCCTATCTGTCTTTACATCCCAAGCTCTTAACCTAAGTAGCTTCAGACAAAGGGTATCCTTTCCAATGAACTAAATATTGCAATCGACCACTATTTAATCTAGAGTCTAAAATTCTCTTAACCTCATAATGGGTCTCCCCTTGCACCACTATGGGTTTGGGTGCCGGTCGGGTCTGTGGCCTCAATCTTGAACTGACGGCAGGTTTTAGCAAGCTGCAGTGAAAGACTGGATTCACTTTCCCCAGTATGCGTGGGAGGTTAAGCTGAACGGTCACTGGGTTAATTACTTTCACTATCGGGAAAGGCCCTAAGAATTTAGGTCCCAGCTTCTTACTGGGTAATTTCAATTTAATGTATTTGGTTGATAGGTAAACTCAATCTCCCACATGGAAGGGGGTTTGGAGAGATAGATGTTTGTCAGCTTGTTTTTTATATGCTTCAGTGGCTTCCACCAGTGCTTTCTTGGTGTTTTCCCAGCCCTTCTTTAATGACTCCCTCCATTCAGCAAGAGTCATGGAGGAGGGTGGTTCTCTCGGCAGCTTGGGCATGGGAACAAAGTCCATGCTGCTGGTGACCTGAAAGGGGGTCAATCCACTATGGGGGGGCAGCTGTCAAGCCGAGCAGGTGTGCGAAATGGCTCTCCATGGAACACAGCCACTTCCAGCTGTCTGGTAATCTTTTTGGAGTCGTAGCTCCGAAGAGTGGGGTGTTCTGTCATCCGAATTCCAGAGTGGTTTGGGCTTGGAAAACAGGAAAAGCCCTGGAGAGATTGGATGGGGTCTGCAAAGATGGTCTGCAATGGAGGCCGTGAACAGCTGACAGCTGGACGAGACTAGTGGGGAACTAGTGGGACAACGGAGCGATGGATCCTGGTGACAATCGGTTTCGGCGACCTTATGTGAGTGATTTCGGGAGAAAGACCTCTCCAAGAAGATTCCTAGTGGTGGAATAAAGGAGAGAAGGGGCCCTAGGCAGAAGGAGGGTGGAAAGACTTCCCCCTCCATGAAAAAAGCGGCGAGAAAGCGTGCAGGCAAAAAAGGGAGAGCTATATCAACAGAGAATGTGATTTCTTGAATAAATCAAAGAGAAAGTAGGACGGAATTCCAGAAGACTTTATAAAAGAAGATTTACATAACTTTGAAAGTTGAAAAGAGCTGACTAAGCTGAGGAAGCCGACATTTTGAACAGTGATAGAGTTCATGTTAGCACAGGAAAGGAGGCAAGAGGGACATCTGCTGGTCAAAGAGAAGATTGACATCTGCAAAAGCTGAAAATTGGAAGGGAAAAGAAAAAGAAAAATTTTTGTTTTAGAAAGAGGAATTGTGCTTGTGGACTTTGCTGCTTAGGACTTTTCGGGAGAAATGATAAGATACTATTGTGATTGAAAAAAAAGACATATTAGAGACTTCAACATATAAAAGATCAAGATATTTGTAGAAACAAGGAGGAGGACTTTTGTGGACAGAAAATAGTAAATTGACTTAAGAAAGTGTATTTTTGTGAATAAAAACTATAAATAGTAAAAGAAACAGAGGACACAAATTTAACTAAGATTGGGACAGGGAGGAAACAGACGGCCCAGACTACATCAGCTACTTCGAGTCCTTCTGGTCAAACCTAAGCAAAAATACAGTAAGAGATCACCTATCTGAACTTAACGAATACAAAGCACCAGGACCTGATGGATTACACCCCGGAGTCCTAAAAGAACTAGCAGAAGTCATTTCGGAACCACTGCACCACATCTTCCACAAATCCTGGAACACAGGGGAACTCCCCGAGGACTGGAAAAGAGCTGATGTGGTCCCCATCTACAAAAAAGGTAAAAAAACAGACCCAGGAAACTACAGACCAATCAGCCTAACATCAATACCTGGGAAAATACTGGAAAAAATAATTAAAAACCAGATCTCACATCATCTAGAAACAAACCAAGTAATAACCAACAGCCAACACGGATTTGTTAAGAACAAGTCATGCCAAACCAACCTCATTTCATTTTTCAACACTGTGACCAAATTAGTAGACCAGCGAAATGCAGTAGACATCATATACCTGGACTTCAGCAAAGCATTTGACAAAGTAGACCACAACCTACTTCTTCATAAGCTAGAAAAAAGCGGGATAGACAGCTACACAACCAGATGGATTAACAACTGGCTGACCAACCGTACCCAACGAGTAGTCCTCAATGGCTCTAAGTCCACATGGAGAGAAGTAAGCAGTGGCGTACCACAAGGTTCCGTCCTAGGCCCAGTACTCTTTAATATCTTCATAAATGACCTAGATGAGGGAATAGCAGGAGAACTAACCAAATTTGCAGACGATACCAAGCTGGCGGGAGTAGCAAACACCCCAGAGGACAGACTCAAAATCCAGAGGGACCTTGACAGACTCGAACACTGGGCCCAAACAAATAAAATGAAATTTAACACGGAGAAAAGTAAAATTCTACACCTAGGTAAGAAGAATCAAAAATACACATACAAACTGGGTGAAACCACACTCAATAGCAGCGATTGTGAGAGGGATCTTGGAGTCTTGGTGGACAGCCAACTAAATATGAGCCAGCAGTGTGCAGCAGCAGCCAAAAAGGCCAATGCAGTCCTGAGCTGCATAAATAGAGGGATACAATCAAGGACCAGAGAGGTACTAGTACCACTCTATAAAGCCTTGGTCAGACCACACCTAGAGTACTGCATCCAGTTTTGGTCACCACACTACAAAAAAGACATTGAAACCCTAGAGAAAGTGCAGAAGAGAGCAACCAGGATGATAAAGGGTCTGGAAAATAAAACATACAAAGAGCGGTTGCAGGAACTGAGCTTGGCCAGTCTGGCGAAGAGAAGGACCAGGGGTGACATGATAGCAGTGTTCCAATACTTGAGGGGATGCCACAGAGAGGAGGGGAGCAGGCTGTTCTCTATAGTACCAGAAAGCCAAACAAGGAATAATGGATGGAAGCTGACCAAGGAGAGATTCAACCTGGAAGTGCGGAGAAACTTTCTGACGGTGAGAGCGATCAACCAGTGGAACAACTTGCCAGCGGAGGTTGTGAGAGCCTCAACACTTGCGACCTTCAAGAGGAGACTGGACTGCCATCTCTCTCAAATGGTGTAGGAACTCCTGCTTGAGCAGGGGGTTGGACTAGATGACCTACAAGGTCCCTTCCAACTCTAATAATAAATCTAAAAAAAATCTATCGAGGAAATGATGCAAAGAGAAAGATCTAACTCGTTTAAAAATTTACAAGCTATGCTACAATCAATGCAGGAAGTTATGTCAAAAAATCATGAAGATTTGAAGAAGGAGATAGGAGAAGTAAGGAGTGACACGGGAACTTAAAGAAAATATGCAATCAATGGATGGAAAGTTCAAAATTTTCCAACAACAAATTACAAGAAATGAACAAAAATTACAAGAGATGGAAGAGAGAATGGGGAAAGAGGAAAAAAGAGTGGATGAAATAAACGAGAGGCTAATCCAAGCAAATAAAGAATTAGAGACGAATTTATATTTCTGGAATCAGAGAAAGTGACACATTATTTCAAAATATAAGAGAAGAAAAAGGAGAAGACATACCAGAGATGATGGCAGAGTTGTTAGCGAAGGCTCTTGGAATTGGAAAAGAAGGGATGTTGATTGAAATGGACGAGATTTATAGAATTCACACTAATTACGCAAGATGGCACAACTTACCAAAAGAGGTCCACGTTAGATTTGTAAAAAAGTCAATTCGAGATGAAATTCTCCACAGGACAAGAGACGACCCTATAGATTATAGAGGAAGGCAACTAGTAATGCTTAAACAAGTATCGAAAACAGTGAGAGATATAAGAAGGCCATATCAATTCTTGACTTCAAAATTGATTAGACATAATATTAATTTCAGATGGTTGACTCTGGAGGGGATAATGATTTCATGGCAGGAAAGAAGATTTAGAGTAGACACTGTAGACAAAGCAGAGGAATTCTATAAGAATTTTGGTAGTGAGGAAGAACTAGAGGAGAGAGAGATCCAAGACCACCGGTCATAGATGAGAAAGAATTGCAAAGTAGAGAGAGGGAAAGTGGGATAGGAGGAAAAATGGAAAATAATGAAGGAAGACTTAAAGAACCAAGAAAAGCCAGATGAACAAGGGCAACAAGACCTAGATACAGGTAGAGAAATGCAGGAAGAAATTAAGATCCTATCCTTGAATATTAATGGATTGAACTCTCCCCCCAAAAAGAAAAAAATTCTTTAACAAACTTAATAAAATGAATTTGGATATAATAGCAGTACAAGAAGTTCACATTAAGAAACAACATGAACAATTACTGAGCTACCCCAAATTGGGAAATATGTTTACACGCTATAGCAATACAAGAAGAGAGGGGTAGTGTTATATACTGTGTTTCCCCGAAAATAAGACCCTGGCTTATATATATATATTGAACCCTGAAATAAGCACTTGGCCTTATTGTCATGCACTCAAAAGCCCGATTGGGAACTTCCGGTGGCGCCGCGAGCCTCGCTGGACGCTCTTTATGGGCGCCCGATCCCAGGCTCCATAAAAGCCGCCAGATAAGCCACATCAGCTGTCTGGCGGCTTGGAAACTCCCGTCCCGGGCAAAGGGAGGGGAGAAGAGCAGATGGGCAGAGGTAGAGCCCCCCTAACACCCCAGAAGAAGCTCTGGGGTGCGAAGGGTGAGGACTCCCTTGAAGCCTGTCATTAGCTCTGGACTTGGAATGCCTCTGCTTATTTTTAGCGGAGCAAGAAGCCGCGACCATCTCTGCTGGTAACAAATGAATTTTAATACTCTAAACAATGTAGCAGACAGAACATACCAGGAGAATCTAACAGCAAGTATTCTTACTTAACTCTGGTGTTGTTTGGTGGATTTTCTGGAAGCAACAAAGTAGCTAAAGATGGTGCTTGGAATTTCAAAGGGCGTGGAGAAAGTTAAAGCTACTGAAAGCTTGTGAGAGTTCTGTTTCTTAACAGACGCTTGTAAGAAATCTCTTCTATTTCCTACTTGTTACTTTGATGGACTTTGCTTTTGCTTTTCTAATAAATATATAAGAATTAATACAAACTGAAGATGTCTTTAAAACTGGCAAAGACTGTTTCTTTTAAAGGAATAGAAAAAGTTGAAAATCTCTCTACTCAAATTGTTAATCTGCAAGATTTTGCCCCCCCAACACAGACTTTTACGTTTGAGATGTGGCAGCAAGCTATGTAAGAAATGCAGAAGGAAATTGCTTTAGCAGTAAATAAAAAAATTAAAGAAATTAATGGAAAAATTACTGAAATTAATGGAAAAATACAAGCTGTCTCAGAGGAGTTTTCATCTCAGACTCAACAAACTAGAGATAATGTGGAAACTGCACTTAAAACTGTGGTATCTAACATGGAATTATTGAAACAAGAGGTGGCTGAAATTAAACAGACCACAATGACTTTGGGTGAAAAAGTAACTGAGATGCAGAAAAAAATTGAAGGAACTGAGGCAGAACTAACGATGGTTCAATATAAAGATATGGAATTTGCTCTACACCTAAGAGGGGTAAAAGAAAATGCACAAGAGGATTTAAAGGATAAGATTGTGGACATACTGGTGCAGATTCTGGGGGAAACAAAAGTCCAATTGGGAGTGCAGATTGAAAAAATATACCGTGTTAATTCTTGATTTGCAAGACAAAATCATTTGCCAAGAGACATTGTAATATATTTTACCACAAAAGCATTGCGAAATCGAATCTTACAGGCGACTTATAAAAATAAGCTGAAGGTGGAAGATCAAGAGGTTTTGGTATTTAAGGAAATTCCTTCAAAAATACTGAAAGCACGTAAAGATTATACTTTTCTGGTGGCAGAGTTAAAAAAGCAACAGATA
This sequence comes from Diadophis punctatus similis, assembly GCA_023053685.1. Lineage (NCBI taxonomy): Eukaryota > Metazoa > Chordata > Lepidosauria > Squamata > Dipsadidae > Diadophis > Diadophis punctatus. The sequence goes on along the minus strand of JALIGW010000010.1, from coordinate 6,800,007 downwards.
AAATATACATGGGGTATCCTGACTGGATTATCGATTATTTACAGGGCAGAAAGATATAGACTTAATACGATTGCCAAAGCAAAGGATTTTCTTGCCAACGTATTAAAGGTGGGGATACCAAAACCACCAGCAGACAAAGGAAATGAGAATGTTAAAAGAGAGGGAAAGGAAGATTTGTGTATTCCACAACAGAAAGGAACTCTGAATAGACAAGAACAAACAAATGATTCAGGACAGATTAGAGAAGTATCTGTTGAAAGTGAAAGTGCTGGAAGGGAAGAAGAATCAAGTTACTCATTCCAGTCCTCAACTCCTCGAAGTGAAGCAAGATTAAATCGGCATATTTTCAGAAGTCAATATAAAGAAATATTTAACTCCTCTCGCAGATTTGAAAGCGAGGGGAATTAAAAATTGATGTTTTAGTGTTAGTAGGATAAACTAAGGATAAAGTAAAATAAATAAGAATAAAGTGTAAATGTATATATGAGGATGTATAAGGTTAGAGGAATTAAATTACAAGAGGTTTAATTATACAAGGTAAAGTGATGTAATAGAGATTAAATTGGTTTTAAATAACAAGATCAAATCAATAATATAGTTTGGGGAATAAGTATAGAAGGTAAGGTAACGTAATAGAGATTAAATTGGTAGAGATTAGAATTAAACTATATTATAGGGTGGGAATAAGTATAGGATGCAATTTAATGTAACTAAATGAGTGAAGTTGTTAAGTATTTTTTAGATATGGTTTAATCTGCTTTTGAACTTAATAACAGTGGATAGGTTGCTGGTGGTACAAAATTAGGAGTGGAAATTTTGGAATATTGTAGAGGCTATTCAAATGATATATTTGATAATGGAGAAGAAGGACGGATTATATTTGAATTAAGTATTGGAATACGAAGATTAAAATAGACTGTGAAGGATATATTTCAATTAAAAATTTTTTGTTTAATTAATAGTATAAGGAGTTAAGATTTTATGATATTTGGAAGTTAATAATTTGTTAATATTTATTAGTTTTATATTGGTGTACATTATGAGTCCTGAGTCCTTCGGGAGTTGGGCGGCATATAAGAATACCAAAATAAATATTATACCCTGCGTATGTTCTGGGAAGTCTAGAGGGGGGGAGGGGGAGTTGGGGGAGAGGGGGAGTTGGGGGGGGAGGGATGGGGGGAGGGGGGAGAAAATAATAAAAAATGCTTGTACTTTGTACGTATAAAACTTTTTCAATTTAAAAAAAAAGCCCGATTGGGCTTATTATCAGGGGATGTCTTATTTTGGGGGAAACAGGATATCAATGAGAAGATTCCGGCTAAACAAATGTATAATGATGATGAGGGTAGGATCTTAATAGTAGAAGTAATATTAAACCAAAAGCGGGTTGTACTTGTAGGAATGTATGCCCCGAATGAGGGGCAAGAACAATTTTATAGGAAACTGCACAATATCATCTGGGAGATAGAAGGTGACAACATTTGTATCCTGGGAGATTTTAACGCAATAGTTGATAGAAAATTAGACCAAAAAAGTAACAAAGTAAGAAAAGGAATTATACTACCCAAAACTTTTTTTAAATGGTACAGGAGTTGAGTATCCAGGATATTTGGAGAGAGAGAAATCAAGGGGAAAATCAGTATGCATATTATTCGAATAGACATCAATCATGGTCCAGAATTGATATGGTTTGGTTGTTGACAGAGTTAAATTTGGATGTGGAAGAAGTGGAAATAGATACTAACCTCTGGGAAGACCACAGTCCAGTGAAAATTAGGTGGAAGGGACAAAAGAAAGTGACAAGATGGACTTTAAAAAGATCAGTCCTAAAGCATGAAGAATTTAGATTGAAGATGGAGGAACAAATGCGTTTATTCTTCCAGGAAAACAAAAAAGAAGATACAAATTTACAAAACTTATGGGACACCGCAAAGGCTTATATGAGAGGCATTGCAATTGCTTATATAGCAAAAGAAAGTTAAAAAAAGAAACAACAACAGAGGAGGAATTCAGGAGGTTAGAGGTAGGGTTACAAAAGGAGCCTCAAAGAGGAGACCTTAAACAACAAATGGATCTAATTAAGCGTAAGTTGAACATCCTCGAGAAGGAAGACTTAGCACAACAAATAAAATGGAGTAACCAATTTATTTTTGAAAATGCAAATAAGCCAGGGAGATGGCTATCATACAAATTGAAAAAACAGAAAGAAAAAAGGTGGATTAATGGAGTACAAAATGAGGAGGGAAGTATATGTTATCAAAATAAAGTGAAGAAAAATATAATCCATGGTTTTTATAAAAAATATATAAAGATGATGAATGTAATATTGAAGAAAAAAATACTACAATGTTTCAAGAAAGCTGAACTACCTAAAGTTTCAGAAGATATAAAAAATATGCTGAATGAAGATATAAGAATATCAGAACTAATAGAGGCAATAAAAAAACAGAAAAACAATAAAATGCCAGGTCCCGACGGGTTACCTTCAGAACTAAACAAAGAACTACAAAATTCTTTAGGACAAATATTAATCGAGGTATTCAACGCAGTATTAAGAGAAGCAAAAGCACAGGTTAATTACATTGATTCCAAAGGAGAATACTGACTTAACACTAATTAAAAATTACAGGCCTATATCATTGCTGAACTCGGATTATAAAATATTTATGGTAATAATGGCCGAAAGATTAAAAAGGTTTCTGAATGAATTTATCAACCTTGATCAAAATGTTTTTTTGCCAAATAGACAAATAAGAAACAATATGAGGACAATATTGGATGTACTAGAATATTATAAAGTGCATAGCGAGACGCAAGTGGCATTGATATTTTTAGATGCGCAAAAGGCTTTTGACAATGTTAATTGGGATTTTATGTTGAGACGGTTAAGATATATGGAATTCGGTGAAAATTTTATAAATGTGTTTAAGGCAATATACTCCAAACAAGAAGCTAGAGCAGGGGTGGCCAAACCATGGCACATGCACCAAACGTGGCGCATTAGATGCTTACAAGTGGCACATTGCATCCTTGCGCCTACTTAGCTCGGCTCCTCTGGGCTCTGCCTACGGCAATTTAAAATGTGCTTCTGCCCGCGAGGAAGAGGGGGTGAGCATCGATCCCTGCCTCCGCGCAGGCAGGAGTGCATTTCAAAATGCTGCTGGAGGCAGCCCAGAGCAGACAAGCCAGTCCAGCAAGTGAGGGAGGAGTCGGCAAGAGTTCTAATGTTTGTAACTTCCTTTTAGCCATACCTTTCGGCTCCACCTCTTGCCGCCACCTCCCTCACTTGCCGGGAGGTTGCGGGCGGGTGGAGGAATGTGCATTACAGTTAAATAGTGGATACAGCACCGCAGAAGCGGCGCTTTCTGGGGACTGGATGAAGGACAGAGACTGTGTGAAGTGGGAGGAGCTG